>JARQOD010000005.1:343125533-343196933 GCA_033576555.1 Oophaga sylvatica
AGATACCCTAAGAGGCCTGGCCCTGCACCGGGAGGAGGTCGCTAGGATGGAAGCCAGCTGGCGTGCCCTAAAACTAAACTTGGAGCGGCGCCAATCCCTCTTACCTGAAGTGTCTGTACCGGAAGGTGAGGCACCCGTTCTAGTAGAGGAGTCCGTGCGGGCATCCCAGCCCTTGCAATGTGATCCGGTTGACGTTGTCGCAGTGGAGGCACCCGTTCCTGCAAAAAACTCTGCACCGGCAGCACCCCAGATCCCGCTGTCTGCCCCCGTCGCTGAGACAGAAGAAGCGACACCCGTCCTCATGGAGGAGGCCGCGCAGGCACCAGAGGTCTACCTGTCTGTACCGGAGCCCCGACTGTCATCTGTTCCAGAGCCGGCTGCTTCCTCCGCAGGTGAGCGCCGCCAGGACTGGGGGGCGCCAGGAGAGCTGCCGCAAACCAGACATCCTAAGCTGCAGTTTGATTTTGGAGACATGGAGCTGCTGGTGGAGGAGAATTACAACCGGCGTCAGGAGGAAGAGTGGAGACGTTGGGAGCGGGAAGCAGAGCGACAAAGGGAGCAGCGAGAATCCCAAAAGCTTCGGCAACGTAACCTATATATATATATATTTACATGTCTTTGTGACACATATACAGTACAGACCAAAAGTTTGGACACACTTCATTTAAAGATTTTTCTGTATTTTCATGACTATGAAAATTGTACATTCACACTGAAGGCATCAAAACTATGAATTAACACATGTGGAATTATACATTACACTTTACAAAAAAGTGTGAAGCAACTGAAAATATGTCTTATATTCTAGGTTCTTCAAAGTAGCCACCTTTTGCTTTGATGACTGCTTTGCACACTCTTAGCATTCTCTTGATGAGCTTCAAGAGGTAGTCACCGGAAATGGTCTTCCAACAATCTTGAAGGAGTTCCCAGAGATGCTTAGCACTTGTTGGTCCTTTTGCCTTCACTCTGCGGTCCAGCTCTCCCCAAACCATCTCGATTGGGTTCAGGTCTGGTGACTGTGGAGGCCAGGTCAACTGGCATAGCACCCCATCACTCTCCTTCTTGGTCAAGTAGCCGGGGATTCCGCACAGCCTCAGTGACGTCAGAGGGAATCCCCGGTTGACATGAAGTGAACTCAATAGCATGGGAAAAAATCAATTAAGCTTCCCACACTAATCAGTTCATCTCCTGTGAGCCGGGGAGGCTGGCAGCATTTGCAGGGCTGGCAGCATTTGCACTGGTTCCTGCTGTAAACCTGTTAACCCCTTCAGATGGATTGCAGCGTGGGAACTGACTGAACGGCGGAGAGGTATGGCTATTGTTGCTTTTTTATGTTATTTTTATTACAAGGGATTCAGAAGGATTACCAGTGCAATAAAATGTGTTCAAAAACTATGTGTCATTATTTGATTAAAATAATTTTAAATTAATGTGTGTTTTTTTTTAACCATTTCCTACAATAGGATTAATAATGGTTATCTAATTGACAACTCTCCATTATTAACCTGGCTTAATGTCACCTTTCAATAGCAAGGTGGCATTAACCCATTATTAACCCATTAGCCACCACTAAAGGCAATGGGAATAGACAGGCTAAGTGCCAGAAAAGGCGCATCTAATAATAGATGTGCCTTTTCTGGGGTGGCTGGGGCAGATGTTGGTAGCCAGGGGGGCACAAAAACAATGCACCCTCCCTAGGCTATTAATATCTGTTCTTAGTCACTGGCTTTCCCTGACTGGTGGAGAAAATACCGCTTGAGCCCAAGCATTTTTTTACAAAGAATTTACATATTAAATTAACACCTACACGTCCGAAATTTTGCACACATACACTCATCTAATTATTAGTGAAAACCATAAATCAAACTACATGAAATGAAATGGTTTACTGTATGTAAACCATGTGTCATTTCATGTCGGGTTCTGTAATGATTTTACAGAAGCAGGCAATTGAATTAGCGGCTATTATGCTATGTAGAAGTGTATGAACTATAAATATATATATATGTGTCACAATTACATGTATATATATATATATATATGTATTCTATGTGTATATATCTATTCTTTCTTTTGTGATGTAAAACCTGTCATTGGGATCCATTATATGTCAGTTTTGCAGCCCGCGAGAAAATCTCGCCATACTGATGCCATACGGATGCTTACATCAGCAAAATACGCAGCCACACCTTGACAACGGATGACATACGGATCACTGTTCAGGGAACTTTTTTGTGTATTACGGCTGTATAATACGGTCCGTATTTTTATACGTTGTGTCTGACGCCGACCTTAGGTTTTTTAACATGGTGCAGATCCCAGCTGGTTCCACTATCAACAGATTCCCACCCACATGCCTGCAATTAATAAAAAACACCAAAAAATCTCCACAAACTTGCACATTGTCACTTCTTGACCTATCGCATGTTTGACATAACAAAGCCTTTACTCAATATCAATAAAAATGCAAAACTTTGATCACTTTATCTGCATAATGTATGTTCTGCAATTTTCAGAACTATCACAGAAGTGAATGGAGGTCAATGGAGATAGCTACGTACACATGCACAGTCATTTCTATGTTCCCAGATGTGCTGCATTCTGAAGCTAGGGGTGTTCCCAAGACATGAAACTATGGTATATGCTATTCAAAGTCTTTGAATAATGTCTGATCAGCTGCCAGTCGATCATTTTTTTAATGAAGTTCATGTAACTAACAGCCAAAAATTCAAACTTGGCAGATCGGTATTTCTACATATTGTCTGTGAGCTATCCATTGTTTGCATTAGAGAAAAGAGACAATTTTTGGCCAAATATCAAAAACGATCAAGAATGACTGCTTCAGACAATATTAATGTCATGTAAGCTTAAGAGAGAAAGCTGGTGCATTTGTGAATGTCACTAAACCATTTAAACTATTAATTCTGCACATCTGTAACAATAAAAACACGCAAGTCCTTTCCAAGTCAGAATACCGTAGATTCCATATCTATATGTTTTCACTGTCTGGCAATCTCCCATCATGTGTTCTTTTTCCACATTATAAATGTGTTTGTTGGCTGGCAGCCAGGCGAGAATGATCTAATGATAAGTACTTCACAGGCATAACTTGTCCCAAATGGTTTCACTTACAATTTTTGCTCACTTGGTCTTTGAAGCCATTTAGTGCGAAAGTCTAGCTCTGTTATGAAATGAAAAACAGGGAAAGAACAGTAGTTGTATGGCCTGACATAACAGATTGAAAAGGACAGCATGTTCGTAATCAATCTTTATACCTCTTATCCTAAAGAATGCGGAAAATATGTGAACAGACTTTGGTAAATGTAGTCCTAAGACAGGTTATATAAATGTAGTTAGAGGAGCTCAGTAATGTTCATATCATATGTGTTAAGTGTCAGGCATTTACCAAAGTGTATCAGTTACATTTGTTTTGCAATAAACCTGCAGCATAAGGCTAAGTGCACACGTTCAGGAATGTTTGCAGAATATTCCTGAGCAAAACCGGACTTTTTTCGCGGCAAAAACGCACGTTTTTTGCACTTTTTTTTGTGTTTTTGCGCAGATTTTACGCTTTTTTTTACCGCGATTTTTCCCTGAACTTTCTAGGTCAATAATATAGCGGGAAAAACGCTAGAATTCCGCAAAATTAATGAACATGTTGCTTCTTTTTCCGCGATGCGTTTTTTTCCACGAAATGTGCACAAAAATTGCGGAATTCATTCTAAATGATAGGATGCTTAATTCATGCATTTTTGACGCGTTTTTTTCCCGCGAAAAACGCAAATAATCCTGAACGTGTGCACTTAGCCTTAAGGTAGTGTCCAGGCTTGGGGTTCAAGTCTGCAGTCACTCTAGGTTCACTCATTTACATTGTTCTCTGTAAGGAATCTCAGGGCTGGCGTCAGGAGCGGGCTGTCAAGAGACTTCCATACTTCCGGCCACATTCCAACTAGACATGTCCAGCGTCGCTCAATTTATTTGTATTGAGCCATGCACATCTAGTCAGCATGTGACTGAATGTATGCAAATTGCATACTTGCGGTCTCAAGCTAACAGCACCTGTACTGGAGAATCCTGACAGAGAGTACATTGCACGCTGGGAGGAATTACAACTCTGTAGTCACTTATAAAATTGAACTACAAGCCTGGAAAACTCCTTTAAAGCATATTCATAAAATGTATATTTATCTCAAATCAGAAAGCTTTCAAATAAGAAGTGTACAGGCATCTTGACAGGTTCAGATAAAACACTTGTGCAGCCGTGTCAACTGCACAGGAGCCCAGGGCGCATTCCAGCAATGCAAGGTGTTAAAAGGCCAGGCAGTACAAAACAACGGAGAAAAATTTAAGTAAACAAAATATCGATGGGAGCTACACCATAAGAATACAAGGATTAGCGATACAAAGAGGTGGATCTTAATAAGAATGTGCGTTCAGGCATGGCTTAGCTGAGCAGCTCCAAGGACTAAGCAAAGTTGCGTGAGTTACAACTAATGAAATAAAGAAGTAAGTATAACAATGTGAGTGATTCTTGTTAGATATTTAGGACGTTTGTAATGAGTGATGTGTGTAGGGATAAAAACTTATTTTGTATGCAGTGATTGAGTGTCTAAGGCTAAGTTCACAATAGCATTCGGGGGCTGTGCACTTCCTCCTTTAAGCTCCACATACTTCAGCATGAATCCTGCCTACCTATCTTTAAGTTTGGGTACGCAGGACATGTGGATGTGTTAGAGGTCGAGTTCCTGCTTCTGCACAAGGGGAGTCCCGAACCAGTCCCGCTGCGGTCTGCCATCTATCTCCAGCCACAGTGGAGCCTGCTCAGCAAAGACGTCGGTCCCAGCATCTCGCCCGGTCTAATACTGTGCAGAGACTTGCTGCTGCCTCTCCAGGTTCTGCTATTGTAGCCAGTACTGGTCAGCGGCGAGCAGACGTCTTTAAGACTAAGTCCTGCGTTTCCCCTTCTGAGCATGCCCAGGGTAAGATCTCTCATCGGAGATCAGGGGTCACATGCTCAGGTACTGCAGCAGCTCCTATTGGCCTGCTAGGAAGGTCCTGAAACTACATGTGTTCTGGAATAGTTTCCTATTGGTCCTTTTCTGGCAGGCCCTGTAGTTGCTGCTATAAAAGGGTTGTATGACCATGCGGCCATGCGCTAGTATCAATTGAATTATGTGTTTTGCGCCAGTGTGATCTTGCACGCATGTGGTTAGGGCTCGGCTGAAATAAGCCCCTAGAATACCGGCACCTCCGGTGAGGAGATTGTCTGATTGCGTTGCTGTCTGCATGATCACGGACTGCTATCCGCACAGCAGTTGTCTGTGTATCCCTGTGAGTCTAACAGGACACATTCTTTTTCTCAGTGTCTCTACCTTAGCGACTCTGTGGTGTAACAGAGTTTGCTTATACCGCCATATAGTGCCACAGTATCTATAGTTGCGACTCTGTGAAGTAACAGAGTTCGCCATAACCGCCATCTTACTAGCAGCAGGCTCTGCCTGCACAGTGGAATCCGGGCTGCGAACGCACCTATTATTTATATTTATTTTGTGCATTCCGCCAGCCCTAACAGGATGTATGCGGATGTATGTGGATGCGTTGTTTTGACGCGCCCACCGAATGCACAGGAACGCAACATGTTGCATTTTGTGCGTTCGGCGGGCACATCAAAATGACACATCCGCATATGTGGTGCCCCTGAGGGTCCAGTCGCCAAACAGGTACTGCACCTCAGCCAGAGGTGTGGTACTCCACTCTCAGGTAAGAAGGGGACACTGCCAGGTACCCACACACTAGCACTCAACACCAGACTTCTCCAGGCCAGGGAGGAACTAGGTAGAAGGTCTGGGTGGAGAAAGTGAAGAAGGGGCAGAGCTTAAGGGAGTGACAGTTGGAGGAGGAGTAGTCAGTTGGTGCTGGGGACTGGAGAAATGAGGAGCTCTTCCCTAGACTGGAGGACAATAGTGAGAGAGAAGAAAGACAGAGAGAAAGAAGCTTCAGTGAGAGAAAGGAAGAAGAGGTCCTAGGGGCACGGGAAGTGAGGATTCCACCCATGGCGCCCGAATCCACGCCGACTTTAGTTTTGTGGAGGGACCAGGTCACAGTAGGTGAGAGGCCCCAGCCTAGTGGAGAAACTAAGGACTCAGCTAGCAAACCTGAGGCTGTGGTAACTGCATGTACTACAGCCACATTTGCCCACATTCACTGAAAGGGCAGCCAGATAGGACTGAGGGGACCTAGAGCATGTTGCCCGAGAAGATCCGTGCTGTTGGCTTGGGACACTGTGTGTGAGGCACAGGGCGGCAGCCAGTGCAGGGAGACGGCCCAAGAAAGGAACACAAGAAGGGGGTCCTGGCAAAGCGTATCCCAAACTACCAGAGTGCTGTGTGGACCACCTACCTGGAGGACACAGCACCCCAGCTGTGGATTGTAACCTGCAACACCGTGAGTAATACTGAAAAGACTGCACCCTGCTGTGTCCTCAGAATTATTTACTGCGTCATCTGCCCTGCACCATAACCACCATCATCATCTTTAACACTGTAACTGCCCTGGGGCATAGCTCTACCCATAGAGAGCTGTAACAACAGTGCTGGGTCACCGACTGCCCCAGTGGACCTGAATCGCAGCATCGGCCATCTTATTGCTGAATACCACGGGTGGCATCACAAACTAATCCTCTATAATCTAGCCCCTTTTTCTTTTATTTTCATTTTTATTGGATGCCCAGGGTCACGGACCAGGTCACTGCTGACATGAAACTTCCTCTATAAGAACTTCCCAGCCCGGTACCGAGTGTCCCATGGCTCTGGTGGGCGCACCATTTTGGCATCACGAACAGGATCTACCGACCCGTTAAATGGGTCTCGTGCGCCCACAGACAATATGAAAGGGAATGGCGTAGCTTCCCATCGTGGGCTGGGTTACTGAAAGGTGCTAAAATCATGCCTGCCCATTGTGAATCCTTCTATTATAGTTGAGTGGAAAGAAAAAATGTGGTAGAAAAAGGTGCAAGAGCAGCCGGGATAACCGCAGCCTTGAAAGGATTGTTAAGAAAAGTCCATTCAAAAATTTGGGGGAGATTCACAAGGAGTGGACTGCTGCTGAATTCATTGCTTCAAGAGCCATCACACATAGTTGTATCCAGGACATGGGCTACAAGTGTCGCGTTCATTGTGTCAAGCCACTCATGGCCAATAGACAACGCCAGAAGCTGAGCCAAGGAGGAAAAGAAGTGGAGTGTTGCTCAGTGGTCCAAGGTGTTGTTTTCAGATGAAAGTAAATTTTGCATTTCATTTGGAAATCAAGGTCTCAGTGTCTGGAGGAAGAGTGGAGAGGCACACAATCCAAGCTGCAGTGATGGTTTGGGGAGCCATGTCATCTGCTGGTGTAGGTCCATTGCGTTTTATCAAAACCAAAATCAGCGCAGCCATCTACCAGGAAATTAGAGAGCACTTCATGCTTCCCTCTTTTTGGAGATGGAAATTTCATTCTCCAGCAGGACTTTGCACCTGTCCACACTGCCAAAAGTACCAATACCTGGTTTAAAAACAACTATATGACTGTGCTTGATGGGCCAGAAAAGTTGCCTGACCTTAACCTCATAGAGATTCTATGGAGTATAGTCAAGAGGAAGATGAGAGACACCAGACCCAACAATGTAGATGGGCTGAAGGCTGCTATCAAAGCAACCTGGGCTTCCATAACATCTCAGCAGTGCCACATTCTGATCACCTCCATGCCACGTCGCATCAATGCAGTGATTCATGCAAAAGGAGCCAAGACCAAGTATTGAGTGTATTTACTGAATATTTCTGTAGGCCAGTATTTAGGATTTTAAAATCATTTTTTTCAAGCTGGTGTTATAAAGTATTCTAATTTTCTGAGATGATGACTTTTAGGTTTTCATTGGCTGTTAGCCATAATCATCAACAATACAAGAAACAAACACTTGAAATAGATCACTCTGTTTGTAGTAACTTTATATAATATATGAGTTTCAGTTTTTCTATTGAAGAACTGAAATAAATTAACTTTTTGATGATAATTTTGTGAGAAGCGCCTGTATATGCAACACAGACATGTGTTTACATGACATTATGAGAAAACATCCATTATGAGTAGTAGGAAAGTTCATTGTACATCTGGTAAATGTAGCAAAATATTATGGTTCATGGATCACCTGAGTCTTCCCAAGCATAAAGAATAGTGTTGAGCGATACTGCTCGATATCTAAAAATATCGTATCGGAATGGTATCGCCGATATCACTAAATATCGTCGATATCCGATTCCGATTCCGGAAGTCCCATGTAAGTCTATGGGAACAAAATATCGCAACAAAAAAACCCCTTTCTTTCGTTGTAAACACAAAATATACACACATAGAATACATATATATATATATATATACATATCATTGTGACATATATATATACATATATTTATAGTTTATACACTTCTACATAGTAAAATAGACTCTGATTCAATTGCCGGGTAAAGCCGTGACATACCCCATAGAAGTCGACGGGCTCGGTGCCGAGTACCCCCAAAACCTCTGGCTCTGTGCGACTCAACTTGGGCGTCACGAACAGGATTCTGTAGCTCGCTATAAGCGAGTCCTATGTGCCTGAATTGAACTGGTTTTGTGCTTGAGAATTGCTAAAATCATCAGAGAATGTATTTGCCATTTTTCCGTCATATCTGCGTCACGACGAGGCACTGGTGAAGAAGAAGGGTGTGCTCTTCGTGGGTGTACACTCACTCAGTGGCGCGAAAACGATGGCCGACCACTCTAAATGGTACTGCAATGTAAGATCGTGCCCCACAGCTCTTCAGTTCCGCCTCCTCATCCTCCTCAGTGTGCGGAAACTAACACGAAGGTCCCGCCTCCTACAAAAGAGGGGCCCTCTCCAGATGCTAATGACACATGTGACTTGGCAGAGATGGCTAATGGACACGAGCAGAAGTGTGAAGGGATGGAGCAGTCAGAGCTCTCCCCCCACGGAAGCGACCCGATCGCCACGGAACCACCGTTGGGCACCCGGCCTGGAAACCCTCCTACGCTGCAAGAAGCGGAAGATACCCTAAGAGGCCTGGCCCTGCACCGGGAGGAGGTCGCTAGGATGGAAGCCAGCTGGCGTGCCCTAAAACTAAACTTGGAGCGGCGCCAATCCCTCTTACCTGAAGTGTCTGTACCGGAAGGTGAGGCACCCGTTCTAGTAGAGGAGTCCGTGCGGGCATCCCAGCCCTTGCAATGTGATCCGGTTGACGTTGTCGCAGTGGAGGCACCCGTTCCTGCAAAAAACTCTGCACCGGCAGCACCCCAGATCCCGCTGTCTGCCCCCGTCGCTGAGACAGAAGAAGCGACACCCGTCCTCATGGAGGAGGCCGCGCAGGCACCAGAGGTCTACCTGTCTGTACCGGAGCCCCGACTGTCATCTGTTCCAGAGCCGGCTGCTTCCTCCGCAGGTGAGCGCCGCCAGGACTGGGGGGCGCCAGGAGAGCTGCCGCAAACCAGACATCCTAAGCTGCAGTTTGATTTTGGAGACATGGAGCTGCTGGTGGAGGAGAATTACAACCGGCGTCAGGAGGAAGAGTGGAGACGTTGGGAGCGGGAAGCAGAGCGATAAAGGGAGCAGCGAGAATCCCAAAAGCTTCGGCAACGTAACCTGGAGAAGGACCGGGCAGATAAGGACCGGATGAGAAAAGATAAAGGAACCCTGAGGGAGCGGCGGCGTAAGGGTGCAGTACGGAGCTTTAAATTGAAAGGTGGTTGGGGCTTCATCCAGGAGCCTGGACTTTATTTAGAAGTTTTTGTGACCCGGCGGGACGTGGAGACTCACCTCCCAGAAGGACACCCGGGAGGGACCTGTTGCCAGGAGACTTGGTGACTTACACCCGACACTGGGGTTACAATGGATGGTACGCCCTAAATGTTACCAGGTGCGACCCCTACTCCCCAGAGTGTCAGGAACCTGTGAGACCCTCGGAGCCTTCAGCCTCCCACATCCAGGCCTCTGCACAAGTGCCCACCCCACGCCGTAAATCTCCCCAGCCTCCCTCAGTGGTCTCCTCAGCAGCCCCAGCTATGGACATGATAACTATAGCTGGCCCGTACCCGGCGCCTGTTAGGCCCCCTGGGGTTCGTTCAGTCCGGGACATAGGGCTCCAGACCCGGAGGGAGATGAAAGAGGTGGCCACACAGACACAGATAGCGGGTCACGACTTGACTGTACAGGCCACACAACGTCATCAGGTCCTGGTGGTCCTTGGTGTCTCGGATGTTTGGCAAGCATCAGAAGAGTACCAGGTGGTACCTGGAACACCCTGCCAAAGAATTATAAATAACCCGGACAGGGTCCCTGTATGTAAATAGTTAAATTGTTGATGTACCCGGACGGGTGAATGTTCATAAAAAAGTTTTTTAATTTAATAAAAAAAAAACAACACAGTTTTCATTACTTTTATTACAGTCTCATCCTGCGACGCCATCGATCTCCTGTAAAAAAATGAAAAAAAAACCCAGCAGTATACCACCTGTCCGACGCAGTCCATAGTAACGAGTGTCCCACGACGATCCAGCTCTGCTACATTAGAATGACAGGCAGAGCCTGTCATCCCGGCGCAGCACAGCTGATTACCTGCTTCCCCGGCGGTGACGTCATCGGACTGGTTTACGGCCGGGATTACCCTGCAGTCACTGCAGTTATCGCGAAAAACTGCATGTGACCGCCAGGGAGAAGATAATGGCGGCCATCAAGCAGTCCAGGACGTGACCGCCGGAGATCTTCTGCCAGGTAAGTGCCGCTGACTCCTGACAGACCCGACCGACGGACACTCACAGTGACAGTGACAAATCCGATTCCGGTATCCGATATGACGAAAATATCGGTACTCGGAATCGAAAGCCCGATACAGCTAATATCGGCCGATACCCGATATTTGCAGTATCGTATCGCTCAACACTAATAAAGAACTACTCTTTATTAAGCAAAATAAATCCTGCAAATATTGATAAAAAAACCACAATCAAAATTCCCGAGATTACTCAGTGCTGCTTGTAGCTAGATAGAAGTGTGCTGAGTCTGCTGACATGTAGTTTAATATTTCATCAGTAGATGGCAGATACTTTTAAATTTAGGTTTTGTGCTGTTAATACAGCCAGTTTATTATATGATTATGACAGTGCAACATCTACAAACTATACTTCCATTAGCACTTAACGAGCGCCGATATGCATTAAAAAGGCTATCATTAAGGGGCTTTATGTCCTCATTGCCATTTTAAAATGGTGATGGGGAATAAGGGAATAGCACTGCCAAGCGAAAGCAATTCCCACAGGTGTCAGCTGCGCATGACAGCTGATACCCTGCAATATCGACGGCGGCTGGTTTTGCGACTGATTAACCTCTTAAATACCATTGTCAATCACGACAGCGGTATTTAGGTTGTTGCAAGGGGGTCACAAGACCCACTTAGTAACCATCGGACCCCCAAAATGAGAATTGTGGATCCCAAATATTATCATGGCTCACTGAGGTCATGTGATGACCTCAGGGTACAGTGGCCTGTGAGATACAGCTGCAAGCAGGGTCTCACAGGCACAGTCATAGAGACACTGACACTTTACATGAGTACAGCAGTGTACAGTCATGGCCAAAAGTTTTGAGAATGACACAAATATTAATTTTTACAAAGTCTACTGCTTCACTTTTTCTAATGGCAATTTGCATATACTCCAGAATGTTATAAAGAGTGATCAGCTTAACAGCAATTACTTGCAAAGTCAATATTTGGCTAGAAAATGAACTTTATCCCCCAAAACACATTTCAACATCATTGCAGCCCTACCTTAAAAGGACCAGCTAACCTCTTTTCAGTGATTGCTCCATTAACACAGGTGTGGGTGTTGATGAGGACATGGCTGGAGATCAATCTGTCATGATTAAGTAAGAATGACACCACTGGACACTTTAAAAGGAGGCTGGTGCTTGGCATCATTGTTTCTCTTCTGTTAACCATGGTTATCTCTAAAGAAACACGTGCAGTCATCATTGCAATGCACAAAAATGGCCTAACAGGGAAGAGTATCGCAGCTAGAAAGATTGCACCTCAGTCAACAATCTATCGCATCATCAAGAACTTCAAGGAGAGAGGTTCCATTGTTGCCAAAAAGGCTCCAGGGTGCCCAAGAAAGACCAGCAAGCGCCAGGACCGTCTCTTAAAAGTGTTTCAGCTGCGGGATCGGGCTACCAGCAGTGCAGAGCTTGCTCAGGAATGGCAGCAGGCAGGTGTGAGTGCATCTGCACGCACTGTGAGGCGGAGACTCTTGGAGCAAGGCCTGGTCTCAAGGAGGGCAGCAAAGAAGCCACTTCTCTCCAGAAAAAACATCATGGACAGACTGATATTCTGCAAAAGGTACAGGCAGTGGACTGCTGAGGACTGGGGTAAAGTTATTTTCTATGATGAATCCCCTTTTCGATTGTTTGGGACATCAGGAAAACGCCTCATTCGGAGAAGACAAGGTGAGCGCTACCACCAGTCTTGTCTCATGCCAACTGTTAAGCATCCTGAAACCATTCATGTGTGGGGTTGCTTCTCAGCCAAGGGAATCGGCTCTCTCACAGTCTTGCCTAAAAACACAGCCATGAATAAAGAATGGTACCAGAATGTCCTCCAAGAGCAACTTCTCCCAACCCTCCAAGAGCAGTTTGGCAATCAACAATGCCTTTTCTAGCATGATGGAGCACCTTGCCATAAAGCAAAGGTGATAACTAAATGGCTCAGGGAACAAAACATAGAGATTTTGGGTCCATGGCCTGGAAACTCCCCAGATCTTAATCCCATTGAGAACTTGTGGTCAATCATCAAGAGACGGGTGGACAAACAAAAACCTAAAAATTCTGACAAAATGAAAGCATTGATTGTGCAAGAATGGACTGCTATCAGTCAGGATTTGGTTCAGAAGTTGATTGAGAGCATGCCAGGGAGAATTGCAGAGGTCCTGAAGAAGAAGGGTCAACACTGCAAATATTGACTTGCTGCATTAACTCATTCTAACTGTCAATATAAGCTTTTGTTACTCATAGTTTGCAATTATATATTTGTCTGTGACAAAAACATGTCAAACACACATAAAAACCAGAGGGCAGCAGATCATGTGAAAATATAATATTTGTGTCATTCTCAAAACTTTTGGCCATGACTGTATGAGACAACTGATCAAAATAAAAATTATACATGTCCCACAGTAGGATTAAGTAAAAAAGTGAAAAAAAGTAAAATAAATTATGTCAAAAAGCAAAAAAAACAACCAAAAAAGTGCACATAAATCCCTAAAATCCGTTTCGCTACTCGAAATACAGTTTTTGTGATAAAACAAAAATAAATGAAAAAAGTACACATACAGTAATTGGTATTGGCACATCCAGAATGACTTGCTCTATAAAACTAGTAATAGATACAGGGTGTGCACACAGGTCGTGATTGTACTGGTGCTGGTGAAAATGGACCTATAAGGTACCAAAATCATAGGAAAGTAGCAATTCACCGCACACGTCAATCAAATAGATGCAAATAAAGAATATTTATTGTAGTTCACCATATAAAGAAGAGTGCCATGTAGCAAAAAAAGATACATATACCATATATACACATCAATACCCAACGTTTCGATCCAACCTGGATCTTCTTCATGGGTAACTGTAGGGAGATCAGAAAATCAAAATCAGTGAAATCAAGTAAAACAATAATATACATATATACAAAAATATACATAAATATATACAAAGTGGTATAGTTGTAAATAGATAACAGATTACAATGTAAGAGGAAATATATAATAGTAGTAGCAACAATATGGGTGAAAAAGTTCCCCTGGTATAGGTTCCAAGAAGAGAAATTTATGAAATTATATAGGTTATATCCCACTAAAGCTAAGTTTAAGGGAGCATGAGAAGGTACCTTAGATATATGTATTTCACAGAAATGGCACTTAGATGAATGACACTTAGATGAAGACAAAATAAAGCAGCCCCATATATAGAGTGCCAGGTACTAGGGTAGAAAAGAGACAAATGTAATTTGTAACAAGTGTATACATTGGACCAGGGGTTCATATAGAGAGCTATGTACTGTAAAAGAGGAAGGGCAGGTAAATAGTCATCAGACACAGTTGGTGAAAAAAGGAGTCTAACCCGTTTATATACATATAGTACCAGATCAACAAGTATCAATACAATAATTCTAACGATAACCATGGGCTTGTTGAGGCCCGTTTATAATAGAGCCTCTCTTTATCGGGACCCAGACCTCTACCAGTGCTGTCCCAAAACGAACACATATCACATATGTTTCCATGTGCGGTTAGTCACTAGCGACACTTTTGTTGATGGCAAGGCAATAGGTGAGTAGGACTTGCGATGAAGGTACCCCTAGTTAAGTACCTATCCACGCAGATTCTCTTCTGCAGATACCTTGTTCGGGTCTTTACCTGCCCCCCATTACAGGTAAGATACGCTCCAACTCTTGAGTACTGTTACATTACATTGACCTCTCCCTTGTACCTGGCTCTTAAAGGACTGCTCAATCTGGAGACACCTTCTGTGTCTGGACCCCTTGTCCAGACTGAATGAGCTCCCAGATTGTGTTTGCAGACACCTACTTCTGGCTTCCTAATCAACACCTGAGTGGATTCAGGTCTGAGCTGCAAGCGTGTACTGAATGGCAGGTGTAGTGACCTTTCTTTACCACCAGGTTTACAAAGCCACACATTTCGCTCATACCAGTCAGCAAGGTACTTAGGTGAAATATACACCTCATTCACTACATATTCCTTCACTGTCTCACATATCCCCTCCCTCTTCTCCAGACCGGAGGGCTGGTCATCCAGACCGGAGGGCTGGTCAACAATCCAACAGAGACAGTGACCTCTGGACCAGTCATGGCCCTCATCAACTTCATCCTCACCACTGTCATAGCCAACATCAGCTTTCTCTTCATCTGAAGCATCCGCACTACCCTGTACCCTCCCAGGCCTATACTCTCTGCGGGCCTCGGGCACACTGCACGGCTTCATCTTGACTCTAGTGCCAGCCTCAGTCTCGGTATAGTGGCTCACCAGATAAGTACGACCAGGCACGTCAGAACAGCTCTGCTGATTCTTCCTCAGAAACTTTCGTACCTCCTGTTTTTGGGGCACTGACCCTGTGTCACCAACTGTCACAGGAGGTATAGGGGTTTTCTCTAATTCCCCCTGAACTTTCTTTAGCACATCTACTTTCTTAAATATCAGTTGATTCATAAATTCTACCTCACAGAACCCAAGCGCCTCTGTCATGGTCTCTGACCATTCCGAGCCACACTGCTCAAACGATTGGCACTGCAGAGGGAGCTGACCGTCCTTCTTGGTCGGTACACATAACCTATCCTGTTCTGGTACAGGCTCACTCCGCATAAGACCCAGAGCTCTCACTTCTTTCTCCAGGAGATCCCCATGGCCACGCATCCTCTCCTGTAGTTGTTGGACGTCCCCCACGTCTTCGGCCCTTTCTTCAGGCTCTTCTGGTAGGACATGCTCAGAAGCCCTACCATCAGTCTTCTTTTCCACCACGTTCTGCATCCCATCTGAGCTCCCGTGTATCTGCAGCGGCAACGGAGCGACACATCGCCCCTCCCACTCACTGGGACGTGGTTCAAGTGTAGACTCCATGAAAATGCGCCTGAGCTCACCAAGGCCAACCCGAGGTCTCAAAATCTCATCTTGGGATTTATCCAGATCCTTTGGGTCGCTCGAGAACTCCGATGGCGCACCGGGCGCCAAACTTCCGGCCCGAGCTTCGCGAGTCGCAGCCACGGATCCGGACAGTACACCGTCCACGCCGCTGTCTCCAACAGAAACATATTCCGGGGCAGAGTCATTCCCCACATCTTCACTTGAGACATCAGCCTCTGGTGAGGCACCTGGCCTGGTGTCCACCACTTCCATGGCTTTCTCCACCTCTGCAGCATCACCTTCCGAATCCTTGGCCTGATGCAGATCCACACCATACATTGATAACTTCTCATTTTCAACAGCATCCACTTGTGCTGTGTTCAGTTTCAGAGTCCTGTCTTTCACCTTAGTCTTCGCCAGGGAACCGACCAACTGTACAACATCTTCAGATGCCATCCTCCGTCCGACTGCAAGGTCAGCCTCAGCCTTCCTCTCAGGACTCTCAATCTCCTCTGCTACCATGCCTTCCTCATTTGCACTGGTTGCTTTATGGTCATCAGATAATTCACTATCACTATCTGACCCCTTTTTCTCAGCCACATCTGGCTCACTGTCAGGGCTATACACTTCATTTTCATTCACATCCTGCTCACTGTCAGGGTTATACAATTCATTTTCATTCATATCCTGCTCACTGTCAGGGTTATACAATTCATTTTCATTCACATCCTGCTCACTGTCAGGGTTATACAATTCATTTTCATTCACATCTTGATCTGGAACCTTAGTTAACATGTCATCCACAACATTAACTTCACCATCTGGTCCCTCAAGTATGTGACTATGTGACAACCCCAGCACTATACTTCTATATAGTTCAGGCACTAGGAGCTGACTCACAACCTCTCCCTGGACTTCAGTGTTTATGGCAACATGAGAGAACCTCTCCTCAGAGTCAGGCTCCTGGGAAACCTCATTTAGAACAATCATATTTTCCTGTGCTGTTTTAAGAGAGGGTTCTCGCCACTGCTCACTCTCAAAACCGTCACAGGACACAGGCAAGTCAGGGACACTCGGTTCCGAGAACCACCATCCTCGTCTCCCAACATCACCTGCAAAGGAATTTCATCACTACCACAGTCATCATTATTATCAACATCATTATCATGACTATGATCAGTATTATCATCACTATCATTATCAGCATCAGCACCATTTTCATGGTCATCATCATTATCAGGATCATCATCATCATTAGCATTATCATCATCATTATCACATAATTTTAACATCCCACTAGCATCGTGTTCCGCCCCTCGGGACTGCGCACCCTCAGTAGGAGCTTCATCACACTGTCCATCAGAAACATTTTTCCCCCAGAGATCCTTAGACCGGGGAAAGTCATTACCCAATATAACGGGGT
Source organism: Oophaga sylvatica (assembly GCA_033576555.1). Lineage (NCBI taxonomy): Eukaryota > Metazoa > Chordata > Amphibia > Anura > Dendrobatidae > Oophaga > Oophaga sylvatica. The sequence continues at coordinate 343,142,671 of JARQOD010000005.1, forward strand.
GCACCAGGGTCTTCACTACCCCCACTTCATATGAAACCTCCCCGAGTTTGGGGACCAAGTCCACGGCAGTCTCTGGGTAGACTTTGGTGTCTTCATGGATGTACACCACACTCAGGTGCTTATCAGGGATGAAGTCCCTATCACTCAGGCTGTCACATACGGAAGTCACTGGACTCTCTGAGTCCAAGAGGGCCTGTGCTGGGCAGTCACTTACAACCACCGGGGACCCCTGTGGTCCAGTCTCTTCGGCTGAGGTGGACACACACACAGGCTCTGCGCAGGGAGAGAGGGATCTGCCATCATCACAACACATAGGCTCCCCCTCTATTGGACAGTTGGCTGCAATTTCACGCCAGCTCCAACACTGTCCATCACACTCTCCCACCCACATGTCCCCTCGGGCCTGAACCCGCTTATCAGCATACCCCATGTCCCCAACAGCTGGAACGCTCTTACCGCGAGAGTTCAGCGTCCCGGAACTCCGAAGTGACGACCTCTCAGACGGCTGTACCTCAGGAGGACGTGCTTGGGTGTAGCGGTCCACTATCACCTTTTCAACTCCATAATCAGGCCTGCTGACTGCAGACTCCCAACTGTATCTCCAGTCATGGACTCTCCTGGCACGGGCTGCAACCGTAACACCCAGCCGGGTAAGAATCGCCGCTTTCAACTTTGCATAGTCTTCGCTGTCCTGCTTGCTCAGGTCAGCCCAGACTTTTTGGGGTTCCCCAATCAGATAGGGTACGACCACCATGGCCCATTCAGATAGTGGCAGATTCTCCTTCTCTGCCAGTCTCTCAAACCTAGTAAGATATACCTCCACATCATCACGAGGTGTCATTTTTCTCAAGGACCGTCTTACCGCCTTCTTTATAGCGGACAATGCCGGTGCCTTCACAACATTACTTCTGGACGAGGTGCTGAGAGCTGCAATCTGCTCCAACACTCGGTTATTCTCCTGCTGCTGCTGCAGGAATTGCTGCCGGTGCTGCAGGCGCTGCTGCTCCATGCTCTGCTGCATGCTTCGCTGGGCCTGGACCAGGTACTCAATGAGCTCCTCCATACTGCCGGACTCATCTGTCTCAATCACAGCAGTCTTATGTTGCACATTAACTTTCGCCATTTGTTCAAACAGCGCCTCCATGCTGTCATCCATGCTGTCAGACTTCTCTGTCTTCACAACTGTAGTCTTCACTCAAGACATACACACTACACAGCTTTATTTCCACCGAAAATTCAGCCTTGCTGTGCAACCACTTTTTTTTTTTTTTTCCTTTGCAAAGTCTATTAGGGCTACTGTCTCTTTAAGACTGCTCCACAAACTTTTCTTTTGCTGCTGCACATTCCACAGTCATTTTCACAACAAGTTCAGCTTTGCTGTGCATACATTTTCTCTCTGCAGACCCTATCAGGGCCACTGTCTCTCCAAGACTGCTCCAAACAGACGTTTCTGCTGACACACACTTTTTTTTTTTTTTTTTTCTGTTGCTATTTCAATAGACTTCACCTTTAATGCTGTCTCTCGCCACTGTGCTGCATGCACACTCCAGCACTAACTGTACCAGGCCCTGCGCTGCCCAGCATTCTCCGCCAATTGTAAGCTTTTCCGGGGGTTTAGCTCTAGGATCGCTGTCTGGGTAGACAGAATGGCACGGAAACAGTTCATTCAGACAGCAGTTTGGTGAAAACTGGCCGCAACCAGTTTTATTAAAGTCCACAGCACACAGATAAAAAACAAATCATAAACAGAAAACCTGGGCTTGTCTAGCCACTAAATTACACTTAGATAGATGGCCCTCTCTATCCGGGACCCAGACTCTACCAGTCTGTGCCCAAAACAACACATATCACATATGTTACCAGTATGGAGTTTCACAGACACTCCTCTTTATGTCCGAAGGCAACTCCAATGTCCAGACTTGCGAGAGGTCACCTCCTATTCAGTCGCTATTCGCACGGATTCTCACTGCGACTACTCCTGTGTCCGGGGTACTTCCTGCACCCAGACTGAGATAGCTCACACTCTTAGAGACTGCTTCCTTGTGCCAGGACACCTCCCTGTGTCCGGGCTAAAGACAGCTCCCACACTCTTGGAGACACCTTCTGTGTCTGGACCCCTTGTCCAGACTGAATGAGCTCCCAGATTGTGTTTGCAGACACCTACTTCTGGCTTCCTAATCAACACCTGAGTGGATTCAGGTCTGAGCTGCAAGCGTGTACTGAATGGCAGGTGTAGTGACCTTTCTTTACCACCAGGTTTACAAAGCCACACATTTCGCTCATACCAGTCAGCAAGGTACTTAGGTGAAATATACACCTCATTCACTACATATTCCTTCACTGTCTCACACAAGGCATACATGGACAACAGGAGTCCAAATAGAGAGCATATGTTACCTGTAAAATGAGGAAGGGCAGGCTAAATGAGCCAGAACATAGGTAATGCTGCAGAAAAGAGGAAATGCTATAAGGACCCCGTGTTATAGGTACATCATAGTAGCCTATGATATCAGACAAGTATCAATACCTGAATTAAGGGGCTTCTCTGTGTGGCAGTGATCCCGCGCTATGCCCGCGCTGTTGTGAGTGGCTGTGTGTATAATCAGAGCCTTCTCCGTTTAAATAGAGGCGCCGTGTCACGCCGGACCGGAAGTGCGTCACCCGAGACCGGACGTGACGTGGCACCATAAAGCAGATGGTTTGCGCATGCGCGGTAGTCATACTGTCGCCATTTTGGTTGATGGCAGGGCATAGTAGGGTGTGTGAGGTAGGGAGGAGCGAGATGAAGGTACGTAGTAGAGTACCTATAACACGGGGTCCTTATAGCATTTCCTCTTTTCTGCAGCATTACCTATGTTCTGGCTCATTTAGCCTGCCCTTTCTCATTTTACAGGTAACATACGCTCTCTATTTGGACTCCTGTTGTCCATGTATGCCTTGTTACAAATTACATTTGTCTCTTTTCTACCCTAGTACCTGGCTACTCTATATATGGGGCTGCTATATTTTGTCTTCATCTAAGTGTCATTCATCTAAGTGCCATTTCTGTGAAATACATATATCTAAGGTACCTTCTCATGCTCCCTTAAACTTAGCTTCAGTGGGATATATCCTATATAATTTCATAAATTTCTCTTCTTGGAACCTATACCAGGGGAACTTTTTCACCATATTGTTGCTACTACTATTATATATTTCCTCTTACATTGTAATCTGTTATCTATTTACAACTATACCACTTTGTATATATTTATGTATATTTTTGTATATATGTATATGATTGTTTTACCTGATTTCACTGATTTTGATTTTCTGATCTCCCTACAGTTACCCATGAATAAGATCCAGGTTGGATCGAAACGTTGGGTATTGATGTGTATATATGGTATATGTATCTTTTTTTGCTACATGGCACTCTTCTTTATATGGTGAACTACAATAAATATTCTTTATTTGCATCTATTTGATTGACGTGTGCGGTGAATTGCTACTTTCCTTAGCTCTATAAAACTGGCACCTTATTTATTCTGTTTGGCAAATAATGTAAAAAAAATTTAAAAATTACAAAAATAACGCTTTTTCATCGTACTGACTCACAAAAAAGTGAATATAATGCGATTAAAAAGTCATATGTAAAAACAAATGGTATGAATGTAAATGAGCCGCAAAAAGAAGCTCTAATATGACAAAAAAAGTTACAAAGTTACAGCTCTCAGACTATGACGATGCTTAAAACAAATTTGTTTTTGTTAAATATTGTATTTAATCTGTTAAATAAGCAAAGCATAAAAATAAATTATGAATCTGGTATTACTGTAATCGTACCGACCCAACGAACAAATCAGTCTTATCGCTTTTACCACATGGTGAACGGCGCAAAAAAAATAAAAATAAAAACAATAACTGAATTGCTGTTTTTTGTTCATTCTGTGTCTGAAAAATCTGAATATAAAATATTATGTTCCCCAAAATGGTACAAAAAAATATGTAACTCATCTCGCAAAAAATTAGACCTCACACAGCGCAGTTCACCCTGGCAAATAGCACTCTTTCCTTTCCTATCCCTGCCATATTCCCAAGCACAAGTTTTTGAACAAATATTGTGTATAGTCATATTTGGGAGATATTGTGCAACAAATTATGGAATCCATTTTCTTCCATTATCCATTGTGAAAATTTCAAATTTGGGGTAAAAACATTTTCATAATAAAAATGAAAATTTTCAATATGACGTATTATTGTTATCAAATTCTATGTAGTACTATGGGTTCAAAATGTTCAACACACCCCTGGATAAAATTCTTGAGGGGTGTATTTTCCAATATGGGGGTAACTTGTGGTTTTTTACACTGTTTAGGCACATCCGGGGGTTCTCCAAGCATGACATGACACCAGCAGACTATTCCATTAAAGTCTGCTTTACAAAACGTCACTCCTTACTTTCCGAGCCCTGCTATGTGTCAAAAAAATAGTTTTCCTCCACATATTGGGTATCATCTTACTCAGGAGAAATTGCACAACAAATTTTGTTGATTAAAATGTGACTTTTTTATTTTCACAGCTCTATGTTATAAACTTCTTTGAAGCACCTGGGGGTTCAAGGTGCTCACCACACATCTAGATACATTCTTCGATGGGTATGGTTTCCAAAATCTGGTCACTTGTGGGGGGTTTCTACTGTTTAGGCACATCAGGGGCTCTCCAAACGTGACTTGGCGTCTTCTCTCGATTCCAACCATTCTTGTGTTCAAAAAGTCAAACAGTGATATTTCCCTTCCGAGACATGCCGTGGGCCCAAACAATGGATTTTCCCCACATGTGGGGAATTGGCTGTCACGATGTGTGACTCAACCCAACAGGTCAACGTACGGCACAATTCACACACAATGGGATGGGAAAAGGTGAGAAGAGGGTCCTAACAATAGGGAAAGAGGGATGGTCACCAACTAAGCTCAAACATGAACCTGTCCCTGCACTCCCCTAACGCCCTATACGGGTCCTTCCCCAGCCGCCGTCAGGATACCTTGTTCTTAGTTGTCACATATAACTGCCCTGGATAGTGCACTGGCCGGCAAGGAGCACTAGCCTCACCACTGCAGATAATAAACACAGGGGGAAGTGACAAACACAAATGGGACAAGGTAACAAAAAAACACACAGCAAAAAACACAGCAATTGGACCAGACGTGGCTGACACCAGAGAGCTTCTCCTGCTAGGCTGGTTTTCAGAAAGGACCTGTATCACCAACAGTCAGCTGAAGCATCAGGTGACCTTTTAAAGGATGGTGGGAGTGGTCACCACCTACATCAGCTGACCCAGCAGCACTGCAATTACACCAGTTTGCCAGCGAGGAGAAACTGATATTAACCCCCGCTGGCCTGAAAGGAAAAAAGTTTTAATTGAGTGGAACCAGAGCTGCCACAAATTCAAAAATGGATCATGACATCGGCATACTCAGGAGAAATTGCGCAAAAAAATTTAGGGTCCATTTAACAAAGAACAAATTTGAAGCTACAGTAAAATTTTGTTGAAAAAAAGGTTAAATGTTCATTATTTCCTTCCACATTGCTTTAGTTCCTGCAAGCAGCGGAAGGGTTAATAAACTTCTTGAATTTTTTGAGGTTTTGAGGAATGCAGCTTTTATAAGTGTGTCACTTTTGGATATTTTCTGTCATATAGGCCCCCAAAGTCAATTTAAATATGATTTGGTCCGTAAAAAAAATGACGTTGTAAATTTTGTTGGAAAAATGAGAAATCAACTTTTAACCCTTCTAACTTCCTAACAAAAAAAAAGTTTCAAAAATCATGCAGATGTAAAGTAGACACGTGGGAAATGTTATTTAATAACTGTTTTCTGTAACATAACTTTCTTATTTAAGGGCATAATAATTAAAATTTGAAAATTGCTAAATTTTTGAAATTTTTTCAAATTTCTGATATTTTCACAAATAAATGCAAGTAATATCAATCAAATGTTACCACTTTTATGAAGCACAATAAGTAAGTAAGTTGGCCGCTATCTTGACACATTTGAGTAGGGAGTGGAGAAAAGAACTATGAAGAACTGTTTGGCGTTAATGAATAGTAATGCACATCCATTATATGAGCTATTCATGAGACAGAGGAGCACCTTCAGTAAGGCTGTAGTCACTAGCATTTTAAAGATTGGTCTGATTTTAATGCAGGATAGTAGGACGACTGTTATGTGATTGTCCTTCTGAATCCTCTGCAACCATAGTTCAATTGTGCGATTTTTCTTTCCGCATGTTATCATATGTGATGTGAATGCCATCCATCTGCCATGCCATTTTCATCATGTGTTTTCAATCCTTTGCAAAATAAACAACTGTTTTCCTTGCTTAGAACCCTATAAAAATACACTTTTCAAAGAATCACACTGCGAGCACCAACGTCATATAGGTGAAGTGAGTTTAATGGCTGTGATCTCGCAGGACCTGTCTGACGGCACCGTGAGCAGGAGAACTTTCTCACGCTGTGGTGCCCTCAGACAGGGAATAGCAGTTCACAGGCAGACATTGAGCACACGGTGCTCAGTGTCTACTGGATGGCAAGCTGCATGGTCACATCATGCAAACATCCAGCCTGCCATCTAGATGTAGTAGAGCTGGACCCATTATGGGACAAATGGATTAAAAGCATCTCTGCGAAAAGGTGAGGAATTTTGTTGTTTGTTTTTTTACCTCTTTTGCAGATAATGAGGGCATCGAGGAATAGGCAAGGTCGTAAGTATGGTTTAATTAAGAATATTAAAGGAGTCTGTGTCATTCTTTCAATTTTTCAACTTCTTCTGGGTGTCTGTGTTTTCTTACAACATGACTATGAGGTTAGTAATGGGTCGTCTTATTGGCTTGATGTCAACTGACAATACAAAGGTGACATCAACCTCCCCCAACTATCACCCCACTTGCCACCGCTACAGTGCAAGTGGGAAGAGCGAGGCTAAGTGCTAGAATTGGTGCATCTTAGAGATGCAGCTTTTCTAGGGCAGCTGAGAACTGATGTTTTTAGCCTGGGGAGGCAATTATCCATGGCCCCTTCCTAGGCTATTAATATCAGCCAATGAACCAATTGGTACAGTGTACGTGAGCATGTGCGTGTAATGTGATTGTTATTAGTACCCCTATATGAATATGGTATCCTTCTTTATATGAGCTCATTGGCACTTTATTACACTATTCCACTTTAGTAACAGATGTATATCAACTGGGTATGATTGAATGTGCTGGTATGAGCACCTGATGCATTAATTAACACTGTTTTACATAATTTAATGGATGGTATACTGTGGAAACACTATTTAAATGTTCACTTGATGTTTGTCCACTTCTTGAGAAAGGCAGAGAAATCTGCTGAAATGTTGCTGCTGATGGATCAGTAAAGCCACAGTTTTTCACTTTAATTTCTGGAGTGCTGCCTGTTTTTTCTGTTTTTCTATTTTGGAGGTTTGGACATCACCTTAACAGGTTTTATTGCACCCGGTTTCTTTTGGTAGTGCTGACAAATTTTCTCTATCTATCTATCTATCTATCTATCTATCTATCTATCTATCTATCATATATATACAGCTCTGGAAAAAATTAAGAGACCACCACATCAAAACCCTGTCATGGGCAGCCCATTCTCGAGACCAGACCCCATTGAAAACCTCTGGAATGTGATCAAGAGGATGATGGATAGTCACAAGCCATCAAACAAAGAAGAACTTCTTAAATTTTTGCACCAGAAGCAGTGTGAATGACTTGGTGGCAGGCATGCCAAGACGCATGAAAGCTGTTTTTAAAAATCATGGTTATTCCACAAAATATTGATTTCAGAACACTTCCTGAGTTAAAACATTAGTATTGTTGTTTATAAAGGATTATGAACTTGTTTTTTTTTCTTTTTAATTTTGACCATTTTTCTTTGTCAGAAAAAAATACAAAATGTATTGCTTGGAAATTTGGAGACATGTTATCAGAAGTTTATAGACTAAAAGAACAATTTACATTTTACTCAAAAATATACCTATAAAGAGAAAAAATTAAACTGAACATTTGAAAGTGGTCTCTTAATTTTTGCCAGAGCTGTATATCTACATATATGTTTTTGAAGAATATTTCCTTTGAAAATGATGTGTAAATGACTTATAGAATTTCTCTATGTAAAAGCTCATGTTAATCACATTGCAATCAGATAGCAATAACACTGCATTCGGATATAAATCGGATGCTTGGTGTGAAAGACTAGATTATACTCGCAAAAAAATGCATGACACTCTCATTAAACTTGCATTACACTCGTCTGACTCTCCTGCATCAAAATTGGACCGATATTAAAATCTCTAGTGTGACTCCAGCCTCAGGCCGGGGTCACACTTGCGAGAAACTCGCACGAGTCTCGCACCTCAATACCCGACACTACCGCCGGCACTCGGACCGGAGCATTCAGCTGCATAGAAATACACGCAGCCGCAAACTCCGATCCCTACTGCCAGCGGCAGTGCCTGGTATAAAGGTGTGAGACTCGTGCAAGTTTCTCACAATTGTGACCCCGGCCTTAAGGTGTAAGAAGGAAAGATACAGAAAATTATTTGTATGATCATCACACATTTTGGTACTTGATAATACCAAAAATTAAGACGAGATCCATAGAATAAATCAAAAATGAATGAAACTTTATTAACAATTAATTTAAAAACCATAAACAAAAAATTAAAATAGCAGAGTGCCTCACAGGGCAGAATCACAAGAATAATGAATAAATAAGCTCAATTGCTAAAGACCTGATAGCTATAAGTTGAGGTAAATTCATGTTCTGACAGACGACAGAAAAAATGGGACTAAAAATTCAAAAAATACCATTCAAAAAATGGAGGCCGAGAAGTGAAACAAATCCTAAATCTCATCCAAAAATTTCAATATGAGACCCCTCATGTAAATCATGAATCATCAGTCGTAATCACAATACTGCCACTGTAAATATACTAAGAATGGCAATCTCCATAGCCAAATGCTTGAACCCAATCATGATGGAGGAAGTTAAATATCAGACAAAAAATGCCATAATACTATAACTCAGATTATAGGAACGTGGACTCCCGACACCCCGACCACATTTTGCCACTGGCTTCTTCTGGGGGCGTGGCTATGTGAGGGGCAGTGGGATATTTAAGTATATAACCAGCCTCTAAGGGAAGGACAGAATGACTCGTCAGGCATAGCGGCACATGATGTCTCTGCCATGCACCGTATCAAAGATCACTTCCTGGGAAGCGCTATCATGAACCGCAAGCATTGGAAAGCAAGCGATCATGTGTAAAGCACTTCCAGAAGCGAGACGGGGTCAGGTCAAGAGTGCATGAGCACCACTTAGAGCCCATACAAAGGAGGAAAATTACAGCTAGATGCAGCAGACCATATTAGAGAAATACAGATAAACCAACAAAGGTAAAGAACATGTAAAAGAAACCAGTGCGTTTTTGAGAGAGGGTCTAATCTAGAGCACACACCCATTGTACCCAGACATCTCAATAAAATAGAATTAATTAGTAATTAAAGAATACAAAATATATAAATGAATATAGAAAAAGTGCCGCAGACCATACAAAGTGAATATAGATAAATAGATCCACATATCAAGATGCCTGTGCAATAAAGCAAGAAATAAGGTGCAAATAGAAGTGCAATTTACGCTTTTTTATTAGCAAAAAAGAATCAGATGGTAATATTGAAAAAAGGACCAAGTGGAAAGAAATAATTCAGACCAATAATAATCGTTAACTGTCCTAAAAAAACGAAGATCGTGAAAAATGGGTAAAGTGCGAAGTGCATATCATTATAAATATATAAGAAATAAAGAGACTATTAAAGTGAATAACATATGCATATACAGTAGCAAAAATATATGTCAACATAATCAAGCATAAACAGTGTGTAGGTGTCAGATATGTCAAACAAAAAAAATTAAAGTGGAATCTATAATGACCACCCCTTATCAGTACCAGTTTAGATAAAATTATTCAAAATCTAAAGGAAGGATTTTTATAAAGGAGGACAAACCTCCAAACAATTAAAAATAAATTCACATTATAATGTCCTTCATCTTCTCTCTAGATATAGTCCACGCTAAGTCCTCTTATCCCAATCAACAGTCCCGGAAGAAAAAATGTCGGAAGAAAAAATCTAAAACTGCTCAGGACTAGAGATGAGCAACTTTGCCTCCTGGAGGGTCGAGTTGGGTTTCGGTCGGCTCGACTTTTCCAAAACTATCGGCCGGGTTTCGTCAACAGTCGGAGACCCGACCCCAATGCAAGTCAATGGGAAATAAAAGTCGGCAGGGAGTGGAGGACAGTAAACACACTTACAGTGCCTATTTCAGTGCCAACGACATCAATTCTTATTACTTAAGCTTGTCAACATTAATTTACTTTATAATAATAGTAACGCATTGAAACTGGGGGTTATTTGGCTAAAGTTGTGGGGGGCGCAGGGCTGGCTCCAGGTTTTCATGGGCCCTGGCGAAAGAGTCTCAGTGGGCCCCTTTAATACATACCACAATTCATGATGCTCCGATATGGCAGAGAAATATAGGTATAGTACAATGACAAATACTTCCCTTCTTACATTACATGAGTGATATCTACTGTAAATTCTACAATAGCTCAAAAGCAGGACAGTATATTCCTCCATACAGTATTATGGGCACCACATAGTGCTCTATACAGAATAATGAGCCCCATATATTGCTCTATACAGAATAATGACCCCATATATTGCTCTATACAGAATGGGCTCCATATAATGCTCCATACAGAATAGGCCCCATATGTGCTCCATATGATGCTCCATATATAAAGGGCCCTATATGATGCCCCATAAATAATGAACCCTATATGATGCTCTAGTATATGATGGGCCCCATGGATGATGCTCCAGTGTATGATGGGCCTATATAATGCTCCATATATAATGGGCCACATATATAATGCTCCATGTATAATGGGCCCCATATGATGCTCAAGTGTATAATGGGCCCCGTATATAATGCTCCAGTGTATGATGGGCCCCATTTATAATGCTCCAGTGTATGATGTGCCCCATATATAATGCTCCATATATAATGGGCTCCATGTGATGCTCCATATATAATATGCCCCATATGATGCACCATATATAATGGGCCCCATATGATGCTCCAGTATATGATGTGCCCCATGAATGATGCTCCAGTGTATGATGGGCCTATATAATACTCCATATATAATGGGCCCCATATGATGCTCGTGTATAATGGGCCCCGTATATAATGCTCCAGTGTATGATGGGCCTCATTTATAATGCTCCAGTGTATGATGTGCCCCATATATAATGCTCCAGTGTATAATGGGCCCTATCTATGATGTTCAAGTGTATGATGGGCCCCATATATAATTCTCCAGTGTATAGTGCTCCCCATATATTGCTCCAAACATTAAAAAAAATTAAATACCTCTCCTCACTGGGCACTGCTCTACTCTGGACTCCTCAGCGTCGCCATCTTCCAGCTCTCTGCACTGTGACTGTTCAGGCAGAGGGCGCACAGACGTGACATCATAGAGCTCTCTGACCTGAATGTCACTGTCAGGAAACGCGGAAGACGTCACAGCGGTGGAGCAGGGAGAGGTAAGTATTGCAAGTGCTGGGGCCCTGAGCAAGTAGGCTAGACGTTCAGCAGCTGCACATGGAGGAATTGGAGAATTGAATTTGATCCAGCAGCACTGAAGACTCTTTCTGATAGCACACTACCAGCAGGGCAAGCGAGCTCCTGTAAGGCATATTGTGCCAATTCAGGCCAGGTGTCCAGTTTACAGGCCCAGTAGTCAAAGGGGAATGAACTGTGAGGGAGAACATCGATAGGGGAGGAGAGGTAATTTTGAACCATAGTTGACAACTGCTGTCTCCTGTCTGTTGCAATCGATTTAGTATTACCGTTGTGTGAGCAGTACTCGAGAAATCAGTCCACAGCATGGTCATGAAACCCCTGTCTCCAACGCCACTTCGGCTGTGTGCACCACGAACACCTCTTCCATGTTGCCCAGTATGGCTCATGGTAGAACTTGCACCACTGCTGTGTGCTGGGAATGCCTCTAACAAACGGTTTACCAGAGTTGCTTGTTTGTTCGCCAATATTAGCTCTAGGTTCCTCTGTGGCATGATGTTCTGTAATTTGCCTTTATAGCGCGGATCAAGGATGCTGGCCAACCAGTAGTCATCATCCTTCATCATTTTGGCAATGCAAGGGTCCCTTTTTAGGATCCGCAAGACATAATCACACATGTGGGCCAATGTTCCAGGTGTCAATGATGCTCTGCCAGTGTTTGGTGGAGGAGAACTTTCTGCCAAATCCACATCCCTCTAGTCACGCACTAACCCTGTACCTGACCTTGGCAAGCCAACATTTTCTCTTGCCCCCTGAGAAGCATCCTCCTCCCCAAAATAATCATCCCCCTCATCTCATCCTCGTCCTCTTCCTCTTCTTCCTCCACCTCGTCCAGGACAGTTCCCTGAGCAGACAATGCCTGATTGTCATCAAGGCTTCCCTCCTATCCTCCTTCTCCTCCTCCGCTGCAGACGCCTGATCCTTAATGTGCATCAAAGTTTGCATGAGCAGATGCATAAGTGGGATGTTCATGCTTATGATGGCATCGTCTGCGCTTACAGCCATGTGCATTCCTCAAAACACTTAAGGACTTTACAGAGGTCTTTCAGAGGTCTAGCACTTCAATCAATTATATTAACACATAATCTATGGTGTACGGTACTCCGTTACTATGGGGACGCGTTCCTGCGATACGTGCACCGACATGTGCCAGCTGCTCATTATCCACTCTGAAAATAACCTATCATGCTTAAGCACCTTGGATATAATACTCCCAAAACCTCCTCCACACATTATGCCCCGGAAGAAGCTGCATAGTGAAACGGTGCCCGTCGGGCACTGGGATTAGAGCCCTGCTGATCTCCACCTCATACATAGCCCCCTTTGGGCCCCGTATCACATAGCGACTCACCAGCGATCCCGACAACGATGTGAACTTGTCAGGATCGCTGCTGAGTCGCTACATGATCGCTGCTGAGTTGCCAAACAGGCAGATCTCAGCAGCGATCAGGACAGCGAGTACGCCGGTAACAAGCGACACACGTCGCTTAGTTACCGGCATACCAGCACGCTGGTGCAGGGAGCTGGTAACCAAGGTACACAGTGGGTTTCTAGGCACTGCTCGGCTCTTAGAAACCCGCTGTGTACCTTGGCTACCAGCTCCCCTGCATCAGCGAGCTGGTATCTAAGGTACACGTCGGGTTTCCAGGCACCGCCCGTGCATTGAAACCCGATGTTTACCTTGGTTACCATCTCCGGCTGGCTGATCGCTGGTCTCCCGCATGTCACACGCAGCAATGCGTGCTGGCCAGCGGGAGGCCAGGATCAAAAAAAAGTCCAGGCATGTCTGACACGACCACAGCAGGGGCCTGATCGCTGGTACGTGTCAGACATAGCGTGATCGCTTCTGAGATCGCTGTTGTGTGTAGCCCAGCTGTGACTGGAGCCACATGTTCCCAGGAGGATGCAACAGAAGGTAAACCCACAGTGACCTATATGCACACAACACATCTGCACTATTTCCCAGATCGCCCTTTCGCAGCATATAAAGGCAGTGTAGACATGTGAGTTACCTCAGAACAGAACACCAGAGGTTTCAGGTTACCTCAGACTAGAGCAGAACTCCTCAGACAGACAGTCTAGTCACCTCAGATCAGTGAGAGACGAGCTGAGAGAGAGTTACTGAGAGACTGAAGACTACAGCGTATACTCAGTTTACTGTGTGGAGTCCAGTAGTAGTGGAAGACGATAGCCACTTTAGCCTGGTCAGAACTGAGTCAACTGAGGTATTTTCAGTAAGCGTGCCGACGCTTTGAGAGCGGTGAAGAGAAAGGAGAATCTGCCATTACTGCTAGTGTGTGCTTATGCTGAAGGTTGAGTAGGACGAAAGGCGAGTGAAGGAAGAAGTGACAGAGGTGAACAGCATTGATCGCTACTACTCTGCACACCGGACACCGGTCACGGCACGGACACAACCATCTGCACTATTTCCCAGATCGCCCTTTCGCAGCATATAAGGCAGTGTAGACATGTGAGTTACTCAGAACAGAACACCAGAGGTTTCAGGTTACCTCAGACTAGAGCAGAACTCCTCAGACAGACAGTCTAGTCACCTCAGATCAGTGAGGACGAGCTGAGAGAGAGTTACTGAGAGACTGAAGACTACAGCGTATACTCAGTTTACTGTGTGGAGTCCAGTAGTAGTGGAAGACGATAGCCACTTTAGCTGGTCAGAACTGAGTCAACTGAGGTATTTTCAGTAAGCGTGCCGACGCTTTGAGAGCGGTGAAGAGAAAGGAGAATCTGCCATCTACTGCTAGTGTGTGCTTATGCTGAAGGTGAAATAGACGAAAGGCGAGTGGAAGGAAAGAGAGTGACAGAGGTTGAAACAGCATTGATCGCTTACCTCTACTCTGCACCACCGGACACCGGGTCCGAGCTTGCTAGCATCTACACGACTAGTAGGAGATACGGAGACCCTGTGGGACTTCATGTCGCAGGGCCATCAGTGCTGATACTTAACCGGGGTCAGGAAGACAGAAGTCTAGCAGGGCCCTGCATACAGAGACACTGTTCTATCCTAGAGAAGGCCTCACTACAAAGTCAGCCGGGCGTATAACTGAAGACAGAGTTAGACTTCGTTCTATACAGGTCAGAAACTCACACATACAGGAGTACGTATTTGAGGCCCTACACCTACTCAGTGGGATTACTGGACGTGCATCCTCCACCCTGACAGCTTCCCGGGTAGTAGTACAGTAAAGGTGCAGAAAGAGACTTTCGTGTGTGTGTCTGCCTTATTGATCCTGCACCCCTACACCGCCATATACCCTGAGGGATCAGTCTTGCCTGTGGAAGACTTAACACCTTGCTGCCCAGTAACAACCCCTCAGCGGATCTACCCTGCAGTACTGGTCACCCTGACCAGGTACCACAGGTGGCGTCACGAACATTTCTACAAACCTATAATCCCCTGTAAATATCCCACATTTTATGGTGATCGTCCAGGGCAACGGACGGAGCTGTGCTACCCGTGACATCCCCCATTGAAGTGAACGGGCTCGGTGCCGAGTACCCCACAGGCCCTGGCTGTGCGACTCATCTTTACTTGGCGTCACGAACAGGATACGAAGCTTGCTATATGTGAGTCCTGTGTGCCTGAAGTGGACTGTTTTTGTGCAAAAAGACTGTATTGCTGTTGTGATTTTTGGTGCCAATTTCCGCCATTGCCCGCCAAATTGCAGCGCTACAGCGTGAAGAGAAGGGGCGTACCTGCAGAAAGCGCACTGAGTCCAGGACACGCCCCAACGCTGATGTGGCGGCAGGTCCTGTGGATAGCTTCGGTGGCTCCCTCAGTATAGCGGTAAGCCAGACACCCTGTCAGGGTTTAAGTGCAAAATATGCAGCATAATGGACATGTACCCCATGACAGAGAAACAAAGAGCTGCAGTGGTAGTGGGACAACTGACTGGTGCTGCAGAGAGAGAAGTAGAGACATGGTCAGCTGCAGACCAGGAATCAGTGCTTGCGATATTCTTAAAGCTACAGACTATTTTTGAGGACCGCACTGAAACAGATCTCCGGATGAGGTTTTACCAATGCTCCCAGAAACCAGATGACAGTATTAGGGACTACGCCTGCTGACTACAGGGGGCCCTGCGAGCTCTCAAACAGGTCAACCCTATAAGTGCCATCAATGAAAACAAAATGTTGAAGGAACAATTTGTACGGGGACTGAGGTCCCAAGCTGAAAGCTGAACTGTGCACTGGTGGTCCTTGGATCATCCTGACGCTACCTTTGATGTCCTAAAGGATATGGCTATAAAAGGACTGCGACCCCTGGAGAAGCCCAAGGTGGCAACCCAGTGTCACCCGGGTGAAGCCACTCTATAGCCGGCAGCATCCACCTTTTCCCCGCTGGTGGCGGAAGCCAAAACGCAGGTGGCGCCCCCTAGTGAGTTGGACTGTCTGCGCTCAGAAGTGCGCCAGCTGACCAAAAACCTGGCCCTGCAACTGCGGAAGGAGGAAGGAGGAAAGATCCTGCTAGCTGACTGCCCAGAGGATGTCCCTTGGATGAACCGGAGGAGAAGGAGGATGTCGCCCCACCGGAGGAGGACAACGCCACCCCCAGGAGCGACCCCCGATCAGCACCATCCTCGCCGAGAGATCATCTACTACCGTTGCAACAGAGTAGGTCATCTAGCCCGACAGTGTCCTTTAAACAAGCAGATCCTGGGTCCGAGGGCCAACACCCAGGACTAGACTCTTCAGGCCCCTCAGACTGGAACCGCAGGTTTGTGGGAGGAAGACCATACCTGTCCATCATCCTGGACGGGATCGCAATCCCCGCCCTGCTGGACACTGGATCTCAGGTGACCATCATACCTGATGTCCTGTATAATAGGTTTTGGTCCATGGACAGTCTCCAGCCCCGAGCCCTGACTTTGCTGTGTACGCCTCTAATGGTCTCCCTGTTGATATACTCGGAGCCAAAAACGTGGACGTAAAGGTGGGCAGAGTGGAGCTGAAGGACCAGGGACTCTTAGTAGTAAAAACTGTAAATGAGGAAAATGGCTTAAATGTGGTTTTAGGTACAAACATTATCAGTAACTGTCTGGGAGAAGTTGTGTTTTTGCTCCAACATCTCGCCGAAGTTGCCAAGCCAAAGCAAAAGGGAGTGATCCAGAGGGAGATCCAGGCCCTGATGTGCCAGCAGAAAGCAAAACTGACAGATGGTGAAATTGGTAATGTACGGGTAACAGACCCGAACCCCATTGTGATAATGAGTGAAATGCTTATATGGTGTAGAGCAGCAATAGGTCTGAGAGGACAGAACTACCAAGCAGTAGTAGAGCCCCATTGTTCAGAGCACAGACCTACACTCTTGACTGCGAGAGGGGTAGTAGAGGTACGAAATAGGAGGGTACCAGTACGTCTTCTCAACTGGGGATAAGATGAAGTGAATTTACCACTGTTGCTAAATTACATACCGTAGATAACAACTCCATTCTCACTACGGAGTCCTTAGCCTCCCCCCAACCAGCGGAGGATAATGACCCAGCAACCCAGGTGGAGGATTGGTGTCAGCAGCTCCATGTCGGGACAGACACCACTCCAGCCCACCAGAAACAGGGAGTACTTCGAGTGGTACAGGAGTACACACAGGTATTTATCAAACACCCACTTGACTTTGGGACAATTAAGGGAGTACAACACCATATCCCTACAGGCAACCATCCCCCCATTAAACAGCGGTACAGGCCTATACCTCCAGCGCACTACCAAAAAGCCAAGGAGATGTTGCGTGACATGAAGGAAGCAGGGGTGATAAGGGATAGTTGTAGTCCCTGGGCAGCACCTCTAGTCCTAGTCAGGAAAAAGGATGGAAGCATGAGAATGTGTGTAGATTACAGACAAGTGAATCACATTACACATAAGGATGCATACCCTTTACCACGCATTGAGGAATCCTTAGCTGCCTTAAAAACTGCTAACTACTTTTCCACCCTTGACCACACTAGTGGGTACTGGCAAGTAGCTGTGGCTGAGGAGGATCGGGAGAAGACGGCTTTCACCACCCCGATGGGACTCTGTGAGTTTGACAGGATGCCGTTTGGACTCAGCAGTGCCCCGGGAACGTTCCAGAGAGTGATGGAGAGTTGTCTGGGACATCTCAACTTTGAAACCGTGTTGCTGTACCTGGACGAAGTAATTGTGTACTCCAAGAAGTATGAAGATCATCTGAAGCACCTGGCGGAGGTATTCGAGTCACTGTCCAAGTACGGGATGAAACTGAAGCCTTCGAAGTGCCATCTGCTCAAACAAAAGGTACAGTACTTGGGACATATTGTCAGCTCAGAAGGAGTAGCGCCAGACCCGAGAAGGTCACTGCCATCCAGAAATGGCCAGAACCGAGGAATCTCAAGGAGGTGCGCCAGTTCCTGGGACTGACAGGATACTACCGGAGGTTTGTAAAGGACTACACCAAGAAAGCAGCGCCTCTGCAGGACCTCCTGGTAGGACAATCCCTCAAGAGCAGAAATCCTCCATTCCACTGGGGTAAAGAACAAGCTGAGGCATTCAAGGAGATGAAGGAGATCCTGACAGGCGATGAGATCTTAGCCTGCCCTGACTACAGCCAGCCGTTCCTGCTGTACACTGATGCCAGCAACGAAGGATTGGGAGCTGTCCTCAGTCAGAAGCAAAATGGCCTGGAGAAAGTCATTGCATATGCAAGCAGGAAGCTCCGCCAGACCGAGAGAAACCCAGAGAACTATAGCAGCTTCAAGTTTGAGTTCCTGGCACTGGTCTGGGCCATTACAGAAAGATTCAAGCATTACCTAGCCTCCAGCAAGTTCACTGCTTACACGGACAATAACCCCTTGACACATCTTGAAACAGCTAAGCTGGGAGCAATGGAGCAATGTTGGATAGGCTCGGCTATCGAACTATCAATTCACAATCAAGTACAGGGCGGGTCGTAAGAATGCCAACGCTGATGCCTTGTCCAGAATGCCGCATGAGTCCGACACGGAAGAGGAATTGGATGACCTAGAAGAGATTGAGCTACCTGCATTCCACAGAAATGGGATGATCCACGAGCAACGAGCCTGCAGGAGGCAGCGTGGTAAGACGTTAAACCCTTTACCTCACCACAGCTGGAAGGAGACCCAGGACAGTGACCCGGTTGTGAGCCGTATCAAGGAGCTGATAACTCAGGAAGGTTCCTCCTTAGAGAAGGATGCGTCTCAGCAAGCAAAGCAGCTGTGGAATGAGAGAAGCCGGCTGTTCATCTACCGAGAGAAGCTGTGCCGAAGGTACGTCAACCCAAGAACCCATGAGATGGTATGGCAGATAGTAGTCCCCAGAGCGGACATCCAGATGGTGTTGGAAGCCTACCACGATCAAGCGGGACACTTTGGCTGGAAGAAGCTGGAGACCCTGTTGAAGTGTCGTTTCTATTGGGTGGGAATGCGCAGTTCCATCGAGAAATGGTGTAAAAACTGTGTGTCCTGTAGCCTCCGAAGAAAAGACTACAGCAGCCAGAAAGCACCCCTGCAAACCATCAAGACGACTCGTCCCTTGGAGATCGTGGCCCTGGACCATGTCAAGTTGTCACCCAGCCGGTTGGGATACTCGTATGCCCTGACGATGGTAGATCACTACTCCAGGTTCCTGGTGGTCGCCCCGTCAAAGATCTGACAGCTGAAACAGCAGCAAAGACATTTCAAGCGTATTTCTGCAGACCCCATGGATATCCAGAGCAAGTGTTAACTGATCAGGGTCCTGCCTTTGAAGCCGAGTTTTTTAAAGAGTTCTGTCATTTGTACGGATGCAAGAAGATAAGAACCACACCGTATCACCCCCAAACAAATGGGCTCTGTGAAAAGATGAATCACATAGTCATTGATATGCTGAAGACGGTACCACTTGAGGAGAGGAATCGGTGGCCAGACCTACTACCTGACCTGGTAGATCTGTACAATCACATACCTGTGAGTTCCACCAATTGCACTCCAGCCTACCTTATGCGGGCAAGCCCAGGAAAGCTGCCCATGGATTTGGAACTTGGTGTTGTAGAACCAGAAGCTGATGTTACTACTGAAGATTGGGACACGAACCGACAGGAACAGCACAGGAGAGTACAAGCCTGCGTGGAAGATAGTCTCAGTAAAGTAAGGGAAAAACAAGAGGAAAACTACATCAAAAGTGCGCCAGCTGAACCTTTTGTACCTGGAGAAATTGTGCTGAAGAGAAAAAGAAGAATGCACAAACTAGACGATCAATGGGAAAAAGAGCCATATGTCGTGCAAAATTCCAAGTTTAACAACAGGAAAATGTGTACCATTAGCAAAGATGGAGGAAAGACGACCACAACCGTATCAAGAGACCACCTAAAACTATGTCAAGATATGTTAAAGCTTCGCAAAGAAGAACCTGTTATTGACAAAGAGAAACCAGGTGACGTCATACACACGGACCTAGGAGATTTTCCTGCAGATTGGCCTTGTATCGGGACGCTGTGATTATTCCACTACTTCAATTTTACCAACCATAAGAAGCACTCCAACGTCAAGTTGAGCCAGTTGTCGCAGAAGGAATAGTTCGAGAGGAACCTGCTCCTGAAGCATCTCAAGAAGTAGAGTCACGAGAAGTGGAGTCTCAAAACGTGGAACCTCTAGATGTTGGGTCTCAGGAAGAAGAATCCTCTAGCGAAACAGAACCGCATCGCCCAGCCACAAGTATGCTTGCCAGGTCCCTAGAGAGGTTAAGGCAGTATTACAGTTTACCGGCACGTAGGACAGATAGGCCAGATGATACTATACCTGACGCAACACCACGTAGGTCAGTACGCACGACAAAAGGAAAGTTACCTGTTAGGTACCAAGAGTAGGCCTAGCAAATGTAAGCCAGTAAATAAGTGTCCAAGTGTAAAAATGTATATAAGAATTGTGTAAATATCTGTATATATGTTACTTGTATTTATTGAAACGTTTGAAGTGTCCTCACCTCCCGCAAGTGAAGAGTTATTGTTATTGTTAATGTTGATGTTATAAAAATTTATTTCTTTCCAGCCGGGAGTGCTGATGATAACTAGGGGGGGATGTGTAGCCCAGCTGTGACTGGAGCCACATGTTCCCAGGAGGATGCAACAGAAGGTAAACCCACAGTGACCTATATGCACACAACACATCTGCACTATTTCCCAGATCCACCAGAGGGAGCCCTTTCGCAGCATATAAAGGCAGTGTAGACACGTGAGTTACCTCAGAACAGAACACCAGAGGTTTCAGGTTACCTCAGACTAGAGCAGAACTCCTCAGACAGACAGTCTAGTCACCTCAGATCAGTGAGAGACAAGCTGAGAGAGAGTTACTGAGAGACTGAAGACTACAGCGTATACTCAGTTTACTGTGTGGAGTCCAGTAGTAGTGGAAGACGATAGCCACTTTAGCCTGGTCAGAAACTGATGAACTAAACAGAAATAAGATACAGCACAGTGTAAAAAATATATATAAGATAATAAAATAATAAAATAATAAAATAAAATTACACAGAGATCTGAATCCCACTTCAGGGTGTGGATGGCAAAAACCAGCCTAAATTTAAGAAATGGACACCCAAGTGCAAAGGAACAGGGGGAAAGTAAGAAACTTACACCCAGGCAGTTTAAGGCAACAATGTAGAATTTTATTCCAGATGATACAAACAAATATAAATAGCACAAGCATCAAATACAAGATTAAAAGAGAAGCGTGAACATCGCCACAAAATGTCCAATACCCCGGTATTTTAGAATTGAAAACAGGTAAATATGCATAAAAAATATGAAACTAAGCATATATAATGGTCCACAGTAATAGAAAAATATATAGGTGTACCCCTAAATATATATTTATATTTGTTTGTATCATCTGGAATAAAATTCTACATTGTTGCCTTAAACTGCCTGGGTGTAAGTTTCTTACTTTCCCCCTGTTCCTTTGCACTTGGGTGTCCATTTCTGGTCAGAACTGAGTCAACTGAGGTATTTTCAGTAAGCGTGCCGACGCTTTGAGAGCGGTGAAGAGAAAGGAGAATCTGCCATCTACTGCTAGTGTGTGCTTATGCTGAAGGTTGAAGTAGGACGAAAGGTGAGTGGAAGGAAAAGAGAGTGACAGAGGTTGAAACAGCATTGATCGCTTACCTCTACTCTGCACCACCGGACACCGGGTCCGAGCTTGCTAGCATCTACACGACTAGTAGGAGATACCGGAGACCCTGTGGGACTTCATGTCGCAGGGGCCCATCAGTGCTGATACGTAACCGAGGTCAGGAAGACAGGAGTCTAGCAGGGCCCTGCATACAGAGACACTGTTCTATCCTAGAGAAGGCCTCACTACAAAGTCAGCCGGGCGTATAACTGAAGACAGAGTTAGACTTCATTCTATACAGGTCAGAAACTCACACACGATACAGGAGAACGGAGGCTGTTGTGAATGGGTTTGAGATGAGTTCTGAGCAGAGGCTCCCTCTGGGGTTACAAGCGGTACTAGTGAAGATTGTGAGGACTGGGAATCAGGTGTTACTGACTGGTCTTATATAAGGGAGTCATTTTCCATCAGGGTTGCCGGTGATCAATTGTTCTGGTCTGAATCCTTCATTCCAGTTTCCCTTGTAGCCTGCTGTGTCGTGTCTGCATCTCCTGCTAACAGATAAGAATTTTTCTTCTTTTGTTTTGTTGCTATATTTTTGCATTTTGTACTGCACTTCTTTGGGGGCCTTCAGGGTCCCTCCGGGGGCTTCTGCCTTCTCAGTTTAGTTCAGCCACTGAGTTTTGTTCTTTTGCTTTTTCCAGTTTTTTCAGTGGCTGCTGTTTTGATTTGTTACACCAGAGAGCTAATTTAGGTGGTAGAGGTCGTGTGATCTCAGGTGATTTTGAAATTAGTAGAGTTGGTGTTTTTCAGGGTTTTCTGGGATTGCAGTAAGTACCCTTCCTATCCTTTTCTATTTAGATAGTTTGGGCCCCAGCGTTTGCTCATTCTATTTTCTTTCTGTGTCAGTATTTCCTCTTGTCTAACCGCCATTACTGTTTGGGGGCTTTCTATTATCTTTGGGGTTCTGCTCCGGGGCAGATAGCTTTCCTATTTCTATCTTTAGGTGTAGTTAGTTTCTCAGGCTGTGACGAGGCGTCTAGGACCAACGTAGGAACGCTCCACGGCTGCCTCTAGTTGTGGTGGTTAGTCAGGGTACTGCAATCCCATAGATTCCAACTGCTCTGGTGTATTGCCTTTTTTTACCTGCACTCCTCAGCTACCGAAACAAACAGTATCACCGGCCCTAAAAATTGAAAATTGTATGGTACTCACAGAAGGGAAAAAATATTGTGATAGAAAAAAGGTTGTCAGAGTTGTCAGAGATATTTTTCTGTTTGTTGCATTTTTTTTTTTTTTTTTCCCTCTGTATCTCTGGGTGCTGGGGAGGATCTTTTCTCCCAATGGAGTTTGCACAGTTGTCTGGCCGTGTGGATCAGCTTGCCACTGAGGTGCGGAGTATTGCTATCTATCTTGCTGGGTTGCCTGTTGTGGAACCTAGGATCCCCATGCCAGATTTGTTTTTAGGGGATCGAGCTAAGTTTCAGAATTTCAAAAATAATTGTAAATTGTTTTTTGCCTTAAAATCTAAGTCCTCAGGAAACGCAGCGCAGCAGGTTCAAATTATCATCTCTCTCCTGCGCGGCGATCCTCAGGATTGGGCTTTTTCCCTGATACCTGGGGATCCTGTTTTGAGTGATGTTGATGCGTTTTTTCAGGCTTTGGGTTATTGTACGATGAGCCTAATGTCACTGATCAAGCTGAAAAAGCCTTGTTGGCATTAAATCAGGGGCTTGATGACGCCGAGTTATACTGTCAGAGATTCCGTAGGTGGGCAGTCCTGACCAAATGGAATGACGACGCTTTGGCGGCCCTTTTCCGGAAGGGTCTGTCGGATAATGTAAAGGATGTTATGGTGGGATTCCCTGTCCCCTCTAGTCTCAATGATTCTATGTCATTAGCGATTCAAATTGACAGACGTTTGCGTGAGCGGAGAAGTATGCGTGGAGTGGTGTTGCCTTGTGAGCCAGCTTCTGAGCCCATGCAGTGTGATGGAGTGGTGTCTGGGGCACA
Organism: Oophaga sylvatica; assembly: GCA_033576555.1. Taxonomy (NCBI): domain Eukaryota; kingdom Metazoa; phylum Chordata; class Amphibia; order Anura; family Dendrobatidae; genus Oophaga; species Oophaga sylvatica. Next base: position 343,166,455 of record JARQOD010000005.1, read on the forward strand.
GCGTCATGAGTTTCGAAAGCGCAATAGGTTATGTTTCTACTGTGGTGATGCCTCTCATGCTATTTCAGTCTGCCCTAAGCGGGGAAGACGTTTTGCACGCTCAGTTGTCTTGGGTAGTGTTCAGACTAAGTTTTTATTAACTGTCACTCTGATATGCTCTCTGTCCTCATTTTCTGCTCAGGCTTTCGTTGATTCTGGAGCAGCTATTAACCTGATGGATTATGATTTTGCTAAACGTTGTGGGTTTCCCTTGATACCCCTACAGAAGTCTATTCCCCTACTGGGGATCGATTCTACCCCTTTGGCTGAGAATAAACCCCAGTTTTCTACTCAGGTGATAATGAGGGTTGAACCTGATCACCAGGAGTGCTGCAAATTTTTGGTTTATATAATCTGCATGACATTATCGTGCTGGGTTTCCCTTGGTTACAGTCTCATAATCCTGTTTTGAATTGGAAATCTGTGTCTGTAACCAGTTGGGGCTGCCAATGTGTTAATACCAACACTCCTGTTTTTTCTGCCTCCCCCCAAGCTCAGGATGTTCCTGACTTTTTGTTTGATTTTTCTGATGTGTTTAGCGAAAGTAAATCTGCATCCTTGCCTCCCCATAGGAGCTATGACTGCGCTATTGAATTAGTGCCGGGTAGTAAATTCCCTAAAGGTCGCCTTTTTAACTTGTCTGTACCTGAACATGACGCTATGCGGTCTTATATAAGGATCATTGGAGAAGGGTCATATCAGACCATCCTCTTCACCCTTAGGTGCCGGTTTTTTCTTTGTGGCCAAAAAAGATGGTTCATTAAGGCCGTGTATTGATTATCGTCTCTTGAACAATATTACTGTGAAATATCAATACCCGTTACCCTTGATTTCTGACCTGTTTTCCAGGGTGAAAAACGCTACTTGGTTTACCAAGCTTGACCTCAGGGGGCGTATAACCTTATTCGCATTAAGCACGGGGATGAATGGAAGACGGCATTCAATACCCCTGAAGGGCATTTTGAGTACCTAGTGATGCCCTTTGGGCTCACTAATGCCCCTTCCGTCTTCCAGTCCTTCATGAATGACATTTTCAGGGATTTTGTGGACAAATTTCTGATTGTTTATTTGGATGATATCTTGATTTTTTCTAATGACTGGGACTCTCATGTGAAACATGTTCGGACTGTGTTCCAGATTTTGAGGGATAATGCTCTGTATGTGAAGGGATCAAAGTGTCTTTTTGGCGTACAGAAGATCTCATTTCTGGGATTCATTTTGTCCCCATCTGTTATTGAAATGGACCCGGTCAAGGTTCAGGCCATCTGTGATTGGGTCCAACCTACTTCATTAAAGGCTCTTCAGAGATTTTTGGGTTTTGCAAATTTTTATCGTAAATTTATTGGTAATTTCTCGGTTATTGTTAAACCATTAACTGATTTGACCAGAAAGGGTTCTGATGTGGTGAATTGGCCTCCTGAGGCAGTCTCTGCATTTCAGGAACTTAAGCAGAGATTCACTTCTGCTCCTGTTCTACGGCAGCCTGATGTTTCTCTGCCATTTCAGGTGGAGGTTGATGCCTCTGAAATTGGGGCAGGTGCCGATTTTGTCCCAAAAAGATCCAGAGACCTCTAAAAGTAACCCTTGTGCCTTTTTCTCTCGAAAATTTTCTCCTACTGAACGTAATTATGACGTGGGTAATCGGGAGTTATTGGCCATGAAGTGGGCTTTTGAAGAGTGGAGACATTGGCTGGAGGGAGCCAAACATCAGGTGGTGGTCCTTACGGACCATAAGAATCTGGTCTATCTGGAATCTGCCAAGTGACTCAATCCTAGACAGGCCAGGTGGGCCTTGTTTTTCACACGTTTTAATTTTGTGGTTTCCTTTCTTCCTGGCACTAAGAATGTTAAGGCGGATGCCCTCTCGAGGAGTTTCCTTGCGGACTCTCCTGAGTTATCTGATCCTTCTGTTATTTTGAAAGAGGGTGTAGTTCTTTCCGCCATCTCGCCCAATTTGAGACTTGCTCTGGAGGGGTGTCAGGAGGATAGGCCCGAGCGCTGCCCTGTTGGAGAATTGTTTGTCCCGGACCAATGGAAAAAGAGTGTGATGTCTAGATTCATTGTTCCGCATTGGCTGGGTATCCCGGAATTTTTGGTACCAGAGACTTGGTTAGTCGGTCCTTTTGGTGGCCTACCTTGTCTCGCGATGTCAGGGAATTTGTGCAGTCCTGCGGGACTTGCTCTCGCTCCAAGCCTTGCTCTCGCTCTAGTGGTTTGTTGATGCCATTGCCTGTGCCCAAGAGACCATGGACCCATATCTCTATGGATTTCATTTCCGATCTTCCTGTTTCTCAGAGAATGACCACCATCTGGGTAATTTGTGATAGGTTTTCCAAAATGATACATCTTGTGCCATTACCTAAGTTGCCTTCCTCCTCTGAATTGGTGCCGTTGTTTCTTCAGCACGTGGTTCGTTTACACGGCATTCCTGAGAACATTGTGTCTGACAGAGGAGTCCAGTTTGTTTCCAGATTTTGGAGGACTTTTTGTTCTAAACTGGGTGTTCAATTATCTTTCTCCTCGGCATTTCATCCTCAGACCAATGGTCAAACTGAGAGAACAAACCAGACATTAGAGACTTATCTAAGATGCTTTGTGTCTGCTGATCAGGATGACTGGGTCTCTTTTTTGCCTTTGGCTGAGTTTGCTCTTAATAATAGGGCTAGTTCTGCCACTTTGATGTCTCGTTTTTCTGTAATTCTGGTTTTCACCCTCGATTTTCTTCAGGACAGACGGAAGCTTCTGTCTGTCCAGGTGTTGACTCTGTTGTTGAGCGTATGCAACAGATTTGGGACCAGGTAGTGGAGAGGTTGTCCCTCTCTCAGGAGAAGGCCCAGCGGTTTGCTAACCGGCATAGGACTGATGGTCCTCGGTTTAAAGTGGGGGACTTGGTCTGGTTGTCCTCAAAGAATATTCCTATGAGAGTAGCATCTCCTAAATTTAAGCCTAGGTTCATTGGACCTATAAGATCATGGAGATTATTAATCCTGTTTCTTTTCGTTTGCTTCTTCCAGGGACATTTAAGATCCATAACGTGTTCCACAAGTCCTTGTTGAAGAGGTTTGTTGAGCCAGTGGTTCCTGCTACTGTGCCTCCTGACCCTGTTTTGGTTGAGGGCAATCTGGAGTATGTGGTTGAGAAAATATTGGATTCTCGTTTTTCTAGACGAAGACTCCAGTATTTGGTTAAATGGAGAGGTTATGGTCAGGAAGACAATTCTTGGGTGTTTGCTTCGGACATCCATGCTAGGAGACTTATCCGTGCGTATCATAGAACTCATCCTGACCGACCTGGTTGCTCAAATGAGGGTTTGGTGACCCCTCTTCAAGGGGGGTACTGTTGTGAATGGGTTTGAGATGAGTTCTGAGCAGAGGCTCCCTCTGGTGGTTACAAGCGGTACTAGTGAAGATTGTGAGGACTGGGAATCAGGTGTTACTGACTGGTCTTATATAAGGGAGTCATTTTCCCATCAGGGTTGCCGGTGATCAATTGTTCTGGTCTGAATCCTTCATTCCAGTTTCCCTTGTAGCCTGCTGTGTCGTGTCTGCATCTCCTGCTAACAGATAAGAATTTTTCTTCTTTTGTTTTGTTGCTATATTTTTGCATTTTGTACTGCACTTCTTTGGGGGCCTTCAGGGTCCCCTCCGGGGGCTTCTGCCTTCTCAGTTTAGTTCAGCCACTGAGTTTTGTTCTTTTGCTTTTTCCAGTTTTTTCAGTGGCTGCTGTTTTGATTTTGTTACACCAGAGAGCTAATTTAGGTGGTAGAGGTCGTGTGATCTCAGGTGATTTTGAAATTAGTAGAGTTGGTGTTTTTCAGGGTTTTCTGGGATTGCAGTAAGTACCCTTCCTATCCTTTTCTATTTAGATAGTTTGGGCCCCAGCGTTTGCTCATTTATTTTCTTTCTGTGTCAGTATTTCCTCTTGTCTAACCGCCATTACATGTTTGGGGGCTTTCTATTATCTTTGGGGTTCTGCTCCGGGGCAGATAGCTTTCCTATTTCTATCTTTAGGTGTAGTTAGTTTCTCAGGCTGTGACGAGGCGTCTAGGACCAACGTAGGAACGCTCCACGGCTGCCTCTAGTTGTGGTGGTTAGTCAGGGTACTGCAATCCCATAGATTCCAACTGCTCTGGTGTATTGCCTTTTTTTACCTGCACTCCTCAGCTACCGAAACATAACAGGAGGCCCTACACCTACTCAGTGGGATTACTGTAAGTGCATCCTCCACCCTGACAGCTTCCCGGGACGTGCCTGCAACTACCATCAGTAAAGGTACAGAAAGAGACTTTCGTGTGTGTGTCTGCCTTATTGATCCTGCACCCCTTCACCGCCATATACCCTGAGGGATCAGTCTTGCCTGTGGAAGACTTAACACCTTGCTGCCCAGTAACAACTCCTCAGCGGATCTACCCTGCAGCGCTGGTCACCCTGACCAGGTACCACAGGTGGCGTCACGAACATTTCTACAAACCCTGTAAATATCCCACATTTTATGGTGATCGCCCAGGACAACGGACGGAGCTGTGCTACCCGTGACATCCCCCATTGAAGTGAACGGGCTCGGTGCCAAGTACCCCACAGGCCCTGGCTGTGCGATTCAGTTGCTTCACAAAATGTGTGACTCAGCAGCGATCTCGCTAGCGATCTCGCTATGTGAGACGGGGCCTTTAGTCTGCTGCCACCAATTGGTCTGTTAGCCTCATATCAGTAAGTAATACATTACTTTGAGTACTACATTTAAGACAAGCCTTAAGCTAAATGTCTTTCTAATTGTATCACCCCATAGTGTGGTAATTTGTATACAGGTCATTATATAGGAGGCTTTTAGGTGATAATTGTCAAAACATTTGCAAATATATAGAGCTATGGTATAGTTTTTGAGACATTCATTTGCACTAGTGCACTTTAAAAAAATAGACATAAGTATTTATTTTCTGTGTTAATTAACACTATATTGAGTTCTGCTATGAATTGAGATTTATTGGCACTTTGTGTATTTGTCCACCTATATACAGCCCCGCAGTCTGTTGCCACCACTTGGTGTGTTAGCCTCATATCAGTAAGTAATATATTATTTTGATTACTATATTGAAGACAAGCATTGAGTTAAATGTCTCTCTAATTGCATCATCTCACATATGGTAATTTGTATACAGGCTATTATATAGGAGGCTTTTTAGGTGGTAATTGACAAACATTTGCAATTATATAGAGCTACTGTATGTGTCATTTAACACTATATTGAATTCTGCTGTGAATTGAGATTCATTGACACTCTGTGCATATGTATGATTAATTGAAGCCCTTGTGCTCATTAGTATGTTTCCAATTAGCTCAGACATATTGCATTCATAAGGATAATTATTCTTAGTATTTTCACATTGTCGCTCTTTTCCCTGACCTCTTTTTTTGGAACCTCTCTTACTCTTTTGTATATAATTGTTTTTTAATTGTATTTCAATAAAAATTATTATTTTATATTTCCAAAATAGTATGCTCTTCACTTCTTATCTATGGGTGGTACCGTCCACCATAGATTATGTGTCAAGATGTAGACTGCCCAGCCATGACTCAGTTTCTCACTGCAAGTAGTCGGCCAGTACCTCCGCGGTGTGTCTATTGTCACCCAAAGACATCATCTTTAAAACAGCCTGCTGACGCTTACCACTAGCTGTTCGGTAGTGGGACACCTCGTGTGCAACTCTGTCGATGAGCTTTTGCTTCTGGAGGAGGAGGAGGGTCGAACGCCTACAGCCAACTGTTGCCTATACCGTGGGCTAGGCAGCACTGTCCCACCGCTGCTGTCCCCTGTGGACCTGCATCCACCACATTCACCCAGTGCGCAGTGATGGACACGTAACTGCCCTGGCCATGCCTACTGGCACATGCATCTGTTGTGGAGGTGCACCTTTCCACTCACTGATTGTTTGAGTGCATGACAATGCGGTCTTTCACATGCAGGTGGGCAGGGATGGCTTTTCTTTAAAAGAAGTACCGACTGGGTAGTCATAGCGTGGGACAGATTAGGCCATGAGCTCTCGGAACGCTGCGCTTTCAACCAAACGGAAGGGCATCATCTCTAATGAGATTAGTTTGGCAATGTAGGCGTTCAAAGCCAGTGAGGTTTTGTAGTCCGTTCACGCTTGCAAGTGCATGGTGTTTACATGTCCAAACATGCAGCTGGTGTTCAAATATCCGCGATTTTCCCTCGGCTAAAGGTCCTTCCGCACTTCTTACAGATAACCTTTGCCTCATCAATAGGATTTTGGTCAAAAAAGTGCCACACTGCACTCTTCCTACAATGGGAAAACTTTTCAGGACTTGCATGCTGTGCTAATTTGACCATCTGGCCAAGCTGTCCAGCAACTCTTTTTGTTTTTTTTAACACGTTTTTGGACTGCTACGGGCCTGCCAGAAAACCGCAGCTGCGATATCGATGCCTACTGCGGATCCTCCTCCTCTTCTGAGCTATTGCCAGCGGCACCTTCTTCCCCCAATGGATACCAATCCGAGTCAACAACTGGGTCATCCATCACCTCCTCTTCAATTTCATCTGCACCTTCCTCTGTGTCACCGTGTAAGGTGGTATAGTATGCGGGAAGGGGCACCTGAATTTCATCAGGGTCAGATTCTGGCTCAGTAGACTGCAAGGGCAATGTAGTGCTCTGGGTGAATGTACCAGCAGAATCATATAGCAGTGGCTGTGCATCAGTGCACTCCATATCATATTCATCTTGGACTGGGGAATTCAGGATTTGACTTGATAAGTTAGGCATGGTATGTGAAAAGAGCTCCAGGGAATAATCTGAAGTGTGGCCTGCCGCATCCTTCACTTTTGGTGGGGGTGAAGGACACAAGGAAAGGTGTTGTTCCTGACCAGGAGCCCACACTGACGACTCAGTGCTTGCAGTTTTTGAAACTTCAGAAGAGGAGGCGATAGAGCTGGAGGCTGTTTCGGCAGTGTAAGCAAAAACCTGTTCCTGATGCTCCGGCCTTAAAAGCGGTTTACCTACTCCCACAAAAGGGAGCCTTCCAGGCCTTCTGGAGCCAGACGATGACGCAGGCTCAACACCTCCTGCCTTAGGTGCTATTGTGCTTTTGGCACTACCAGCAGATGCACCACCACCACCATCAGTACCAGCTGACCCCCCCCACACGTCCTCGGCCTCTTCCACCATACTTCCTCATGTTTGGGAAAATGTACCAAAAATAACAGCAGATATATGATACTGTATGAGGAGCGTACAGCTGTATACTGTGTAGGGGAAAATTTAAATCTCCCTATATATTTCTGGAGTCACACACAGATAGTCAGCAAATATTTGTCCGTGATACCAGCCGGTACACGGTAGTGTATGAGGAGCATACAGCTCTATACGGTGTGGGAAAAAATGAACGCTCGGTAACTCTGCAGAAAAAAAGAATAAAAGTATTAGTGCTGTGTAAAAAGCAGTCGCCACAGCAGTGTACACACAGCAATACAGCTAGCAGGCAGCCTAATAACCAGTGCTGCTGCACACAAGAAAATTCTCCCCTGTCACAGCACACTAACTGTACAGCACAATTGCTATCAGCACAAGCACAAAAGAACTTTTCTTTACATCCCTAACTCTCTACCTGCTGATAAACAGCGTCAGCAACCTCTCCCTACTGTGAAGATCGGCTGAAGTAAAATGGAGGTCGGCGGTGAGGGCTTTTATAGACACTATGACTCCTCCCAAAGCAAGCCAATCACTGCAATGCCTTTCTCTAAGATAGTGGCGGACGCTGCTCATGTCATCTCTTTGCCCACAGTATACATCCTTGCTCATTGGCAGAAAAAAGGCGCCTAAAAGCATTCTGGGAAATACGATTTTGGCGCTCGTTTCGACGACCGCATGGCCTACTTCACGCTATGGTCGGGTTTCGGTTGACGAAACTCGACTTTGGCTAAAGTCGGCGACTTTTCAATCTGACCGACCTGTTTCGCTCAACTCTACCCTGAACAGAAGATAAGTGGAACATGGGAAGACTGGTCCTTCATCAATGGAATAGGATATATGGTAATTATAATGTCCTTCTTCTTCTCTCTAGGTATAGTCCAGGCCAAGTCCTCTTACAAAGATCCACAGTCCCGGAAGAAAAATCTCAAACTGCCCAGGACAAAAGGTAAGTGGAAAATGGAAAAGACTGGTCCTTCATCAATGGCATAGGATCTTTAATACTAGAATTAAAACAAACAAAACATTAATAACATGCTAAAATATATTAAATACATAGACTTATAAAATACAATAAGAAAAACAAAAGAACACCCACAAAAATACATAACCCCTAAAAAGGAAACCTCATTACAGATATGCTGCAAATCTCAAATTCTCATTAAGACCAAAGGGACTTAAAGTACCTAGTCGATCAATCCACCTGCTTTCAATTCGAGCAAGAACTTTAGCCAAATCACCACCACGGAGACCAAGGTCAACTTAATCGATGCCTTTAATTTTGAGGCCTCTTGAGTTGCAATTATGAAATTGCTTAAATTGTCTAGGCAAAGTTTTGAGTAGTGTAAGGTCCTCAACTAAGTTGTCTTTCTCTATATCATGGATGTGCTCTCTAACTCTAATCTTAAGTTCCTTAGTTGTTAAGCCAACGTATATCTTATGACATGAGCATTCAGCAAAGTAAATGACTCCCTTTGGGGAACAAGTCAAATGTTTCTTGATTACAAAGGTTCTTGATCCGTCCTGGTTTGTAAATGTGTGGTGGATTTACCCAAGTTCAAACAGGCCTTACAAATGCTACATGGAAAAAAGCCTTCTGGACCAAGATTTCCTTTAACAGTAGACCTCTTAGTGTCATAATGGCTATGCTCCAGGTGGTCTCTCAAATTGGGTGATCTAGCCACAAAGAAAGGTGCTGAGGAAAGAATTCGTTTTAAAACAGAGTCCACTTGGAAACTCTTCCAATGTTTTTGTAGGATCGCAGTCAGTTCTTGCCATTCCATACTGTAAGTATAGATGAAGAGTATTTGTTCACGTTCCTTATTCACAGCCTTGCTGCTCTTACCATAAAGTAAATAATTTCTTATAACTCCAGATGCTCTCTTGTATCCGCGTCTAATAGCGCAATTACTATAGCCTCTTTGGTGAAATCTACGTATCAAATAGGCTGAATGTTTTTCAAAGGTTGAATCATCTGAATAGATTCTCCTCACTCTAAGAAACTGTCCAATAGAAATACCCTGTATCATGGACCTAGGGTGAGAAGAGTCTGCCGAGAGAAATGAATTAGTCACTGTTAGCTTCCGATACACCTCAATGTGTAAATCACCTTGGGTTCAGGCGGTGATCATAATATCGAGAAATTCCAATGACCTACCCGATTTATAGGAGAGTTTGATATTTTGGTCATTGGAATTTAAATTTCTCATAAGATTTTCCAATTGCCCTTCAGTCCTTTCCCAGTTAAAGAACACATCGTCTATGTATCTAATCCAGTTATGGACCCTTTCAATATCCGGAATTGTATCGCCCTGGAATATGTTCCATTCCCAAGCCCCCATGAATAAATTAGCATGAGAGGAGGCACAAGATGTCTCCATTGCTGTACCTTGTTGCTGGAGGAAGGTATGGGAATTGAAAATAAATACATTGTGATGTAGTAAAAACTCCTGTAGCTTGACAAGAAAATTGACTAGGGACTTCTCAATGTTACTAGAATGCAGATACCATGCCACTGCTTTTAAGCCATCCTGGTGACGAATAAATGTGTACAAAGATTCAAAATCTGCTGTTACCATAATCATTTCATTATCCAGATGTAATTGGTCAATTTTCTGTAATGCCATGTTGTGTCCCTGATGTAAGAAGGGAGAGACGTCACTAGGGGTTTCAAAAAGTGGTCAACAATATCTGCTATGATCTCACAAATTCCCTCATTACCAGCCACTATGATGCAACCAGGCGGATCACTAGAATTCTTGCGCAGTTTAGGTAGGAGGTAAAAAGTTGGTAATCTTGCATGATGCCTATAAATTTTATTTACCAACTTTTTACTGATTATTTAGTTGTTGTAGACTTTTTCCAGGATATCCATCAATTCCATCTGAAAGGAAGTTAGAGGGTGAAAGGTTAGTTTTTTATAGCACTTACCATCGCCCACTAATTTGTATGCCTGTTTCTCATACATTTCGGATGGCCAAATCACTAGATTGCCACTTGCCACTTTTATCCGCTTGTTTGGACAGGTCATCATCCCATGATTTCAATTCTTGTAAGGCTAATTTTTCTTTTTGACTGAGATAAGAGAAATGTTTGTGGTTTTTGGCCGGGGATTCTATTTCAGAAGAGACAAGTTTGGTAAACACCTCAACTGCTGGACAGAGTCCCAGAGATGGAAATTTGTTAGATTTAGAATAGAGGTGGCTAGGGATGCTACTGACATCATTTGTTTCACTTTCCTCTTGTAACGATTCCAAGATCTTTATAGTTTCTCTCTCCTCATCCGAAGTGAAAGTATCAAATGCATCAGATTTAAAGTGCAATTTTTTCAAAATCAATTTTCTGGCAAATAAATGGGTACCTTTTACCGACGTGAACGTATCTATATGGGAAGATGGAGAGAAAGTCAAGCCTCTTTCCAAAACGTCAAGCTGTACTTGTGTCAAAACATGTGTTAAACAGATTGACTACATTAAAATGATTTTTATTTTTCTTAGCATTATAATTTTTATTAAACATATCAGGAAATTTTTGCTTATTCCCACTCCTGAGATGAAAATCCCAGTCACTTTCTGATTCTGAAACATGTGGCATTTCAGATAGATCTCTTGATCTGGATCACTGGGGAACATCTCTCTTTTTCTGCCATTTAAAGATTTTGTTGGTTTCATAGTCAGTGACATACCGAAGATATTTTTTTAAGTTTACCATCACTGGTATCATTTTTCCATTTGTCCATGTCCTTATCTAACTCCTTTAGCCAAATATCAAGTTCAGATGCTAGAATTTCTTTAGATAATGACTTAAACAACACATCCAATTCCTTATCTATTTGATTCAAAAATAGGGTGTTTTTTTTCAATGAGGATAGCCATGAACTTCAAAGAACATGCGGATGCAGCAGACATCCACCTCTTAAGGAGCTCATCACTATCCAAACTGAAAGTGGGATACAGATGGATTCTGAATCCCCTAGGTACAATTTTTTTGTCTCGATAATTTTCCAGTGAAGTTTTGTTACACCATATTTTCATTTTACAGTGGAGTACATTTTTGTAGCAATGCAATAAATCCTTATTAACAGTAGAGGTATACAAAACACCAGAAGAGACACTCTGTTTAAATATATCTGCTACTTTTTTCCGCCAAGAAACTTCCTTGGCTTTAAAATCCATAATGAAGGACAATCTTATTGAAACAGTAAAGAACAATAAAATAACAAAAAGGTGTCCAGAAAATCATAATAATTGGTAATAATAATCATAACTTCAAATTAAATATTAATCACCCATTTTGTTACCTAGTAATACCAAAAATTAAGAAGAGATCTATAGATGATATTAAAAATTAATGAAACTTTATTAACAATTAATTAAAAAACAAAAAATTAAAATAGCAGAGTGCCTCACAGGGAATAACAACAAGAATAATGAATAAATAAGCTCAATTGCTAAAGAGGTAACTATTAATTGAGGTAAATCCATGTATCTGACAGACGACAGAAAAAATGGGACTAAATGTAATTAAAAAAATACCATTCAAAAAATGGGGTAGAGAAGTGAAACATATCCTAAATCTCATCCAAAAATTTCAATATAAGACCTCTCATGTAAATCATGAATCATCAGTCGTAATCATAATACTGCCACTGTAAATATAATAAGAATGGCAATCTCCATAGCCAAAGGCTTGAACCCAAACATGGTGGAGGAAGTTAAATATCAAACAAAAAATTCCACATTACTATACTTCAGATTATAGGAACGTCATAGCTGTCATTTTCCTCTTTTGTATGGGTTCTAAGGTGGTGCACATGCACGCTTGACCTGACCACGTCTCACTTACAGAAGTGCTTTACGGTTCATGATAGCGCTTCCAAGGAAGTGATCTTTGATACAGGGCATGGCAGAGACGTCATGCGCCTCTATGTCTGATGAGTCATGCTGTCCTTCACTTGATTGGCTGGTGATATATTTAAATATCCCACTGCCCCTCACATAGCCATGCCCCCAGAAGAAGCCAGCAGGATCTATGACATTGCACTCTGTGGAGGCCCAAGACGGTCAGAATGGAAGTGGAGAATGATTCTACTGGCGGAGGATGTGTGGCTGGGTGGTCTACAAAATCGGAGTTCCCACCGTAGGTCCCAAGTAAGGAGCCTGGTTTCAAGGTGTAGGTGGCCATGTCGATGTTGCCATGACCCTGCCGCAGGGTGGAACACCTGGAGTCTCTAATGGCATCCTGGTAGGTGAATACACCTCAGCCCCCAATAGAGGTACTAATCCAGGAAGCAGCCCCCATTCCCTGGCCACAAATGTACATGGGGTACCCCCGGCCCCGGATACCACTAAGGTCAAGTGGGTGGCTGGAATTATTAAGGGAAGAAGGAGCAAAAAAATTGGGTGTGAGCCCAGCTAGACCTGGCCGGATGTGTGGCCATTGACAAGCAGCTTTGTGCAGTACTTCAATCTCCAGAAAGTGTACGGCTCCATTCAAGAAGCAGTAATCGTCCACCACGTGTATGTCAATGCAGGATCTTTGCAGATCTGTCCTACTCTGCAAATGTGGGATTACATCTGCTATATAATAGAAGATGGGCAGCAGGGAAGGTACGCGGTAGCGGTGACCGTTGTGTGGCTGGAAGAGAAATCTCTGGTGGTGCTACTGAAGGAGGTGAAGTCCCATGGGCCACCCCACCTCAGTGAGAAGTGCCCACAGTCATAGCTCCTAGACCCCCAATTCCTATACTTCCAGCTACAGCTGAATGTACCCACAAAAGCATTGGGGAGACTGCCTCCATCATCTTGTCATCCACAGCAAGTGGAAAGGCCTTAGGTCTAACAGAATCAACCAGTACTTCAGCTGCAGTTTATATGTCCCAGGGTCCTTATTCAACCATATTCATGAGGAAGAATGGCACCCTGTAGGCTCAACTGTGCTTGTTGCAGGAAAGGAAATAATAAAGGAGCTGTTCTGCATTCCTGTGGGAGGAGGACCCAGGATGACCAGGGACCACATGTGTTGGCCAAGAATGACTGAAGGTTTGCATTTTCCCCCTCCTGTTTTGTGCACATTTGTGCATCCCCTTGCTAGATAAAGGAACTGTGAACTGCTAAATGGTCAGAAACCCTTCTTGTCCCTAAAGACTGTGTACTTTGCCCCTTGGACTTCATCCTATCTTCCCCTGGACTCTGTTCCATGTTTTCCATGAACTTTGCCACCAATAGACTTTGAGCCTGATACAGGAGGGGAGGGTGAAGTTCAGCACAGACTTATAGTAAATTAAATTTATTAAGTGAAAAACATGATTAAAAACAAAACCTGATGCGTTTCTGGCACGTCAGTGCCCTTAGTCATAGGATGATGACTAAGGGCACTGACGTGTCAGAAACGCATCAGATTTTGTTTTTAATCATGTTTTTTACTTAATAAATTTTGGATTTTATTTACTGAAAGTCTGTGCTGAACTTCACCCTCCCCTTCTGTTCTCTATTTTTATATGAGTTGGACGCATTATTTCATGGATTTGGCTGATTCATTAAATTTGTTTTAATTATTTACCTTTATTGTGTCTATATTTGGTATATTAGTATATAATATTGTGTATATATTTATTCTGGAGAGTACTATATTTTATGTAATCATAATGTATAAAGTAAGTATATTTCTACGTAGGCTTTAACTGGTTTTAATCATGATAAGTTGATTTAGTTTGATAGTAAATTATATATTTTCTATACAAGTATGAACATTGTTAGAAGTATTTCTTTTTTCTTTTCCTTTGTTAGCATCATTTCCAATAACTATTTGCACCCTTATTTACATTTAGTATTGATACTGGCAATACATCTTTTCCTATGTATATATGAGTTGCAAAACCAAACACAACACATAGTCAGGGGGTGGTGCTGTTTCTGAAAGAATTCTGATAACCTAATTAAATAAAATCAAGCAAGGTCAGCTATTGTGGCCGAGTCTGTTAGTATTTTTCTAGAATAAACAGACTATACAGTTATGTTAAAATTAGTGATGATAGAACATGCTCGGATAAGGCGTTATCTGAACATGCTCATGTGCTAACCAAGGGTCTCTGGTGTGCTCGAAAAATATGTTCGAGTCCCCGCGGCTGCATGTCTCGTGGCTGTTCGACAGCTGCAACACATGCTTGGATTGCCTATGTGTTAGGCAATATCTGCATACATTGCGGCTGTTGAACAGCAGTGAGACATGCAGCCGCGGGGACTAGAACATATTTTTCGAGCACGTCAAAAACACTCGATTAGCACACGAGCATGATCAGATAACGCCTTATCCGAGTACGTTCCTCATCATCACTAGTTAAAATTCTTCAACTGGTCTCTTATGTGCCAACCAGATACCATAAAAAAAGCTTGTAGCGTCAAGAGTTGCAGTACTCAGTACTGTCACATTTATCTGATCTTCTGGCATAAAGACGAGACGTGTATTAACAATCTGACAGTCTACTGTGTTATGACTCTCATGTTTCTATTGCTCTGCTGACAAGTTACAAAAATAATTTATAGCCGATTCCTCTTACCATGTGTGTGGTACTGGCATCTGTGCCTTCATGCTGTGCCACTCTTTTTTAGAAACTGTTTATTTGAACGGAGCTATTTATACCTGAACACATAGGGAGATTCCCTTTCCAGTTTGTTTTGTTTCTCAAGATCTGTAAAACACCAGATGTTTCCTTGAAATCTGATGTGACTGATCTTCCTGAATTGTATGACAGGTGCACTGACATTTCTCACTGATAACATTTGAGAATTTGAGTGTCTTTTAATGGATGCTTCCTTATAGAGCTGTAAATCCCATGTGCGGGTATTCGAAATTGTAGTGAATATTGTGAAATACTTCCTTTCAGACTATCCCATAGTTATTTTCTATTACTATCCCACTGCACACCATGATGATAAATTCATAGGTGTGTTATAGTCGGATTACAGGGTCAAAACCTAAATTCTATACTATCTCTAACATGCTAGACTAAAATATGGAATGCCCTAGAATTCACCCCTTACTCCTTATGGAAATGTGGACTTTACTATAAGGGATCCACAGGACGTGGTGCCCAGAATAGGCTGACATTGGTGTTAGAGGTGTGGAAATAGGATAACATGGTTAGAAGGGTGGAAGACAATTACCCCAAGTCAGTCAGAAAATAAAAAAGAGAACCAGAACTAAAACCTAAAAAAGTAGAGTTCAGAATTCTGAATTATGAATAAGTTGCCAGCAAGCAATTCAATATAAGATAATGGTTGTATCTCAATCAAAAGAAGATGACAGACTGAGAAGTTCTGGTTCAAAGATCTTGTCTGGCCTCATGCCATCCAAAGTTTCGGACTTTTAGGCAACCTAACTTTGTGTGAAATGAAAGGCATGTGACCAAGAAGCAATGAACATCTGCCATGTGTGGAGGGAAAAGGAGAACCATTGTGCAGAGGAAAAAGAGAATCAAGTTGCATAGCAGTCCAGTACAGGAAGATCACGATTATCATGTGGAGCTCACTGCTGGAGGTAGGATCGGTGAGTAACATGAAGGTGGTTGTGCAAATAAATTCTATTGTTCTTTGATAAATAGCCACTTCAGGTTTTCACTATGTTGCTCTTTATTGGCATTAATTATACCTGCAACCTTGATCCTGCTTTAAGTTCTGTAATGCAAACCATACAGATGCCTTGCTGGTGTTTATGCCCAGGCATTGTAAATGGAAGAAGCCATGTTTTTTTCACACAGAGAAGGAGAAAAATGATCTATGTTTGTGGGGTATCAAAAGCTTTTTTTGTTAAGTAGCAATAGCTTTGTCACAAAAATGTTCCCTCTATTTAGAAAGGCTAAACAAGTGTGCTGTTTTGTATGGAACGAAGCAATTAGGATTGAAAAATATATATTTTTTGGTATTATATAATATAACACCTACATAATGGACCCATGTAGAGCAAAGAATATATACATAAACAAAGCACCGAAAAAGAAACTCTACGAAAAATATATATTCAAAAATGTATAAACTTTATTGGACATAGTAGAAAACATATAAAAAAATGGTAAAAACGGGGAAAACAGACACACAATACAAAAAAAGGTGGAGAAACCTGGAGTAAGGTAAGTAATAATGAGCATGTATGTTATATAGGGATCAAAGAAACTACATAGAGAACTTGTAACAAACCAAGCTGATCCAGATGAAAAAATGCATGCAGCACATAAGACCCCAAAGGTGCCTATTTCGTAATGATAGAGGCCCATACATAGAGAACCCAGCACATATAGAAAGCTAAGGTACATATAAATCTCTCACAAGGAGGTAACTACTACACTAAGAGTTGTAACCAGCACAGAAAGTTGGAGGAAGCAAAGGCCCCAATATATGTGCACAAATCATGAGGAAAAGCAGGAATAAAATGATCAAAGGTATATGTATAATGAAGTAACATATAACATGCTGAAAATGCTAATGGTACATAATTACCTCACACTCCAGGCGTCCACCACACCCGACGCGCGTTTCGCATTGAAATGCTTCGTCCAGGGACCATTAGCATTTTCAGCATGTTATATGTTACTTCATTATACATATACCTTTGATCATTTTATTCCTGCTTTTCCTCATGATTTGTGCACATATATTGGGGCCTTTGCTTCCTCCAGCTTTCTGTGCTGGTTACAACTCTTAGTGTAGTAGTTACCTCCTTGTGAGAGATTTATATGTACCTTAGCTTTCTATATGTGCTGGGTTCTCTATATATGGGCCTCTATCATTACGAAATAGGCACCTTTGGGGTCTTATGTGCTGCATGCATTTTTTCATCTGGATCAGCTTGGTTTGTTACAAGTTCTCTATGTAGTTTCTTTGATCCCTATATAACATACATGCTCATTATTACTTACCTTACTCCAGGTTTCTCCACCTTTTTTTGTATTGTGTGTCTGTTTTCCCCATTTTTACCATTTTTTTATATGTTTTCTACTATGTCCAATAAAGTTTATACCTTTTTGAATATATATTTTTCGTAGAGTTTCTTTTTCGGTGCTTTTTTTTTTTTTTTGGTATTAGCAACATGGGCGTACCCAGGATCAAAACTAGGGAGGGGCAAGCCAATGTCGCATCTTATGCAGGTTACATCATATACACTGTACATTATACTGCATATTAGTATGGAGCATTAGAACTGTTGTATATTGTATAATACAGCAGTGTATGCGACACTACGCTGTATATACCATACATTATACATGGCACACTAGCCTCTATATAAAGAATAAGAGGCATTATAACCTGTATATGAAAAGTATAATACAGCAGTGTATATACACTCTATATACCGCACACGATGTGTATGACCCTGTATACACCATATACTACACTCTATATACTGCACATGATATGTATGACCCTGTATACACCATACACTACACTCTTATTTTGAAGTAAAAAAAAAAAAGAAACAGGAGCAAACACAATACTAAAAATAAAGAACAAGTAAAGTTAAAAATCAACAAACTTACTGGTATTTCAATGGAACTATGGGCCTGCTTTTGGCTAATGAGATGGTCAATGTTCGGTTCCATATTTGTCACAAGTGAAGCAATTTTTCTCTTTCTTGCTATGATTATTTCCTAGGGATTCCAAATTGCTATTATTAAAATACCAATATATATACAGCGCTACAAAAACAATATACCAGCAATAAAACTGCCCACACAGAGATATACAGCCTGCACTGCCCATCACTGCAGCCTTGCCAATCCATATCACTTCATCCTCATCAGTGCACATATTGGCGCAACTCCGCTTTTAGCTCAGGCTCAGACTGGTGTGGTGTGAAAGTCCCTAATAGGCAGGTAAATGTCCCTAATAGGCAGTATTGATCCCAATAGGCAGGTAAATGTCCCAATAGGCAGCATTGATCCCAATAGGCAGCATATGTCCTCAATAGGCAGCATAGGTCCCAATAGGCAGCATAGGTCCTCAATAGGCAGCATAGGTCCCCAATAGGCAGCATAGGTCCCCAATAGGCAGCATAGTCCCCAATAGGCAGCATATGTCCTCAATTGGCAGCATAGGTCCCCAATAGGCAGCATAGGTCCCCAATAGGCAGCACATGTCCTCAATAGGCAGCATAGGTCCCCAATAGGCAGCATAGGTCCCCAATAGGCAGCATAGTCCCCAATAGGCAGCATATGTCCCCAATAGGCAGGCAAATGTCCCAATAGGCAGCATAGGTCCCCAATAGGCAGCATAGGTCCCCAATAGGCAGCATATGTCCTCAATAGGTAGGCATAGGTCCCCAATAGGCAGCATAGGTCCCCAATAGGTAGCATAGTCCCCAAAGCAGCATATGTCCTCAAAGACAGCATAGGTCCCCAATAGGCAGCATAGGTCCCCAAAACGCAGCATAGGTCCCAATAGGCAGCATAGGTCCCCAATAGGCAGCATAGGTCCCCAATAGGCAGGAAAATGTCCCAATAGGCAGCATAGGTCCCCAATACGCAGCATATGTCCTCAATAGGCAGCATAATCCCCCATAGGCAGCATAGTAGTCCCCAGTAGGCAGCATAATCCCCCATAAGCAGCATAGTCCCCAATAGCCAGCATAATCTCCCCATAGCCAGCATAATCCCCCATAGCCAGCATAATCCCCCATAGGAAGCATAATCCCCCATATGCAGCATAGTAGTCCCCAATAGGCAGCATTGTAGTCCCTAGTAGGCAGCATAATCCCCCATAAGCAGCATAGTCCCCAATAGCCAGCATAATCCCCCAACAGCCAGCATAATCCCACAATAGACAGCATAATCCCCCATAGCCCGCATAATCCCCCAACCAGCATAATCCCACCAGCATAATCCCCATAGCCAGCATAATCCCCATAGCCAGCATAATCCCCCATAGCCAGCATAATCCCACAATAGCCAGCATAATCCCCCATAGCCAGCATAATCCCCCATAGCCAGCATAATCCCACAATAGCCAGCATAATCCCCCATAGCCAGCATAATCCCCATAGCCAGCATAATCCCACAATAGCCAGCATAATCCCCCATAGCCAGCATAATCCCACAAAAAGCCATCATAATCCCACAATAGCCAGAATAATCCCCCATAGCCAGCATAATCCCACAATAGCCAGCATAATCCCCCATAGCCAGCATAATCCCCCAATAGCCAGCATAATCCCCCATAGCCACTAGTCCCCCATAGCCAGCATAATCCCCAATAGCCAGCATAATCCCCATAGGCCGGGCCCGGCGTAAAAAAAAATAAATGCCAATACTCACCTATCTCCCCCGCTGCTCTGAAGAAGCACGCGCTGGACTCCGTCTTCTCCTGGCACAGGCGGCGTGACGTCATCAGGGGGCGCAGGCAGCGTGATGACGATCACATCGCCTGTGCTGCATATGGAAGGTCGCAAGGCCTTCCTCACCACATTCTGCCCGCAATTAAAGGGCCCGCCGGCACTGAACTGTCAGTTCAATGTCGGTGGGGCCGACGGGCCGGTTCAAGCACTGTGCGCCCCTGCTTCTAGGGGGGGCAGCTGTCCCCCTCTGCCCCACGGTGGGTATGCCCATGATTAGCAACAGGTTTGTTATTCACAAAACATTAAAGCAATAGCAAAGGCCTTTATCAAATCATGCAAAAATAATCTATTTTTTAAAGAAGCAGAAAAATGTGAAAAAGCAATGGCTTGTTGTCAAACCTTTGCAAATATTAGCTGTTTCATATTTGTGTACCCTCAAGAGAGTACATTTCACATCAGATGTATATTCTAGTACTATACCACACAGTGGGCAGGCAGCAAGGAGATATGTGGAAACTAGTATTAATGTGCTGTGGCGGAAGACGCACGGTACAGAACTAGGAAGGGGCAGGAAAGGAGATGTCTGGCAGCTAAGGGCTAAAAACATCAGCCTTCATAGGAGCAGAATGGTTTAACACAATAAAATACAATGGGCAGCCTGCAGTGGCATTGCTAGGCACAAGGTAGATGATTAGAATATAGCAAGGCAACATCAGCATGTTTTAGCATTATAAAACACAGTGAGCAGCGTTGGAAAGTGTGGCTGGCAGAAGCTTCATGGTAAAAATTACAACAGAGCAGGCAAGGAGATGTCTGGCAGTGTAGGTGCAGCATCTCCTGACCTTGCATTACCACTGTAAAATACAGTGAGAAACTAGATGTGTGGTTGGCATGGCTGTTCAATTGCAGTGGCAATGACAAATTTGCATGGTAGAGAATTAGGAAGAGGAAGGCATGGAGATGTATGGCAGTGTAGGGCCAGCAATGGCAACCCTCCCTTCAGCAGTACGGTCTAACACTATAATACACAGTTGGCAGCCAGGAGATGTATGGCTGGCATGGCTCTGCAATGATACTGGTAGAAGTCACACAGTAGAGAGTTAGGATAGGGCGGGCAAGGCACTGTCTGGGATTGGAGGGCAAGCAATGACAGACCCGGCAGCATAAGTACTACTATAGATGACATGTTGAACAGGGAGTAATACCGGCTGAGTATGGATGATCTGCACTAGTGGCAGCAGAACAGTGTAGAGGACAGATGACAGACAGTGAGACAGGCAGTGAGACAGGCAGATGATATGACTGCTTTAATCACTGGCACCAGCCTTAGGTGAGTGAATGTTGGCTTGTATTAGTCTGGGTGTGACAATGTCACCAGTCACACTGAACACCTCTGACATTACATGAAGACTGGACATGCCCATAAAAAACTGGATCAGTTCTTGCCACTAGTCCAATCTATTGACTCAGAAATACACCAGATTTTGTGTCACACAATGTAGGGTCCAGCGTCAGAAAGCTGGGATTGCGTTCTAGGTCATGGGTCTTCCAGCAGGACAATGACACCAAACATACTTCAAGAAGCGTCCAGAAATGGATGGAAACAAAGTCCTGAGGAGTTCTGAAGTGGCCAGCAATGAGTCCAGATCTAAATCCTACTGAACATATGTGGATAGATCTTAAAATTAATGTTGGGAGAAAGCACCCTTTAAATATGAGAGATCTGGAGGAGTTTGCAAAAAAAGAAGAATGGTCCAAAATACCAGTTGAGAGATGTAAGAAGCCTGTTGGTGGTTATAGGAAGCAATTGATTGCAGTTATTTATTCCAAAGATGTGCAACCAAATATTATGTTGAGGGTGACAACAATTTTGTCCAGCCGCTTTTTGGAGTTTTGTGTGAAGTTTAGTGTTGAGCGATGCTTCCCGATATCAAGAAGTATCGGATCTGATTGGATTGGACCGATACCCAAAAAGTATCGGGTATCGCCGATTCCGATACCGGAAACCAATGCAAGTCAATGGGACTGAAATATCGTAATTAAAATAAACCCTTTCTTTCCTTGTAAACACTAGAAATACACACATAGAATACATATATATATATAATATATATATATATACGTGTCATTGTGACATATATATACATATATTTATAGTTCATACACTTCTACATAGTATAATAGCCGCTAATTCAATTGCCGGCTTTTGTGAAATTACAGAAGCACCCGACATGAAATGACACATGGTTTACATAGAGTTAACCATGTCATTTCATGTAGTTTGATATATCGTTTTCACTAACAATTACATAAGTGTATGTGTGCAAAATTTCACACATGTAGGGGTTAATTAAAGGTGTAAATTCGTTGTAAAAAAACACATTTTTTTTCTACGAATTTACACCTTTAATTAACCCCTACATGTGTGAAATTTTGCACACATACACTCATGTAATTGTTAGTGAAAACCATATATCATACCACATGAAATGACATGGTTAACTCTATGTAAACCATGGGTCATTTCATGTCGGGTCTGTAATTTCACAAAAGCCGGCAATTGAATTAGCGGCTTTTATACTATATAGAAGTGTATGTACTACAAATATATATATACATATATATATATGTGTCACAATATATATATGGTGTAAAATTGTTGAAAAAAATGCATGGGCTCCCGCACTATTTTCTCAACCAGACAGACAAAGCCAGCGAGTGGGGGCAGATAATAATAGCCCAGAGAGGGACCATTATTTTTGGGTCCCCCTGGCTACTAACATCTGCCCCCAGACAACCCAGAAAAGGCAAATCTATAATTAGATTCGCCCTTTCTCCACTTAGCCCGTCTATTCCCATTGCCCTGTAGCGGTGGCGAATGGGTTAATAATGGGTTAAAGCCACCTTGCTATTGAAAGGTGACTTTAAGCCAGGTTAATAATTGAGAGCTGTCAATTAGACAACAATCAATTATTAATCCTATTGTATGAAATAAAAAAAAACGCACACGCATTAATGAAAAATCATTTTAATGAAATAAATACACAGTTTTTGACCATATTTTATTGTACTGGTAATCTTCGATTCCCTTGTTCTCCTGTAATAAAAATAAAATAATAAAGCAACATTATTCTTACCTATCCGACGCACAGTCAGGTCCCCCGATGTAATCCTTGTGAAAGGGTTAACGTTTACTGCAGGGACCGCAGCTAATGCTGCCAGCCTCGCAGTAAACCCCTGAATGAATCATCTCCTCTCCTGGCTGACAGGAGAGGAAGTGGTTAGCTGGGAAGCTTAATTGATTGCTTCCCACTTTCACTTCAGGTCAGCCGGGGACACCACACAGCATCAGTAACGTCAGAGGGAATCCTGGCTGACCTGAAGTGAACTGATTACCAAAAATAGGGGATCCCCTCGAAAAAAAAAATGGCGTGGGGTCCCCCTATTTTTGTTAACCAGCCAGATGAAGCAGACTACTGAGGCCTGGTATTTCAGGCTGGTAAGGATCCAATATCCATGAATCTTGCATGTCTGATAATACCAGGCCACAGCAGTCTGCTGAGCTTGGCTGGTTAACAAAAATAGGGGATCCCCTCGAAAAAAAAATGGCGTGGGGGTCCCCCTAATTTTGTTAACCAGCCAAGTAAAAAGCAGACTGCTGCAGCCTGGTATTAAAAGACTGTCAAGGCCCATGGATTTTGGCACTCAACAGCCTAAAAATACCAGGCTGCAGCAGCCCCACAATTGGCGCATCCAAAATTGCGCCAATAGTGGCACTTTACCTGGCTCTTCCCACTTGCCCTGTAGCGGTGGCAAGTGGGGTAATAAGGGGTTAATGTCACCTTTGATTGATCGGTGACAATAAGCCCGGTTAATAATGGAGAGGCGTCAATAAGACACCGATCCATTATTAATCATAAAGTTTGTAAATTTTTTAAAAAAGACACAGCCAGAATAAAGTCTTTTAATGAAATAATACACAACACAGTTTTCATTAGTTTTTATTGTACTCTCATCCTGCGACGCCATCGATCTCCTGTAAAAAAATAAAAATAACAAACCAACACAAATACTCCCTGTCCGACGTAGTCCAAGATAACGAGGGTCCCATGACGAGTCCAGCTCTGCTACATCTGGATGCCAGGCTCAGCCTGATATCCCGACGCAGCAGAGCTGCTTACCGGTGGAGATTCCCGGCGGTGACGTCATCCGGACTGCTTTACGACTAGCTGTCGCGAGAGTACAGCTGGCCGAGATTACCCAGTACCCGGCAGTCACGTGCAGTTATAGCGAGAAGCTGCACGTGACCGCCAGGGAGAGGGTAATGGCCGGCGATCCAGGACGTGACCACCGGGGATCTTCTGCCAGGTAAGTGCTGAGTCCTGACTCCTGACAGACCCGACCGACACTGACAGTGACACTTTCGGGAAGTTCCTGTGTCACGTACTTCCTTCTGTGACACAGGAACTCCCCATATACTTTTCAGGAAAATTCCGATTCCGGTATCCGATATGCAAAAAATATCGTATCTCAGAATCGGAATTCCGATACAGCGAATATCGGCCGATACCCGATATTTGCGGTATCGGAATGCTCAATACTAGTGAAGTTATGTTCAATTTGTCTTATTTCCTCTTTTTTGTGTTTTTCCAATACACACAAAGGAAATAAACATATTCATAACAAAATGTGTATCAGCAATAATTTCCAGGAAGTAATACATCATTTCCAGGAACAATTTTATGGGTGCCAACACTTTCAGCAATGACAGTTTACATATACAGTGGTATGAAAAAGTGTTTGCCCCTTCCTGATTTTCTATTCTTTTGCGGGTTTGTTACACTTAAATGTTTCAGATCATCAAACAAATGTATATAATAGAAAAAGATAACAAGTAAACACAAAATACAGTTTTTAAATAAAGGTCTTTATTATTAAGGGAAAAAGATATCCAAACCTACAGGGCCATGTGTGAAAAAATCATTGATCCCTAAACCTAATAATTGATTGGGCCACCCTTAGCAGCAACAACTGCAATCAAGCATTTACGATAACTGGCAATAAGTCTTTTACAACACTGGATGAATTTTGGCCAATCATCTTTGCAGGATTGTTGTAATTCAGCCACATTGGAGATTTTCTGAGCATGAACTGCCTTTTTAAGGTCATGTCACAGCATCTCAATCAGATTAAGGTCAGTAGGTTATGAGTTCATCAAGCTCAACACACCACTAGATGAAATCATTTATGGGTCTAGTTTCCAAAATTGGCTCACTTGTGAGGGTTTCTGCTTTTAGGGTACTACTGGCGCAATGCAAATGAGATACACAGTAGCGTAGCTATCGGGGGGGGCAGGGGGTGCTGATGAAAGAGTCTCAGAACTCTGAAACGCGTTGAATAAACCACAATTCTTTATGAAAATACACCTGGATCTTCAGTCATTCTGCGGCACAGATTATTCCACGCTCACCCCTTTTTTGCTTTCATTATACTGAAGAATAAACATTTTTAATGTCACAGAATGATAATAATTAGTGATGAGCGAGTATACTTGATGATTGGGTTTTCCCGAGCATGCTCGGGTGTCCTCCGAATAGTTCGGCGTGCTTGAAGATTTGGTTTGGTCTTTGTCGCCGCAGCTCCATGATTTGCGACTGCTAGACAGTCTGAATACATGTGGGGATTTCCTAACAAACAGGCAATCCCCACATTTATTCAGGCTGTCTAGCAGCCTCAAATCATGCAGCTGCGGTGACAAAAACTAAATCTCTGAGCATGCCCAAATACTCAGAGGACACCCGAGCATGCTCAGGAAAACCCAAGTAATGAGTATACTTGCTCATCACTAATCATAATGTACAGTATGTGTAAACGGACTTTGCATATGACATTATATGACTTTTTTCTGGCAAGGTGTTGCAGTTGTGCATAATGTATTTGTCATGTGAGCACATGATTACCTCTTTTGGCTATTTTTTGAAGGATGAAAAAAATATTTTTGATGGTACTTTGCATCCATTTAATTTTTATATATACAATGCAAAGGGGGGCCCTTTTGAAACCATTAATGATGGTTTTTCTCCAGCCTGTTTTGCCCCTATCCCTCAAAATTATGCACTGGCAGCATTTTTTTTCACCTAGACTCCATTTCACATTCATATTCATTCATATTCATTCATATGTTGCTCATAGTGAAATGAAAGATGCTTAGTGATTGGGTGGGGCTATGTGCAGTGGGCGTGGCTGATACAACACACACACATACACACATACATACACTCATTTTTATATATATAGATATATATATTTGGGCGTAATTGGGACAACCATGGTTTAGTGAATCCTGCATTGAGCAGGGGATTTGACACGACGACCCTGGAGGTCCCTTCCAACTCTAACATTCTATGATTTTATGAACCTCATTAAGACCTATTGTAATCTAAGTCAATTGTTTTTTTATCTACAGTATATGACAATTATTCTGGTACTTTTTGTTCACTACAATTATTTGTACTTACTAAAAAAGCATACATAATGTACATAGAGTAATGATTACTATGTTCCCTACTATGCACAGTTGGAATTAATCTTTTAAAAGTGAAGTTTTATTGAAACTTTGTTTTCTTCTACTAATATATTAAGATTATTATGCAATGTAGACTGGGAATATATTGGTACAAAAACATGGTAGCTCCTTAGGAGAGATTACCAGACTCATATTTGTGGATATGTCAGTGACTCTATTTCTACATAAGTAGTGATAAAAAGGCATTCAATATGCAATAACAATAACCAAGTAACAAGACTGGCATTACCAACTAACATTTTTTTATTGTATTGATTGAAAAAATTTCAAACTTTGAATAAAGGATATCAAAAATAGTGGATTTGCAATTGTCAATCTAAGGCTATGTGCACACGTAGCGTTTTTTAAGCATTTTTGCAGCGTTTTTACGCGGTGTAATCGCTTAAAAAACGCTTAGAAAACGCATCCCATGCAATAATATAGGATTACGCATTGCCGTGCACATGCTGCGTATTTTTGCAGCGCTTAATCACTTCGCGCAAAAATAAGCAGCATGCTCATTCTTTTTGCGTAATCGCGGCGATTACCCCGCCATAGGAATGCATTGAAACGCTTACTTCACGCATGTGGCTATGCCGCAGTCTGGATGGTTTGTGCTGAATATGCTGCAAAGTTATTTCTATTATTTGTATATACGCTGGATGAAATAGTATTGGATATATTATGAAGAAAAACAACTTGTTGTGCCATTTACTGTTAAATAGAGATGAGCGAATTTGTTCGGATTCAGTTTCGAATACGATCGGCAGCGAATATTGTTTTTGCAATATTCGTCAAACATAGCCGAACATCATTAGAGTCAATGGGAGTAGAAATTAACAAATATGTCCGGAACCGAACATAAGACATACCTTTGTCACGAATATTGTTCAAATATGTCAAAATCAGATTCAGGACAAAATCTGAACAAATTCACTTTTCTCTACTGTTAAGCAGGTTTCTTATACCATTAACAGACAAATGTAGTTCCCACTGATAATTCCCATCAGCTGCCCCTTCTCACAAACATGTTATGAGATTTTTTTAGCCACTGTGTCTTTCCCATCGTACTACAAACAACACACACATATATATGTATACTAGAAAGGAAAATATTAGGCTAAATATGGAACCTTAAGAAAAATATTAAACCAAAGAAAAGACTACAAGACCAGTTAATGTAACAAAAAGAAAGAATATAGAAGAAAATATTAACCCCTCTATATCATTGGCTTCCTATCGTCCAGAGGCTTCAGTTCAAAACCCTAACTATGACATACAAAGCCATTCACAACCTGTCTCCTCCATACATCTGTGACATGGTCTCCCGTTACTTACCCACACGCAACTTTCGATCCTCTCAAGATCTCCTTCTCCACTCTCCCCTTATCTCTACTTCCCACAACCGCATACAAGACTTCTCCCGTGCCTCCCCTATACTCTGGAATTCTCTACCCCAACACATCAGACTCTCGCCTACAATGGAAACCTTCAAAAAGAACCTGAAGACCTACCTCTTCCGACAAGCCTACAACCTGCAGTGAACCTCAGTCTACTGAACCGCCACACGACCAGTTCTACCCTCTCCTAGTGTCAGGGCTGCCACTAGGAATTTTGGGGCCCCATACTGGCAAAATTTATGGGGCCCCCCTTTAAGCTCCACCCCAAGTTCCGCCTCCACCCTAGCTCCTCCTCCACCACGCGAACTATCCAAAATCCCTCCGCCTTTTCTTGGAAAAACTCCACTTCTGCACCACGCCCTCACCAATGACACATTAACATCAAATCACATGCATAGCCATCAGCTTTTGTTTTGACCAAAAGATTTTTTAAGCCACCACCACGACAAGGTAATATGGGTGAAATGGTGTGCACTCAAGTCTAGTGTATAGGAGGTGCTGGTGAATTGGTCCTAAGCGGCACCAACAAATATAGGAAGAGCAAAATTCACCGCACACTACAATTGATTACTATGCAGAAAAATATTTTTATTTGAAAAATTATCCAATCCAAAAGAAGAAAGTGCCAGTGCCATAATAATAATATGTACAATATACAGATACCCAACGTTTCGACCCTCCCGGATCTTAATCATAGGGTACTAGAGAAAAATAGAAGAAATATAGTGTGAGGCAATTATATACAGTGATTACATATATAACATATATACAGATATGGGCTGGATCATATATAATTGATTGCGAAAAATGTCATGTAGATAATAATCCAGAAAGTAGAATATATGTTAAAGTACATATGGAGCATCATTATACAATCTCAACATGGAGATATATAGAGTAACGATTTATATAATCATAGTAGAACAAAAGCACAATGATATAAGAAACAAAGAAGTAGCGCATTTCTACCTTGTAAAATTAGTACAACAGAGATATGGCACATAGAGGCAATAAATTCCTTGTAAATTCCCTTATAGCAGAGCCAGATGCTGCAGATAATATCAAAATTATTAATTAAATAAATATAGGGAAATAGGTGTCACCATCATTGAAATGTCAGAGATTACCTGCTGTGTACAAAGAGCAGGAGTTAAATGTATCCAGAATAGGGTAAAGTCTGTCCTGAGTGGCGTCCTGATAGCCTGTACAGGGCAAATGGAACACAAATTATAGCCCATTATAGTGGCAGATGGAGTGGACTATTTACATGAAAACATACCTTTGGAGGTGGATGAAATGAAATATAGGCGGCGCACCTGCTCCCTGCCGTGTACAAAAAGTAGGGGTTAAATGTGCCCTGGACGGGGTTAAAACATGTCCTGGATGGCGTCCACAGAGCCTACATGGGGTAAATGTGGCATAAGTTGCAGCCCAGAGTGATGGCAGATAGGGGGAACCGCTTTGAATCAAAGACATACCTTAAGAAGCGAATGTACAGGTTTACAGGCGGCGCTCCTGCGCCCTGCCTTGTCTGCTGGGTGACCAGGTGTATGGGAAGGGAGCAAATGGGGGTTTAAATGCGGCGCCGTGTAAAGCCGGACTGGAAGTGCGTCATCCGGACCGGAAGTGACACGGCGCCACATGCAGGCCTCTAGTCTCCTCCCCCTAGATTTTGTCTCCTATACAGATTAGTGTCTCTCATAGTCCTACTTATATTTGCCTTTTCCCACCGAAAACATGGCGGCTGCTACCGCTATCGCGCATGCGCGATTACATCAGATCATGTTGCGCCGTGTCACTTCCTGTCCGGATGACGCACTTCTGGTCCGGCGGTACACGGCATACAAAATACCTCCCATATAATGCTCCATAAAGGTTAATAATGGCCCCATAAGATGCTCCATAGAATAATATGGCCCATATGCTGCTCCATAAAAGTTATGCCCCCATAAGATGCTCCATATATTTTATGTCCCATATGATGCCCCATAGATTTTATACCCCCATATGATGCCCCTTAGATTTTATACCCCCATATGATGCTCCATAGATTTTATGCCCTATATGATGCTCCATAGATTATGCCGCCATATGATGCTCCATAGATTATGCCGCCATATGATGCTCCATAGATGTATATTCCCCCATATGATGCTCCATAAATTTTCTGCCCCATATGAAGCTCCATAGATTATGCCGCCATATGATGATCCATAGATGTATATTCCCCCATATGATGCTCCATAGATTTTATGCCCCCATATGAAGCTCCATAGATTATGCCGTCATATGATGCTCCATAGATTATGCCGCCATATGATGCTCCATAGATTATGCCGCCATATAATGCCCCATAGATTATGCCGCCATATGATGCCCCATAGATTATGCCGCCATATGATGCTCCATAGATTATGCCGCCATATGATGCTCCATGATTATGCCCCATATGATGCCCATAGATTATGCCGCCATATGATGCCCCATAGATTATGCCGCCATATGATGCTCCAAGATGAATATTCCCCATATGATGCCCATGGATTTATGCCCCCATATGATGCTCCAAGATTATGCCGCCATATGATGCCCCATAGATTATGCCGCCATATGATGCTCCAAAGATTATGCCGCCATATGATGCCCCATAGATTATGCCGCCATATGATGCTCCAAGATTATGCCCCATATGATGCCCATAGATTATGCCGCCATATGATGCTCCCAAGATTATGCCCCATATGATGCTCCAAAGATTATGCCATCATATGATGCCCCATAGATTATGCCGCCATATGATGCTCCAAAGATTATGCCGCCATATGATGCCCCATAGATTATGCTGCCATATGATGCTCCAAAGATTATGCCCCATATGATGCTCCAAAGATTATGCCGCCATATGATGCTGTTGTGACCACGCACCACAATTGTGGGTTACCAGGGCAATGGG
>JARQOD010000005.1:343197033-343247210 GCA_033576555.1 Oophaga sylvatica
CCCCCCTCCCATCCTGTATACATGGCTCCGCTCACCTCTCCCATCCTGTATACATGGCTCCGCTCCCCCCTCCCATCCTGTTTGCATGGCTCCGCCTCCCCCTCCCATCCTGTATACATGGCTCCGCTGGGCTCCCCCGTCCCCTCCCCCCCATCATATTTACCCTCCTCGCTCCGTCGCTGCAGGTCCCTGCATCCCTGTCAGCCGCGGCAGCTTCCTCCTGTGCGCAGCGGTGATGTAGTACCGCTCATTAAGGGCATGAATATGGACGCCACGCCTATGGGAGTGGCGTCACGTCCATATTCATTACCTTAATGAGCTGTACTACGTCACCGCTGCGCACAGGAGGACGCTGCCGCGGCCAACAGGGATGCAGCGACGGAAGGTAAGTATCGATGTCTTCTTGAAGCCGGCGGCTGCAGCTGTCACTACAGTGCTGCAGCCGCCGGCTTCATGTATGTACAGCGTTCTGTGCCGTGGCTCTGCGGCCCGGCAACAGAACTGCTACGGCCCGGTAATGGGCCGCGGACCGGCGGTTGGGGACCCCTGCACTAGAGCATCATATATGGGGCCCATAATATACTAGAGCATCATATGGGGTTCATTATTTATGGGGCATCATATAGGGCCCTTTATATATGGAGCATCATATGGAGCACATATGGGGCCTATTCTGTATGGAGCATTATATGGAGCCCATTCTGTATGGAGCAATATATGGGACTCATTATTCTGTATGGCGCACTATGTGGTGGCCATAATACTGTATAGAGGACTATACTGTCTGGTTTTTGAGCTATTGTAGAATTTACAATAGATATCACTCATGTAATGTAAGAAGTGAAGTATTTTGTCATTGTACTATACCTATATTTCTCTGCCGTATCGGAGCACCATGAATTGTGGTATGTGTTAAAGGGGCCCACTGAGACTCTTTCGCCCGGGGCCCACGAAAACCTGGAGCCAGCCCTGCCCCCCCCCCCACAACTAGGAGTCAAAGTCGTTCATATCTAGTAGTTACCATAATTTTTTTATTTCTATTCCCATATTTCAAAAGTATACGTGAAAATAAAAAAATGATGTAATATATCTTAGAGAAATCTGCTTCTTTCTCGTCCTGAGCCTATCATCCATTCACAAAATTCACAGATAAACTTTTCAGTGAATACAGAGTTTCCCATTACTGAGATAGAATATGGGAGTTGGTGCTCATAAAGGCTTATGAAATGTGTTTTTCCCTCCTCCGCCTCCTTCTCTTCCTTTCTTTCCATTGAATTTTGAAATTACCAAATTTCATCTCTTATCTCAGTAATGGAAAAATCCATCTTAACGGAATACAGATTTTACCCATATATTGAGAGTGAAAGATAAAGGAGCAGAATAAGCCAATTCTCTGATAATATATAATGCTTAATTTCATGTGTACTATCGATTTGCAACATAAAACTTAAACCGACAGTAAGACATGTTAATAATGAAAAGCAGTATTAAGAAGTTTTGTAAAGTTTTCTATCTAAGATTGTCCAAGGGCCCCTAGTTCAGAAGCAGCTGAGGAATGTAGATGAAAGACTTTGTAACCTTCTGTAGGTAAAATTCAGATGGGAAATGATGAAGGTTCATCAAATGTTGGAAAAACATCTTTCTTTCATGGTGTTTGAAGTAGGATCATATGCACAAGTAGAATATAGTTACTTCAGCAAACCAAATGCTCCTGAGCTAAGGGTGTACAACTCAACTAGCTGTTCCATTCATAATTCAAAGACTTACGTGGAGTGAACCTTACATTTGTGGTAAAACTCATGTATGTGTTTTCTATATTTCCAATGAAGAGGATTTGAGAGGAATTAATCAAAGGCTATAAAAAGATTCTATAAAATTGCACTGGTAATTTATGCCAAATATCAGATAGAACTTGGGTGAATAAATATGCTGTGTGCCACAGCAAGGAAAACATAGATACTGCAATAGCAATGTAATTAAAAAATATACAGTGTGGGTACCTTATTCCGCTATTAGTGGAACAGGAAACAATTCCCAAATTATAAAAGTTTGTGTATTATCTAACGCTAAACTAAAGGAACTATAATCGTTCTAAGAATACAGATGTACCTATAGTATTATGGCATCAATATAGTATTCTTCAGGGTCTGTAAATTTAACATATAGATTGTAAATTATCTGTTAAGAGGAATATACAGTCATAGCCGAAAGTGTTGACATACTTGAAATTGTTCCAGAAAATTACGTGTTTCTCACAGAAAATTATTGCAATTACATGTTTTGTTATACACATGTACTGTATATTTCCTTTGTGTGTATTGGAACATTAAAAAAACGGAGAAAAGTAGGCAAATTGGACATCATTTCACACAAAACTCCAAAAATGGGCCAGACAATATTGTTGGCACCCTCAAATTAATATTTAGTTGCACATCCTTTGGAATAAATTACTGCAATCAATCGCTGCCTATAACCATCAACCAGCTTCTTACACCTCTCAACTGAAATTTTGAACCACTTTTCTTTTGCAAACTGCTTCAGGTCTCACATATTTGAAGGATACTTTTACACAACAGCAATTTTAAGATCTCTCCACTGATGTTCAATGGGATTTAGATCAGGACTCGATGCTGGTACTTCAGAACTCTCCAGCCCTTTGTTTCTATCAATTTCTTGAACCACTGGCACACAGAGCGAGAGATAGCAAAACAACCCCAAAACATCTTTGAACTGCCACCATATTAGACTAAAGGTACTGTGTTCCTTTTTTGTAGGCCTCAATCCATTTTTGGTATACAGTAAAATGTTGTGCTATACCAAAAAGCTCTTATATTTTCATAAGACAATTTCTCAGAAGGATTTTGGCTTACTCACATACATTTTGGTAAACTGCAGTCTAGCTTTTTTATGTCTGGGTCAGAATGGGTCCTTCATAACATTTCATTTCATTGAAATATAGACAGATAGTTAGCACTGACACTGATGCACCCTGAGCCTGAAGGACAGCTTGAATTTGTTTGGAGCTTAATTGGGGCTGCTTATCCACCATTTGGACTATCTTGGGTTGCAACCTTTCATCAACTTTTCTCTGTATTCCACATCCAGCTACAGTGCCATGGGTTGTTAACTTCTTGATTATGCTGCACACCGTGGACAAATGAACAGCAAGATCTCTGAAGATGGACTTTTAACCTTGAGTTTGTTGATATTTTTCAGCAGTTTTGGTTCTCAATTCCTTAGACAGTTCTCTCCTCCACTTTCTGTTCTTCATGCTTAATGTGGCACACACAGTCGCATAATGCAAATATCGAGTTGTCAACTTCTCATCTTTATAACTGGTTTCAGGTGTAGTTTTCATATTGCCCATACCTGTTACTTGCTACAGATGAGTTTGAATGAGAAAACACATGTCTAAAATAAAGTTGCATACCCACAATTTTTGAGAGGTGCTAACAATTTTGCAATTTTGACAGGAATTTCGTCCAATTTGCCTTTTTTTTTAGTTTTTTACGTTATTCCAATACACACAAAGGAAATAAACGGATATAGCAAAACGTGTAATTGCAATAATTTTCTTGGAGAAATACTTTATTTTCTGGAATAATAAAAAAGGATGCCAACACTTTCTGCCATGACTGTATTGTGGCTTCATATTTTGTTATCACAAACTCTCCTGTGAAACAGGCCTATTAAATACAGATAGATTTTATGCAATTAAGGCAGAAAAACTATAGTAGAAAGATTTATATTTCTCCTTTATCCATCCTGCAGATCAGTATAATCAGTGAGGACAACAGAGGTTGAACCATGGTGATTTTAACAGAGTTTATCAATTCTAGTCAGACAATTTTATTGTTATGTCTGTTTCTTTGGCGAACGTGAGTGACAAGTAATTTGGTTAGTACTACTGACTCCATAATCCTATGAGATCCAAATGGTAAATGACAAGAAATGTGCGGATATTTTGAAATTTGAATTTATTAGCTTTGCCAAATTTTCAAAAAGTTTCCAGGGCATAGCCCTTATTTGCCCAGAAAATATGCTTGTAACTCTGAGGTCTCATATGACTGTATTGAACCCCATTTGAGCTCTTCAACAAAAAAGAAGCATTATTAGTACCCAAGTGACCTCAAACTATCGGCGTTAGGGAAAAGGCGTTCTAAGAGGTGGTAACCAAAAGCCTATTTAACAACACACTGCACTATTAGACTTTTTAGGCTACTAAAATTGTAAACATTATCCATTTTATGGGCAGATATCTGCCTTGTTGGTGGCATGTATGGGTGCAATATTTGGAGATTTTATGGCTTGCACATCACACAAGTAAGGAAGCACACATCTGTGATGTGTTATCTGCTGTTATTGCCAATTTTTGCACTTCTTATTGCACTGCGCATGCGCCGCCTCGTTTTCCCTGTTCCTTTTATGCCGGCTATTAAGGCGCTATGCCTGCTCGACTTATGAATGGCTGCTCTAGTACTTTTATTCTAGAGCGCATGCGCTACCCGCTTGTCTATGGAGGTCGCGTCACTTCCCTTTGACGCTGGACACTGTATCACGTGGGGCCCCACGTACTTCCGACGCCAGCCTCCTGGGAAAGCGAGTACCTTGATGACAAGTTTGTGGCATAATTTTACTTCCGTTCGGCGCTATATAAATTTTGTTTCCCTGCACTCATTTACCACACCCCCTGAGGAAGGAGCTGCTTGCTCCGAAACGTGCGTCGCGGTGGGCCACGGGACCGCTGACCTTTGCCACTTCCAGTAATAACCCTGATAATTTGTGACCGCTGTTATTTGGTTTCTTAGTATGTATAATACCTACACTATTATTACCATTGTTTACCTTACTTTTGGGTGATGTTGTATCTGTATGTATACCACCATATGGTGTGGCTGACTCTTTGTCTGGAGTACTTACCTTAAGCCAGTGTTAGGGATTGAGTTCCCGCTGCTGCACAAGGGGAGTGTCGAACCAGTCACGCTGCGGTCCCCCATTCATCTCCGTCCACAGTGGAGGCTGCTCAGCTTAGACGTCGGTCCCAGTGTCTCGCCTAGTCTAACAGTGTGCAGAGGATTGCTGCTGCTCCTCCAGGCTCTGCTGTTGTGGCCAGTACTGGTTAGCGGCGAGCAGACGTCTTTATGACAAAGTCCTTGTTTTTCCCTTCCGAGCATGCCCAGAGTGAGATCTCTCATTGGAGATCAGGGGTCACATGCTCAGGTACTGCAGCAGCTCCTATTGGTCCGCCAGGAAGGTCCTGTGACTACTGGTGTTCTGGAACAAGTTTCATTGGTCCTTGTTTCTGGCAGGTCTGTAGCTGTTACTATAAAAGGGTAGCATGGCTGGGCCGCCATGCACTAGTATCAATCGTCATATGCTTTGCGCCAGTGTCGTCATGCGTGTGTGTGGTTAGGGCCCGGCTGAAATATGACTTAATCGGTGAGGAGTTTGGTATGCTAGCTGGTCAGGGTCGGTGTCCTAGATGCCCTAGATTACCGGCATAACCGGTGAGGAGTTTGATTGCCATATTCAGGGCTTGGCGTTCAGACGCCATAGATTGCGGGTGTCTCCCGCGAGGACATTAGCGCATGATCACGTTCTATGTTCGCTTAGCAGTTAACTGCGTACCTGGGTGCCTAACAGGACACAGAAGTTTGTCTCAGCGGCTCTGTGACGAAACAGGGTTCGCTTTCAACGCTAGACAGCGCCCTAGGGTGTTTATTTTGCGACTCAGTTGTGTTAAGTGAGTTCGCACACATCGCCATATAGCGCTGCGGCTCTCCTTCTAGCGGATCTGTGGAATAACAGAGTTCGCACATATTCCCACAGCGCGTTTATTTTGGCGACTCTGCGGGATAACAGAGTTCTCTTCTTGCGCCATTTTACTAGCAGCAGGCTCCGCCTGCACGGTGGACCCTGGGCTGCAAATGCACCTTTTTACATCATATATTTGGTGCGTTCCGCAGACCCTAACAGCCAGTAAGTGTTATATATACAGGTACAGAGGTATTACCACATTATTGTGGTTCTGATCGGTCCATTATCACATTTTCTGTGACTTTGTTATGCGGTTCCCTCTGGCCCTCTTGGTGTTTACCTGTGGGCAGTGGGTATACGTTCCTACCTTCCCTTTCCTTATGCTGTTAATCTTGATTTTATATTTTATATATTAAAAAAGTTATATTTTATGGGACTTTATGACTGCTTGCGCCTTTTTTGTATGCTATGTTCTATGCAGTTGGTCATTTTACATGATCCTTATATATATGTAGAGGGGATACTAATTGTTAGTTTATTGGACTTCCTTGATTTTCCCATACATATGTGTATATTATGTTTGTCTCACTTGTTATTCTGTGTTTGAGCAACTGTTGTCAGCTACGACGACGGCCCTGGCTCCCCCTACAAGTTCTCTAAATGTTGAGCTCTATACATCCCCATCCACACTACTGATAAATCTCCCTATAGAGAGAAAGTACTGTTTTATTTCTTTGACGATTTTTCTTAGAGAAATCTGTGTAAAGGTGCCCAACAACCTCTGCCAGAGATGAAGCTCATATATTTTTCGAAACAATACATTTATGATTGCATATCTTCATGCGTTAATGCTAAAATTCACATATTACAATGATAAATATTTGTCTAAGTGCTGTGAAAAAAGCCCAGAGGACACTGCAATTACATACGTAGAACAAGTACAAAATGTTCTCAACTGTCATTTGTAGCAATCCATCAAATGTCCAAAGGCTAAGTTGCTGGGTTTCCCTCTTGTGTAATGTACTCATTGAAGAAAGAATATGCTCATTAGCACATTAATACTGGTCCTTTATTCTTAGTCCTAGTTCCAGCTTTGAATATCCCTTATTACCAGACAATGTATATTATATGGACACACACAGAAGGTTTTATGGCATTACAATGTTAATCTTTCTTTATGAATATGGAGTTGGTCGCACTTTTTGTTCTTCCAAAATATAATTTTTGAGGTCTGACACTGATGTTGGATGAGAAGGCCTGCTTTCTGTCTCTGTTCTAGCTCATCCCAATGTGTTTGATGAGGATGAGGTCAAGGCTATGTGCAGGCCTTTTATGTTATTTGACATCTAACTAACCTAATCATGTCGTTAAGGCTACTTTCACACATCCGTTTTTTTACAATCAGGCACAATCCGTCAAAGATTAAAAAAGTCTGATCCAGTGCAGATTGTGAAAAACTGATGGGACAGATCAGGTTTTTAGACGGATCCCGTTATAAACTTTTGAACCCGAGAAATGCAGTCTGAGCATGCCTGGAATGAGGAGAGTGAGACCCCAAAGTTTGTGTGCATGCTCAGAGCAGAAAAACGGAAACCGGTGGCCGGATTTGCATTGTTGCACAAAGCCGTATGCGCCGTTTTTTTGCTGGATCCAAAAAACGTTCCTAGAGACGTTTTTTCAAAAAGCTGGAATGAACATTTTTGTCGGAAGAAACGCACGGCCATGTGGCGCAATCCAGAGCTAATGCAAGTCAATGAGAAAAAAACAGATCTGGTTTCTCTAAAAATGGCCGGCTCGCGCCTGATGAAAAAAAACGGATGTGTGAAAGTAGCCTAAGGACCTTGATTTGTGCCTTTACTAAACTATTCCCACAAGGCTGTAAGTTAGCAATTGTCTAAAATGTCTTAGTATGCTGGTGTTTTCCCCCTTCCTAATTTCCTATTCTTCTGCATGTTTGTCACACTTAAATGTTTCAGATCATCAAACAAATTTAAATATTACACAAAGATCACACAAGTAAACACAAAAAGCAGTTTTTAAATGAAGGTCTTTATTATTAAGGGAAAAAGCGATCCAAACCTGCAGGGCCGTGTTTAAAAAAGTAATTGTCCCATAAACCTAACAACTGGTTGAGCCACCCTCAGTAGCAATAACTGCAATCAAGCATTTGCGATAACTGGCAATTAATCTTTTACAATGCTCTAGAGTAAGTTTGGCCGACTCTTCTTTGCAGAATTGTTATAATTCTGTTACATCCTGACGAAGGCAACGCCGAAACGCGCGTCGGGGTGGGCGCATCCAGGGGACTCAGTCAGTACACGAGGTAATTATTTTACTTTCATCAAATCAGGCATATTTTCTTTCTTTTTTCATTATGATTTATCAAGCACATTATTGTGAGTCAGGGATCTGTTGATTCATTAGAGTCTGTATCATTTGCACTTGCACCTTATTGTTTCCCTTAACGGTCTCTGTACTATATTGTGTTGTGTCTTTGTGATTTAACTCTGCACTTACCACTTTACCATTTATGGCATTTGCACTTTATTTATACCCTCTGCACTACACATGACTGTGCGTATGCTGATTTTTTAAAAAATTTTTGTTGTAATATATACTATTGAATTTATGACATCATTGTATTTGTGACTTTGCACATATTATTGATTATTATTATTGCACAGCACTTTGCACTTTATTTATACTCTGCATATTGCACATAATTACCTTCATGTGATTTACTATTTAACATCATATCCTTTTGTCCCCTGCTTGTTGCCCCTTTATGACATTGGTTTCCCGCCCCTCATTGTGCATTTCACAATAAAATCTAAAATTTATTCAATATTTGGACATTTTTTTCGGTTTTTGTTCGTGTTCTTTATTCTAATTCCCGAGTTGTCCTCAACTCATATCCATGTGTGCATATTACTTTATATCACCTCATTTTGATGCACTTTTTCCTTGAGTCTGTCTAAAGTGTTAAAGATGTAGACTTATTTCTGGAGGAAACACAGTAGCTTCAACTATGCAGCATAAAAGACAACATTAATACAGTATGTAAGAAGTGAGGGAATTTTTAATTCAGGAAACTCACTACACAGTGTGATTTCCTCTAGAAGGGTTCCATAGATTGAATGCAGAAGTGTTGTCAGAAATGAGATAATTTAGTTTACGGCTGGTTACAAAGTGCTCAGTATTTAGTCTCATGACATCATATCGGAATGGCGGTACATCTGGTTAATGTACATTACAAAATGATCACAACCGTTCTGTGTTTCATAGTATTCTAATTGTATTATAATTAGATAATTAAGCTTGTAAGTGTATGAGAAAGCATGACTCCTTAGATGTGCAAATATTTATATGATTCTTTAGGAGACTGAAGATTATAGGTGACAAAAGCAGAGCGTTGATTAAGTTAAAGGAAATATGCAATGTGAGACTGGCTGGAACATTAGACATCACAACACACAGATCCAGATGTTAGATTTGTGTTATTGGGATTGTTCTCTGTCTATGTTCAGCAAGATATATTAGAGTATATTGCAACTAAGAGGGAGCCTGTCACCATAAAAATGCTAAGAAGCGAATCTAAACAAATATAGACTAAACGATGTACTTTTATTAATTTATAAAATTTATAAAACCAATTAAAAAGACAGGGAAAGTGACCTCCAAAAAAGGAGGGGAAACTACTACAGGACCGTTATTAAAAGATGTCAATAATGGTGGCGAGGTACAGTGGGTTCGGAAAGTATTCAGACCCCATTAAATTTTTCACTCTTTGCTTCATTGCAGCCATTTAGTAAATGCAAAAAAGTTAATTTTTTCTCATTAATGTACACTCTGCACCCCATCTTGACTGATAAAAGCCAGAAATATAGAAATTTTTGCAAATTTATTGCAAAAGAAAAACTGAAATATCACATGGTCATAAGTATTCAGACCCTTTGCTCAGACACTCATTTTTAAGTCACATGCTGTCCAATTCCTTGTGATCCTCCTTGAGATGGTTCTACTCCTTCATTGGAGCCCAGCTGTGTTTAATTGAACTGATAGGACTTGATTTGTAAAGGCACACACCAGTCTATATAAGACCTCACAGCTCACAGTGCATGTCAGACCAAATGAGAATCATGAAGTCAAAGAAACTGGCCAAGGAGCTCTGAGACAGAATTGTGGCAAGGCACAGATCAAGCCAAGATTACAAAAGAATTTCTGCAGTACTCAAAGTTCCTAAGAGCACAGTGACCTCCATAATCCTTAATTGGAAGAAGTTTGGGACCACCAGAAGTCTTCCTAGACCTGGCCATCCAATCAAACTGAGCAATCGTGGTAGAAGAGCCTTGGTCAGCGAGGTAAAGAAGAACCGCAAGATCACTGTCGCTGAGCTCCACAGATACAGTAGGGAGATGGGAGAAAGTTTTACAAAGTCAACTATCACTGCAGCCCTCCACCAGTCGGGCCTTTATGGCAGAGTGGCCCGACAGAAGCCTCTCCTCAGTGCCAGACATATGAAAGTTCGCATAGAGTTTGCTAAAAAAAACACATAAGATTCTTTGGTCTGATAAGACGAAGATAGAACGTTTTGGTGATAATTCTAAGCGGTGTGTGTGGAGAAAACCAGGCACTGCTCATCATCTGCCCAATACAATCCCAACAGTCAAATGTGGTGGTGGCAGCATCATGCTATGGGGGTGTTTTTCAGCTGCAGGGACAGGACGACTGGTTGCAATTGAAGGAAACATGAATGCAGCCAAATACAGAGATATCTTGGATGAAAACCTGTTCCAGAGTGCTCTGGACCTCAGACTTGGCCAAAGGTTCACCTTCCAACAAGATAATGACCCTAAGCACACAACTAAAATAACAAAAGAGTGGCTTTAGAATAACTCTGTGACCATTCTTAACTGGCCCAGCCAAAGCCCTGACGTAAACCCAATTGAGTATCCCTGGAGAGACCTGAAAATGGCTGTACACCAACGTTCACCATCCACCTGACGTAATGGGAGAGGACCTGCAGGGAAGAATGGCAGAGAATCCCCAAATCCGGGTGCAAAAAACTTGTTGCATCTTTCCCAAGAAGACTCATGGCTGTACTAGCTCAAAAGGATGCTTCTACTCAATACTGAGCAAAGGGTCTGAATACTTATTACCATGTGATATTTGTTTTTCTTTTTTAATAAGTTTGCAAAAATTTCTACATTTTTGTTTTTTTCAGTAAAGATGAGGTGCGGAGTGTAGATTAATGTGAAAAAATATGAACTTTTTTGCATTTACCAAATGGCTGCAATGAAACAAAGAGTGAAAAATGTAAAGAGGTCTGAATGCTTTGTAAATGGGATGGAGGACAGAGATCCTAGTATTCATGCAGAGCTGGTTCCAGGGAAGGAGAAGATCACAATGGGTTACAATGGAGTCTACTATTGGGCTCTGCAGTACACATATACCAAGATGTTTCATGCCCTGTAAAAAGCAGACAGCGAAATGGCGCCTGTCGGGTGTGAGGAGAACATTGCACTCCAGCTTGAGATCATCTCTGTGCAGGCAAATAATAGATACTTTGTCTAAATATGACTTTAAGTTGGACTTTAAGATAGGGAT
This sequence comes from Oophaga sylvatica, assembly GCA_033576555.1. Taxonomy (NCBI): domain Eukaryota; kingdom Metazoa; phylum Chordata; class Amphibia; order Anura; family Dendrobatidae; genus Oophaga; species Oophaga sylvatica. The sequence goes on from JARQOD010000005.1 coordinate 343,208,398, forward strand.
AGGATTACAAACCACCGCTTATCTGCTGAATGCTCTGGTGTGAAGCACCTCAGTATATGTGTACTGGAGAGCCCATTAGTAGACTGCACATAGGTTTGTAAACTAATAAAAGTACATAGCTTTATTCTATATTTGTTTGAATTTTCTTCTTATCAGGTGGAAAGATTAACCACCTGATTTTGATATTTGATGAATTATGAAGTGCCTATCATTAAATATATTTTTGGACTTATGAGTTTGACGACAAAAAGGCAGTCTAACTCCTTACCAACTTTTGACGTTCAGTTACATTATATGCCAGATCCCTGACTTTCATTTGGGCTCAGTTCACAACAGATGATGCCTCTGATATTAAGTCATTCTCTGACTCTAAGAGATACACTTGTAATGGTGCACCAACTGCTGCTCAGTATCCGACAGCTCCATTTACAGCGTGCTAGCAAAGGGGTGCTTCATTCATATTGTATGGTAAAATTAATGTTGTCATTCAATCTCAGTAATAATTATTTCAGCTCACTGTTGATATTCACCTGATCCATTCAGAGCTCGGACACTGGCTCTGCTATGGCCAAAGCATGCAAACAAGAAGGAAAGGAATTCAGCTCAATGAACAGGTTCTTCTTTATTCAGATAAAGCTCATACAAAGGACATCTATGAAGATAATAGCCAATGAATTAGAGCTCCCATGTCACTGACATCATTCTAAACTGCAACTCTTCCTGCCAAAAACAAAACATTATATGGGTATGTTGACAGAAAATATGGCTCTTGGAAAAATGGCCTCCCCATTACTCGACTATCCCCTCTCCAGTCCATCCTTAATGCAGCAGCCAGGGTCATCCATCTGGCTAATCGGTACTCGGACGCGTCCGCTCTTAGCCAGTCCTTACACTGGCTGCCCATTCATTATAGGATCCAATTCAAAGTACTGGTTCTCACCCACAAAGCTCTCCACAGTGCAGCACCCCCCTACATCTCCTCCCTCATTTCTATCTATCGGCCTAACCGACTGCTGCGCTCTGAAAACGACTTTCGACTAACCTCTGCACTAATCCGTACCTCCCACTCCCGACTCCAAGACTTCTCCCGCGCTGCGCCAATCCTCTGGAATGCTCTACCCAAGAAATTAGGACTATCCACAATTTGCATGGTTTCAGGAGCTCCCTCAAAACACATTTGTTCAGAGTGGCCTATCACATTCACTAACCAAAGTCGTTCTATGTTTAAGTGTGTATGTGTAGCCCATTCACTATCTCCATCCATGCCTCACTCCCTCAAGATGGCTGGACCATTATTGTAAATGCACCATTGTATATACACACCTGTACTTTGTATCTCCCCACCTCATTGTAGATTGTAAGCTCTCACGAGCAGGGTCGTCTTATTTTGCTTTAATTATTGTATTGTTAACGTTGTTACCTATGACTTGTGTTTTGAAACTGTTAAACTGTAAAGCGCTGCGGAATATGTTGGCGCTATATAAATAAAGATTATTATTATTATTATTATTATTAAAAGGGGCCAAAAAAATTAAAAACTACTTGTCCTTAAAGGGGATCTGTCATCGATGAAGGATGGTGGACCCACCATGAGTCTCTCTCCTCTAATGCTGATAGCAGACAATAACTCACTTATTCTTTGCAGCAGGAGATTGAGCATTGTCATGCATGAAGATGATTTTGCTACCGATGGCATGGTTCTTTTTTTTGTACCATGGGAGAAAGTGGTTAGTCAGAAACTCTACATTCTTTGTCGAGATCATTTTCACCTTCAGTGACTGTAAAGAGGACTACCAGCTCTTTCTCCATGATTTCAGCCCAAATCATGACTCTGCCGCTTTCTTGCTGATGTCGAAGCCTTTTTTGGGACATGGTGGCCATAATAAATAATAATAACAATTTTATTTATGCAGAGCCAACATATTCCGCAGCACTTTACAATTTAGCTGGGACATGTAGAGACAATAAAAAAATCGAAATAACTCATAGCTCATCAATTGCCGGAGGACAGGATGAGTGAGAGTCCTGCACTTAAGCTTACAATCTATAAGGAATTAGGGGGGATACAATAGGTAGAATGAGCTTGTTATGTATGTTCCAGCCATCATTAAATAAATAAAGGTTTTCATATAAAGATGCATGATCCGGTCATCAACCAGTATCTGTCCAAGTGCATTTACCATGTGCTATTGGGCTCATAGAGTGAAATGTGGAGATAGATGAAGAGGAGGGAGTAGATGATGATTAATGATTATAATGACATTTTATAACAAGGGAACAGGGGAGAGTTAGGGTTGTGATGAGAGGTGATAGACCTGTCTAAAGAGATGTGTTTTTAAAGCATTCTTAACCCCTTTACCCACCAAGGTGGTTTGCACATAAGTGACCAGGCCAATATTTTCAATTCTGACCACTGTCAATTTATGTGGTAATAACTCTGTAACGCTTCAACCGCTCCCACTGATTCTGAGAATGTTTTTTATGACATATTGTACTTCATGATAGTTGTAAAAATTTATTCAATATAATTTGCGCTTATTTGTGAAAAAATCGAAATTTGGTGAAAATGTAGAAAATTTTGCAATTTTCAAATTTTGCAATTTCAAACTTTGAATTCTTATACCCTTAAATCAGAGAGATATGTCAATAATAAAAATAGTTAATAAATAACAACTCCCACATGTCTACTTGACATCATCACAATTTTTGAAACAAATTTTTTTTTCTTAGGAAGTTATAAGGGTTAAAAGTTGATCAGTGATTTTTCATTTTTCCATTTTTCCAACAACATTTTCTATACCATTTTTTTAGGGACCACCTCACATTTGAAGTGACTTTGAGGGGTTTATATGACAGAAAATACCCAAAAGTAAAACCATTCTAAAAACTGCACCCCTCAAGGTGCTCAAAACCACATTCAAGAAGTTCATTAACCTTCCAGGTGATTCACAAGAATTTTTGAAATATGAAAAAAGAATTAACATTTAACATTTTTTTCAGAAAAAATTAGCTTTAGATCCAATTTTTTTATTTTCACAAGGATAACAGGAAAAATGGACTACAAAATTTGTTGTGCAATTTCTCCTGTGCATGCTGATACTCCATATGTGGGAGAAAACCACTCTTTGGTGCATGGCAGTGCTCAGAAGGGAAGTAGTGCCATTTGACTTTTTCAATGCAAAGTTTGCTGGAGCAATTAGCAGACGCCATGTCGCGTTTGGAGAGCCCCTGATTTGCATAAACAGTAAAAATCCACCAAGTGTGACATCATTTTGGAAAGTAGTTCCCTCAGGGAACTGATCTAGATGAGTAGTGCGTACATTCAACCCTTAGGTGCTTCACAGAAATTTATAACGTTGAGCAGTGAAAAAAAAATCATATTTTCCCCACAAGTACGTTTTTAGCCCCAAATTGGGTAACAGGAGAAATTGCACCATACAATTTGTTGTGCAATTTCTCCTGAGTACATAGATACCCCATATGAGGGAGAAAACTACTGTTTGGGTGCACGGCAGTGCTCAGAAGGGAAGGAGAGTCATATGACTTTTTGAATGTAAAATTTCCTGAAATCATTAGTGTTTGCCATGTCCTGTTTGGAGAGCCCCTGATGTGCCTAAACAGAAGAAACCCCCCACAAGTGAGCCAATTTTGGAAACTAAACCCCTCAAGGAATGTGCTTAGATGTGTGGTGAGCACCTTGAACCCCCAGGTGCTTAACAGAAGTTTATAATATTGTGTCGTGAAAAAAAAATCACATTTTACCCACAAAAATGTTTTTTTAGCCCCAAATTGGGTAACAGGAAACATTGTACCATACAATTTGTTGTGCAATTCCTCCTGAGTACACCAATACCCCATATGAGAGAGAAAACTACTGTTTGGACTTAAGGCAGGGCTCAGAATGGAAGGAGCGTCATATGACTTTTTGAATGTAAGATTTCCTGGAATCATTAGTGGACGCCTTGTCCCTTTTGGAGAGCCCCCGATGTGCCTAAACAGTGGAAACCCCCACAAGTGACCCGATTTTTTAAAGTAAACCCCTCAAAGAATGCATTTAGATGAGTGGTGAGCACTTTGAACCTCCAGGTGCTTGTCAGAACTTTATAACGTTGAGCCGTGAAAGTAAAATAATCACATTTCCCCCACAAAAATGTTATTTCAGCCCCAATTTTTTTATTTTCACAAGAGTAACAGAAGAAATTGCAGCATACAATTGGCTGTGCAATTTCTTCTGAGTACACCGATACCCCATATGTGAAGTAATACTACTTTTCAGGCACAGTGCAAAACTCAGAAAGGAAGAGGCGCAATATTGGAGTTCAGATTTTGCTGGAATGGTTTGAGGGTTCCATGTCACATTGGCAGAGCCCCTGAGGTGCCAGATCAACAGAAACCCCACATATGTGAACTCATTTTATAAACTACACTCCCCAATGTATTCATCTAGGGGTTCAGTGATCATATTAACACCACATGTGCCTCACAGAATTTTATACCTTTGAGAAGTGAAGATAGAATAAATTACATTTTTATCAATAAAATGTTGTTTTAGCCCCAAGTTTTTAATTTTTCTAAGGGCTTATAGAATTTTTTTTTACAACTAACTGAGGTCTATTTTTTCCTGAGTGAGCAAATACCCTACATGTAATTGGGAAATATTTTTCAGGCACAGTGAAAAGCTCAGAAGGGAAGGAGTGCCATACTATAGTGCAGATTTTACTGCTATGGTTTGTGGGTACCAATACCAACAGGCAGAGCACATGAGGTGCCAGAACAGCAGAAATCCTGATAAGTTACCCCATTTTATAAACTACACCTCTCAATGAATTTATCTAGGGGTGCAGTGATCATATTGACACCATGGGTGTGTCACTGAATTTTATAATATTGGCAGTGAAGAAAAAATAACTAGATTTTTACCACCAAAAATTTGTTTTAGACCCAGATTTTACATTTTCACATAAGAAGTGGGTAAACATGGCACCATAATTTGTCCCACAATTTCTACTCAACGTGGCAATATGTCATATGTGGCTGAACAGTACTCCTTAGCCATATGGAGAGACTCGGGAGGGGCAGAACCTCCTTGAATGCAGATTTTCCTATAATAGGTTGTGGTCTCCATATAGAGAGCCCCTAATTGCTAGAAGAGCAGAATCCCCCTCAATTGGCCCCATTTTGGAAATTATACCCCTTTGGGAATTTATATGCAGGTGTAGCGATGATTTTGACTCCATGGATGTATTCCAAAAACAAGCAGCAATGAATGTTGCAAAGTGAATATTGCAAACTGCCATTGTAGTTGCCAGCACACTCTATATGGAAACTATATGTGATTTAGGTACACTGTGGGGCTCAGAATGGAGGGGGCCTTTGGACTTGGGAAAGCAGAATTTGCTGAATTTCTTTTGAGGGGCAAGGAGCCATTTGTACTACCAGTAACATGGAAACCCCCTATATTTCCGCTAACTTGCTTTTTTTGTGGATTGATTTGAATCTTTTATTGGAAACATTTTACATAATGTTTGGGATGACATTTAATCAGCGCTCTATGCTGAGCACTTACTTTTGGGGTTTCCATTTAAATTTCCTTGTGACATGACAGAAGAAACCCATGAGGGATCCAATCAGTATAAAGAGGCAGCAGAGTTACTCTGGACTCTGGCCTCTGCTCAGCGGTGATACTTCTTTTCAGAAGTGCACAAAACTGTGGATGAGTGCACTCTCATGCAATACAAAAAAGACGGACACCGCAAGATCACAGGTCCTATGGCATCCACAGTGCCTCCATCTGACTCATTATAGGAAATCTTCACCGAGGGTTCTAGCTGAATGGTGTAAGTGCTCAGCACAGAAGGCAGGATAAATGTTCACGGAGACTTACTGCTATCTTTGGGAAGCAGAATGAATAAAACAGGTGAAGAATTGGTTTTATTTTTTTCACACCGTTCCTTGTGTGGTATAAGTGATTAGACGACTTTATTCTTCGGGTCGGTGCAATTACAGCGACACCAGATTTATATTGGGTTTTTATATTTGGCTGCTGTCACACACTAAAAGATGCTTTTTATTGCAGAAAAGTAGGTTTTGCATCACCATATATTGAGAGCTATAATTTTGCCATATTTCTGCTGATAGAGTCATGTGAGGGTTTGTTTTTTGCAGGATGAGTTGACATTTTATTGGTATAATTTTCAGACATATGACTTTTTTAACGCTTTCTATCCTGATTTTTGGGAAGCAGAATGAACAAAAAACAGCATTTCAGGATTTTTTTTGGTGGGGTTTATTTTGTTCCGCTTGTGGTCAAATTGATAAGGCAGTTTTATTCTTTGGGTCAGTACGATTACAGCCATACTATAGTTATAACATTTTTTTGTGTTTTGGGGCTTTTACATAATAAAATCTATTTTATGGAAAAAAAGAATTATACTCTGAGAGCTGTATCTTTTTCTTTTTCCGCTGATGGAGCTGTGTGATGGCTTGTTTTTTGTGGGACAAGGTGGCGCTTTCAGCTGTACCATGTTTATTTATACTTGTCTTTTTTATTGCGTTTTATTCCACATTTTGTTCAGCGGTATGATGATAAAGCATTGTTTTTTTGCCTTGTTTTTTATTCTTTTTTTTATGGCTTTCACTAAAGGTGTTAAAGCGAACCTGTCAGTAGTTTAGACCAATATAAGATACGGCCACTGCCTTTCAGGGCTTATCTAGAGCATTCTATAATGCTGTAGATAAGACCCCGATCCGACCTGAAAGATAAGAAAAATAAGTTTTATTATACTCACCCGGGGGGCGGTCCGTTCCGATGGGTTTCGCAGGTTCAGGTCTGGCACCTCCCATCTTCTTATGATCGCCGCCCTCCTGATTGCTTCATAACTCCCCGGTATCGCGATCGGAAGGGAACGGAACGGAAATATAGGTGTAAGGTTCTGTGTATCTGTTTCTGAAACTCAGTTTGTTCGTCGGCCATTTTGCTTTCTGTTTTGCTGCAGCTATCTTGCCCTCAGTCAAAATGGAGTTTTCCAGCTTGCATGTTCCCGCCCTGATTCTCTCCGTTTGCTTCTTAAACAGCCACAGCTGAGCAATCAGTGCTTCAGAATCTAGCCTGCAGTGAACCTGTGTTCTGACTCCTGAAGCCTTGGACCTTGTACTCCAGCCATTCCTACTGAGGAACTCTGAAGCACTTGTGGACTCTGAACTCTGCTCTCTAGAGCTTCACGTTGCATGGACTTGCGGTAACAGAGAAGAAGATCTGAATCTGTTGTGGAGAGTTATTGCTGAGCTTAAGGGTATGCCACACTAAACAATATCGCTAACGGATCGCTAAAAACGTCACTATTTAGCGATCCCGTTAGCGATGTTGTTCAGTGCGGCAGCTTCCAGCGACGAGCTTCCTGCTGTGATCTCGCTCGTCGCTGGAATCGTTCCGGACCTATTTTATCGCCGGCGCTCCCGCTGGGTAAGTATCTAATCGCTGTGTGGCACCTTTTCTTAGCGATTTAGCGGTACTTTTGTACCGCTAAAGTCGTTAAGAAGATCGCTAACGGCGATAGCGTCGTTAACTATATCGCTAAATGTGGCGCATTTAGCGATATAGAAACAATCCGCTAGCGATCGCATTAGTATGGTCGTTATCGTGATCGCTAGCGGGATTGTTTAGTGTGGCAGTACCTTTAGATTAATCTGGCCTGCTGTGTCTCTGCTTCTGTGTTTGCAACCTGTGTGTTTATTTTTGCCAATTTGTATGAAGCAATACAAGACTTTCTTTATCAACCTGTGTCTCAAGTATTTTCATCGCACCCAAGCACAAGACGCTATATGAACTGTACCACATACATTACAAGATTCTGAAGCCAAACGTTAGTGTCTGCTGGGTCTGGAAAGGCTTGTCTGCTGTACTGTGGATATCGGATGTCCGGTTGTACTTTCTGTGATGACAGTGGTTGTGACTTCTCACAACCATTCCAGGTGAGCAATTCCCTTAAGTTTTTTTTTCTGCAGTGTTATCACAGGTAAACACTATTGTTTTTTTTTTTTTTTCTCTTCTCTTTTTGTCTGCTGAAACTCTGGATATCAGATGTCTGGTTGAAACTTTCTGTGATGATAGTGGTTGTGACTTCTCACAACCATTCCAGGTGAGCAGTTCCCTTAAAGTTTTTTCTTTCTTCAGTGTTGCCACAGGTGAACACTATTGTTTTTTTTTTTCTCCTCTTCTTCCAGTATCCTGTCTTAAAAGATCTGGAAAATGGAGGCCGCATAAAGGAACTTTGCGGAGTGACTGATAATATCCTTGCAGATTTGCAGAATATAAAGACCCGTTTTACAAATCTTCAGGACCTAAATAATCACAATTTGCAAGTGGTTGGACAGACTACCCAGGATTTGCGAGCCAGGATTGAGGTTCTAGAGGGGCGAGTCCAGGCTCCTGCCGTAGCCCCGAGTGCTGGGATTCCCAAGTTGCCCCCTTTTCGTTTTGGTGGTGAACGTGAAAAATTCAGGGGATTTGTTAATCAATGCAATCTTTTTTTTTCTGCACATGCTTCACAATTTCCTACTGAACGATCTAAGGTGCTTACTATAATTATGTTGCTTACCAACAAGGCTTTGATATGGGCAAACCCTCTGATTGAGACTGAGGATGACTGTTTGAATCACCTTGATGATTTTATTTCAGCCATGGGGCAGGTGTTTGATGACCCCAATCGAGGTGCAACAGCTGAAGCAGCCATGTTAGCTTTGCGCCAAGGTAAGCACTCGGTAGCTGAATATGCCTTGGATTTCAGGAGATGGGCCCTTGATACCACCTGGGACAATTCCGCCAAAAAATCTATTTTTCGAAAGGGGTTATCCCCACTGATTAAGGATGAACTTGCTCGTGCCGACCCTCCCACTGCGTTAGGTGACTTTATTAACTACTGCATCCGTATTGATACTCGTTTAACTGAACGCAGGCAAGAGAGATGGTTCGAAAGCAATCGTACTAACCTTTTCCTACCTTCCTCTCCAGCTAAGGAACCTTTGAATAGGATTACACGGGAACCTGAACCTGAACCCATGCAGGTAGACTCTTTACTACGACGGGTTAGTGATGCACGCAAGGAACATCGTTTTAAGGAGAATCTATGTTTCTATTGTGGTAAGTCAGGGCACTTTATTATTAACTGTCCCAGCCGTTCTCGTAAGACTACTGCAGCACTCATTCATTGTGAGTGTTGCGAGAGGGGATCTGTCAGGTCCGAGCCTCAGGCTCCAGAGAGATCTGCAGCAACAGATCTTGATTTCTCGGACTTAAACTCCGTTACCTCTGAGGACGTTGACTGTGTAAATGCTGCCATCTTTCAAGTTTCCTCAGCAGTGTCCCAGCTGAGTTGTAAGAAAAACAATTCTCACTGTTTTCTTTCCATCAAACTCTGGGTTAACTCAGCCTGGGTGTCTAGCTCTGCTATGATCGACTCGGGTGCAAGTGGAAATTTTATGGATGTCTCCTTTGCTCTAAAACAGGGAATACGTTCAGTGAAGAAGGCTACTCCAGTACAGATGGAAACTGTGGATGGCTCCCTGCTGACCTCTGGACCAGTGGATCAGGAAACAGAGCCTTTGAGGGTTCTTATGGGTAAAGATCATCAAGAGAAACTGTCCTTTATGCTTATCTCTTCTCCCCACTTTCCCATTATTCTAGGGCTACCATGGCTGCAGGCTCAGAATCCTACCATTAACTGGGAGACCAAGGAATTACACTTTCCAGAGAAACAGATGAGTCCAAAAATTTCAGCTTGCTCTGTTCCTAAAGGAACCATGTCAGTCTCTGAACTACCAGCTGTATACCAGGACTATGTGGATTTATGTGACAAGAAGAACGCTGACCAGCTTCCTCCTCACCGTCCATATGATTGTCCAATTGAATTATTGCCTGGAGCAGAGATACCTTTTGGTAAGATCTACCCCCTGGCGGGGCCCGAGCTGAAGGCTTTAAAAGAGTACATAGACGAAAATCTAGCCAAGGCTTCATACGCCCCTCTTCATCTCCTGCAGGGGCACCCATATTCTTTGTAAAGAAGAAAGATGGATCCCTGAGACCATGCGTAGACTATAGGGAACTCAATAAGGTTACTATTAGAAACCGTTATCCATTGCCTTTAATCCCTGAGTTATTGGAGAGAGTGCGACATGCCAAAATTTTTTCTAAACTAGATCTTCGTGGGGCCTATAACTTAGTCCGTATTAGACCTGGGGATGAATGGAAGACTGCATTCAGGTCACGCTATGGACACTTTGAATATCTAGTTATGCCTTTTGGTCTGAGTACCGCCCCAGCCACTTTCCAACACTTGGTGAATGATATCTTCAGGGATCTCCTAGATACATTCGTGGTAATTTATTTGGATGATATTTTAATTTTTTCTAACTCCACAGAGGAACATCATGGACATGTGAGAATGGTCTTGGAACGTCTAAGACAAAATCATCTTTACATCAAGCTTGAAAAGTGTGAATTCCATAAGACCGAAATTCAATTTCTGGGGTATGTACTGTCTACACAAGGAATTAGTATGGATGGAAGTAAAACCCAAGCCATCAATGATTGGCCAAGTCCTAGAAATGTGAAGGAGGTACAGCGCTTCATCGGGTTTGCAAACTTCTATAGACGTTTCATTAGAAATTTCTCTGAGGTAGTGTCACCTATCACCCAACTTACCCGGAAAGAGTCTAAGTTCTCCTGGACTCCCCAAGCCCAGGAAGCATTTTCCCGTCTAAAAGATAAATTTACCACTGCACCTATCCTAGTACATCCCAACCCAGAGCTTGCCTTCATAATAGAGGTGGATGCTTCAGACTGTGCCGTGGGAGCTATACTCTCTCAGAGAACAGGTGAGAAGAATGTCTTGCATCCCTGTGCCTTCTTTTCCCAGCAGTTGTCTTCGGCTGAGAAGAACTACGATGTGGGCAATAGAGAGTTGTTGGCCATTATTGCCGCCTTCAAAGAATGGAGACACCTTCTTCAAGGAGCTGCACAGCAAATAGTCGTTCTGACAGACCATCGTAATCTTGAGTTTATCAGGTCGGCTAAGTGCCTGACTCCTCGCCAGGCTCGCTGGAATCTTTTCTTAAACCAATTTAATTTTATTATTTCTTATAGACCAGGATCGCGCAATGGAAAGGCTGATGCACTCTCTAGGATTTACTCAGCAGAGACACGTCCAATTACTCCTCCTAAGACTATTCTTCCTGACTCTAGATTCCTAGGAGTGATTCATCATCAAGACCTAATTAAAGACATCAAGGAAGCATACCATGCGGATTCTTTTTTGGCTCAACCCCCAAGGGACGTAAGTCTTGTCTTTAAGAATGGTGTGTGGATTCTGGGACAACGTCTGTATATACCTGAAACAGTCAGATTGAGAGTATTGCAACTCATTCACGATTCCAAGATAGCCGGGCATAGAGGAATTCTAAAGACACAGGAATTTCTTTCTCGTTTCTTTTGGTGGCCCACTTGTAGGAAGGATGTTTTGGACTATGTCACTTCGTGTGAGGTTTGTGCAAGATGCAAAACACCTCGCTCTTCACCAACTGGTCTGTTACAGCCTCTTCCCACCCCGTCCCGCCCGTGGGGATCCATTTCTATGGACTTCATTGTGGAATTACCAACCTCTCAAGGGAAGAACACTATTCTAGTGGTGGTTGACCGTCTAACAAAGGCAGCTCATTTTATCCCTTGTTTCGGCTTACCCACTGCAAAACAGACATCAGATTTGATGATTAAAGATGTGTTTCGTTTACATGGAGTACCGGATGAGGTTATTTCGGATCGAGGGTGCAATTCACTTCTAGGTTTTGGCAAAATTTCTGTGCAGCATTGGACATTAAAGTAAACCTTTCTTCTGCTTTTCATCCCCAGACTAATGGACAAACCGAACGAACCAATCAAACCCTGGAGCAGTATCTCCGCTGCTTTATCTGCCACCTACAGGATGATTGGGGGGATCTACTTCCATTGGCTGAGTTCTCTTACAACAACTCTCAGAGTGCCTCCACTAAACAGTCTCCTTTTTACTCTAATCTAGGTTATCATCCTAACATTCTACCACGATTTCCCATAGAGACGCCTTTGCCAGCAGTGGCTGAAAGAGTCACGACTTTACAGAAGAATATGGATCTTCTAAAGGAGAATCTGGAATCTGCTCAGGAAAGGTACAAGAAGGCAGCAGATAAATTTCGTAAACCTGCACCAGCTTTTAAGGTAGGAGACCTGGTCTGGCTGTCAACCAGAAATCTTAAGTTAAGGATTCCATCGTCTAAGTTGGGACATAAGTACATTGGACCCTATAAAATCAGTAAAATTATAAGTGCCGTTGCTTGTCGTCTTCAATTGCCCAGAACTATGAGAATCCATCCTGTCTTTCATGTATCCCTGCTAAAGGCTGCGACACCCAATACGTTTCCTGGACGTTCTTCTCCTTGCCCTGACCCAGTGCTAGTCGATGGTCAGGAGGAATTTGTGGTGGAAAGGATTTTAGATTCCAGGTTGTATAGAAATCAGTTACAATATCTGATTAAATGGCAGGGCTACCCAGTGGAGGACAACTCATGGGAGCCAGTCAATAACGTTAATGCTCCTCGCTTACTCCGTCAGTTTCATCAGAGGTACCCACACAAGCCTGGTCTGAGGTCATCCGGAGGTTGTCCCTAAGGGGGGAGTAATGTAAGGTTCTGTGTATCTGTTTCTGAAACTCAGTTTGTTCGTCGGCCATTTTGCTTTCTGTTTTGCTGCAGCTATCTTGCCCTCAGTCAAAATGGAGTTTTCCAGCTTGCATGTTCCCGCCCTGATTCTCTCCGTTTGCTTCTTAAACAGCCACAGCTGAGCAATCAGTGCTTCAGAATCTAGCCTGCAGTGAACCTGTGTTCTGACTCCTGAAGCCTTGGACCTTGTACTCCAGCCATTCCTACTGAGGAACTCTGAAGCACTTGTGGACTCTGAACTCTGCTCTCTAGAGCTTCACGTTTGCATGGACTTGAGGTAACAGAGAAGAAGATCTGAATCTGTTGTGGAGAGTTATTGCTGAGCTTAGATTAATCTGGCCTGCTGTGTCTCCTGCTTCTGTGTTTGCAACCTGTGTGTTTATTTTTGCCAATTTGTATGAAGCAATACAAGACTTTCTTTATCAACCTGTGTCTCAAGTATTTTCATCGCACCCAAGCACAAGACGCTATATGAACTGTACCACATACATTACAATAGGGGGCTTCCACGTTATTGGTAGCACAAAGGCTCTGAAAAAGTGAAATGGCTCCTTGTCCCCCAAAAGAAGTTCAACAAGTTCTGTACCTACAAATCCAAATGCCCCCTCCCTTCTGAGCCCCAGTGTGCCCAAATCCCATTTAGCGTCCACTTGTTTTGGCATTTCTGTAGCTATGAGAGCCCGCCTAATTTACAGTGCTTGTCTCCAGAAACACAATTTGGGCATAACATACTGGACATTACAACATACTGGTAACTACAATGTACTGGGCACTACAAAGGCAGTTTTCAATTTTCACTGAGCAATATTCACTGCTGCTTGTTCCTGGAAAACACTCATGCAGTCAAAATCATCAGCACTTCTGTAGATAAATTTCCAAAGGGGTATAGTTTCCAAAATAGGGTCACTTGACGGTAGATTCTGCTTTTCTAGCACTTAGGTTTAATCGACAAACTATTTTAGGAAAATCTGCACTCCAGGAGGCAAATAGCGCCCCGTCCCTCCAGAGTCTCATCCAATGGCTAAGCAGTACAGTACAGCCACTTATGAGGTAATTCTATAGTCATCAGAAATGGTGGGAAAAAATTTGGTGCCATTTTTACCCATATCTCCTTGTGAAAATGTAAAATCTGAGGCTAAAAAAAATTTTGGCAGTAAAAATGTAATTATTTTTTCTTCACTGCATAATGGTATAAAATTCTGTGACACATCTGTGGTGTCAATAAGATCATTGCATGCCTAGATGAATTCATTGAGAGGTGCAGATTGTAAAATAGGCTCACTTATTTGGGGTTCTGCTGTTTTGGTACCTCAAGGTCGCTTGTCAATGTGACATGACACCCGCAAACCATAACAGCAAAATCTCCACCGTAATATGGCGCGCCTTCTCTTCTGAGCTTAGCACTGTGCCTCAAAGTAGTTTTTGACCACATATGGAGTTTTGGTGTAGCCAGGAGAAATTGCACAATGAATTTTGGGGTCCATTTTCTCCTGCTATCCTTGTTAAAATTAAAACATTTGGGACTAAAATAACATTTTTGTGGAGAAATTTTTTTTATTTTTCATTTTCAATGATCAGCGTTGTAAAATTATGTGAAGCATCTGTGGGTTCAAGGTGCTCAACACATGTCTAGATAGATTCTTTGAGTGGTCTAGTTTACAAAATAGGGTCACATTGTGGGGGGCTTCCACCATTTATGCAAATCAGGTGCTAAATTAAAATTTTAGTGAAAAAAAAGTTAAATGTTCATTTTTTCCTTCTACGTTGTTTCAGTTCTTGTGATTCCCTGAAGGGTTAATTAACCTTTTGAATGTGGTTTTGAGCATCTTGAGGATTTTTTTTAGAATGGTGTCACTTTTTAGTATTTTCTGTCAAATAGACTCCTCAAAGTCACTTCAAATGTTACGTGGTCCCTAAAAACAATGGTTTTGTACATTTTGTTGTAAAAATGATGTATAATAACAAATTATATTGTGGTACTGTGTTAGCCAGAAAAATCTATGTGAATACTTTTATGCCCAATGATGACAAAAGTATTCTCGGTGTTAAGGGGACGGTTGCAACAACTTTATTAAATAATAGGGAGCAACCGAACCCTGGGGTCCGCGGTGCAGCTAGAGATGCTGCGGCCGAACACCCCTCAGGTATGAGGGTGAAAACTGACAACGGAAATATAAGATCTTGCCTGTGTTACTTCACACTTAGCAAGATATTGGATTTGCACTATCTCCGTTAACGTCACGGGAGATGTGCTGCAGGCTGGCTGCAGGCTGGCGTAGACGTGGCCCTGTTAACTGCACAGTAGCCACTTGCCAGCCGTTTAGGAAGTGCATGCGACTCACGCCAGGCGTACATGCTGCCAGCCGGTGTGCGACCGGACTGAGCAACTCTCTGTTCAGCTGGCAGGCGATGCCCAGGTTACGCGCCCCGCAGTCTGCTCAGGGTTTACAGTTACCCTCTGTCGGAGCTAGACCGCGCCACATTGATTACCTGCCTAGCATCAACTAACCTGCCTGAAGGACCTGTGCTAATTAGCCGAGCGAACTCTGGCATCGGCAGGTCCCGGAGAGCAAAGCTAGAGAGCACGTGGAGCCCAGATTCTGATGCGTCCACATATGAGCACTACCTATTTAGTATGATCTGACCGCACCGCCGCGCCTGCAGCCAGGCTATTTAAGGGCTAAGCCCTGCCCCCAGCCATCTCGTTAATTGCATCACTGATGACGTCACCCGTGACCAATCAGGCGGTGCCAGGTCACCGGATCAGCTGATACCAAATCACCAACCACGGTCCGCCACGTCATGGGCATGCTCAGTGCAGGAAATCCTGGACTTAGGCTGGGACAGCCCTGTTCCTTTCTGTAACCTACAGTACAGACCAAAAGTTTGGACACACCTTCTGATTAAAAGATTTTTCTGTATTTTCATGACTATGAAAATTATACATTCACACTGAAGGCATCAAAACTATGAATTAACACATGTGGAATTATAAACTTAACAAAAAAGAGTGAAACAACTGAAAATATGTCTTATATTCTAGGTTCTTCAAAAGTAGCCACCTTTTGCTTTGATGACTGCTTTGAACACTCTTGGCATTCTCTTGATGAGCTTCAAGAGGTAGTCACCGGAAATGGTCTTCCAACAGTCTTAAAGGAGTTCCCAGAGATGCTTAGCACTTGTTGGCCCTTTTGCCTTCACTCTGCGGTTCAGCTCACCCCAAACCATCTCGATTGAGTTCAGGTCTGGTGACTGTGGAGGCCAGGTCATGTGGCGTAGCACCCCATCACTCTCCTTCTTGGTCAAATAGCCCTTACACAGTCTGGAGGTGTGTTTGGGGTCATTGTCCTGTTGAAAAATAAATGATGGTCCAACTAAACGCAAACCGGAAGGAATAGCATGCTGCTGCAAGATGCTGTAGTAGCCATTCTGGTTCACTATGCCTTCAATTTTGAATAAATCCCGAACAGTGTCACCAGCAAAGCACCCCCACACATCGCACCACCTCCTCCATGCTTCACGGTGGGAATCAGGCATGTAGAGTCCATCCGTTCACCTTTTCTGCATGCAAAGCAGTAATCAAAGCAAAAGGTGGCTACTTTGCAGAACCTAGAATATAAGACATATTGTCAGATGTTTCACACTTTTTTGTAAAGTGTAAAGTATAATTCCACATGTGTTAATTCATAGTTTTGATGCCTTCAGTGTGATTCTACAATTTTCATAGCCATGAAAATACAGAAAAATCTTTGAATGAGAAGGTGTGTCCAAACTTTGGTCTGTACTGTATGAACACATGATGAATTAAAACATACTTAAAAACAAAGAGACCATGACTAGGAAATCTGCCAAATTGAATTGATGAAGTAATAGGCACACACTATATAAGATAATAATATGCCCAATATTATAGACCAAAAGCAAGGGTAAACCTTCTCAGCATATGAGTTCTGAACAGGAGCAAATAGGGGGCCTGTATGGACAAAAAAGAAAATCACAATACATGGAGATGAACAATTAGTTAATTAACCTATGCAGAGTGCCTAAATAACAACAAGCAAAATAGCATAGCCAATCACCCCATGATCCATAATGCCAAATTAATGCCAGCCCAAAATAAAAAAATGCTATTACCCAAAGCGAAATCCTCATAATAGAGGAACGATAGGAGAGGCAGATATCAGGAACATGGTGCAGAAAATGTTCCCACGCGTTCCGCCGTAACTAGGACGGCTTCATCAGGGAGAGTGAAGGATCATCGCAAAGCCGGCCAAATATACCCAAGCAATCAAGAGAAAAAATCGTACATGTGTGAGCAGTGAGGCCGCGATCCCAAACGGATATGGGCGAAGGTGAGCCAGCTGTGTGCAGACGTCTCTGCCACGCCGGATTCACTGCGCCTGTGTGCAGTGGAACGCACGCGGCGCACGCTGATACGCACAGCCTAACAGATGGTAACCATGGGTACAAAAATGCGCACGCGCAGTAGCCCCTCAGTGAAAAACAAAAACACCTGACTCCCGGGAGCTCAAAAATGACTGTGAGGCAGTGACCGGGATCGTTTACGAGGGACGTTATATTTCCCCCAGAATGTGTACAGAGACCTATTAAAGCCATTGGAGTGCATTGCAGTCACACACACAGCTGCGGCTGCAATGCAGGAATGAAGGTGAGCAATGACCTAGTCAGACTACCTGGATAAGGCAGATTAAGTAAAATCCGGCAGGGCCTTCATTTCTTGGAGGAGGTCACAGGAGGCAGTGGGGCGGCCTCCTCCCTCCAACCCGGGTTTTCCACTGGCTTTTGCCACAGGTCTTTAAAACTCCTGCACTAAGGATTAGTGTGGTTCTATGTTGGGACCCTGCAAGGAGCATAGCAGGAAAGCTCCACAGGACTGTGTGTAGCTGAACCCACGCCTGGGACGGCTCTGCACCTGCCAGGCTCTGTTCGGCCTGGCGCGGCCGTTGTCCCCGGCAACCAGTGTTTATGGACTGATGTTACCCCGGCTGCGTACCGGAGGACTTTTCCTGTTTTAACCGTGAGTTGCTGAATAAAAGCTGTTTACTTTGGACTTGCTTGGGTCACTGCCTCAGTTACTGCATGGTGTGAACACCGCCGTCTTACAATTGGTTGGAGAATGCGGGCATTGTGACTGAGGTATACCCCCACCGGCAGCTTCATGACCACAATCCGGCCGGCCACTTTTCAGCCTCACCCGTGGACAAAATGGAGGAGCTGGTAAAGCAGCTGGTAATTACACAACAGCAGCAGCTGCAGTTTCAGCGACAACAGCAGGAGCGGGAGCAACGGCACAATGAGCAACAGCAGCTATTGTACCAGCAGCAGCAAAAAACAAACGAACTGTTGCTGCAACAGATTTCTGCACTGCGGGAGACCTCGACGGCACCAGCCCCTGAACGTCGCGAGGCCCGAGACAGGGTTCGCTCAGCGTTGAGGAAGATGGGACCGGAGGACGACGTGGAAGCTTTCATGACAGTTTATGAGCGCACAGCGGAGCGGGAAAACCTACCCGCCGGCCAGTGGGCAGAAGTAGTAGCTCCGTTTCTGGTCAGCGATGCACAAAAGGCCTACTTCGATCTCAGTCGGGAGGACGCCCAGGACTACCAGAGGCTAAAAGGTGAGATCCTTGCCCGACTGGGGGTTAATACATACGTGAGGACTCAGCGTGTATTTTCATGGGCCTATGTGGAGACACGACCCTCGCGGTCTCAAGCTTATGACCTCCTGCAGCTGGTAAAGAAGTGGCTCCAGCCAGAGACTTTGTCTCCAGCCCAGATGGTGGAGAGGGTGGTGGTTGACCGGCTGGTAAGGACTCTGCCGGCTGCTATCCAACGTTGGGTGGGGCAAGGCGACCCCGGCACACTCGACCAGGTAGTCAGTTTGATCGAGCGCTACTCGGCCACTCAAGACTTTATTCGAGACTCCGCCCCCTCTCAGCTGTCACGCCGATCCCTGCCAACCTAGGAATCGGGAAAGGGGTCGCGTCCCTCTGCTGGGGACAGTCAGCACCGTACCCGTGCTGAAGGGAACCCCGGAGTGAGAGTGGCAGGAGACCGGTTCCCTCCCAAACTGTCATAAGACCTAACAGTACCTCCACCCTTAGGTGCTGGCGGTGTCAGGGACCGGGACATGTGATGGCTAATTGTCCCCTGACTACGGAATCCATGGACTGCGGATATAGCCGCCGGGTCTCAATGTATGCCCAGACCGTCTGCACAGCAACCCTCGACCCCCAGGACAGTGAACTCCAACTATGCCAGGTACTGGTTAATGGGTACCCTACGGAGGCTCTCCTGGACTCAGGGAGCCTCGTGACTCTGGTACATGGGTCACTGGTGGCAGGAGACAACCCCAGCGGACGGCAGGTCGGGGTTGTATGTATCCATGGGGACCTCCAAGAGTATCCAACTACGGAGGTAGTTTTGTCCACGCCATGTGGAGACATAAAACATGTGGTGGGAGTGGTAAAAAATCTTCCCTATGGGTCTGTGTTGGGAAGAGACTTGCCCCTGTTCTGGACTCTGTGGAAAAACAAAATCCTTTCTCCCCTGGTAAAATGTATTACAGATGCTGTACCCGATGAACCTGCCGTAGGGGTGTCCCATATAGGGATAGAGTGTGACCCCGATAGGTTTCCCTTAGAGGTGCTGGCAGGAGAGGTGGAGGAGACCGCATCGATTCCCGAGCTGGAAGTGTCCAGGGCCACGTTTGGGACAGCTCAGCTACAAGATCCCACCCTGACTAAGGCGCGGGAAAGGGTGCTAGAGGTAAACGGCGTAGCCCAACAGCCCAATGCAGATACGGTATTTCCACGCATGGTAGTCAGTGGTGAGTTGCTTTATAGGATAGATAAAATCAGGGACGAGGTTGTGGAACAGTTGGTAGCACCTCAGTCGTATCGTAGGGTGATTCTAGATTTGGCACACTCACACTTGCTGGGGGGCCACTTAGGGGAAAAAAAAACTCTAGAACGTATCTTGCAGCGGTTCTTTTGGCCAGGAGTTTACGCGGAGTCAAAAGGTACTGCGAATCCTGCCCCGAATGTCAGTTGACCTCACCCACTGCAAGTTTCCGTAGTCCATTGGTACCCCTGCCAATAATAGAGGTACCTTTTGAACGGATTGCAATGGATTTGGTAGGGCCCATTGTAAAATCCGCCCGTGGCCACCAACACATACTGGTGGTCGTCGACTATGCCACCCGTACCCGGAGGCTATACCACTACGCCACACCTCGGCAAAACTTTTGCCCGAGAACTGTTTGCTATGTTCTGTCGCCTGGGACTACCTAAGGAGAACCTGACGGATCAGGGGACCCCCTTTATGTCCAAGGTGACAAGAGAACTGTGCAAACTGCTAAAATTAAACAATTGCGCACCTCGGTGTACCACCTGTTATGATTTGGTAGCTGAGGAGAGCAGGCAAAAAGGAAATACACCAGAGCAGTTGGAAACTATGAGATTGCAGTACCCTGACTAACCACCACAACTAGAGGCAGCCGTGGAGCGTTCCTACGTTGGTCCTAGACGCCTCGTCACAGCCTGAGAAACTAACTACACCTAAAGATAGAAAGAGGAAAGCTATCTGCCCTGGAGCAGATCCCCAAAGAACATAGAAAGCCCCAAAACATGTAATGGCGGTTAGACAAGAAGAAATACTGACACAGATAGAAAATAGTATGAGCAAACGTTGGGGCCCAAACTTACTAAATAGAAAAGGATAGGAAGGGCACTTACTGCAATCTCAAAAAACCCTGAAAAGAACCAACTCTACTAATTTCAAAAACACCTGAGATCACACGACCTCTACCACCCAAACTAGTTCTCTGGTGTAACCAAAACAAAACAGCAGCCACTGAAAAAACTGGAAAAAGCAAAAGTACAAACATCAGTGGCTGAACAGAACTGAGAGGGCAAAAGCCCCCAGAGGGACCCTGAAGGCCCCCACAGAAGTGCAGGACAAAATGCAAAAATCAAGCACAAAAACAAAAAGAAGAAAATGTCTTATCTGTTAGCAGGAGATTCAGACACGACACAGCAGGCTACCAAGGAAACAGGAATCAAGGATTGAGACCAGAACAATTGATCACCGGCAACCCTGATGGGAAGGCGACTCCCTTATATAAGACCAGTCAGTAACACCTGATTCCCAATCCTCACAATCTTCACTGGACAGTCCAGTACCGTTTGTAACCACCAGAGGGAGCTTCTGCTCAGAACTCATTTCAGCCTATTCACAACAGTACCCCCCCCTTGAGGAGGGTCACCGAACCCTCATTTGAGCAACCAGTCGGTCAGGATGAGTTCTATGATACGCACGGATGAGTCTCCTAGCATGGATGTCCGAAGCAAACACCCAAGAATTGTCCTCCTGGTCATAACCTCTCCATTTAACCAAATACTGGAGTTTCCGTCTAGAAAAACGAGAATTCAATATTTTCTCAACCACATACTCCAGATTGCCCTCAACCAAAACAGGGTCAGGAGGCACAGTAGTAGGAACCACTGGCTCAACAAACCTCTTCAACAAGGACTTGTGGAACACGTTATGGATCTTAAATGTCCCTGGAAGAAGCAAACGAAAAGAAACAGGATTAAGAATCTCCATGATCTTATAAGGTCCAATGACTTTTGGGTTTTCATTGGCTGTAAGCCATAATCATCAACATAAACAGAAATAAACACTTGAAATAGATTACTCTGCTTGTAATGAATCTATATAATATATGAGTTTCACTTTTTGTATTGAAGAACTGAAATAAATTAACTTTTTGATGATACTGTATTTTTGTGATATGCACTTGTATATGGGGACCATCCAATTCTCATTCTGATGTCCAGGGAGATAAGAGTCAGGTAGTTTAAATTTTAATTCCTGACTCTATTGTTTTTCGTGAGACAAGCCATTGATATCCATTTGGCAGTGGCTTTCTCTGCTGCGCCTTTGAAAGCACATGCATGTTCGTGTGTATAGGGGAGTTGGAAAAAAAAGCTGATGGCTAAATGAGTGCACGGACATAAGCTACAGTATCCTATGTGTATGGCTACCTATAGTGTGACAAATGTAAAAATAGAGCAAAAAGGAAGCGTGCACTTATTGCGAACAAATGATATGTAGAGACATGTTGTAGATAATTATAGTCCAGTTATACCACAGCTAATCTTATCAATTCCATGCAGTAAGTGTTATGTTGTGATAACATTTCTGGGTGCTCTTATAGCACTTGACCTGCATATTTATAAACTATAAATGAAAGGCGATATAGTATGTTGTTAATATTTGCTAAGAGTCATAAAAGAGAGTCATGAATATGATGATAAACATGATACAATGCGTAGATGCAACTCATTTCTGCAAAGTATTAAGCATAACTTAGAAATATTACAGAAAAACAAGCCATATGTATGTTGGCACTTTGTATAAAAGCGCATTTGGGGTGATATCAAGAGAGGTGTATATTTTATAACAGCTTGTAAATTGCACCTCCAAGCACCAATTTTACAGGATATTGTGGGTGCCAGTTTAACCACTGCAATAAAAATATTCACTTGTAAAAAAGTAGCATATGTTATAGAGAAGGTCCCAGTAGACCGATGCTGAGCTAAGCAGCCATTTATGAGAGAAATTACAAGAAGTTATGATATGGACATAAAGCTGAACAAGGTTTTATTTTGCTGTTTTCCAGTGAACAAACTAGGTGCAGATTATTTTTATTTCTATTGGAGGTGAAATTATAATTCAAAATTCATCAATAAATATCATATAAGTGCAAATTAGTGCTTTGTACAATTGATCCGTCTTGTAAAATCTTGTCTTTTGCTGTTCTGTATTAGATAAAAAAAAAGCCTCTCCCATTCCATTTTCAGTCGCTTTTGTAAAGAAATAATATTGCCCACAATACTTTTCTATATTTTACCTCCCTCATGAGAAGTTACCCATTCTGCATTGCTTTTATTTTAAGTAAAGTAATATATAAATTTTACGTAATGCCCTCTCTCAGTGTGGGTGCCATCCCAATCAGTTTATTACCTCCCTCTTTGCAATGTGGAAGAAGAAGTCTTGTGTGTTTTGAGATGGATTAGTCAACAGTAATTTTAAGCCGAAACCAGGAAATGTGGCCACCAATTGGACTAGGTCTTTGGGTACGGTTCCAGTAAAATTGTAAATTAGCCATAATTCTAGATCTATAATATAACAGTGAAACAGCTTTTAATTTTCAAATTAACTATTTAATTACTACTGGATTGTAAATAAACTAAAACAACTGAAAACATGATAATTACTATCTAGAATCAAATTTTTTAAAAATTGCCAGTGAATTTAAGAATTAGAATTTAATGAAGCATGTATATATTGTTAGACATGTAGCATGTATCAGGAGTCAGGACATCACATTAATGGACATTAGGCTCCCTAATAAAGCTTTGCCAGAAAAAGTTTAGAAATGATGTCAGTCTATTCTATTCTGAGACAGCTCAAACACAGAATGACCCAGCATTTATATGAGCATTCACTGCTTAGGTACGTCATTCTACAAATGGTTTGCATTCCTTCCCAGTGAAACAGGCAACAGCAGCTATTTAAAAAAAAGTATTCTGCTCCATAGTGGTGATGTCATGTAGCTACAGCATGATTGTTCACATTTTCTTATATCCAATTCTCAATTTTATTGTTTTTCAGATTTAGAGGAAATGCTTAATGACAACTCAAAGATAAAGCACCAAATACACGCCTTAATTCTCTCAAAGGTTGCTACTAATCACTGGGGAACATGCAATAATGTTTTCCTGCGGACCCTTTTAAAAGATATTGTTAACAAACAATATTGCAAACATATGCCAATCCTTCAAAAACAGCAATCCTATGTAGTTGTGCTGCACAACTAAACCTCTGTAATCATATCCTTGACTTTCTGTACACTGTCACCCCCATTTCTTGAAATTTGGGAAAATGTATGCTGAATGGAAAATGATAATACCGCAAGAAAACCCTTGTTTAAACATTCTACGGATATTGCAGTATTAGTTTCACTATTGTTTTCTTGTAATTGTCATTCTCCAAAAAATGACATATATACGTGTGTATATTATATGTAATACATGTATGTGTGCATATAGATACAGTTGTGCTCAAAAGTTTACAAACCCCGGCAGAATTTTTGCTTTCTTGGCTTTTTTTCAGAGAATATGAATGTTAACACCAAAACTTTTTCTCCACTCATGGTAAGTGGTTGGGTGAAGCCATTTATTGTCAAACTACTGTGTTTTCTCTTTTTAAATCCTAATGACAACCCAAAACATCCAAATGACTCTGATCAAAAGTTCACATACCCCATTTCTTAATAGCGTGTATTGACTCCTCTAACATCAATGACAGCTGGAAGTCTTTTATAGTAGTTGTGGATGAGGTTCTTTATTTTCTCAGATGGTAAAGATGCCCACTCTACTTGGCAAAAAGCCTCCAGTTCCTATAAATTCCTGGGCTGTCTAGCATGAACTGCGCGCTTGAGATCTCAGAGTGGCCCAATTATATTGAGGTCAGGAGATTGAGATGGCCACTCGAGAACCTGTACTTTGTTCTGCTGTAGCCAATGACAGATCGACTTGGCCTTGTGTTTTAAATCGTTGTCATGTTGGAACGTCCAAGTACTTTCCATGCGCAGCTTCCAGGCTGATGTTTGCAAATTTGCCTCCTGTGTTTGCTGATAACGTGCTGCATTCCTCTTTCCTTCAACTTTGACCAAGTTTCCTGTGCCTTTATGGCTCATATATCCCCATAACATCAGTGATCCACCTCCGTGCTTTATAGTTGTAATGGTGTTCCTTTCATCATAGGCCTTGTTGACCTCTCTCCAAATGCAACGTTTATGGTTGTGGCCAAAAAGTTCAATTTTGGTCTAATCACTCCAAATTACCTTGTTCCAGAAGTTTTGAGGCTTATCTCTGTGCTGTTTTGCGTATTGTAGGCGAGATACTTTGTAGCATTTGCGCAGTAACGACTTTCTACTGACGATTTGACCATGCAGCCCATTTTTCTTCAAGTGCCTGCTTATTGTGCATCTTGAAACATCCACACCGCTAATTTTCAGAGAGTCCAGTATTTCAGCTGATTCTATTTTGGGGTTTTTCTTTGCATCCCCAACAATTTACCTGGCAGTTTTGGTAGAATTTTTTGTTGGTCTACCTGACCATGGTTTTTTATTTACAGAGCCCCTGAAATTCCATTTGTTAACCCCTTCACCCCCAAGGGTGGTTTGCACGTTAATGACCGGGCCAATTTTTACAATTCTGACCACTGTCTCTTTATGAGGTTATAACTCTGGAACGCTTCAACGGATCTTCGCGATTCTGAGATTGTTTTCTCGTGACATATTGTACTTCATGATAGTGGTAAAATTTCTTCCATATAACTTGCATTTATTTATGAAAAAAAACGCAAATCTGGCAAAAATTTTCAAAATTTTGCAATTTTCAAACTTTGAATTTTTATTCCCTTAAAACAGAGAAATATGTCACACAAAATAGTTAAGAAATAACATTTCCCACATGTCTACTTTACATCAGCACAATTTGGGAAACAAAATTTTTTTTTGTTAGGAAATTATAAGGGTTAAAAGTTGACCAGCGATTTCTCATTTTTACAACAAAATTTACAAAGCCATTTTTTTTCGGGACCACCTCATATTTGAAGTCACTTTGAGGGGTCTATATAGCAGAAAATACCCAAAAGTGACACCATTCTAAAAACTACACCCCTCAAGGTACTCAAAACCACATTCAAGAAGTTTATTAACCCTTCAGGTGCTTCACAGGAGCTGAAGCAACATGGAAGGAAAAAATTAACATTTTACTTTTTAGTCACAAAAATGATCTTTTACAAACAAGGGAAAAAGGAGAAAAAGGACTGATAAAGTTGTTGTGCAATTTCTCCTGAGTACGCCGATACCCCATATGTGAGGGAAAACCACTGTTTGGGCACACGGCAGAGCTCGGAATGGAATGAGCGCAGTTTGACTTTTCCAAACCAAAATTGGCTGGAATTGAGAACGGACGCCATGTCGCGTTTGGAGAGGCCCCGATGTGCCTAAACAGTGGAAACCCCCCACACGTGACCCCATTTTGGAAACTAGACCCCCTAAGGAACTTATCTAGATGTGTGGTGAGTAGTTTGAACCCTCAAGTGCTTCACGCAAGTTTGTAATGTAGAGCCGTGAAGAAAAAAAATCATAATTTTTCCACAAGCATGATGTTTTAGTCCCCAAATTTTTATTTTCCCAAGGGTAAGAGGAGAAATTGAACCACAAAAGTTGTTGTGCAACTTATCCTGAGTACGCTGATACCCCATATGTGGGGGGGAACCACTGTTTGGGCGCACGGCAGGGCTTGAAAGGGAAGGAGCGCCGTTTGACTTTTCCAAACCAAAATTGGCTGGAATTGCGAACGGACGCCATGTCGCGTTTGGAGGGCCCCTGATGTGCCTAAACAGTGGAAACCCCCCACATGTGACCCCATTTTGGAAACTAGACCCCCTAAGGAACTTATCTAGATGTGTGGTGAGCACTTTGAACCCTCAAGTGCTTCACTCAAGTTTGTAATGTAGAGCCGTGAAGAAAAAAAATCATAATTTTTCCACAAACATGATGTTTTAGTCCCCAAATTTTTATTTTCCCAAGGGTAAGAGGAGAAATTGGACCACAAAAGTTGTTGTCCAACATGTCCTGAGTACGCTGATACCCCATATGTGGGGGGGAACCACTGTTTGGGCGCACGGCAGGGCTTGAAAGGGAAGGAGCGCCGTTTGACTTTTCCAAACCAAAATTGGCTGGAATTGCGAACGGACGCCATGTTGCGTTTGGAGGGCCCCTGATGTGCCTAAACAGTGGAAACCCCCCACATGTGACCCCATTTTGGAAACTAGACCCCCTAAGGAACTTATCTAGATGTGTGGTGAGCACTTTGAACCTCAAGTGCTTCACGCAAGTTTGTAATGTAGAGCCGTGAAGAAAAAAAATCATATTTTTTCCACAAACATGATGTTTTAGTCCCCAAATTTTTATTTTCTCAAGGGTAAGAGGAGAAATTGGACCACAAAAGTTGTTGTCCAACATGTCCTGAGTACGCTGATACCCCATATGTGGGGGGGAACCACTGTTTGGGCGCACGGCAGGGCTTGAAAGGGAAGGAGCGCCGTTTGACTTTTCCAAACCAAAATTGGCTGGAATTGCGAACGGACGCCATGTCGCGTTTGGAGGGCCCCTGATGTGCCTAAACAGTGGAAACCCCCCACATGTGACCCCATTTTGGAAACTAGACCCCCTAAGGAACTTATCTAGATGTGTGGTGAGCACTTTGAACCCTCAAGTGCTTCACGCAAGTTTGTAATGTAGAGCCGTGAAGAAAAAAAATCATATTTTTTCCACAAACATGATGTTTTAGTCCCCAAATTTTTATTTTCTCAAGGGTAAGAGGAGAAATTGGACCACAAAAGTTGTTGTCCAACATGTCCTGAGTACGCTGATACCCCATATGTGGTGGAGAACCACTGTTTGGGCGCACGGCAGGGCTTGAAAGGGAAGGACGCCGTTTGACTTTTCCAAACCAAAATTGGCTGGAATTGCGAACGGACGCCATGTCGCGTTTGGAGGGCCCCTGATGTGCCTAAAGAGTGGAAACCCCCCACATGTGACCCCATTTTGGAAACTAGACCCCCTAAGGAACTTATCTAGATGTGTGGTGAGCACTTTGAACCCTCAAGTGCTTCACGCAAGATTGTAATGTAGAGCCGTGAAGAAAAAAAATCATATTTTTTCCACAAGCATGATGTTTTAGTCCCCAATTTTTTATTTTCCCAAGGGTAAGAGGAGAAATTGGACACCAATAGTTGTTGTCCAACATGTCCTGAGTACGCTGATACCCCATATGTGGGGGGGAACCACTGTTTGGGCGCACGGCAGGGCTTGAAAGGGAAGGAGCGCCGTTTGACTTTTCCAAACCAAAATTGGCTGGAATTGCGAACGGACGCCATGTCGCGTTTGGAGGGCCCCTGATGTGCCTAAACAGTGGAAACCCCCCACATGTGACCCCATTTTGGAAACTAGACCCCCTAAGGAACTTATCTAGGTGTGTGGTGAGCACTTTGAACCCCAAGTGTTTGACTAACGTTTATAATGCCCTGGCGTGAAAAAAAATATATATATTTTTTTTTCCACAAAAGTGATGTTTTAGTCCCCAATTTTTTATTTTCCCAAGGGTAAGAGGAGAAATTGGACCCCAAAAGTGGTTGTCCAATTTGTCCTGAGTACGCTGATACCCCATATGTTGGGGGGATACACTGTTTGGGCACACGGCAGGGCTCGGAAGGGAAGCAGTGACGTTTTGGAATGCAGACTTTGATGGAATGGTCTGCGGGCGTCATGTTCCGTTAGCAGAGCCCCTGATGTGCCTAAACAGTGGAACCCCCACATGTGACCCCATTTTGGAAACTAGACCCCCTAAGGAACTTATCTAGGTGTGTGGTGAGCACTTTTAACCCCAAGTGTTTCACTAAAGTTTATAATGCCCTGGTGTGAATAAAAAAAAAAAAAAAAATTTCCACAAATATGATGTTTTAGTCCCAATTTTTTATTTTCCCAAGGGTAACAGGAGAACTTGGACCACAAAAGTTGTTGTCCAATTTGTCCTGAGTACGCTGATACCCCATATGTTGGGGGGAACCACTGTTTGGGCGCATGGCAGGGCGCAGAAGGGAAGCAGTGACGTTTTGGAATGCAGACTTTGATGGAATGGTCTGCGGGCGTCATGTTCCGTTAGCAGAGCCCCTCATGTGCCTAAACAGTGGAAACCCCACAAGTGACCCCATTTTGGAAACTAGACCCCCTAAGGAACTTACCTAGGTGTGTGGTGAGCATTTTGAACCCCCAAGTGTTTCACTAAAGTTTATAATGCCCAGGTGTAAAAATAAAAAATCCTACTTTTATCCTCACAAAAATGATGTTTTAGTCCCCAATTTTTTATTTTCCCAAGGGTAAGAGGAGAAATTGGACACCAAAAATTGTTGTCCAATTTTTCCTGAGTACACTGGTGCCCCATATGTGGGAAAAAACTGTTTGGGCACAAGTCGGGGCTCAGAAGGGAAGTCGTGATGTTTTGGAATGCAGACTGATGGAATGGTCTGCGGGCGTCATGTTCCGTTTGCAGAGCTCCTGATGTGCCTAAACAGTAAAAAAAAAACACAAGTGACATAATTTTGGAAAGTAGACTCCCAAGGAACTTTTCTAAATGTGCCCCCCTTCTGGAACTAATCTTTTCTGTAAAGTAAATTAGTAGTGCATTGAGGTGTGGTACAATTTGAAACAATCCTTCATACACAGGCCAGGTTTTTTCGGGGCAGGTGTCGCATTGGTAAGTGGTGTCCTTGCGTATTCCCCTTTTGTAACACACTCGGCACCTTTTTTGCGGCTTACCTTTGCTTCCAGTTGGCGGGACCACCCCCGGGAAATGCTGACCTGGTATGATATGAGCACCTTCAGTTCCAGAAGTACTGGGGCCCGCTGTTTCCTGAGCGCCAAAAATCAGGGCCTTAACCACTACCTCCTGGAACTGAAGGTACGTCGTATCGCTGTTGCGTGCACATCGTGACAGCAGGAAAGCGTTGAGCATTGCCATTTGGACGATGTGCACGGACAGCTTCTTGTACCACACCTTGGCCTTTCTCAAAGCACTGTACGGTTGGAGGAGTTGATCAGAGAGATCAACACCCACCATGTATTTATTGTACCCCAGTACACAGTCCGGTTTGCGAACCTGTGTAGAGGTACCCCGTACAGTGCTGAGGGCGCTGCCATCACCATGTATGGTGGTCAAGAGAAGGACATCCCTCTTGTCCTTGTACTTGACCACCAACAGGTGGTCGCTACATTGGGCTCTGCTCTCACCCTTTCTGAGCATCTGCCCAAGTAGCGTCTTCGGGAGGCCTCTCTGATTTTTGCGGACGGTACCGCAAGCTGCGGTACCTCGCGCAGAGAGGGATTTGTAGAGTGGGACGCTGGAATAAAAGTTATCGGTGTTGATAACCTTTATCCAGCAGTGGGTGCACCAAATCCCACACAATTTTCCCACTCACTCCCAGGACGGGGGGACACTCAGGGGGTTCAATCCTGGTGTCCTTATCTTCGTAAACTCTAAAGCTGTGCGTGTACCCTGAGGTACTCTCGCACAGCTTGTAGAGTTTAATTCCGTACCTTGCCCTCTTGCTGGGCAGGTACTGGCGGAATCTGAGCCGTCCCTTAAAATGAACCAAGGACTCATCCACGCAGATGTCCCTTTGGGGCACGTACACTTCAGCAAACTTTTTGCTGAAGTGTTCGATGACCGGCCGAACTTTGAACAGACGGTCAAAGTTGGGGTCATTTTGTGGGGGACACTGTGCATTATCATTATAATGCAGGAATTTGTGGATGGCCTCAAAACGCGTCCGAGCCATGACCATTCGGAACAGTGGAGTGTTGTATAAAATATCAACACTCCAATATTGCCGAAGTTCTGGCTTCTTCAGGATCCCCATATGGAGGACCAGGCCCCAAAACTGCATAATTTCACCTGCGTCTACAGGAGACCAGTTGGAAAATGATGACACTGGGTTTTGCGCCAAAAATTGCCGAGCGTACAAATTAGTTTGCTCCACCACGAGGTTAATAAAATCCTCAGAGAAAAAGACTTTGAAAAAGTCTATTTCTCTGAGGCCCGTGGTGTCAAACTTGATTCCTGATTCTGCCACAAAATCAGGAATCAGTGGCTCGTAATTTTCGGGGGGCGGGGTCCATATGGGGTCCGAAGAGGGGT
Source organism: Oophaga sylvatica (assembly GCA_033576555.1). NCBI lineage: Eukaryota > Metazoa > Chordata > Amphibia > Anura > Dendrobatidae > Oophaga > Oophaga sylvatica. Next base: position 343,239,002 of record JARQOD010000005.1, read on the forward strand.
GCGCTGGTTCATTTTCAGGGGTGGGCGCTGCCTCATCTTCTGTCCTGGGGCGTCTGCGTGGCGGTTCCGCAGGACCCGAGGAGGAAGATGAGGAAGAGGAGGAAGAAGAAGAAGAGGATGAAGAATCTGAAAAGTAAAGAAATGTGGGATCCTCTCCCTCGCTATCAGTGTCGGAGGCAAGTAAAGCGTATGCCTCTTCCACTGAATAGCGCTGTTGGGAAGAACGTGACGAGCGGGACATTTTTTTTGTGAATGTGGTGCTTTGTGTGAACTTTATTTATAACTGTGTGTGTGTGTGGGGGGGGATAGTGGTTGGTGCAAACTATGCTGAAAGGAAAAAGCTAAAAGAAAAGAAAGAGAATAGGGAAAAAAATGCCTGTGAAAAAAAGTCTAAACCAGCAGGCACGAGCTCTGATAAGTGACCGGTGTCACTTATCAAAGTTCCGCGGCTGCCGGATGTGCGCACAGGAGTGGCGGAAAGGGAAGTGAAAAAAAAAAAACGGCAGGAACGAGCTCTGATAAGTGACCGGTGTCACTTATCAAAGTTCCGCGGCTGCCGGATGTGCGCACAGGAGTGGCGGAAAGGGAAGTGAAAAAAAAAAAAAACACGGCAGGAACGAGCTCTGATAAGTGACCGGTGTCACTTATCAAAGTTCCGCGGCTGCTAGATGTGCGCACGGGAGTGGCGGAAAGTGGAGTGAAAAAAAAAAAACTGCAGGAACGAACTCTGATAAGTGACTGGTGTCACTTATCAAAGTTCCGCGGCTGCTGGATGTGCGCACGGGAGTGGCGGAAAAGGGAGTGAAAAAAAAAAATGCAGGAACGAGCTCTGATAAGTGACTGGTGTCACTTATCAAAGTTCCGCGGCTGCTGGATGTGCGCACAGGAGTGGCGGAAAGGGGAGTGAAAAAAAAAAGACGGCAGGAGCGAGCTCTGATAAGTGACCGGTGTCACTTATCAAAGTTCCGCGGCTGCTAGATGTGCGCACAGGAGTGGCGGAAAGGGGAGTGAAAAAAAAACGGCAGGAACGAGCTCTGATAAGTGACCGGTGTCACTTATCAAAGTTCCGCGGCTGCTAGATGTGCGCACGGGAGTGGCGGAAAGTGGGGTGAAAAAAAAACTGCAGGAACGAGCTCTGATAAGTGACTGGTGTCACTTATCAAAGTTCCGCGGCTGCTGGATGTGCGCACAGGAGTGGCAGAAAGGGGAGTGAAAAAAAAAAAAAACTGCAGGAACGAGCTCTGATAAGTGACTGGTGTCACTTATCAAAGTTCCGCGGCTGCTGGAAGTGCGCACAGGAGTGGCGGAAAGGGGAGTGAAAAAAAAAAAAAAAACGGCAGGAACGAGCTCTGATAAGTGACCGGTGTCACTTATCAAAGTTCCGCGGCTGCTAGATGTGCGCACGGGAGTGGCGGAAAGTGGTGTGAAAAAAAAAAAACTGCAGGAACGAGCTCTGATAAGTGACTGGTGTCACTTATCAAAGTTCCGCGGCTGCTAGATGTGCGCACGGGAGTGGCGGAAAGGGGAGTGAAAAAAAAAAAAAACTGCAGGAACGAGCTCTGATAAGTGACTGGTGTCACTTATCAAAGTTCCGCGGCTGCTGGAAGTGCGCACGGAGGGGGGGGTGCAAAAGAAAAACACGCACGAGAGTTGATACGTGAAATGGGTCACAATCAACGTTCGCGGCTGCTGAAATGTGTGCAAGGGGGGTAAAAACGAGGGGGAAGGGAAGGGGGGGAGGCGGGGGGAATGGGGGGATTGGGGTGGATCGGGCAGGGATCGGGGCTCAAAAACTCACGTTTGTAGTCTCTCTTCTTTCTTCTCTCTTCTTTCTTCTCTCTTCTTTCTTCTCTCTTCTTTCTTCTCTCTTCTTTCTTCAGCAGGAGTTGTGGTGTCACAGGCTACTGTGGCACCACAAGGCCCAGCACAGGAGGAGATCTGGCGTGTGACCGCACTGCAGGAATCCTCAGCAAGTGTGAGGACCCCTGCAGTGCGGTCAGACAGGTCAGATCCAGTTTGCAGACAGGTCACAGAGCGGTCACATCGCTGCTGTGACCTGTCATTGGTGGGATCGATGATCACATCGATCCCACCAATCAGAGGAGACCCTTGTTTTGCCGGTTGCTAGGCACCGGCCTAGTAATCGGAGCTCACTGCTCCCATTCCTAGGCAGGTCACCGGCAGGTCAGGAAGCAGGGCACAGAGCGGTCACACCGCTGCTGTGCCCTGTGATTGGCGCGATCGTCTATGACATCGATCGCGCCAATCAGCAGCTGCAGGCCCTACTGGGCCTGTCCTAGGCTCCGGCCTAGGATCGGTGCTATTACTGCACCGATCCAGGCAGGTACAGGCAGGGCACAGCGCGGATACACCGCGGCTGTGCCCTGCGATTGGCGCGATCGATGTGATCGGCGATCGCGCCAATCCAGGGGGGGTCTGCTCCTTTCTATGCCCAGGCCTAGGATCGAGTACATCGGTACTCGATTCTAGCCTGGGATCTCACTGTTTCAGCCCATCGGATTGGCTGAAACAGTGAGAAAGGCTGCGATTGGCTGTTCAGAATTGAACAGCCAATCACAGCGATCGGGAGTGAGGGTGGGCGGTGACAGACCCCGGGATGCCGGCGCCATCTCTCCTGAGGTAAGATGGCGTCGGAATTTTAATGCGATCATTGCGACTTAAGTCGCAATGTCGCATTAAAGGGCTGGACGTACTATCCCGTCCCCGGTCATACGGGCCCAGGTACCATGGACGGGATAGTACGTCCGATGGCAGTAAGGGGTTAATCACAGTTTGAACACTGCTCACTGGCATCATCAATTCCTTGGATATCTTTTTGTATCCCTTTCATGTTTTATACAGTTCAAATACCTTTTCCATAGATCTGTTGACAATTCTTTTGCTTTCCCCATGCCTCACAATCCAGAAACGTCAGTGGCTGGATGAAAGATGCCAGAGTCTGGATCAAAAAAATTACTCAGCTTTTATGCAAACAGGTCACATGTAAGGATGCTACCTTTAGTAGCCATTCAAACTCATTTGTGTCAAGTTCTGTGCAAAATCACCATGGTATGTGAACTTTTTATTAGGGTCACTTGGATATTTTGGGTTGTCATTATGATTTAAAAAGAGAAAACACAGTAGTTTGACAATAAATGGCTTCAACACTAACCATGAGTGGAGAAAAAGTTTTGGTGTTATCATTCATATTCTATGAAAAAAGGCCAATAAAACAAAAAATTCTGCCGTGGTATGTAAACTTTAGAGCACAACTGTATATGTTACTGTTGATAAGCATTAGTACTATTTATGAATTTACCATATACCTTTGGTCATTCTGGCATACTAAGGAAATACTGATAGCTCAACAAAAAAACCAAACGTTTCCATCTATGGATCTATATAAAATTACCATGCTACACAGCGCTGCTGTGAACTGAGATAACCTTACTATAAGATCACCTAACTTCATAGCAGCTGGTTGAGTCTGGCACTCGGGACTCTGGCACTCGTTAGTTCATCACTAGAGCTACCACGAGACTCTATGGCTGTGAACTCAGGTAATCTTAAGGGTTTCTGGGGCAGCTGAAGACTGATGTAATTACTCTGGGAGGTGGTCAATATCCTGGCCCCTTCACAGCCTATTTATATCAGCACTCAGCTGTTTGTTCGCCTTTGCTGGTTATTAAACATAGGGGACCCCATGCCGTTTTTTAGAATTATTTAAATAAATAACTTAAAAAAACAGCATGAGAACCCCCTATTTTTGATAACCAGCCAAGCTAAAGGAGGCAGCTTAAAGATTACCAGAATTCACAGCCACCGGGTATCCCGAAAGCTGCAAGGCCCATAGACCTTAAAGGAGACTTTAATGGAAACTTTAAGCTTACTATAGTTAACAGCTACTGAAAAACCTGGAGACTGTAAACTAATGTTAGCTGGGGTGTTTATTTTACTGTACTTTTAATTAAATAAAAAAATGTAAAAAAAAGTCCGACCTATTTTAATAACCAGCTGAGGGAAAGCAGACAGTTGGGGCTAATGTTATTATTCTGAAGGGGCCAATATTCATGAAGCTTCCCAGCCTATTAATATCAGCTCACAGCTGACTTTGTAGCCTTTACTGGTTATTAAAAAGGTGGGTCCCATAAAAAAATTATGTGGGTTCCCACTTACTTTTATTAGCCAGCCAAGGCTAAACAGACAGCTGCGGGCTGATAGTAATAGACTGGAAAGGGGCTATGGATATTGGCCCCCTCCCAGACTAATAACACCAGCCCCCAGCTGCCCCATAAATGGTGCATCCATTAGATGCGCCAATTCTGGTGCTTATTTTCGCTATTCCCACTTGCCCTGGTGTGTTGGCAAGTGGGGTAATGGTTTTGTGGTTGAGGTCAGCTGTGTTATGTCCACTGACATCAAGCCCAGGGCTTAGTAATGGAGAGGCATCTGTCAGACACCCCCTTTATTAACCCCATAGTGAAAATTAATAAAGACACACAGATAAAAGTCCTTTCATTGACCAAAACACTCCCCAACAATTACAGTCTTTTAACCATTTATTAAGATCAAAATAAAAATCAAAAATCAAAGTTTTCCTCACCTCTCTGCCAATAATCCATATGTCCCACGACGAGCTCTAACTCTGCTACATCTGATGCATTTCTGAGCGGTGACCTAAGTAATATGACTTCTCAGCCAGGTATCCAGGATACACTGAGCTGACCGTGAGAATGCAGTTGTGTGTGACCGGCAGTAATCTTAATTACCATATTTTTCAGACTATAAGACACACCGGATCATAAGATGGAAAACAGGGAAAATAAATTAATGTGTCAAATGGGGGTCTGTCTTACAGTCAGAATTCAGCTTACAGGGCGGGATCGGCAACGCTGGTGGAGCGTGATCACAGGGGGTATTCGGTGGTCCAGTGATATGTCTCCCATCCCAGGCTAGTGCGGCAGGTGCGGTGGCATCTGGGAAATCCCATCCTAGGCTGGTGCGGTTGGTGCGGGATGAGATCTTGTTGCCGAGATCTCAAACTGAGCATGCATGGCCATTTTCCCGGAGGCCACTGCATCGCAGCAATTGATGTGCTGGCGCCTCCGGATCTTCACAAAATGCTGGCAGAACCCCGTGCACCACAGAGCACCACCGCTGAACCTGCTGCACCAGCAGCACCAGCTTGGGAAGGGATTGTGATCATCGCCCTGCAGCATCGGACTGGGACTGCCGCAGAATTGCCCAACTCCTGCTGCTGCCACAGTATTTGTAAGTATATTCCGACTATAAGACCCAAACTCATTTTTACCCAAAATTTTTTGGGAAAAAAGTGCGTGTTATAGTCCAAATAATATGGTACATCACCGCCAGTCATACACAGGCACATTCTCACACTCAGCTCAGTGTGAGCTAGTTGCCAGGCTGAGTAGTAATGTTTGGCACAGCTCAGCAATGCAACCAGATGTAGCAGAGTTGGGGATCGTCGTTACACATCAGCATTATGGATTATCGATGAACAGATGAGTATAAATATGATTTTTTATGTTTACTTTTGTTGTTGTTTTGTTCAGATAAAGGACTTTTTTCTGTGTGTGTCTTTCTTACTCTTGATTATGAGGTTAGTAATGGGAGTGTCTGATAGATGACTCTTCATTACTAACTCCTGGTTTTAGTGTCAGCGGACATAAAACAGCTGACATCAACCTCAGTCTGAGAATACCAGCCTCCAGCTGTCTGCTTTAGCTTGGCTGGTTATCAAAAATGGAGGGAGATTCCACACCATTTTTTTAATTATTTATTTTAATAAATTAATAAATAATTTTAAAAAATGAAGTGTTTATGATAAACAGCCAAGATAAAGCGGACAGCTGAAGTCTACAGCCCACAGCTGTCAGCTTTACCTCCGCTTGTTATTTAAAAATATGGAAGACATCAAGTCTTTTTTTTGTTATTATTATTTTTTTATATACTGCATCGTCCAATCACAGCCATGCCAATACTTGACATGGCTGTGATTGAGCTAGTAGTGCCCACACCGTTAAAAGCTTGTTGATTGGCTGCGCTGCAGCCTTTCTATAACCTATGTTTGGGCTTCCAAACCTGAACAGTAACACAAACTTATGGGAGAAGTCTGTGTTCTGGGTCCGATCATGGACACTAGGCGTGTGGTACACACCCCGAACTTTACCGTTCAGCTTGCCCATCACTAATTATAAAATAAAGTTTATTAAATAAAATTAAAAACATTTAATGTATGTAATATACAATCATGATGCTTAAAGAGGAAGGATCAAGTAAAACAATATGGTAAATCCTAGTGAATAGAGTCAGTGTTCACTTCTTATGGTATAATATAGATGGCTGCCGTAAATATAGATAGTTTGATATTGCAAGTAAAACAAGCATTACAAGCATTTTTTACTATGGGTAAGCATTACAAGCACTGCTTACCCATGATATAGTGTAGATCCCACCCCAAAGCGCATTTTGCACAGGTGCTATCTCTAGAGGACTGCCTAGAAGTAGCCTGAAATAGTAATCTTGTTGCAAATTACTGCAATTGCTGTGCTAAGATTTATGGTGTTTCAGTGGTTGGCATATGCTCTCTCCTAATGTGATTATCTTCTATATTGGGGGCTATAATATTCTGAAGACTATGTAAGTCTGACATTTACAGCAGTTGCTTGGATATTATTCCTATATCAAATCTGGTTTGTTCCCTAATTAGCAGCTTAAGAACTACATGTTACCCTGTGTTCTTTGTATCTATCTTCACTGCTCTTGGCAGTTGCAGCTTCCATCATGCTTTATTGGGACCTGGGATACCATAGCATTATTAGATCTTAATACCAGAGTCAAAACAATACCACTGGCTATTGACATTAGTATAAGAAGTTCATTGGATCGCCTAACAGATTTATTCAATTTTAATAATGAATGTGGCTCAATGTTATCTGTTGAATTTAAAAATGACTAACAAGCTACAAAACGGTGATGAGTGATCGTTCTATAAAAAATAATTGAAGTCACACCTTGAGGTATACTTTACATACAAGCATTATTTTGAAAAATACAACATCCTTGCCATGGGCTTTGCATTATTGCAATTAATATGTAGAAAAGTTCATATCTCAAATTAAGTACTTGATATTGTGACGCATAATCCTGAGCTGCACTCAAAATTACAACAATTACTATTACTTCTGTTCAACATTCTTTCTGGAATGCAATTGGAAAGCAGTTGAGTATGTATGGCGTCTAAATGAGCTAATATCGAAAGTGCGATGGAGGTCTATACACTGTTTACATCCTGCTGCTGCCAGAGCTTATTGGTGCAAGTCCCATGCGTTGGATCCACAGGGATTCGATACTGCTGACCTATCCTGGAGATAGATCATTAATATCACAGTAGTGAAAACACCTGTAAAGTATATGTTCATCTTTGCCACTTATTTATTTATTATTTTTTTTGTTATTTTTCCAAAGCATCCAAAATACGAAAGCAAATATTATTGATTAAAATATGCTGCTTCTTTAGGTCTAACGCTAATGTCCTGGTAAATGTACATAAAACATGGATACAAAATTGTAAATATTCCTTTTAACCAATTGATGAAATTTGGAAATCAATTATACAGTATGTTTGATATTTTTACAAGTAGATATGCATGAAACAAAGTATTTTTTAACTACTAATTTTTCAAAAATGTGGCCCTCAAAACTTTGTCTTCAGAAATATTATGTTTGATTTACAGGAAGTATAACCTAAATTAAGTTAAAACAACCACATGAAACTAGTGGAGGCTGGTATTTTGCCTGGAAGCATGTGAAATATTACACTAAACAAATTGTACAAACATAAACCATGAAGAAAACCTGGCAGCACTTTACAATTAATGTAATATCACAAGCATTTCTGTTTGTTGGCATTTTGTAATTCATAGTTTTGTCTAGTTCCTAATCATGTTTCTTGGATAATTTCTTGTTTATTATGGAACACTACCAAAATCCTTGTTCACACCACAAGCTGTGATTACTGGATATGAAAATTACACTGACAAAAAAAAAAGGTTCAGCTTGACATCTTCCAAAAAAGCAAAAAATACCTTTAATTCATAATTGACAATGTATTTTTAAATGACTAATTCTGATTCACCCTATATACTTGTATTTCCAATATTGCCAATAATATTATTGCCCACTGCAT
>JARQOD010000005.1:343247310-343350773 GCA_033576555.1 Oophaga sylvatica
CTGAATGTGTTTGCTTCTCAACTGGAGAAAATGTAGCATCATAACTATACTTTTGCGAGTACCCTTTTCTACCAATCTTGCCTTAAAGCGGTGAACTTTACCTTCTGTGTCATATTTGTTTTTGAAAACCCACTTACATCCAATAGCTTTTTTTCCTTGCGATAGCTCAGTAAGCTCATGTCTGGAGTTGGTGAAAGGACTCCATCTCTTCATTAGCAGCATTTATCCACTTCTGCTTCTCGTGGACAGGCAGTTTTTGCATCTCTTGCCATGACTGTGGCTCTGGTTCAGGAAGTGTTCTGACCATATAAGAAAGGCGTCTAGCTGGGATAACTTTGTTTGGCCTTTATGATCTCCTGACTGGAGGTTGACTTGGTTCTTCTGTGTCTACCTTGGTGGTTTCAGAGCTTATCCACACTTCAGTGTTTTCCTTTTAAGTGTCTGGGTTTGGTGATTGAGATTTTTGTTCTTGCTTCTTAGGTTGAATAACTGGTGTAACTTCATGAAATTTGAGCGATGCAGAGTTTTCATCAATCACTAATCTATGCTGATTGTTACTGTGTTGGTCTCTGGGTGCAGAATTCTGTATCCCTTTTGAGTTTTGCTATAGCCCACCAGGACTCCTTGCTTTGCATGCGATTCCCCGTTGGAACGTTTTACTTTGGGAACATACACAAATGTTTTGCTTCCAAATATCCTGAGGTGCTTCAGGTTAGGCTTCTCGCAGTTCCATAGCTCATATGGAGTTTTATTTGTGGCTTTACCTGGCACTCTGTTTTGAAGATAGCAAGCTGTCATGATGGCTTCTCTCCAATATGTTGTAGGCAGATTCTCAGCAAACAACATACTTCTTCCACTTTCACAGAGAGTATGGTTCTTTCTCTCTGCAATGCCATTTTGTTCTGGGTTGTATGGAATGGTGTCTGGAACACGATTCCATTCTTTTTCAAAATGGTTTGTACCTTACCACTTGTCCATTTCATTCCATTATCTGCATGCAGGGCTTTTGTCATTCTTCCAAATTTGTTAAACACTACAGCAAGATATTCTTCAAGTTTCTGTGGAACTTCATCCTTACTGTGAAGCAGGTAGGCGACTGTATATCTGGAGTAGTCATCAATAAATGTGAGAAAATATCTCTTCTTGCTAGGAGTTTGGACAATTATTGGACCACATACATCAGTATGTATCAGATCCAGAGGCTGTGCAGATCTAGTGGTGCTTATTTTAGGAAAGGATTTTCAGGATATTTTCCCTTTAAGACAGCTAGTGCCCTTCATCATTTGACTACACTGGTTGATTTCAATACCATTTGCAAGTTGAGCTAGCTGCTTCTGGGTCTCTGTGCCCAAGATGTCTGTGCCATACATGGGTACAGTTCTTATGCAGATCTTGTCTAGCACTGTACACTCTTTCTTTGCATTTAGCTGATAAAGTTTATCTTGGATTTTTCCTTTTGCAAGAGTATGACCCTTCTTTGAGATGATGCTGCTGTTATCTTTAAAAGTAACTCATACTCCTTTTGCGTGAGCTTCTTTACTGACAGAACATTGCTGAAAAGGCTGGGAACATAGAGAACATCCTTTTTGGGATCTTTCTGCTTTGTGCTGAGGAAACTGGACAGTGGAGGTAACGGTCTCCTACTCCTTCTGAAGTCATATAGTGACCATTAGCTAAGATGACCTTTTCTGACTTGCTTGTATTAAAGTCAGTGAAGAAATCCTTGTTATTTGTCATATGGCTGCTCGCACCAGAATCTATACACCATATATGCTATGCAGATGGGCTTGTACTGACATTAAATGCAGCTTCAACACATGCAGAATCTTCCTTTATAGCTGTTTTAACCCTATGATGACTGTTCTGCTTTTTAAGCTGACTAATTCATGCTTTCCAAATTCTTAAGGTGGCCGGGCTTTTTACAGACAAAACATTCACGAGTTTCTCTTAGATTGCTTTTATATTTAGGGAAATCCTGTGTCTTTAATGCTGTTTCTGCTATGGATTCATTACTGCTGCTTACATGCTGCGTTTTTCTCTTGAATTCATCCACAAGTTTGCCTTTAACATACTCTAGTGTCAGCTCATCATCTGACGTGCATCTAGTGCAGTCACGAGTGTGTCATAACTCTCTGGAAGACCATTTAATTGAAGTGCAGCAACATGAAAATCTTTAATTTCTTCTCCAATACCTCTGATAAGCTCCACAATTTCTAGAGTGTTTATCATATAGTCCTGCATATTCTGTCCACTCAGCTTAGACTGATACAGTTTTCTCATGAGATAAAGCTTATTGCTGAGATTTGATCTTCCATGCACTTTCTGTAACTCATCCCACATCTCCTTTGCAGTTGCACACTTGCATATATGCACAATCTGATTATCATCTACACTGAGGGAGATCGTGCTTTGTGCTTTCTGATCCCTCTCTAGCCAATCATCTGGTAATGGATGAGGCACTTGTTCCTGAGTATATTTCCACGTACCTTCTCTTATGAGCAGCATCTTCACCTTGAATTTCCAGGACTGGTAGTTCTGGTTAGTGAGGCTTGGCACTGAGAACAGGATTGCTGCTAGTGGACATCGTCACTGTTGCTCTGTGCTGCTTTTGCTCTGGGCTTATGTAGCTATTTTACTCTGGGGTTCGTGTCACTCTAGGCCCATAACCTGTTGGCAGCGGATTATTCAGGATGCTCTCCCAAGCATGTGACAACAGTGCTTCTTTATTCAGGAACAAACAGGAACAATACACGATAAGCTTAATAGATCAGGAATAAATCATTTGTGGGTCTCTCTCTGTGCAGCATCTACAGCAGGCTGCTTCTCTCATACACAGACACAGGAAAAATAGGAAATACAGTCAGATGCTCTTCCTGTGTGAGCCTCTGGGAGTTTTTTTTTTCTCTAACTTTATGAACAGCATACAAATCTAGCAACTAAACACTCATAGACAGGAATGGAGTTGTCGCACTAAACATATTCAAACAATTTTACTCTCTTATAGAGCTGTCATATTACACAGCGCTTTACAAATATCATCATTCTGTTCACTATTATGGCTCACAATCTAAATTCCCTATCATGTATCATGTTAGTATGTATGTCACACATTGGAAATCAGTCCACAGCTCGAATTTAGCTGGACAAAGCTGTCAGAGCAACTATAAAATTAAACTATATCTCAGTAAAGCAACATTTTGAGATGTTGCATTCATTTAGCTGTGGCATAAATATTTACCAGAGAACTTAATATAAATGGTACAGGATTTTCTTTCTAAGCTATAAAAATAACTACAGGGTACTGGCATTGCCCTGTATGCATTCCCCAAAGTACTATTCTTACATTCATTTAAAGAGAAGAAAAATATTTCCTGCTCGGCTCCATGATAAAGGAAAGTACATGCTTCGGGATATCCTTGGGCTTGCCAGAATTCTCATGCTTTTCCAGCAGCCTGAAGACATGCATTACAGAGATGCCACTGAAAAAGTAGCAACAGTGAACTTGGCTTTTCCATGTCTGGTGAAGTATGAAATTATTACACAACATCTCTTCATAAAACAAGACATTTCCTATTACCGATTGAACTACTGTAGAATTTATCACTGGCCCGAACAGTCAGCACTCTATGTATTGTGATCAGTTTCTTTATTGAGGTTTCTATGATGAATTATAATAGTGTACTGAGTTAAAGGGTATGATACTAATAATCTATCCCTGGTATAAGACATAACTATCAGATTGGTGGTGATCTGACACCAGACATCCCTAACCATATGCTAATACCACATAGGCCGGATGTAAGCAGCGTACAGAACGGAACAGTGTACAGACTGCTTATTGCATGCTTAAGAAGATGCACCGGACCGGAGGTACCTCTCACGCTGATTCCGGAACTGTTGGGGCTGTCACCATTGTTGTCCGGGGGAACGCTTTCCAACTGGACCGACCTTTGCACTCGACAGCAGAAGGGGCGTGTCTGAAATAAAAAAGCCAGGGTGCGGAAAAGCGAGGAGAGTCTTGGGGGAAGACAGCACGCGCAGCAGGAGAAGTTTGTGCTCCGTCCTCTGAGCAACGTGACGGTGCAGACTCTCACTATACATCCCTTCTGACAAGGACAGTGACTGTGAGCAGAGACCTGCTGTGTGCCCGCTGGCTCCTGTATCCCAAGGTGCCAGACGCTCCAGGCCGTTTATGCTGAGCACGTGCTGCCTGAGACAGACTGGGTGACTTGCATAGAACTGTGTCCTTCCTCACCTGGGTTTACTGTCAAGCTGAGCTATGCTCGGGCAGTGTCACAGACTACTTTTCACTCCACACAACGTACCCAGATCCAGGACTCCTGCACAAGTCAGCGAGGACTCTTTGCCACCATTAGGAACCAGATCCTCAACTTCTTCAGGACAACCCTGGAATCATCACGCACCAGTTGTGAAGGTGCCACCATTGGAACTTAGTACTCTGCCGTCAAGAAACCTTCGGACTGATAAGTTTAACCCCTCATGAACAGTTGCTTTATATCAGGGATGTCAAAGTCAAACACACGAGGGCCAAAAAAAAATTTGCTACAAGCCGAGGGCCGGACTGACGCCGGCCCTGCTACCGGTGCATTGTGGGAAATGTAGTGTTGGTGCCAGGGCCGGCTCCAGGTTTTTATGGGCCCCGGGCGAAAGAGCCTCAGTGGGCCCCTTTAACACAGACCACGATTCATGATGCACAGATACAGCAGAGAAATATGGGTACAGTACAATGCCAAATACTTCTCTTCTTCCATTACATGACTGATGCCTATTGTAAATTGTAACAATAGCTCAAAAACCCCAAATCCTCACAGCGCACAGTACAGACTGGACAGTACAGTCCTCCATACAATATTATGGGCACCACAGTCTCCCCCTCATCACCCATATAATACCCCATGCAGGATGTCACCCCCCATATAATGCTCCATACAGAATACTGGACCCAATATAATGCTCCATACAGGATACTGGACCCAATATAATGCTCCATACAGGATACTGGTCCCCATATAATGCTCCATACAGGATACTGGTCCCCATATAATGCTCCATACAAAATATGGAGCTCTCCTCTGCGCTGTACTGCGTTCTGCACTGTTACAGCTCAGGAAAGGGCGCTGTGGAAAGACTCCCCATTATCATCATCATTGCCTCCCCATCATCATCATGGCCTCCCCATCATTATCATGGCCTCCCCATTATCATCAATGCCTGCCCATCATCATCATCTCCTCCCCATCATCATCAATGCCTGCCCATTATCATCAATGCCTGCCCATTATCATCATCTTCTCCCCATCATCATCAATGCCTCCCCATTATCAGCAATGCCTGCCATCATCATCTCCTCCCCATCATCATCAATGTCTGCCCATCATCATCTTCTCCCCATCATCAATGCCTGCCCATTATCATCATCTTCTCCCCATCATCATCAATGCCTCCCCATTATCAGCAATGCCTGCCCATCATCATCTTCTCCCCATCATCAATGCCTCCCCATTATCAGCAATGCCTCCCATTATCAGCAATGCCTGCCATCATCACACACAGACAGCACACAAGCACTCTCTCACATACATACACACACACATACACACACACACATACATACACACACAAAGCACCGCACTACATACACACACAGAGACACACACACAGAGATGTCTTACCTGTTCAGCGTCCCCGTGCTCTGTGCCACAGCCGGCCGCTGAATGATGACGTCATTCAGCGGCCGGCTGTGAGAGGAAGCGCCGGCGCCCCCTGGAGCCCGGAGCTGTGGCAGCGGAGGCACGGGAGAGGTAAGTATTGTTGCCAGCTGCTGCCGGGGCCCTGAGCAGGTGGGGGGGGCCCAGTGGCGGCGCTGACACCGCTCTCCTCCGCTAACGGGCGCGGGGGTGCCAGACTGCGAGTGGGCCCCCCGCCTGCTCAGGGCCCCGCCTGCCAGGGGGCCATAGATAATCAATTCGCGGGCCGGATCTGGCCCGCGGGCCTTGACTTTGACATATGGGCTTTATATATTGCCATTGTTATTTTATCCCGCCCTTATACTATGCCTTTTCCTCTTGCCATACCCCTGTTTTTCCCATCACCTCCCTGTGTGGAATAACCCTCTGTTAATAAACCTGTTTAAATCTTGTTCTGCCTCCTGTCCATCACTGCATCCCGCAATCTGCTCACCCATGCATATGGGTTTTCATTTTCTTCAGGAGTTTTCATTTTTACATCATGGGAATTAAATAACAAAACTAATGAAAACAGATGCATGACTTGGGCAGAGGTACAGGAGGGATATCAGCTGCAGAAAGCTAATATTTCCTTTTAATTACTATAAATATATGTTTTACCTTTTGTTAAATTTTAAAGGAGTTTTCCCGTCAGTCGCTCTGTTCCTGCAGACTTGTGAATTCTCACTTCGCACGCCTTGTGCGCTGTGAGGTCTCTCAGGTGTCGGCCCGGTAGCGGGCAGTCATATGATAGTAAGTATGCGATTTTCATACTTCCATCCACATTCTGACTAGACTGTGTCCAACCTCACTCAATATACTTGCATTGAGTAAGGCCACGTCCACCTAGTTGGCACATGACCGCATATATGCAAATCACATACTTCCAGTCACATGCTCTCCACTTCTGGTGCCGGCACCGGATAATACTCCATGATGTGAGGGTTTAAAAGCCTGCACTTACGTATAGTGGCTGTAGACTTGTAGCATAAAGCCGGACAACCCCTCTAAGCTATAGCCCTTTCTCCTAAATCATGCCCATTTTGATCTAAGTCATAATAATTAGGCCTAAAACTTGATGCAAGTTCAAGCACAAATACATTAGTAAATCTGCCCCATAGTTGTTATTATTTCATGAAGTTATCTTTTCCCCTTTCAGAATGTAGGCACTGTGCTGAAATCTGATCACAATATATGTTGTACCAGATGACCAATTCAACTTCCCTATACTGACCAACCAAACATTTTATTTAGTAGTATGATGTATTTATGTAAAATAATATTGGTCTACATCATGGATAGACTGTGTACTATGCATACAATTATTTAGCTATGTACCTAAAAGATATGTGTTTTTCTGATCTTGCAATAAAAGTGAAAGATTTCTGATTGTATGGTTTATGAAGAACAGAATACCAGAATTTTGACAACATATGCATTTGGAAAGAACCTTCAGAAGGGATCCCAGAAGGAAATGTTAGTGTTATTATTGTGTTTGCAGTAAGTTCTTCATCATTGAGCTTTAAGAACAGACGGTGACTAACCTAGAGTCCTATGACTGTATTGTCTATGCTCGGACTGCTTTCTGGCAAACAATGTTAAAAAAAAGGTTTTTGTAAGATCCAGAACTTTGAAACTGAGCAGCCGGCTTGAGAAAGGATGTTGATGATATCAACGACGTTGCAGTGTTAGCAAGCTTGATAATAGTGGATTAGTTTGCTACCCAGACATTTGGCTCTTGTTTTTGCACTTGTTTTTTTGAGACATGCTTCTTTTCTAGTTATCAAAGGAAATATGACCAATGGAACGAGGAGCAGTTCTCACCATTGTCTCTTGTCTGTAATTAAATAAAGCAATGCGGAGTTTGAGGAATGCAGCGAAGGTAATTGGTCTACAGCGATATTGGCATTGTCTACATTAGACTGGCGTCAGTTTTAAGAACGAGTGGCATTTGTTAATCATTGGAAAGTTGTATATTTCAGTCTTCGGAGACCAGTTGTATTTCACTTTGTTTGTTATTCTTCTGAAATGAATAAAAATAGGAAAGCGTACAATGTTGAAGGGAATCTGATATTTTTATAGACTGTCAGGGTAACAAAAGTTTCTCTGTGCCTTGAATTAAACTGTGCGAGACAGTGGTATTAAAATGGCTGTTTTTTTACTCTGCAAAGATTAGAAATACATGACAAATTTAGATGGAGCAAGAAAGGGCACACACCAGGCTAAAATGACAAATGTGTTGAGTTTAATAGGACATCACATATCATTGTCAAACAATTCACAATGAGTTCACTGTCTAGCTGACACACAAAGGGTCCATCAGGAAATGTAGCTATCAGGGACTAATACTCTCATAGAAACTCATGGACTTTACATGTTTTAGAACTAGCATCCGATTTACATCTCCAGATCATCTGACATTTCAAACTCCACCAATCCATCAGGCTTTGCTTAAGTCATGGGCATGTCTTACATCTAGGATGCCTACTTTGCTAGATGCAGGTCCAACCCTTGGTCCCGTCACTTGGTGAAGCAGCTGTATCTCAAACATATATTGTATATCCTTAGGTTATGCTATAACTTTCTAAGATGGGAATTTCCATTTAATTTACCTTAGCAGATACCCCTGACTCAGGTTAGTCTACCGACATACAGTAGTGCTCAAACTTTACTAAACTTTTTTTTACAGAAAATATTTTCAGGTATAGTAAGTAATAAGATGAATCACTTATTATCTGCTTTACTTTGTTGCAAGACTAGATTTGGTTCCCACTACATGCCAAGCAATTTAAAGCTAGTTCTTTGGTGTCAAAAACATAACTGCACCAATCAATTATAAAGACAATGTTTTAGTGCAGCACAATCCTTAAATCCCACGTTTCCTTTTGTTTGGTTAGTAATAAAGATAAATTGTATGACAACCATAACTTTTTGGAGCTTATGGACTACTAAGAAGGGATCACATAGAATTGCTAGTTATGTGATGTACATATATGATGTGATGAATTCTAAATATATTATGTAGGTCAATTGTATGACAAGCTGTGATGGCCTGTGACAATGTTGCATATGTAGTGCTGTTATTATTAGTGTTGAGCATTCCGATACCGCAAATATCGGGTATCGGCCGATATTCGCTGTATCGGAATTCCGATTCTGAGATCCGATATATTTTGCATATGGGATACCGGAATGGGAATTTTCCTGTAAAGTCTATGGGGAGTTCCTGTGTCACCAAACGAAGTACGTGACACAGGAACTTCCCGAAAGTGTCACTGTCAGTGTCGGTCGGGTCTGTCAGGAGTCAGGACTCAGTAGAGTCAGCACTTACCTGCCAGAAGATCCTGTGGTCACATCCTCCTGGATGGCCGCCATTACCCGCCATTACCCTCTCCCTGGCGGTCACGTGCAGCTTCTCGCGATAACTGCACATGCTGCCGGGTACTAGGTAATCTCGGCCAGCTGTACTCTCGCGACAGCTGGCCGTAAACCAGTCCGGATGACGTCACTGCCGGGGAAGCCGCAATGGTAAGCAGCTCTGCTGCGTCGGGATGTCAGGCTCAGCCTGGCATCCAGATGCAGCAGAGCTGGACTCGTCGAGGGACACTCGTTATTTTGGACTGCGTCAGACAGGGAGTATTTGTGTTGGTTTGTTATTTTTGTTTTTTTACAGGAGATCGATGGCGTCGCAGGATGAGCGGAGAATAAAAATAATGAAAACTGTGTGGTGTTTTATTTCATTAAAAGACTTTATTCTGGCTGTGTCTTTTTTTAAAAATTTACAAACTTTATGATTAATAATGGATCGGTGTCTTATTGACGCCTCTCCATTATTAACCGGGCTTATTATCACCGTTCAATCAAAGGTGACATTAACCCCTTATTACCCCACTTGCCACAGCTACAGGGCAAGTGGGAAGAGCCGGGTAAAGTGCCACAATTGGCGCATCTTTGGATGCGCCAATTGTGGGGCTGCTGCAGCCTGGTATTTTTAGGCTGTTGAGGGCCAAAATCCATGGGCCTTGACAGTCTTTTAATACCAGGCCGCAGCAGTCTGCTTTTTACTTGGCTGGTTAACAAAAGTAAAGGGACCCCCGCATTTTTTTTTTGAGGGGATCCCCTATTTTTGCTAACCAGCCAAGCTAATCAGACTGCTGTGGCCTGGTATTATCAGGCTTGCAAGGTTCATGGATATTGGATCCTTACCAGCCTGAAATACCAGGCCTCAGTAGTCTGCTTCATCTGGCTGGTTAACAAAAATAGGGGGGACCCCACGCCATTT
Organism: Oophaga sylvatica; assembly: GCA_033576555.1. NCBI lineage: Eukaryota > Metazoa > Chordata > Amphibia > Anura > Dendrobatidae > Oophaga > Oophaga sylvatica. Next base: position 343,257,340 of record JARQOD010000005.1, read on the forward strand.
TTTTTCGAGGGGATCCCCTATTTTTGTTAACCTGCCAAGATAAGCAGACTGCTGTGGCCTGGTATTATCAGGCTTGCAAGGTTCATGGATCTTGGATCCTTAACAGCCTTAAATACCAGGCCTCAGTAGTCTGCTTTATCAGGCTGGTTAACAAAAACAGGGGGGACTCCACGCCATTTTTTTTCGAGGGGATCCCCTATTTTTGTTAATCAGTTCACTTCAGGTCAGCCAGGATTCCCTCTGACGTCACTGATGCTGTGCGGTGTCCCCAGCTGACCTGAAGTGAAAGTGGGAAGCAATCAATTATGCTTCCCAGCTAACCACTTCCTCTCCTGTCAGCCAGGAGAGGAGATGATTCAGTCGGGGGTTTACTGCTAGGCTGTCAGTATTAGCTGCGGTCCCTGCAGTAAACATTAACCTTTTCAGAAGGATTACATCTGGGGACCTGACTGAACATTTGGATAGGTAAGAATAATGTTGCTTTATTATTTTATTTTTATTACAGGTGAACAAGGGCTTCGCAAGGAATGGCAGTAAAATAAAAGATGGTCAAAAACTGTGTGTTTATTTCATTAAAATGATTTTTAATTAAAGTGTGTGTGTTTTATTTTTATTTCATACAATAGGATTAATAATTGATAGTTGTCTAATTGACAGCTCTCAATTATTAACCTGGCTTAAAGTCACCTTTCAATAGCAAGGTGGCTTTAACCCATTATTAACCCAATCGCCACCGCTACAGGGCAATGGGAATAGACGGGCTAAATGCCAGAAAGGGCGAATCTAATTATAGATTTGCCTTTTCTGGGGTGTCTGGGGGCAGATGTTAGTAGCCAGGGGGGGGCAAAAATAATGGTCCCTCTCTGTGCTATTATTATCTGACCCCACTCGCTGGCTTTGTCTGTCTGGTTGAGAAAATAGGGCGGGAGCCCACGCATTTTTTTTCAACAATTTTACACCTCATATATATATATATATACATGTCATTGTGACACATATATTATATATATATATTATATATTTATAGTACATACACTTCTACATAGTATAATAGCCGCTAATTCAATTGCCGACTTTTGTGAAATTACAGACCCGACATGAAATGACACATGGTTTACATAGAGTTAACCATGTCATTTCATGTAGTTTGATATATGGTTTTCAGTAACAATTATATTAGTGTATGTGTGCAAAATTTCACACATGTAGGGGTTAATTAAAGGTGTAAATTCATAGAAAAAAAATGCGTTTTTTTTACAACGAATTTACACCTTTAATTAACCCCTACATGTGTGAAATTTTGCACACATACACTCATGTAATTGTTAGTGAAAACCATATATCAAACTACATGAAATGACATGGTTAACTCTATGTAAATCATGTGTCATTTCATGTCGGGTGGTTCTGTAATTTCACAAAAGCCGACATTGCCCGGCAATTGAATCAGCGGCTATTTTACTATGTAGAAGTGTATGAACTATAAATATATGTATATGTATATATATGTCACAATGACATGTATATATATATATATATATATATATATATATATATGTATTCTATGTGTGTATATCTAGTGTTTACAAGGAAAGAAAGGGTTTTTTTTAATTACGATATTTCTGTCCCATTGACTTGCATTGGGTTTCCGGTATCGGAATCGGCGATACCCGATACTTTTTGAGTATCGGTCCGATCCAATTTGATCCGATATTTCTTGATATCAGGAAGTATCGCTCAACACTAGTTATTATACAATGGTGACTGAAGAACCTCATGCTAGCTAAGTGACCCTGTGGCTATAGAGATATGTTGCAACAAACATCGGGGGAGGGCGGCAGAAGAGAACTCATATAAGGAGTAGGTTGAGTATCAATTGGGCAGCATGAGAACTTCATGTTTAAGGTACTAAACACCTTTTTCCCAAGTAATTGCATGCTTTTATATTCTCTGAAGGAGGTCACCATCTCAGTTACCAAAACTGCCTGTATGATTTAATTGTAAATATTGTACCACTGAAAGTATCATCAGGGGAAATAAACTCCTATCACAAATACTGATGATAACTAGACAGCTCTTGTGATATAGGTATAATATAGAAGATGACTTTCAACCTCCTGACTGTATACATTTAGTGTGTTAGCTTATTTAGGAGAATATAGAGTAAATACTAATCACACTAGCCCAACAAGCAGAGATAATACTGTCTCCAGATTCCCATGTGATGCTGTATTGATATATACATGTATGATAGCAGCACATTGAGGAAGAAACAGTAGAATGAAATCTAAGAATCAAGATAAAGTTTGGCAAGATGCAAAAAGGAGGCATAGCTGAGTGAAGTCAGTATGTTAAACATCTAGAGTCAATTCGGGATATCTAAAGATAGGATTGGTCAATTCTTAGGTTATTTGGATCAGTTATTTCCATGTTTATTCTAAACATTTCAGTATGGGTATAGACTACTTACTACTGATTTACAAATTCTTTTGCAAAATGTAGGTGCTTCAGTCCTACGCATAGCCATTCATAGAAAAAAAAACATGTGCAATAAATTTCCCATTGTCTCCAGCATCTGTGAATAGCATTAAAGCACTGCTTTACCTTGGCTGGTTATCAAAAATGGGGGGACCCCAAGTCATTTATTTTAATTTTTTATTTATTTAGTTCTAGCAGTGAGCTGGGAGTCACATATGAATCCAGATGTCTTCCCCATGCTGCTCTGATTCCATTTCAGTGCTGTTTCCATCCATTTCAGTGATTTTTCTGTAACATCTGCAAGGAGTTTGTATGTTCTCCCCGTATTTGCGTGGGTTTCCTCCGGGCACTCCGGTTTCCTCCCACACTCCAAAAAACATACTGATAGGGAATCTAGATTGTGAGCCCCATCAGGGACAGCGACAATAATGTGTGCAAACTGTAAAGCGCTGCGGAATATGTTAGTGCTATATAAAAATAAAGATTATTATTATTTATTACGGTCTGCAAGAAAAATGCTCAAGTTTCCCACTGACTTACATTATAGCCGATACTTGAGTCGAGCACGTCTGAGCGTCTGACTTTCTTGATTCAAGTACCAAGCACTCGAGCATGTTAGTGCTTGATCATCACTAGTAATAATATGAATTCACAAAGAAGACTCCATGTACCAGGACTTGTGCCACAACACATGATGTGAAAATTATTTTTATTGCATTAAAGATGCACTTCCATCAACATTTTTATCCTCTTAATGCATTGCAATCATCGTAATCTACTTACAATTGCTCATTTTGCCCTTCTAACCAGCTAATTCTACTTTTTTCCATTAGGTCTGTGAAATCACATGATTAAAAACTGACTAGCTGGATTCTTCTATCCTCTATTGAGAAACAGGAGGTCAATTTTCAGTGCACAATTCATGAGTCACAGCAAAATGAGGAGCTGGGTCAGAAGTTGAAGAGGGTGATGCTAAATGCAGGGACAAGATACTGTTTCTACAGTACAGAACAGTTTTTAAACCATGTGATGTCACAGACCTAATGGAAAAGAGAAGACTTAGCTGGGTAGAAAGGCAAAACGAGCAATTGTAAGTGCATAGTGCTATAGAATATGATGATTTCAATATATTAAGAGGAAACTTTTTTTATGAGAGTTCTTTTTTAAAGAGGACCTGTCACCAGCTCAAAAAGGCCAGTTTTTGCTCTATTTTATTCATACAGATTCCAAGTATGTCACTTTTTATTTATTTTAAATTTACCATGCGGTTCCAGATATATGGGCCTTTTTATTAGGTGCTAATTTTTATGGAATTTACCAAGATGGCGTGGCTGACAGGGTAATAATGCAGAGCAGTCTAAATGCATACACCCACAGAATTCTTTAAATGGGATTTAAATAAAAACAAAACTTGGCCACTTTTTATTTGATGTCAGGTCCTCTTAGAGCAGATCTACAGTAAGCTATTTATGTTCACATAGTTATATATATACTTGGGGAGAAAGTTAATATTCCTTAACTATGGGATCCAAAGTTTGCCTTTGAAATGAAAAGAAAACATTGGTTGTTATTATTTTAAAAGAAATGCCACTACCAACAATGTCTGAGCTCTGCCTCCGTCTGATATGATTCATTTATTCTGTAAGCTTTTCTAATCTGGCACAAAATTAATTATGTCTCAGAATATTGTAAACTTGCCATTATTTTGCTCTTTCAACATTTTTCTTGTGCCAGAATGTTAGTGGGATTATATTGTAAGGTGTGTGTATTGGCACCAAGAGGCCCTGAGTCAACTGTTATACTTTTATTATGTTCAAAAGTAAAATATACTGTTCAGATGTCATTAAAATATCATTATCACATGTAAAAAACCCTTTTACATTTGTTTTTTCAAAATTTGAATTCAGAACTTTTATGGGTTTTTCATATCTCGATTCGTTGTGAAATATGCAGTGATAGTCGAAAGTGTTGGCACCCTTGAAATGGTCCCAGAAAAATAAAGTGTTTTTCCCAGAAAATTACTATAATTACAGATGTTTTATTATACACATGTTTTTTTTCCTTTGTGTGTACCGGAACAACACAAAAAACAAAGGAAAAAAAAAGGCAAATTTGACAATTTCAAACAAAACCCCAAAAACGGGCTAGACAAACTTGTTGGTACCATCAACTTAATATTTTGTTGCACACCCTGTGAAATAAGTATCTGCAATCAATCGCTTCCTATACCATCAACAAACTTCTAACACCTTTCAGATGAAATTTCAGACTACTTTTCTTTTGCAAACTGCTCCAGTTCTCACATATTTGAATGGTGCCTTCTCCCATCAGCAATTTTAAGATCTCTCCACAGGTGTTCAATGGGATTTAGATCCAGACTCATTGTAGCCACTTTAGAACTCTTCAGTGCTTTGTTTCCTTTTATTTCTGTGTGCTTCTTAAAGTATGTTTGGGGTTTTGTCCTGCTGGAAGACCTATGAACTAGAACCCAAATCATCTTTCTGACACTGGCCACTACATTGCAACCCAAAATCCACCATTCAGACTGTCTTACTTTGGAACTTTTCATCAATTTTTTTGTGCTGAACATGTCCAGGGAGATTAACTACAGTGTCATGGGTTGTAAACTTCTTGATTATGTTGCATATTGTGGACAAAGGTATATCAAAATTTCTCAAGATGAATTTGTAACTAAGGATTAGTGGAGCATTGGATGTTTGGGTTGGTGTGATTCTGCCAAACTGTCATCCAAAGTTCAGTTCTGTATCTGAACTTGACCCCAAAACAAATAGAAGTCATTAGCGACTGAACATGGAGGCTCCAAAATGGCTGTTAAATGGCGATAGTCAGGGCTAGAGGGCTGCAAAAGAAAGCAAAATGGGGTTAAGAGCAGGAAAATCACAAACAAATTTTGATAGGGAAATCATTTAAAATAACGTAATAAAAAAGTACCCCCTGCAGCGGAGGCAGGTCTAAGCCTGACAGATAGGCCTCCATACCCTTGCCTCTCTCTCAAGCGACACTGTGCGTTGACTTGGGTGTGGTGGGTGATGAGGCATGGCAGCCTCTGGAGGCCAGTAACCTCACCCTCCCCATGTAATGGATGTTCTTACCCCTGCCATTTGGGGACCTGCCCTCACAGTGAGCTTCTCTCTCTTCCGGCCACCCCTCATGCCATACAGGTTCTGTTCCATGGTGAGGTGACCATGGGTAATGGAGAATCAGAGTTTGATTCCGGAGAAGGAGCTTGATACCTCATTCAAGCAGGGTAGCAGTAATGCAAATGAACCACTCCTCAGCAGGTGATGTAGCAAGATAAAATAGCCAGCCATTACTATTTAGAGGCTCTGTAATTTGAAGAAAACTTTAAAACGTTTAATGAGCAAACTATTGAGGACAAATCTGGTGCTAACAGCAGTGTTAATTTCAGCTCCAGTAGAAACTGTGAATGGTCATTAAATCACTTAATTTTGGCTTCTTTGATGAATTTCTGACTACAGATCACTGTAAAACAGGTCACTGTAAAAAACATGAATCTCTCAATGAATTTATGAAAAAAAGCTATCAAGTAATGGACTGTGGAAGAGATGTGTGTGAACAGAATGAACACTCATTTCCAGCAAATGATACCCATATAAGCCCACAGGAAACACAAGATGACAAAAATCAAGAACTTGAGGGCCATGTACAATATTTGATGCTCTCATTTTTTGAAGTGATTTTGAGGCAAAGTACTCCCACATACATGGTTGCAGATTAAAAATTATTTTTACACGTATTACTCACAGACACGATTGGAGATCCGAAATTTTTTTTGCTATGCACAGTACTATCGCAGACACGGGTGAAGAGTACACATAGAGAGTCTTTTTGGAAAGTTGCACACATACAAAACCTAATACTGTCCCTCACTCCACAAGTGAGTGAACATGAATAGAAAAATTTGTTTTACGCATAGTACTATCACAAACAGGTAACAAAGAAGCGCAAAAAAAGCCGACCATGAAGTCCAATGTATAATAATGAAAATATACACTTTATTATATAAAACAGGTACAATAACAGAAGAAACATCAATGATTATAATGATGTAAAATTACATAGAAACAGGGACGCAAACCCAAGAGCATAAAAACCAGTGGAGCTGGGTGAAAAAAAGTGCCAGGGTGATATACACGACGCATATAGTAAGAAGGAGTAAACAGCAATACTGTACAAAACAAATAATTAGATAAGTAAATAAAGTGCTTGTGCAATGGAAACCATAGGTAAAAAAATATATAATTGTGGGTACATAATAAATGTAAAAAAATGTACCTAAAATGTCAAAGTACTAGCTTTGATAAAAAGTGTGTGTAAACACAGTAACAATAGTAGCATAGGGTAAAGAGTGTGTTCATACACACAAAAATAAAAGTAATGAAAGGGTGATTACCAATTATAGGGTAACTTACAGTGACAAAAAGGAAATTAGACCTACCGGTAATTCTATTTCCAGGTAGTCCCTCAGGACAGCACCATGGAGGACGTCCTCCCTTGACCTATAGCGGGACAGGATCACAGAGAGGTTAAAAGGCCCCTCCCACCTCCACCCTCCAGTGTTTTTTCAAAGTACCACCGAAGGATGGCAGGAAATGGTCTAAACGCGCCCTTACAAACGCGTATGTAAGAAACCATTGAACAACTTCTTCTTTATCTCTAGCCTTGGCAACTCGACGGACCATCCGCCGAAGATTGATCCCTTGCAATCCTAAAGAGAAACATAAGGGAGGGAATTAAGGGTGCTGTCCTGAGGGACTACCTGGAAATAGAATTACCGGTAGGTCTAATTTCCTTTTCCCATTACGTCCTCAGGACAGCACCATGGAGAATACCAAAGAAATATCCCAGGGTGGGAACAGAAGCTCAAGGACCAAAGTCCCAGGTAAGAACCAGGTTAGATATAGAAATGATCTGAAAGATCAAAAAGAAATATAGATATCTAAAGAAATTCGTAAAGATAATCACAGTAGTGAGTGTCCGATATATGTTTATAATGGCCAATTCCAGTATGAATGTGGTAAACAAGATATGCCGCAGAGACGGAGAGTGAAACACAGCCGTTGTACCCAATACCACTAATGAACCGCAGAGAATTACAGTTATTGTGATAGATATAGACACCGCAGCCACAGAATAGCCTTAAAAATCTTATTGCCCAGCAAAAATATTGTGATAGTTACAATCACCACACAATGAGGACTGTACAGACCAGTAATCGGCTGGATGTGCTTAACAACACGGGACTGTTCCTTCATTGGTCCTCCTGGGCTCAGATTAAACCTTGGTTAGAGACCGGCTTACCATACTACGAGGAGACCTGCAGGACAGAGACCCTGGACTGCTGAAAGATCAAGCCAAATAACAGTTAGTACATGGAAAATGGCAGAGCATTGGGATGTATGTACTCTACTCATTCTGGAGATCATGTCTACTCCGAAACCTTAGAGGTCTCAACCCCCAGTAAGGGTTGGATATTATTGGAACTAAGGAAATACTCCATCTGGCAGGTAATATCTCCTGCTAGTACCAACATTGGGCTTCTCGGTAGAAGTGTTAAAAGGAAGATATGGATCACCATTCTTGCTTTACTGATGTTAGACACGGGGAGTCTGGACTCTGGAATCGATGACAGTAAGCGGTGGGGGGGGGGGAAGATGTTGGTAAAAATCCTTTGACACAGGATATTTGACTGTCTCTATATGAGTTATTAGCTACGACATTATATATACAGTATGTGCCAACTTATTTATATATTATATCGTAAAAGGCAATTTTCTTAGAGATGTTTATACACCCCGACTGCCCTGGTGGGAGGAACCATATTCTAAAACTAGAGGGAAGTAGTTTCCTTCCCCTCGAGAGGGAGATTTTTTACTGTGAGTCAGAAGGACTAAGAGGCCTCAACTGTAAGAGTCCTGGATACAGATTCTTTTACATTAGGAGCCCTGACTGCTGTACGAGCAGTGGGTATGGGATCTTCTGCCACATGACAGTGCCGCCGATTTGCCATAAAGTACAAAGGCAGTAATGCCGACCCTGGTAAACGTAATACAACGGATTTAGGGGCCAAGAATCTGTTTACCGGGTGTTGATCAAGGAAACTAGTCCGACTGCCAAATGTGGAGTCGGGAAGCATTCTTTTCTTCCACCTCATGAGATTTCCTGCTTTCAGCACAGTAGTATGTCCACTTACAGGATGAGCCCCAGAGAAGTCTGTCTCCCTTTAAAGCCAACTATGGAAGAGACTTGCCTTTAGTCCTCAAGGCAGTAACTCACTTGAGAGTTCTGTTCCAATCCTGAAGAAATGCTAAGTTACTAGGCCAATTCAGGCATAGCTGTTCGTCTGGCTAAGCCCAGTTGCAAGGAATGAAGCAACCGAAGCTGGACCTGGGTCCTAAAATATGAGGATTCTATAACCGGAGTTGGCCCGAGACAAAAGTGAAGTGGTGGGCCGACCATACAATGTACGGCGACGCAATAAGGCACAAGTCAGAAGCTCTAAGCCAGAGGCACAAAACCACAATATCCGATGTACTATGAAGCACTGAGGTACTATGACACACGAATGACACATCTCGAGGCACTGAAGCATTATGATGCAATATGCACAGAAGCACTATGATGCAATATTATTATAGCGGCATTAATTCCATGGTGCTGTCATGAGAAGGGGCTACACACAAAGTTATAGATATAGTCTACAGTAAACAAATTTCCAATGACAGAGTGATACAGAAGGGAGAGAACCCAGTCCTTGCGGACTTACAATATGATGCATATAATGCACAAAGACTATGATGCAGTATGATGCAATAAAATGCACCAAGACACTATGATGAAGTATAATTCACAAAGACACTATGATGCAATATGATGCAGAAAGACACTATGATGTAATATGATGCAATATAATGTAGAAAGACACTATGATGCAATATGATGCACAAAGACACTATGATGAAATATAATGCAATGTAATGCAGAAAGACACTATGAGGCATATAGACACTATGATGCACCTTGATGCACAAAGACACTATGATGAAATATAATGCAATGTAATGCAGAAAGACACTATGAGGCATATAGACACTATGATGCGCCTTGATGCACAAAGACACTATGATGTAATATGATGCAATATAATGCAGAAATACACTCATGTAGTATGATGCAACATAATGCGCAAAGACACCCATGCAGTATGGTGCACCCTGATGCAACCTGATGCATAGAGGCACTATAAAGCACCATGATGCAATCTGCTGCACAAAGGCACTATGAAACACCAAGATGCACCCTGATGCAACATGATGTAATATGATGCATAGAAGTACTATGTAGAACTATGATGTAATATAATGCATAGAGGCACTATGAAGTACTATGATGCCCAAAGGCACCATGATGTAATATGACGCATAGAGGCACTATGATGTAATATGACGCATAGAGGCACTATGATGCACACAGGCACTATGATGCAATATGATGTTATATGAAGCATAGAGGTACTATGAAGCACTCTGATGCAATATGATACACAGAGGCAATAAATATGATGCATAGAGGCACTATGATACAAAGTGATGTACAGAGGCACTCAATATGATGCATAGAAACACTATGATGCAATGTGATGTACAGAGACACTCAATATGAAGCCTAGAGGCACTATGATGCAATACGATGCCCAGAGGCACTCAATATGATGCATAGAGGAACAATGATGGAATATGATAAATGATGTAATATAACACATAAAGGCACTATGAAGCATTCTGATGCAATATGGTGCACAGAGGCAATCAATATGATGCATAGAAGCACTATGATGCAGTACCACGCACAGAGGCACTCAATATGATGCATAGAGACAACATGATATATGATGTAATATGACACAAAGGCACTATGAAGCACTATGATGCAGTACAATGCACAGGGGCAATCAATATGATGAATAGAGACACCATTTTGCAGTACAATGCACAGGGGCACTCAATGTGAATGAGCACTATGAAGCAGTACAATGCACAGTGGCATCAAATGATGAATAGAGGCACTATGATGCAGTACAATGCACAGCACTCATAAGATGCACTGAGACAATGATTAATATGATTAGATGTAACATGACACAAAGGCACTATGAACGCTAGATGCAGTACAATGCACAGAGGCACTCAATAAGATGCATTGAGGAACAATGATGCAATATGATATATGATGTAACATGACACAAAGGCACTATGAAGCGCTATGATGTCGCACTCTGATGCAATATGATGCACAGAGGCACTCAATATGATGCACAGAGGCACTCAATATGATGCACAGAGGCACTATGCTGCAGTACAACTGCTATACCATGCTTGAAGGTGTCCAAACAAGAGACCAGGTCCCAGTTAGAGCCAAGAGAGCAATCTCTCAAAGTTCCAGATAAATCTCAAGCCTGAATAGTAGTTCTCAATTGTCAGACTGACCCCACCCGAAGGAGCTAATTAATGCACCACAGCTGGAGGGCAGTCTTCATGGAGACGATGTGCTGCATTAACACACTGCGTCCTCCTATGGATGGAGTAGTTAAGTTGCAACTAACTGCAGTCAAATCATGAGATGTAGCCTGGACATATGGCCTTATCATAGCTTAGAGGTCCAAGGCCTGACTGCATACATGTGAAACACACCTCAGCATATGAGGCTCTATGCTCAGCTTCGGCACAAAGGCATGAGACTATCATCAGTCCAGAGGCCTAGGCCATCAACACATTCCATGATGCACTCACCTGTGCTGGCTCCATACCTGCTAAAAAGACAGGGGGAGCTGGTAACGCCGAGAGCCCAGCATGGAGGGAAGCGGCGTCCCGCCAGGAATGCTGCATTACCCAGTGATTTCCTCTCTTGTGCCCCCGAGATCCAGGAAACCTGTCTGTTGCCTGTCTCGTTCTGCACCTCCGCGTTCAACCATGGAACGCACGCTGGCCTCTAGCTCCGGCGCCCTGACGTCACCAGAAGCGCCATGGCTCCCCCGCACGACTTCCGGTATCTTGCGCTGGAATGCCGGCCAGTGTCAGAGCCGAGAGCCTCCACTGAGGAGGAAGCGGCTCTACCCAGGAGCTTCATCCACTCACTGGTCTTTGTGGCTGAGGGACTTCCCCCAGGAGAGTTTCAGCCCCGGGCTACTTGACAGGGGGAAGGATTGGACCAGCAGCACGATCCCCCTGGGTCTTGTAAAACGTCCACCTTCTATCTTCGCTCCACTCCTGGAGCAACCTCTCATACAACCGTCCCCTGTAGGGACAGGAAAAACACTGGAGGGTGGAGGTGGGAGGGGCCTTTTAACCTCTCTGTGATCCTGTCCCGCTATAGGTCAAGGGAGGACGTCCTCCATGGTGCTGTCCTGAGGGACGTAATGGGAAAAGGATCCTGGCTCCCACCCCAACGTGCGTTTTGGCACTTTGACTTCGTCAGGGGGTGATGAAGGGGGTGCTACTATTGTTACTGTGTTTACACACACTCTTTATCAAAGCTAGTACTTTGTAATTTTAGGTAAATTTTTTGCATTTATTATGTACCCACAATTATATATTTTTTTTAACTTTGGTTTCCATAGCACAAGCACTTTATTTATTTATTTAATTATTTATACTGTGCAGTATTGCTCTTTACTCCATCTTACTATTTACGTCGTGTATATCACTCTGGCTCTTTTTTCACCCAGTCCCATTGGTTTTTATGCTCCTGTTTATATGTAATTTTACCTCATTATAATCATTGATTTTTCTTCTGCTATTGTACCTGTTATATATAATAAAGTGTATATTTTCATTATTATACGTTGGACTTCATGGTCGGCTTTCTTTTGCGCTTCTTTGTTTCTCTTCAATTTCCGACTGTTCACCACCATCACATTGGTCCAGCTTCTTGGTCGCAGGGGTAATACTGTCACTAATTCACTTATAATTTTAACAATATTGGATACCCTGCTATCCTTTAAGCATTTCCTTTGCCATTCTTTTATCACAGACAGGTGCAAAAGAGTTGGAAAAATTATTTTTACTCACATTACTCCCACAAACACGATTGCTGAGTAGAAAAACATGTTTTAAAGCACACTATTGCCACAGACGTGATTGCAAAGTCAAAAAAAATATTTTTTTAAGGCACAATACTCCCATAAACTTGGTTGCAGATTAGAAAGATTTGTTTTTATGTACATTACTCAGACATGGCTGCAGAGCCGAAAAATTAGTTTTTAAGCAAATTACTTCCACAGACACGTTTGCAGATTAGAATAATTTGTTTTTACGCAGATTACTCCCACAGACACAGTTGTAGATTTAAAAAAAAAATGTTTTTAACCACATTACTGCCACAAAGACTGGTGTACAAGAATAGAAAAATATGGTTTTATGCACATTACTCCCACAGACACCAGTGCAGAGTAGAAAAAAATTGTTTTTATGCACGTTTCTACCACAGATACAGGTACAGAGTAGAAAATTTAGTATTTTTAGGCACAGTACTCCCATAGACATCGGTGCAGAGTAGAAAATTAGTTTTTTAGGCACATTACTCCCACTGATGAAGTTGCAGGTTAGAAAAAAATGTTTTTATGCACATTACTTCCACAGATACAATTGCAGGTTAGAAAAAAATTTGGATACTCACAGTACTATCACAGACATGGTAGCAAAATACACAGAGTCTTTTTGGAAAGCTGTGCGCACACAAAACTTAATATTGTCCCTCACTCCACCTGTTTGCTGTCTCTACACTTAAAAACAATAAAGAGAGGGGCGCAATAGTGCAGTTACCAAAATAACAATTGGTTTGTTGTAAGATAAAATTCTCACCTTTACAAGTTGTGTGTATGCACAACACATTTAATGAGTATGATAGGAGGGCTGCAGATGGCACCGGACCCCCGAAGGATCTTCAAGAAATTCTGGATAGGATATTCAAGATGCTGATAATACCGTGTTCCTCCAAAATCAGGCAAGAGAATCAAGAGTTCAGAAGAGTTGCATACTTTATTCAGGGCTATAAAACTGCATGTTTTGTGGACGTCCTGTCCACTTCCTTGGGTACATAGCAAATACTAACCACATGGTATTACTCGCATATATAGGGTGGGCTGGACATAGACAAAATGGGCGTTAAGCACACCTGGCACCCTGAGTGCTGCAATTATATTTAAAATACAATCATAAATTTGTTGCATATCTGTACAACAGTGATTAAAAATGCAATTTGTTAGCATAAAGAAGAACCCCAAGATCACTGTGGCTGAGCTTCACAGATGCAGTAGGGAGATAGGAGAAAGTTCCACAAAGTTAACTCTCACTGCAGCCCTTCAACAGTCAGGCCTATATGGCAGAGTGGTCCAACGGAAGCCTCTCCTCAGTGCAAGACATATGAAAGCTCGCATAGAGTTTGCTAAGAACACATGAAGGACTCCCAGACTATGAAAAATAAGATTCTCTGGCTTGATAAGACGAAGATAGAACTTTTTGGTGATAATTCTAAGCAGTGTGTGTGGAGAAAACCAGGCACTGCTCATCACCGACTCAATACAATCCCAACAGTGAAACATCGTGGTGGCAGCATCATGCTATGGGGGTGTTTTTCAGTTGCAGGGACAGAACGACTGGTTGCAATTGAAGGAAACATGAATGAGGCCAAATACAGAGATATCCTGGATGACAACCTCTTCCAGAGCGCTCTGGACCTCAGACTTGGCCGAAGGTTTACCTTCCAAAAAGACAATGACCCTAAGTTCACAGCTAAAATAACAAAGAAGTGGCTTCAGAACAACTCTGTGACCATTCTTGACTGGCCCAGCCAGAGCCTTGACTTAAATCTCTCTGGAGAGATCTGAAAATGGCTGTCCACCAACGTTCACCATCCAACCTGACAGAACTGGAGAGGATCTGCAAAACCATTTGTGAAAAACTTGTTGCATCATTCCCAAAAAGACTCATGGCTGTACTAGCTCAAAATGGTGCTTCTACTCAATGCTGAGAAAAGGGTCTGATTACTTATGACCATGTGATATTTCAGTTTTTCTTTTTTAATAAATTTGCAAAAATTTCTACATTTCTGTTTTTTTTTTCAGTCAAGATGGGGTGCAGAGTGTACATTAATGAGAAAAAAAATTAACTTTTTTTGAATTTACCAAATGGTTGCAATGAAACTAAGTGAAAAATTTATAGCGGTCTGAATACTTTCTGTACCCACTATATGGGTGTAGCTTTTCAGGAAGCTCTGCATCACCAAATTCAGCACATATGCCATGCAAAGGATGAGCATTAGTGTTGAGCGATACTGCTCGATATCTAAAAATATCGGATCGGAATGGTATCGCCGATATCACTAAAATATCGGCGATACCCGATACCGATACCGGAAGTCCCATGTAAGTCTATGGGAACCAAATATCGACATTAAAAAAAACCCATTCTTGCCTTGTTGGTTAATTGTACATGAAGGAAAACACAAAGAGTAATGTAGAATGTATTGGGGGAGGTTGAGGAGACAATAAAGGCATACATGTTTAACCTAATGCATTGGAATAGCATTAATATATATTTTTTTGGAAATACGTTTGGATTGACGAACAAATTGACAATGTTGTTAACCTTTTTTCTATTTTGGCAAATATGTATGTTTCACAACTTCCATGCTCTTCACCTTTTTAACTTTTGACACACTTTCTCCTTCATAATCTTCAGCAGCATCATCTTTCTCATCAAATTATTCTTCATCTTCACCTTCTTAATCTTCTTCTTAAACTTCTTGCTATTCATGTTTTTGTTTACATTACTCATATTGTTATTATTAAACTATTAATCTTCTTCATAGTCAAATTCTTCATCTTCTTCCTCTTCATCTTCTTCATCATATTCTTATTTGTGACAGAGATTCCTGTACTTGTAATCTGTAAAAGTATGAATTTTTCATTCTTCCGTTCTTGCTGTCACAAAAGATTTAAATTACAACAGTATTTGTCCGTGTTCAGTTTAGCCTGCAGCAGCAGGCATTTTCCAGGGGCACCACGAGGAGGAACGGACTCACCCCCATACACTGCTTAGTCTTCTTCTGCTTAGAATTTAGAGCATATATTTTGCTCTTCATTTTGGTCTTATACTTCATGTTCTTCTGCTTTTTGATCTTCTGCTTATTGTTCTTCTGTCTCTTTTCTGTATCTTGTAGTTTGTCTTAACCTTCTTTGTCCTGTTGGTGATCTTCTTCTGGGTAATCTTTTATTTTTTCTTTGTGATGGTGTTCAGGCTGGTTGGCTTCATGCTCGTCGTCCTTGTTGTCGTCATCTTCTTCTGGGTGGTCTTTAAGGTCGTCTAATTTCCGAGAACCAGCTGACGTTACTGGAACCCGGACGGGTATCAGATGGAGCAAGAGACAATGGAAGTAATGAGGACCAGCTAACTGTGCTGGAACCCGGAGGGGCAGCAGAAGGAAAAGAGGCAATGTCACAACCGAGTACCAGCTGACGTTACTGTGACACGGTTACTAAGCAGGAAGTACCTGTGCTCCAAAGCCCTACCAAGGACCAGCAGACGTTGGTGGAACTCGGATACGGAGATGGAGGCACCTAGGCCAAAGGCACTGGGAGAACCAGTTGACGGTACTGGACCCCGGACGGGTAGCAGAAGGAAAAGAGGCAATGTCACAACCGAGTGATTTGAGTGATTCCTTACTAAAATGAGTGATTCCTTACTAAAATTTAAGAGGGGACTGGATGCCTTTCTTGAAAAGTATAATATTACAGGCTATATTCACTAGTTTCCTAGATACAGCGTTGATCCAGGGAGCTAGTCTGATTGCCGTATGTGGAGTCGGGAAGGAATTTTTTTCCCCAATGTGAAGCTTACTGTTTGCCACTTGGGGTTTTTTTGCCTTCCTCTGGATCAACATGTTAGGGCAGGTTAGGATAGGATATGGGTTGAACTAGATGGACTTAAAGTCTTCCTTCAACCTTAATAACTATGTTACTATGTTACTATGAGTACCAGCTGACGTTACTGTGACACGGTTACTAAGCAGGAGGTACCTGTGCTCCAAAGCACTACCAAGGACCAGCAGACGTTGGTGGAACTCGGATACGGAGATGGAGGCACCTAGGCCAAAGGCACTGGGGAGAACCAGTTGACGGTACTGGACCCCGGACGGGTAGCAGAAGGAAAAGAGGCAATGTCACAACCGAGTACCAGCTGACGTTACTGTGACACGGTTACTAAGCAGGAGGTACCTGTGCTCCAAAGCACTACCAAGGACCAGCAGACGTTGGTGGAACTTGGATACGGAGATGGAGGCACCTAGGCCAAAGGCACTGGGGAGAACCAGTTGACGGTACTGGACCCCGGACGGGTAGCAGAACGCACCCATGAAAATGTAAGTTGACAGGACGCAAGCCGTCCGCAGTTACCGAATCACACAGTCCTACAGTGGGTGCTTGTCCTATTGTCACAATGGAAACAGCCTTTATTTACATATCCCACAGCACACATAGGAATCACCTAAACTGCAGGCACCATAGAGTCGGCTAACCCGAATGCAACACGACAGCACAACTTATTGGAGGATAATTGACGTTCACACTGCCAGGAAACAGCTGTCGTGCTGTAACCAGGCTGGCCAGGAGTCAGTACCCCTGCCAATTACTTACGAGCAACAAATGGCGGTGTTGTAGCCCAGGGAGTAGAGTTCAGGTGGTAGAAAGATGAACATAACAGGAGACATGGAAAACGTTGCCAAACAGTTATTTAATCTGAAAACGGACAGGCAAATTCAGGTGAGATCCATGCCTTGTTCATTTTCAGAAAAAGTAAGCCGGTCTACATTCTCTGAGGATAGTCGCATGCGACGGTCTGTTACTACACCACCTGCAGCACTAAAGACACGCTCAGATAATACACTGGCAGCAGGGCAAGCCAGCACCTCCAATGCATACTGGCTAAGCTCTGGCCATGTATCCAACTTAGAGACCCAAAATTTGAAAGGGGAAGAGGCATCTGGGAGTACACTTAGAGGGAAAGCCAAGTAGTCTGTCACCATCTTACGGAAACGTTTCTTCCTGGTGACTGGAGCCGTCTCGGATGGTGTAGACCTTGCTGGCGCTGTCACAAAACTTCGCCACATTTGTAACATACAGCTCTTGCCCTGTGCAGAGGCGCTGCTTGTGCTCCCTCTTGTTGTAGAGGTGTCTACACTGCCTCGACGCACAGAGCTGCTTTGTAAAGCAGTAGCAGCAGCAGCTCTCTCGGCTGGAATGTACAACAGTATGGATTGCACCAGTGTGTCTTGGTACTCCTGCATTTTACGGTCCCGGTTCACCGGTGTGATGAGGGTTTGTAAGTTGTCCCGGTAGCGAGGGTCTAGGAGGGTGTACACCCAATAATCTGACGTGGTGAGAATGTGGGCGATGCGGCGGTCGTTTCTCAGGCACTGAAGCATGAAATCAACCATGTGCTGCAGACTCCCAACTGGCCAACAAAGGCTGTCCTCTGGAAGAGGCGTCATCTCTGCCTCCTCTGCATCACCCCACCCTCGCTCTACATACTGACTACAGCGTTGTGTACCTCCCTCTGTAGGGATTTCTTCCTCCTCCATTGACTCCTCCCTCCTCATCCTCCTCACAAAGTGAGCCCTGCCCAGCCCTTTGTGAGGAACCACGTTGCGCTGACTGTCCTGAAGGTAATTGAATTTGTGACTCCTCATCCTCCACCTCTTCCAAAACCTCTTCCTTTAGTGCTTTCAGTGATTTCTGAAGCAGGCAGATAAGGGGGACAGTCATGCTGACTAGTGCATCATCTGCACTCGCCATCCGCGTTGAGACATCAAACGCACGCAAAACGTCGCAGATGTCCTTCATAGAGGCCCACTCAGTAGTGGTGAAGTGTGAACGGCGCAAATTGCGAGTTGATTGCGCCTGTTGCAGCTGATACTCCATTACTGCTGGCTGCTGCTCACACAACCGCTCCAACATATGTAACGTGGAATTCCACCTGGTGGGTACGTCACATATGATGCGATGTTCAGGAAGGCGAAATCTGACTTGCAGAGCTGCAATGCGCGATCTGGCCATGCTGGAACGTCGCAAGTGAGCGCACTCTAGGCGGACCTTGTGCAGCAGTGCATCAAGATCCGGATAGTCCCTCAAAAACTCTGCACGACCAAGTTGAGCACATGTGCCAGACATGGTATGTGAGTGAGGTTGCCAAGGCCCAGAGCTGCCACCAGATTTCGGCCATTGTCACACACTACCAAGCCTGGCTGGAGATTAGCTGACAAAAAACACACGTCGCTCTCCTGCTTGATGGCATCCCAGAGCTCCTGCGCTGTGTGGCTTCGATTCCCCATGGAAATTAATTTCAGGACGGCCTGTTGACGTTTGGCCACGGCTGTGCTCATATCGGTCGCAACAGGTAAGCGTTCACGGGTCCATGTGGAGTTATACCGTGACGGCTCGTGCAGCGATGATTCTGAGGAACTGGAGTAGGAGGAGGAATCAATGTGTACAGACTGGATTCCTGCAATCCTTGGAGTTGGCAGAACACGTACAGCGCCACTGGCAAGATCTGTACCCGGCTCCACAACATTGACCCAATGGGCAGTGAGAGAAAGGTATCGTCCCTGGCCATGGGTACTGGTCCACGCATCGGTGGTCAGGTAGACCCTGCTACTGACGGCGTTTAGTAGCGCATGTTTAATGTTTCCCTCGACATGTTTTTGCAGAGCAGGGACGGCTTGCCTGCTGAAATAAAATCGGCTTGGCACATTATATTGTGGGACTGCCAATGCCATTAAGTTCCTGAAACTGTCAGTCTCCACCAGCCTGAATGACAGCATTTCAAGGGACAGGAGTTTTGCAATGCCAGCATTCAGAGCCTGTGCTCGTGGATGGTTTGCCGAGTATGGCCGTCTTTTATCCCATGCCTGTGGTACCGATGGCTGTTTTGTGGTCTGGGAGTGTGACGATGACTGTGAACTTGCTGCTGTGGGTGGAATAACAGTTTGTCTATGGACAACAGTGACCGAGGTTCTTCCATGGAGATCCTGTGAGGAAGCCGAACCAGGTGTGTGTGAGCTGGAGGTAGAGGCTCCAACACGACCTGAAGATGTAGGTGCTGCTGTAGGTTGGCCTACATCTCCAGTGTGTCTTTGTAACTCAGCTACGTGCTTTGTCCGTACATGTTTCCACATATTTGTGGTAATCAGGTTACTGATATTTTTACCTCTTTTAACTTTTTGCTTACACAGCTTGCATTGAACATAGCAAATATCATCTACAAGTCTGTCAAAAAAGGACCACGCAGTGCAAGTCATGGGAGCGCCAATTTTGACATTTGTAAGAGAACTGCTCCCAACACGTGCCAAACTGGAGGCTACAGGCAAGCGAGTCTGCAGCCTACCTCTCCCTCCTCTTTGTACCGTTGGGCCAATCTCTTCCTCAGAGCTGCTCCCACCACCTTCCTGTTGCTCACGCCATGTTGGGTCTCAGACTTCATCATCTCCACTACCCTCTTCCAACACCTGCAGCTGTTGGATGGTCTGGGCAGCACCATGCTCCACAAAACCTGGCACCTTAGTCTCATCATCATCATGAGATGCTTTCTGCGGTGTGCTGTCCATCGGCACTGGCTCACCCGCCTCTTCAGATTGAGAGAGACACAGCTGTTGCGCATCACTGCATACTCCCTCTTCTTCAAATTGCAGAATGCTGCTTGCCTGTGCCTGTGTTTGCGAGCCAACAGATTCTGAGAACAGAAGCAGAGACTCAGCTGGCTCCTGTACAGAACTCTCTGACTGCCTGGCCAATTTGACAGGCGGTGAACAGACAGATGGTTGCTCAACAGTGTTGTGTTCCTGAGAGGAGGTGGAAGGAATTGAAGTCGATGCATTGGCTGCCATCCAACCAACAACGGCTTCAATTTGTTCTTCCCGCAGCAGGGGGGCACGCCGAGCTCCTACCAAAGTGCGCATAAAGGAACGCTCAAGGGATAAATAGTGGATGCTGTGTCACTGAGGGCGGCAGCAGCCACAGAATCCCCACATCCTCTCCCTGCTGAAACTCCACGGCCACGACCACGTGCCTTACTCACTGACTTCTTCATCTTGGTAGATTGATAAAGAAAGTCAGAAAAGTTATAAGGCCTAAGTGTGGTTATTACGCAGAGACTGAAGTGAACACTGAAACACAACTGTTCACAATCTGTGAAAGGCTACTCCTTTGTCTACTTCTATAGTGTTTGCAACCAATGTATTGGATACGGATGGAAGCGCGTCACACTAATAGATTATATTTATTTTAAATGGAATGGAGCAGAACCAATTGGAGAGAAATGAAAAGGATGAGGCACTGAGACACGCTCAGCAAAGTACAAGCAGCAGTGCTTGAACAAGTAACTGGAGCGTGATGTGCACTCAAAAAATAAAAAACACAGACTGAAGTGAACACTGAAACACAACTGTTCACAATCTGTGAAAGGCTACTCCTTTGTCTACTTCTATAGTGTTTGCAACTAATGTATTGGATACGGATGGAAGCGCGTCACACTAAAATTTAAATTGCATGGAGCAGCAAGAATTACACTGAAGAAAAAAAAAAGAGTCTGTGAGTGACACGTGCAGATGCCTACAGACAGCGTTGCATGCAGAGCTAACTGCAGCGTCACCTGCACTCACACACACCTTGCAGAGCTGTTAAAACAACACTGCAGGCAAAAGGAAGCTTTACACAGCGGTTGGTGCTAGCCTGCCTAAAGCACACTACACTAAAACGCAATCTCTAACTGTCCCTCAGAGTCAGCAAAGCAGCGTTCTGTCCCTAACTGAATTCACAGCACAGTGACGCTAAAATGGCGGCGGCGCCTTTTATAGTGCATTCTGACATCATTTCAGCATCCAATCACAGCCATGCCATTAGTTAACATGACCGCAGCAGTACAGGATGTGCCTACACTTCTTAGGATTCCTCATTGGCTGACTAAAATCACATTGCCTCTCAAAGAATTATGGGAACTTCCGATTCCGGTATACGATATATGGAAAATATCGAAACAAAGTATCGAAAGGCCGATAGAGCTAATATCGGCCGATACCCGATACTTGCGGTATCGTATCGCTCAACACTAATGTGCATCGAACCGGCAAGGCCTAAAACTGTCATGAAATGTCGCCCATTATCAGATGCCAGCAGGCCGGGCTTTAGGTTGGTATTCTGCTGAACTCATCGAAATCAATTCTTCTTTACAACTGAAGTCAGATTGTAAAATTCATTGGCAACACATGCACTGATAACAGTGTCCGGACATTAGAATCAATAATGCGAACTCTGCTATTTGACGTGGAAAGGAAGAACAAAGACAAAAAAATCTAAATAATTAATATACTGGAGAAAGAGAAACCAATCACAAGCTAAAATGTTTCTATACAAATGCACAAAGCATGGGCAACAATGAGAATTGGAACTACTAACACAGGAGAAGAAATATGTCATTGGAATCACTGAAACTTGGTGGAACAATACACATGATTGGAATACATTGCAAGAAACAGACTTGATAAACGAGGAGGAGGTGTCGCATTGTATGTTAGAAAAGCATACATCTGCACAGAGATTGAAGCTTCAGAGACTGGAAGACCTGTGGAAACTGGGTATGAATACAAGGACAGAACAATGGAAAGGACACCATTGTAGGCATTTACTACAGGCCGCCTGTGCAAGCTGAAGATATGGATGAACTCTTTATGCATCAAATGGCCAAGTTCTCCAAAAAATATGTTATAGTGTTCGTGGGAGATTTCAACTATCCAGACATTTGTTGGGATTCTCTTTCAGGCAAAACTAACAGGTCAAGCAAATTCTTATCCTCTCTTGCTGACAACTTTATCTTCCAAAAGGTAGGGGAGAAAACAAGGGATCTGCTACCTTGGATCTAATCCTTATAAACAGGGAGGAAACGTTTGAGGAGGTAAGAGTGGCTGGGACCCTAGGAGGTAGTGACCATGCTATTTTAAAATTTTGGATAACTAGAGGGGAAGAACTGTGAAGACACAGACTTGAAGGTTAGATTTCAGAAAGGCAGATTTTAGGGGGCTCAGAAAGAGAATTGGAGGGATCCAATAGCCGGATATCATTAACCCCTCTCTACCATCTGACGTACTATTCCGTCCATGTGCCCTGGGACTTAATTCCCATGGACAGAATAGTACGTCATATGCGATCAGCCACGCTCACGGGGGGAGCGCAGCTGATCACGGCCAGGTGTCAGCTGATTCTCACAGCTGTCCCCTGGCACTAAGAGCCAGGAGCAGTAACGGACCGCTCCTGGCACTTTAACCCCCTGCACACTGTGATCAAACATGATCGCAGCATTCCGGTGGCATAGGGAAGCATCGGGCAGGGGGAGCACCCTGCTTGCTTCCCTGAGACCCTCAGAACAACGTGATATCATTGCTTTGTTCCGAGAGCCTCCTTCCTACAGGCTCCAGATCCAAAATGGCCACGGGTTCCTTCCGGGTCCTGCAGGGAGGTGGCTTGTCAATGCCTACTGAGAGTAGGCGCCGGCAAGCCTCCTGCACTGCCTGTCAGATCGCTGATCTGACACAGTGCTCTGCAAAGTGTCAGATCAGCGATCTGACACTATATAGTGTTGTCTCACCCTGGGACAATGTAAAAAAATAAAATTAACATGTGTAAAAATATTTTTTTAAAAAATTCCCTAAATAAATAAAAAAAATATTTCCCCAATAAGCATATTATTATCATGCAAATAAAAAAAAAAGTACACATATTTAGTATCGCCGCATCCGTAACGACCCGCCCTATAAAAATGTCCCACTAATTAACCCCTTTAGTGAACCCCTTAAAAAAAAACAAGGCAAAAAAACAATGCTTTATCATCATACAGCCTAACAAAAAATGGAATAACATGCGATCAAAAAGACGGATATAAATAAACATGGTACCACTGAAAACATCATCTTGTTTTGCAAAAAACGTGCCACCATACAGCATCATCAGCGAAATAATAAAAAGTTATAGTTCGCAGAATAAAGCGATGCAAAAACAATTATTTTTTGTATAAAATAGTTTTTATTGTATAAAAGCGCCAAAACATAAAAAAAGATATAAATGAGGTATCGCTGTAATCGTACTAACCCGAACAATAAAACTACTTTATCAATTTTACCACACGCAGAACGGAATAAACGCCCCACCAAAAAGAAAATCATGAATTGCTGGATTTTGTTCATTCTGACTCCCCAAAATCATAATAAAAAAAAAGTCATGTACCCAAAAATGGTACCAATAAAAACGTCAACTGGTCTCGCAAAAAATAAGACCTCATATGACTTTGTGGGCCAAAATATAGAAAAATTATAGCTCTCAAAATGTGGTGATGCAAAAACTATTTTTTGCAATAAAAAGCGTCTTTTAGCATGTGACAGCTGCCAAACATAAAACCTGCTATAAAACCCCGCTATAAATAGTAAATCAAACCCCCCTTTATCACCCCCTTAGTTAGGGAAAAATAATAAAATTAAAAAAATGTATTATTATATTTTCACGTTAGGGTTGGGATTATGGTTAGGAATGTGTTAGAGTTAAGTTTGTGGTTAGGGTCATGGTTAGGGTTGGGATTAGAGTTAGGGGTGTGTTGGGGTTAGAGTTGGAGTTAGAATTGGGGGGTTTCC
Source organism: Oophaga sylvatica (assembly GCA_033576555.1). Lineage (NCBI taxonomy): Eukaryota > Metazoa > Chordata > Amphibia > Anura > Dendrobatidae > Oophaga > Oophaga sylvatica. Next base: position 343,281,583 of record JARQOD010000005.1, read on the forward strand.
ACTGTTTAGTCACATCAGGGGCTCTCCAAACATGACATGGCGTCTGATCTCAATTCCAGCCAAGTCTGCATTGAAAAAGTCAAACGATGCTCCTTCCCTTCTAAGCTCTGGTATGCGCCCAAACAGTGGTTTACCCACACATATGGGGTATCAGCGTACTCAGGACAAATTGCACAACAAAAATTGGGGTCCAATTTCTCCTGTTACCTTTGGGAAAATAAAAAATTAGGGGTGAGAATATCATTTTTGCTGAAAAATTATGATTTTTTATTTTTACGGCTCTACATTATAAACTTCTATGAAGCACTTGGGGGTTCAAAGTGCTCATCACACATCTCGATAAGTTTCTTAGGAGGTCTACATTCCAAAATGGGGTCACTTGTGGGGGGTTTCCATTATTTAAGCTCATCAGGGATTCTCCAAAAGCAACATGGCGTCCAATCTTAATTCCAGCCAATTTTGCATTGAAAAGTCAAACGGCACTCCTTCCCTTCTGAGCTCTGCCATGCGTCCAAACAGTGGTTCCCCCCATGTATGGGGTATCAGCGTACTCAGGACAAATTGCACAACAGTTAAATTAAAAAAATTGGATCTGAAGTAAATATTTTGAGAAAAAAAGTTATATGTTCATTTTTTTTAAACATTCCAAAAATACCTGTGAAGCACCTGAAGGGTTAATAAACTTCTTGAATCTGGTTTTGAGCAACTTGAGGGGTGAAGTTTTTAGAATGGTGTCACTTTTGGGTATTTTCTATCATATAGATCCCTCAAAGTGGCTTCAAATGTGATGTGGTCCCTAAAAAAATGGTGTTGTAAAAATGAGAAATCGCTGGTCAACTTTTAACCTTTATAACGTCCTAACAAAAAAATTTTGTTTCCAAAATTGTGCTGATGTAAAGTAGACATGTGGGAAATGTTATTTAGTAGCTATTTGGTATGACATATTTATCTGTTCTCTGTCCTGGGCCCTGTATTGTTCAACATCTTTATCAATGATTTAGATGAAGGAATTGAGGGTAAACTGGTTAAATTTGCTGATGACACAAAGCTTGGAGGGATAGCTAATACTATAGAAGAGATTCAAAAAGATATAAATAAACTGGAGCAGTGGGCAGCCACTAACAGAATGGTTTTTAACAGGGAAAAATGCAAAGTACTACATCTGGGCAATAAAAATGAAAAAAGCATATACAGAATGGGAGGAATAGGGCTAAGCAACAATAAATCACCTGCCAGGGCAGTGGGATACTCTGTACCGGGCCGGGGTATTGAAGGGATGTGTCACAGCAGCAGTAACCCGGTCCATGGCCCTGGGCGTCCAATAAAAGGGGTTTTATTTACAGGGGAATAAATAGAGTTTGTAGTGTAGGTATTCGTGACGCCACCTGTGGTATCTGGTCAATCGTGACCAGCTCTGTGGTGCAGATCCTCTGAGATAGATGGTGAGATGCAGCAGAGTTGGTAGTCTCCCACAAGTGAGACTATGGGATCCCAGGGCAGGTAGATGTAGTGATAGGTAGTAATGGTGCTGGGAGATGTAGCTGAGTGCAATGGGTGATGCAGGAAGAAACTGAGAAACAGTCAGTGAGTTGCAGTTTCCAAAGCTTTACTCACAGTTCTGATGTGTACAATACAGATGCCCGCTTGGCACTGTGTCCTCCAGGTGAGGGGCTCAGCAAACCCCCAGGTAGATTGGGATGCACCTTTCCAGGACTCCGTTCTAGATGTTTGTGTCTCTTTCTCTGGCCGTCTCCCTGTGCTGATTTTCCACTCCTTTCTATCCTTACAGCACCCTCACCAACTGTGTCACTAATCAGCTGCTGCGAATCCTCTAGGACAACGACTTATTTCTGCGTTCCTCTTGATTCTATATAGCTGCCTCTCAGAGAAGATAATGGTGGTTGATGACTGTGATCCCTGGGGGTATCACAGCAGTCGACTTGCTAGCTGAATCATGAAGTTCTCCCACTAGTCTAGGGGTCGAGTTCCCTCTTGCGACCAAGTCCCTCTGCCAACAGACCGGGACCAACGAATGGCTTCTGCTCTCTCCTTATCCCTAGGACTTCTTCCTCTCTCTCTCTCTCTCCAGAAGCTTTTCTTTCTTTCTCACTTTCTTCCTTCTTCCCACTTCTCTAGGACTAAGCCCTTCCTGGCCTCTTGTCCCTCTCCGAGTCTCTATTTAGACTCCTTCTCTTCTCACTGCAGCCTCCCCTCACTGGGAGCTGCTCCACACAGGTCCTCCTCCTTCCTCGTCTCCCACAGGACTCTCTAATCCTGCCTACTGCTTCCTCAAGCTTCACTCCTCCTTGCTACTTACTCCACCCACCCATACACCCTTTCCTATCTCAGCCTGGGATGAGAACATCCTCCCGAAGGGTCCGTCCAGGGTACCCAGCTGTTCTAGTGTGTGTTGGGTGCAGGTGTTAGAGTCCTAGGTGGTGCTCCCTCCTTACCTGGGAATGGGGTATCACAAATCTGTGTGAGGTGCAATACCTCTGTGGCGACTGAACCCTCAGGGGCGCCACAACAGCACATGTGAAAAAGACTTGGGTATACTAATAGATCACAGACTGAACATGAGTCAACAGTGTGATGCAGCAGCAAAAAGGCAAATACAATTCTGGGATGTATTAACAGAAGCATACAGTCTAGATCACGTGAAGTCATTATTGCCCTATTCTCCTCTTTGGTCAGATTTCATATGGAATACTGCGTCCAGTTTTGGGCACCACATTTTAAGTAAGACATCAACAAACTGTAATAAGTTCAGAGAAGAGCGACCAGAAAGGTGCAAAACGTCCTATGAGGAACGGTTACAGGATTTGGGAATATTTAGCTTGCGAAAAAGGCTGAGAGGAGACTTAATAGCTGTCTACAAATATATCAAGGGCTGTCACATTGTAGAAGGATCATCTTTATTCTTATTTGCACAAGGAAAGACTAGAAGCAATGGGATGAAACTGAATGGGAGGAGACACAGATTAGATATTAGAAAAAACTTTTTGACAGTTAGGGTGATCAAGGAGTGGAACAGGCTGCCACGAGAGGTGGTAAATTCTCCTTCAATGGAAGTCTTCAAACAGAGGCTGGACAAACAGCTGTCTGGGATGATTTAGTAAATCCTGCTTTGAGCAGGGGGTTGGACCAGATGACCCAGGAGGTCTCTTCCAACGCTACCATTCTATGATTCTATGATTCTAAGGGGAAGATATGCAGTACCCGACCATGGCCATTATACTGCTGATGGAGCTATGCTGTTCATCTTTGCAAATGAGAACATCCAGCTGCCGTCAGCATTGGGAACAGCTGATCACCAAGGGTGCTGGATGTTGTACCTTCACCAATCAGGTAATGATAACTTATCCCAAGGATAGGCCATCAATATAAAAGTCCCATACAACCTCTTTAACCCCTTCTTGACCCAGCCTATTTTGACCTTAAAGACCTGGCCATTTTTTGCAATTCTGATCAGTGTCCCTTTATGAGGTAATAACTCAGAAATGCTTCAACGGATCCTAGCGATTCTGAGAGTGTTTTTTTGTGACATATTGGGCTTCATGTTAGTGGTAAATTTTTGTGTTTATTTGTGAAAAAAACAGAAATTTGGCGAAAATTTAGAAAATTTTGCAATTTTCAAACTTTGAATTTTTGTTCTGTTAAACCAGAGAATTATGTGACACAAAATAGTTAATAAATAACTTTTTCCACATGTCTACTTTACATCAACACAATTTTGGAAACAAATTTATTTTTTGTTAGGAAGTTATAAGGGTTAAAATTTGACCAGCAATTTCTCATTTTTACAACAAAATTTACAAAACCATTTTTTTAAAGGACCACCTCACATTTGAAGTCAGTTTGAGGGGTCTATATGTCTGAAAATACCCCAAAGTGACACCATTCTAAAAACTGCACCCCTCAAGCTGATGAAAACCACATTCAAGAAGTTTATTAACCCTTCAGGTTCTTCACAGGAGCTGAAGCAACGTGGAAGGAAAAAATGAACATTTAACATTTTAGTCACAAAAATGATGTTTTACAAACAATTTTTTTATTTTCACAAGGGTAAAAGGAGAAAATGGACAAAAAATGTTGTTGTGCAATTTCTCCTGAGTACACCGATACCCCATATGACTTTTTAAAACCAAAATTGGCTGGAATTGAGATTGGACGCCATGTTGCGTTTGGAGAGCCCCTGATGTGCCTAAACAGTGGAAAACCCCCACAAGTGACCCCATTTTGGAAACTAGACCCCCTAAGGAACTTATCTAGATCTGATGTGAGCATTTTGAACCACCAAGTGTTTCACTAAAGTTTATAATGCCTGTGTGTGAAAAAAAATTCCACAAAAATGATTTTTTAGTCCCAAATTTTTGATTTTTGCCAAGGAAATTGGACCCCAAAAGTTGCTGTCCAATTTGTCCTGAGTACGCTGATACCTCAATGAGGGGAGGAAAAACTGTTTGGGAGCACGGCAGGGCTCGTAATGGAAGTAATGACGTTTTTGAATGCAGACTTTGATGGGTGTCATGTTCAGTTTGCAGAGCCCCTGATGTACCTAAACAGTGGAAACCCCCCACAAGTGACCACATTTTGTAAACTGGACCCCCCTAAGCAACTTATCTAGATCTGTGGTGAGCACTTTTAACCCCCAAGTGCTTCACACAAGTATATAATGCCCGGGCATGAAAATAAAAAAATCCTATTTTTTTCCCACAAAAATGTTTTTTAGTCACCAATTTTTTATTTTCCCAAGGGTAACAGGAGAAATTGGACAACAAAAGTTGTGGTCCAATTTGTCCTGAGCATGCTGATACCCCATATGTGGTGGGGAACCACTGTTTTGATGCACGGAAGAGCTCGAAAGGGAAGGAGCGCCATTTGACTTTTTCAAACCAAAATTGTCTGGAATCGAGATTAGATGCCATGTCGCGTTTGCAGGGCCCATGATGTGTCTAAACAGTGGAAACCCCCTACAAGTGACCCCATTTTAGAAACTAGACCCCCCAAGGAACTTATCTAGATCTGTTGTGAGCACTTTGAATCCCCAACTGCTTCACAAAAGTTTATAACGTAGAGCCGTAAACATAAAAAATATTTTTTCCACAAAAATGATATTTTCACCCCAATTTTTATTTTCCCAAGGGTAACAGGACCCTAAAAGTTATTGTGCAATTTGTCCTGAGTACACTGATACCCCATAAGTGGGGATAAACCACTGTTTGGATGCATGGCAGAGCTTGGAAGAGAAGGAGCACCGTTTGACTTTTTCAACGCAGAACTGCCTGGACACCATGACGCGTTTGGAGAGCCCCTGATGTGCCTAAACAGTGGAAACCCCCCACAAATGACACCGTTTTGGAAACTAGACCCCTCAAGGAACTTATCTAGATGTGTGGTGAGAACCTTGAACCCCCAGGTGTTTCACTAAAGTTTATAACGCCCGAGCGTAAAAATAAAAAAAATCAAATTTTTTCCATGATCTTTTAGTCCCCAATTTTTATTTTTCCAAGGGTAACAGGAGAAATTAGGCCCCAAAAGTTGTTGTCCAATTTGTTCTGAGTACGCTGATACCCATTGGCTGGAATCAATGGTGCACCATGTCGCGTTTGGAAACCCCCTGATGTGCCTAAACCGTGGAAACCACTCAATTATAACTCCAACCCTAAACCCCAACCACACCCTCCATAACCCAATCCCAACCCCCTAACCATAACCCCAATATAACCCCTAACCCTAACCCTAACACATAACCCTAACCACAAGCCTAACCCTAATCCCATCCCTAACCCCAACACACCCTATAACCCTAATCTTAACCCTAATTGCAACTAACCCTAATTCCAACCCTAATCCTAACCCTAACCCTAACCTTAACCCTAATCCTAACCCTAACCCTAATGGAAAAATAAAAATAAAAATATTTTCTTTTTTTTATTATTGTTCACTACCTATGGGGGTGAGAAAGGTGGGGTTATTTACTATTTTTTTATTTTGATCACTGTGATAGGGTCTATCACAGTAATCAAAATGTACTTTCAATGAATGAATAAATCTACCAGCTGGCAGATTCAGCGGGCGCACTGCGCATTCGCCCGCCATTTTGGAAGATGGCGGCGCCCATGGAGGAAGACTGCGGGACACCGCAGGGACATCGGGCATGGTAAAGTACCAGGGGGTGATCGGAAGGCAGTGGGGGTGATCGGAAGGCAGGGGGTGATCTGTTGTGAATGGGTTTGAGATGAGTTCTGAGCAGAGGCTCCCTCTGGTGGTTACAAGCGGTACTAGTGAGGATTGTGAGGACTGGGAATCAGGTGTTACTGATTGGTCTTATATAAGGGAGTCATTTTCCCATCAGGGTTGCCGGTGATCAATTGTTCTGGTCTGAATCCTTCTTTCCAGTTTCCCTTGTAGCCTGCTGTGTCGTGTCTGCATCTCCTGCTATCAGATAAGACAATTTCTTATTTTGTGTTTTTGCTATATTTTTGCATTTTGTCCTGCACTTCTGTGGGGGCCTTCAGGGTCCCCTCCGGGGGCTTTTGCCCTCTCAGTTTAGTCCAGCCACTGTGTTTTGTACTTTTGCTTTTTCCAGTTTTTTTTCAGTGGCTGCTGTTTTGATTTTTTTACACCAGAGAACTAATTTAGGTGGTAGAGGTCGTGTGATCTCAGGTGATTTTGAAATTAGTAGAGTTGGTGTTTTTTCAGGGTTTTCTGAGATTGCAGTAAGTACCCTTCCTGTCCTTTTCTATTTAGATAGTTTGGGCCCCAGCGTTTGCTCATACTATTTTCTTTCTGTGTCAGTATTTCCTCTTGTCTAACCGCCATTACATGTTTGGGGGCTTTCTATTATCTTTGGGGTTCTGCTCCGGGGCAGATAGCTTTCCTATTTCTATCTTTAGGTGTAGTTAGTTTCTCAGGCTGTGACGAGGCGTCTAGGACCAACGTAGGAACGCTCCACGGCTGCCTCTAGTTGCGGTGGTTAGTCAGGGTACTGCAATCTCATAGATTCCAACTGCTCTGGTGTATTTCCTTTTTTACCTGCACTCCTCAGCTACCGTAACATAACAGTGATCGGAAGGCTGGGGGGAGCGGAGGGAAGAGGAGGGGGAGCAGATAATGACGGTGGCGGCAGATCACCGCCATCAGTAGGTGGCGGGGGCAGAGCGCCCCCATCAGTCAGTGTGTGGGGGGTCAGTTTAGTGTCTCCAGCCATGGCCGATGATATTTCAGCATCGGCCATGACTTGATTGTAATATTTCACCAAAATTCATTGGTGAAATATTACTATCGCTCTGATTGGCTGTTGAAAGTGAAACAGCCAATCAGAGCGATCGTAGCCATGGGGGGGGGTTAAGCCACCCCCCTGTGGTGAAGTACAAAGGGTCTTGTGCCTGCGGGTCGGGTGACCTTTCAGTGACCCCGGTCACCCGACCCGCAGGAAAGCGATCCTTCCATGACACAGCATATGCGTCACAGGTCGGATTGGCACTGACTTTCATACGCTGTGTCAAAGGTCGGGAAGGGGTTAATGAATCTAGCCCAAAATATTTAAAAAATAGACAAAAAAGAATTCATGTAATTTAAAACTGTATCAAATACAAGAGATACTTAATATAATTAATAATAAAAATTCAAGGCGTTGAATGTTTTTTAGAAACAGTAGACATTTTTGCAAGATTGACCTTTAGCAGGAGTACTTGTTATCCACGTTCCTCTTATTTTTCCCACAAAATGAAAAAAAAGGATATTTTGAAGCGGAACATATGAAAGCACATTACCATAGACTACATCAGTGTCTCACATCTGCCAGCATATCCTGGCACATATTATAATACCGTCAAATACAGTACATGGAGGTCTAGAACATTTTTAGATTTTTTTTTCCAAAATAAAGATAGTTTCAATAAACCTAATGAAATAGTGTCATTTTATAGCTGGGATATAGCAAATCTCAATTTACTGAGTTCAAACATTCAGCTTGCAATAAAATGTGTAATTTGGTAATTTGTGCTCATTACTGAACCGACAGTGAAGACATGAGACAGAGCAGTTTACTTGTAAGTAACATTAGCAGGAAGTCTGAATGTTTGTAGATAACCCAGACTAATTATGTGACTTCCTAGTTCTAGTAAAAAACTGTTGGATCACATTTTTCTGTGTATCTTCTGGATTACTAAAAACATTTGATTTGGCCTGAAATTAAAGAGCACGCTTCACGCATATTTTTAACCAACCCCAAAACAGACTTTGAATTTGCACACGATTTACAGGAAGCCATTACTGATGGAATTCTTGCAGTGTTCATCCAAAACTCACACATTTTAATGCTGCTGGTCTACCTAAGGGGGTAGAGGGTGCAAAGGTTTAATTCATAGGGTAGCACCATTGCTTTCCTTTGGTTTATGTAGAAAAAAATAGAAAACATATTTCCTTTTCTTTCTATATTTACCCAGCTGCTGCTGTCACCTCAATTTGGGAGCTCTGCTTAAAGTAACATGCACAAGCGTATACCAATGTTTGGTTACTAAACTGTAGAAGGATATTAGAGAGATGTTTATATAAAGTACAGATATGGAATGATAGCTCCATACAGTTGTGCACAGTACCATGTAACGGGTGAAGCAGAGGACAGCATTAAATACCTTTAAAGAGGCTATTTAGAGAGCAAGCATATAGATGGATATTTTAAGACTGGCCAAATTAAACTTGCTCAATTATATTTAATGAAATATTGGACGATGAATGGGATGTGTAATTAGCCATGATTGGCTCAAGCGGAAAACACAGATGTAAAAATATATCAATGTGGAACTCCTAGCTTGGCTCTGGAATATAACTAGTGCTTTATGGAAGTATGAGCTAGTTCCATGCCATGCACAAATTTGGTTCTAATTCCACATTTTGACACCGTACCTGCCTCAGTATGGGAGCTTGATATTACATGGGTTGGCCTTGGAGAATACCACCCAAAACCCTAGCTTTCTCCATACAGCCATCTTTCTCTTACTATTCAATTTCCTATTTCTGACCACCCAAAACGTTGTTGATCTTACTTTTACAATAAGCTATTATAGCTCAATTAGCGTAAAGTGAAGTTGGATATGAGTAAAAAGAAAATCAAAAAGTTGAAACATGCTTTGTGACCTTTGGAGTGCTATTCCTCTAAGTGTCTACAGAATACATTGTGTGTTGTACAACTGCACCAGTGAACAAGATGATTGTACTAGTTTGCTACTGCCAATAAACTATCTATCATTCAACTCGTGCCTGTCTACTGTGTTTTATATCTATATTCTACTGCTGTCAGTGCTGATGTAAAGCAGGCCACCGGATGTAATGCACAAATGGGCACAAGGCGGGAACAGACAACAAAACTATTTATTGGTTTCATAATGGGAGGAATCAGTGGACCTGGGGAAGCAATTTAACAATAGAAAATAGCACAAACACAAGTGGATTATGCAATGCAAAACATACAATAAAGGTACTGCCACACTAAACAATCCCGCTAGCGATCACGATAACGACGCATACTAATGCGATCGCTAGCGGGATTGTTTCTATATCGCTAAGTGCGGCCACATTAGCGATATAGTTAACGACGCATTCGCCGTTAGCGATCTTCTTAACGACTTTAGCGGTACAAAAGTACCGCTAAATCGCTAAGAAAAGGTGCCACACTAGCGATATATACTTACCCAGCGGGAGCGCCGACGAGAAAATAGGGTCCGGAGCGATTCCAGCGACGAGCGAGATCACAGCAGGAAGCTCGTCGCTGGCAGATGCCGCACTGAACAACATCGCTAACGGGATCGCTAAATAGTGACGTTTTTTTAGCGATCCCATTAGCGATATTGTTCAGTGTGGCATACCCTTTAGTCTTACAGTTCAATCTGAATAATCAGAGAAGTCTCTTAAAGGATTATCCTAGCATAATGTGATGCTAGTCACTTCTCATGGTCAAGCCGTGGTCAGAGTGGTCAAGGAGTCCAAGGTCATAAGCCAGGAGGGTACGTCATAAACAGAAGGAAGAGACAAAAGCGTAGTCAGGTAACGTTCCGAGGTCAGAGTACTGGGAGGATAACGGATCAGAGCTGAAGGGGTTAAACAGGTGGATGGTCAGAACAAAGTCCAAGGTCAGGCAACAGATCAAGAATACAGAACTCAAGGCACAGGAAAGCACAACACAAACCTCACAAGATGAATGTACTTCTGGCAGTGTTCTGGGAAACTCAGCTCAGCTAAGAAGCATGTCCATTAACTGGAGTAATGAACACATGAGACAGCCGACGCCTCACAGTCTCAGATTGGATTGTCGAGCTGTCAATCAACAAACTGACAGCTCAGCATGTGCCTGTATCAGATTGGATGGCTAAGCTGTCAATCAAAGTACTGACAGCTTCATCACACCTCTATACCAGATTGGACAGCTGAGCTGTCAGCAACCGCATCCCAGACACACTGAAGGGTGGAACCTTGACACGTCTCTTCATTAGTGGTGGTACACCCGTTCCTGTGAGAGATGCTATGCTAGCACTTCTTAACATAATGACTCTAGTGGGGGTCACTGAGAATTCCTGCTAGGCCGCAAGTCCTCCTAACAAAGTCTATTGAGCCTCCTTCACCCCAGCCGACTTAGACCTGTTGTCCTTGCCCAGGCCAACCCCTGTACCATATGTTGGTTGCAGGAAGTGATGGCCCGTCTGACTCATGTCTCCCTCCTATCATCGTAGGTGCCCTCCCCCGATCAAAGTCTTCTCTTAGATCTTTGGTGCTTGACCGAAAGCGGGTGTCTCCTTGACTTAGAGGAAAAAAAGAGTGGGCTCCGGCTTCTGGCTGCTGTTGTCTGACCTCTGTACTTTGGCGCAGATTGGGAATTTGGACCTTGACTGGCACAGTCTGGGCTCTGTGTCTTGACTGGAGTAGATCTGGTTCTCAGGTTTTGACCGGCATAGTCGGGTCTCCAGAACTCAATGGGCATCGTCCGAGCTCTGTCTGACTGTGGCCAGCACGCTGCTGGCGCACGCTCTCTGCTGAGGCCTGTCACACTGGCTTAGCATCATTTCTGACCGTCTGTGCTGCTACGTTCCTTATCACCAAATCACTCCACGGTTTGACGAGCAGGATCTTTATCATCCAAGGAACCTGACCCAGTCTCCCACTTGAACTCGCTCCCCATGCAACGCTTCTGGTGCCAGTTGGTTCCACATGGTCTCATCTAGCTGGTAGGTGGCAGCCTTTGCGCACTAATGACACATCATGCAGGGGCTGTTCAGGGGTACCAAAACTTCCTCTTACACAGGCGGTGCACAACGGACATCTCACTTAACCCATAATACTCTATATGGTGTGGCCATTGCTCATAAACAGCCACAACTCTCAAATGATGTCCATTGTGTCCTATAGCGATATTGTACTGTTGCCGTTGGGGCTGCCAGTGCTGGCCTTACACTGTCAATTCTCTTCTTACCTTTCCCATCATATTCCGCAATGTGCAGTTTCTGCAGCTTCTACTGCCAATAGACAGCCACACCAGCCCATATCTCCTGAATGTCTATTGTATTGTATGCTTATACTGCTGCTGTCAACCTTACCCTATACATCGTAAATACATTTGAAACTGCTTCCAAAAAAGGGATTATTTGGGGGTTCCTTAATAAAATAAACATTGCGTCATCTCTTTCCAAATCGCAAACCTATTGATGCTGCCAAAATGGGGATCATTTTTAAAATGCTTTCTAAACAGTTCTAATTGTTTCATTTATAAAACAAGAAACATGATGCTACTCTCCAAACATGGATAATTTTTAGTGCATCGTTTGTCAAAAAGCCATCTACCCCAAAAAGTGATCATTTATTAACCATTTTTTTACTTTAAAAAGTCTATCATTGCAGTGTTTTACAGGCAATTGATTAGTATCGCATATTATTATTATTTATTTATATAGCGCCATTAATTCCATGGTGCTGTACATGAGAAGGGGTTACATACAAAGTTATAGATATCATTTACAGTAAACAAATTTACAATGACAGACTGGTACATCCATTTACCCATACCTAGATATGTTTTGGTCACTTGCACATTACTAAGATAGCATTGTTTGTGTTAAAGACTTTGAAAGAGTTTAATAAAGTCTTAGGGGACCTGTTATACACTTCTTTTCAATTGCAGTCAAATTCAAATGTCAAAAGATCCTCTCATCCTTAGTGAAAACCAAACACAACATACTAGGGCAAACAACTTATATCAACTATCAAGCATGAAGATGAAAGGGTAATGATATAAGGTTGTTTTCAGCTCATAAAGTCCTGTGTTTTATTCTATTAAATCTTTGTTCATTCTGAGATTTTCAGTCAAGTAGGTGGTCCCTAATCAGTGAGTGACAGCCATATCTGTATGTACATTATACAAAGGAAACTATTAATAATGAGTAGAACCACCCACTAGACTGAAAATCTGGAATTACAAGAGATTTAAATAATAAAAAATGCCTTCATACTAAATATTTTTTCTTATAAAATTTTCCATCAACCTGCTCAACTCCTCCTGCTTTATAGCTTGCAGAAGACAATTACTTCAAGTTATTGCTGCCATAGGTAGTTCTACAATGTATTGATTCATGGGGCTTGCTATACTTTTCATGCACTGTTTCAGCATTTTGAGTCTTTATAAAATCACATCCACTTTGCTTGGACAGTTGAGTGCTGCAAGTTTTCTGCACAAAAAAATGCAGCAGAAAACACGCAGTCTTTACACTAAATGTGAGCATAGCCTAAAGCAAATGTCTTTTCAAAAGGCTGTGTAACTCTTTTCAGCCCTGACGTCATTTCCATAAAATAATTGGCAGTATTGACAATTACTAGTTACCACAATCTCAGTGATGGTCATGGTGACTAGTAGAAATGAGCAAATATTTCAATATTCGGTTCAGCTCACAATCGCCGAATTTGCAATATTCACCGATTTAATCGCTGATTTATTCACCAAATATAGCTAAACATACACAGCACAAAAGTCAGTGTTTCCCACGCTGTGTGATAGTGTGGGAAACACCAGCGTAGCGCTTCTGATTGGCGGTGAAATTATCCACGCTGGTCAGAGAGCCGCGGTTCCCACACTGTCAAAAGACAGCTGTGATCGGAGGTATAAAGTTTATTTCCGGTCACTGGTGTCAGCTGATGTGACTACTGCTCCCATCATCTGAAACCTGCTGCCACTAATAACAGTGAGAGCATGAACGGCGGATGGGAGTATTCATCAGCTGCTCCTGTGCTGTAAATAAATAATTAAAAAAAACCCTGCCTGGCTTCCCCTGTAGTTTCGATAACCAGCCAGGCAAAACTCACAGCTGGGGCTGCAACCCTCAGCTGTCAGCTTCAGCATGGCTGGTTATTAAGAATAGATGGGTCCCCACGCCTTGTTTTTAATTATTTAAATGAATAATTGAAAAAACAGCATGAAGTTCCCCCCATTTTTAACAACCAGCCTTGCCAAAGCTCACAGCTGGGGGCTAGTATTTTCAGGCTGGTAACGGGCCATGGATATTACCCCAAATCCTAAAAATAGCAGCCCGCAACTGCCCAGGAAAGATGCATCTATTAGATGCTGTGTCTTTATTTACCATGTAACTAAAGGATTAGTAATGGACATTTCTCCTAGACACCTCTCCATTACTAAGCTCTGGGCTTGATGTCATTTGAAAATACAACGGTGACATCAACCCCACAAACATGAACCCCACTTGCCACCACTACAGGGCAAGTGGGAAAAGCCGGGCAAAGCGCCAGAATTGGCGCATCTAATAGATGTGCCATTTCTGGGCGGCTGCGGGCTGCTATTTTTAGGCTGGAGGGCAATATCCATGGCTCCTTACCAGTTTGAGAGTACCAACCCCAGCTGTCTGCTTTAGCAAGGCTGGTTGTCAAAAATGGGGGGACCTAATGCTGTTTTTTTAATTATTTATCTAACTAATTAAAAAATATGGCACGGGGACCGCCTCTATTCTTGTTAACTAACATTGCTGATGGTGACAGCTGAGGGATTCAGCCCCCAGCTGTGAGTTTTGCCTGGCTGGTTATCAAAAATAGAGGGGAACCCACACAGATTTTTTTTTAATTATTTAATTACAGCGCAGGAGCGGCCGATGAAGGCCAGTGTCACACTACCGTAGAATACAGGCGACTGCTATGCAACAAAACATTGCAAGCAAGCCTATGGGTGCGAGAAAAAAAATTGCACAGCACTCGACCCTCCGAGTGCTGTCTGATTTTTATGCACCAATGTCATTTGAAAAGCCGGTAATTCATGTGCCGCATACAGTAAAATCACAGAGTGACAGGTTAGAATAGAATAGATAGAATATATATACATAGAAAGCATATATATATATAATATATATATATATATACACTGCTAAAAAAAGTAAAGGGAACACTCAAATAACACATCCTTGATCTAAGCGAATGAAATATTCTCATTGAATACTTTGTTCTGTACAAAGTTGAATGTGCTGTCCACATAATCACACAAAAATCATCAATGGAAATCAAATTTATTAACCAATGGAGGCCTGGATTTGGAGTCACCCACAAAATTAAAGTGGAATGTAATGTCCTTAAAACAAGTCAAAATAATGCTCAGTAGCGTGTGGCCTCCACGTGCCTGTATGACCTCCCTACAATGTCTGGGCATGCTCCTGATGAGGATGGTCTCCTGAGGGATCTCCTCCCAGACCTGGATTAAAGCATCTGCCAACTCCTGGACACTCTGTGGTGCAACGTGAAGTTGGTGAATGGGGTGAGACATGATGTCCCAGATGTGCTCAATCGGATTCAGGTCTGGGGAACGGGCAGGCATAGCTTCAATGCCTTAGTCTTGCAGGAACTGCTGTCACACTCCAGCCACATGAGTTCTGGCATTGTTCTGAATTAGGAGGAACCCAGGGCCATCCGCACCAGCATAGGGTCTCACAAGGGGTCTGAGGATCTCATCTCGGTACCTAATGGCAGTCAGGCTACCTCTGGCGAGCACATGGGGGGCTGTGGGGCCCTTCAAAGAAATGCCACCCCTCACCATTACTGACCCACTGCCAAACCGGTCATGCTGAAGGATGTTGCAGGCAGCAGATCGCTCTCCACGGCGTCCCCAGACTCTGACATGTCTGTCACATGTGCTCAGTGTGAACCTGTTTTCATCTGTGAAGAACACAGGGCGCCAGTGGAGAATTTGCAAATCCTGGTGTTATGTGGCAAATGCCAAGCGTCCTGCACGGCGTTAGGCTGTGAGCACAACCCCCATCTGTGGACGTTGGGCACTCAGACCATCCTCATGGAGTCAGTTTCTAATCATTTGTGCAGACACATGCACATTTGTGGCCTGCTGGAGGTCATTTTGCAGGGCTCTGGCAGTGCTCCTCCTGTTCCTCCTTGCACAAAGGCAGAGGTAGCGGTCCTGCTGCTGGTTTGTTGCCCTATTACGGCCCCCATCACATCTCCTGGTGTACTGGCCTGTCTCCTAGTAGTGCCTCCAGCCTCTGGACACTACACTGTCAGACACAGCAATCCTTCTTGCCACAGTTCGCATTGATGTGCCATCCTGGATGAGCTGCACTACCTGAGCCACTTGTGTGGGTTGTAGAGTCCGTCTCATCCTATCATGAGTGTGAAAGCACAACCAACATTCAAAAGTGACCAAAACATCAGCCAGAAAGCATTGGTACTGAGATGTGGTCTGTGGTCCCCACCTGCAGAACCACTTCTTTATTGAGTGTGTCTTGATAATTGCCAATTAGAGTTGAGCGAAACAGGTGGGTCAGATTCAAAAGTCTCCGACTTTCGCCAAAGTCGGGTTTCGTTGGCCGAAACCTGACCATAGCGTGCAGTTGGCCATGCGGTCATCGACCTGAGTGCCCAAGTCGGATTTCCCATAATGCCTGCAGGCGCCTTTTTTCAGCCAATGAGCAAGGACATACACTGTGGGCAACGAGATGACATGGGCAGCATCCAAAACCATCTTAGAGAAGGGCATTGCAGTGATTGGCTTGGTTTGGGGGGCGTCATAGTGTCTATAAAAGCCCTCACCGCCGACCTCCATTTTACTTCTGCCAATATTAACAGTATCGAGAGTTTGCTGACGCTGTTTATCAGTAGGGAGAGAGTTAGGCAGGAAAGAGAAATTCTTCTGTGCTTGTGCTGATAGCAATTGTGCTGTACAGTTAGTGTGCAGTGACAGGGGAGGATTTTCTTGTGGGCAGCAGTGCTGGTTATTTGGCTGCCTGCCAGTGACAGGGGAGGATTTTCTTATGTACAGCAGCATTGATTATTAGGCTGCCTGCTAGCTGTATTGCTGTGTATACACTGCTGTGCAGACTGCTTTTTACACAGCACTAATACTTTGATTCTTTTTTTCTGCACACTTACTGACTGTTCATTTTTTTCCACACCGTATAGAGCTGTACGCTAATCACACTCTACCGTGTACCGGCTGGTATCACGGACAAATACTACATGCTGACTATCTGTGTGTGACTCTGGAAATATATACGGAGATTGCAATTTTCCGCTACACCATATAGTAACATAGTAACATAGTAACATAGTTATTAAGGTTGAAGGAAGACTTTAAGTCCATCTAGTTCAACCCATATCCTATCCTAACCTGCCCTAACATGTTGATCCAGAGGAAGGCAAAAAAAACCCAAGTGGCAAACAGTAAGCTTCACATTGGGGAAAAAAATTCCTTCCCGACTCCACATACGGCAATCAGACTAGCTCCCTGGATCAACGCTGTATCTAGGAAACTAGTGAATATAGCCTGTAATATTCTACTTTTCAAGAAAGGCATCCAGTCCCTTCTTAAATTTTAGTAAGCAATCACTCATTACAACATTAGACGGCAGAGAGTTCCATAGTCTCACTGCTCTTACAGTAAAGAATCTGCATCTGTGATTATGGCTAAACCGTCTTTCCTCCAGACGTAGAGGATGCCCCCTTGTCCCCGTCACAGGTCTAAGAGTAAAAAGATCATTAGAAAGGTCTTTGTACTGTCCCCTCATATATTTATACATTGTAATAAGATCACCCCTAAGCCTTCGTTTTTCCAAACTAAATAACCCCAAGTGTAATAACCTGTCTTGGTATTGCAGACCCCCCAGTTCTCTAATAACCTTGGTCGCTCTTCTCTGCACCCGCTCCAGTTCAGCTATGTCTTTCTTATACACCGGAGACCAGAACTGCACACAGTATTCTAAGTGTGGTCGCACCAGTGACTTGTATAGAGGTAAAATTATGTTCTCCTCATGAGCATCTATGCCTCTTTTAATGCATCCCATTATTTTATTTGCCTTGGCAGCAGCTGCCTGACATTGGCCACTAAATGTGAGTTTGTCGTCCACCCATACACCCAGGTCTTTTTCAGTGACAGTTTTGCCCAGTGTTTTACAATTAAGCACATAATTATACATCTTATTTGTTCTACCCAAGTGCATGACCTTACATTTATCCCCATTAAAGCTCATTTGCCATTTATCAGCCCAAGCTTCTAGTTTACATAAATCCTCCTGTAATATAAAATTATCCTCCTCTGTATTTATTACCCTGCAGAGTTTAGTGTCATCTGCAAATATTGAAATACTACTCTGTATGCCCCCTACAAGGTCATTAATAAATATGTTAAAGAGAAGCGGCCCCAATACTGACCCCTGTGGTACCCCACTGCTAACCGTGACCCAGTCCGAGTGTGCTCCATTAATAACCACCCTTTGTTTTCTATCCATGAGCCAGTTCTTAACCCACTTACACATATTTTCCCCTATCCCCATTGTTCTCATTTTATGTATCATCCTTTTGTGTGGCACTGTATCAAAAGCTTTTGAGAAGTCCATGAACACCACGTCCACTGCATTCCCTTGGTCCAGTCCTGAACTTACCCCTTCATAAAAGCTTATCAGATTAGTCTGACAAGAACGGTCCCTCGTAAACCCATGCTGATACTGTGTCATGAGGTTATTCAGCTTCAGATACTCCAATATAGTATCCCTTAAAAAACCCTCCAGGATTTTACCCACAGTAGATGTTAAGCTCACTGGCCTATAATTTCCAGGTTCAGTTTTTGCCCCCTTTTTGAATATTGGCACCACATTTGCTATACGCCAGTCCTGTGGTACAGACCCAGTTATTATGGAATCTTTAAAGATTAAAAATAAAGGTCTATCTATAACTGTACTTAATTCCTGCAGTACTCGGGGGTGTATCCCATCCGGGCCCGGGGATTTGTCAACTTTAGTGATTTTTAGACGCCGCCGTACTTCCTGCTGGGTTAAGCAGGTGACATTTAATGGAGAATTTTTTTTATCTCTGATCATGTTATCTGTCATGGGATTTTCTTGTGTAAATACAGTTGAAAAAAAGTCATTTAGCAGATTGGCTTTTTCCTCATCCTCATCCACCATTTCACCCAGACTATTTTTAAGGGGACCAACACTATCATTTTTTAGTTTCTTGCTATTTATGTAGTTAAAGAATATTTTGGGATTATTTTTACTTTCTCTGGCAATGAGTTTCTCTACCTCAATCTTTGCTGTCTTGATTTGCTTTTTACAGAATTTATTCAGTCTTCTGTATTTATTTAATGCCTCTTCACTACCTACTTGCTTTAATTCCCTAAACGCTTTCTATTTGTCCCTTATTGCGCCCCTTACAGCTCTATTTAGCCATAGTGGTTTCCTCCTAATTCTAGCATGTTTATTCCCATAGGGTATATACTGTGCACAGGTCCTATTCAGGATACTAATAAACGTCTCCCATTTTCTTTGTGTATTTTTATGTCTCAGGATATCGTCACAGTTTATTGCACCAAGATCATCTCTTATCCGTTGGAAATTTGCCTTCCTGAAGTTTAGTGTCCTTGTAACCCCTCGACTACACATCTTATTAAAGGATACATGAAAGCTTATTATTTTGTGATCACTATTACCCAAGTGACCCCAACCTTATATTTGATATGCGGTCTGGCCTGTTGGATAATATTAGGTCTAGCAGTGCCCCCCCTCTTGTTGGGTCCTGAACTAGTTGTGAAAGGTAATTGTCTCTCATAGTTGCCAAAAACTTATTACCTTTGCTGGAACTGCAGGTTTCTGTTCCCCAATGTATTTCAGGGTAGTTGAAGTCCCCCATAGTAATGACTTCTCCTTGAGTTGCTGCTTCATCTATTTGCTTTACGAGGATATTCTCCTTTGCTTCCATTATTTTAGGAGACTTATAACAAACCCCTATCAATAATTTATTATTTTTCCCCCTCCCTAATCTCCACCCACAGAGACTCTACATCTTCTTTAGATTCACAGATATCACGCAGGATGGGTTTTAAGGATGATTTTACATATAAACACACACCCCCACCTCGCTTATTTTTACGGTAATTTCTAAACAGACTATAGCCCTGTAAATTAACCGCCCAGTCGTGGCTCTCATCCAGCCAAGTCTCAGATATCCCCACCATGTCATAATTATGTTCCAACAAAATTAATTCTAATTCCTCCATTTTGTTGGTGAGGCTTCTAGCATTAGTATACATGCACTTTATGTATCTCTCTGAACCTCTATTCTTTCTTAAATTATTAACTGTTCTAACCCCACCCCCCAAGCTGTACGCTTCTCATACAGTACCGTATATCTGCTCTTTGTATTACGGTCAAATCCATACTGAGTGAGCGTCTGTGTGTGACTCCGGAAAATTATGGATTGCAATTTCCTACACGTTGTGTTGCTTCTGACATTATGTATATCTGCTTTTGTATCTACGGTCAAAACCATCTGATGAGGTCTGTGTGCTCGAAATATTACAGAGATTGCATTTTCCCCTACACCGATACAGCTGTACGCTTCTTATACAGTACCGTATATCTGCTCTTTGTATTACGGTCAAATCCATACTGAGTGAGCGTCTGTGTGTGACTCGGAAATATATATGGAGATTGCAATTTTCCCCTACACCGTATACAGCTGTATGCTTCTGATGACAGTACTGTATATCTGCTCTTTGTATTACGGTCAAATCCATACTGAGTGAGCGTCTGTGTGTGACTCCGGAAATATATACAGAGATTGCAATTTTCCCCTACACCGTATACAGCTGTACGCTTCTTAGACAGTACCGTATATCTGCTCTTTGTATTACGGTCAAATCCATACTGAGTGAGCGTCTGTGTGTGACTCTGGAAATATATACGGAGATTGCAATTTTCCCCTACACCGTATACAGCTGTATGCTTCTGAGACAGTACCGTATATCTGCTCTTTGTATTACGGTCAAATCCATACTCAGTGGGCGTCTGTGTGTGACTTCGGAAATATATGCAGAGATTTAAATTTTCCCCTTCACCATATACAGCTGTACGCTCCTCATACAGTACCATATATCTGCTGTTATTTTTGGTACATTTTCCCAAACATGAGGAAGTATGGTGGAAGAGACTGCGGACGTGGGCGGGGGGGCCAGCTGGGAATGATGGTGGTGGTGGTGGTGGTGCATCTGCTGGTAGTGCCAAAAGCCCAATAGCAGCTAAGGCAGGAGGTGTTGAGCCTGCGTTATCGACTGGCTCCAGAAGGCCTGGAAGGCTCCCTTTTCTGGGAGTAGGTAAACCGCTTTTAAAGCCGGAGCATCAGGAACAGGTTTTGGCTTACATTGCCGAAACAGCCTCCAGCTCTATCGCCTCCTCTTCTGAACTTTCAAAAAATGCAAGCACTGAGTCGTCAGTGCAGGCTCCTGGTCAGAAACGACACCTTTCCTTGTGTCATTCACCCCCACCAAAAGTGAAGGATGCGGCAGGCCACACTTCAGATTACTCCATGGAGCTCTTTTCACATACCATGCCTGGGTTATCAATTCAAATCCAGAATTCCAAAGTCCAAGATGAATATGACATGGAGTGCACTGATGCACAGCCACTGGTATCTGAGTCTGCTGGTACATTCACCCACAGCACTACATTGCCCTGCAGTCTACTGAGCCAGAATCTGACCCTGATGAAACTCAGGTGCCCATTCCCGCATACTCTAACACCTTACACGGTGACACAGAGGAAGGTGCAGATGAAATTGAAAAGGAGGTGATGGATGACCCAGTTGTTGACCCGGATTGACATCCATTGGGGGAAGAGGGTGCTGCTGGCAATAGCTCAGAAGAGGAGGAGTATCCGCGGCAGGCATCGACATCGCAGCTGCGGTTATCTGGCAGGCCCGTAGCAGTCCAAAAATGTGTTAAAAAAGCAAAACGAGTTGCAGGACAGCTTGGCCAGACAGTCAAATTAGCACTGCGTGCAAGCCCTGAAAATTTATCCCATAGTAGGAATAGAGCAGTGTGGCACTTTTTTGACCAAAATCCTATTGATGAGGCAAAGGTTATCTGTAAGAAGTTAGAAATCACAGTAAATTTATTGCCTAGATCCAAAATAGTGCTTCCAACTATCAACAAATTCCAAAAAATCATAGGAAGCTTTTTCCACTATAAAAATACAAATTTTATTTAGAACATTTTTAAAATACATATACGGATAAAAATATCCAAATGGGGGACAACATTATGCAAAAAAAGCCTACAGAAAACAGGTACAGGTACAGTTGGTAGTGTTCAATAGTGAATATATCCGTATATCATGCTTAAAGCCACATTGACAAACAAGGGGTTATGTATATTTAATGTCTATCACATATACCACAGTTAACCAAATAACACCATAGATCAACATATCAGTTACTGAGAGTAACATATCATCATAGGAGATATAATAACATAGTGTCACAAAGTAGCAAACTGAAAAGTTGCCAGACTGTAGCAGACCAACTGCATATACAATATATAGAGACGCCGAGAAACAAAAGCAGTCAAAGGTCAAAAGTAGAAAAAATAGAAAAAACTTTATTGATGTAATAGGATAAAAAGTATTACACAACAGGTGAACCCTGCATGTGCCACAACACACAATAAAAACACAGCAAGGGAAACCATGTGTGGTAACGTAGATATAATAATGCCTCTTATTCCATATGTAATTAATATTTCACATAGCTGAAATGCATAGGTAAGTATATAGAGGTAAATAAAGCATGGTGATGTCATACATACCACTAAAGTCACCAATGTGAGACCACACAGGTTACCCTTGCCGCCCCAACGCGCGTTTCGGAGGGTTTCCTTCCTTCCTTCTTCAGGGGGCAAGGTTACAGCTAAACAGCCGTGTTTAAATATACAAGTGAATCAGGAAATAACATCTGTGTCTAATTCAAGTATACACCTCCTCATTAATTAACAAACACCAGAGCATACCTGCATTTAGAACCAGGAAATGGCGTATCAGATTAACGATAGTCGTAGCCATGACAACCGTGCCAACAGCGCTATCATCGGGGAACGCCAAGACACATGGGGCCCCATGTGGATGAGCGTCCCTAGTTCAGCGATGCGGGACACCGGAAATACAGGAGCTGACATGCGCAGTAGCGCAAAAGATGCATGTGATGGAGCTATGCACGGGACATGCGTAGTAAAGATAGCGGCAGCCATTTCTATGAAGACCAAATGCAGGGATCTCCTGGTGTCAACCATTCATGCACAATAGTGAATAGTCAATATGCAGGTAGCCAAACTAAATAGTGACTAGAAATAAAAATAAATATACAGAAAGTGCACAGATAAAAGTTGAATAAACACAAAAAAGGGGGAGATAAATGATAAACAACAAAATATTAAAGTATAAAGACAAATAATCATATAAATAAAAAGTAACACAGACATAACCAGAGTGTGGGCAAAAGAGATATATATACAAACCAAAAACCACATTAATTCATAATTGCCACATGTCATGGACATATAATACACTCAAATAACAAGACATAAAAAGATATTTTATATATATATCTATATCATACTATTGAGCTAACCAAATTAACATGCATATCGGCAATGTCCATCACAAAAACATGATCAATTACAATCAGTACAGATAAACAGTGATAGGTGCAACAAATATCGCAGCGTAACGATTGCAAGACGTTTTTTGCATGTACTGGCATAGTGCCTGACTGGTATCAGATGTCTCAAAAAGTCCAAATGACAATGCTGACAAGATGTAGCAGATCCCATACAATAAAAACAAAACCATAAAAATAAAAAATAAAAAAATTAATATAAGACAAAAAGAAAATAGACAAAAAATAAAAGGCAAAAAGAAAATAGACAAAAAATAAAAATAGACAAAAAATAAATAGACAAAAAATGGTTTTTTATGGTTTTGTTTTTGTTAATTTGGTTAGCTCAATAGTATGATATAGATATATATATAAAATATCTTTTTATGTCTTGTTATTTGAGTGTATTATATGTCCATGACATGTGGCAATTATGAATTAATGTGGTTTTTGGTTTGTATATATATCTCTTTTGCCCACAAATCTGGTTATGTCTGTGTTACTTTTTATTTATATGATTATTTGTCTTTATACTTTAATATTTTGTTGTTTATCATTTATCTCCCCCTTTTTTGTGTTTATTCAACTTTTATCTGTGCACTTTCTGTATATTTATTTTTATTTCTAGTCACTATTTAGTTTGGCTACCTGCATATTGACTATTCACTATTGTGCATGAATGGTTGACACCAGGAGATCCCTGCATTTGGTCTTCATAGAAATGGCTGCCGCTATCTTTACTACGCATGTCCCGTGCATAGCTCCATCACATGCATCTTTTGCGCTACTGCGCATGTCAGCTCCTGTATTTCCGGTGTCCCGCATCGCTGAACTAGGGACGCTCATCCACATGGGGCCCCATGTGTCTTGGCGTTCCCCGAT
Organism: Oophaga sylvatica; assembly: GCA_033576555.1. NCBI lineage: Eukaryota > Metazoa > Chordata > Amphibia > Anura > Dendrobatidae > Oophaga > Oophaga sylvatica. The sequence goes on from JARQOD010000005.1 coordinate 343,305,436, forward strand.
GATAGCGCTGTTGGCACGGTTGTCATGGCTACGACTATCGTTAATCTGATACGCCATTTCCTGGTTCTAAATGCAGGTATGCTCTGGTGTTTGTTAATTAATGAGGAGGTGTATACTTGAATTAGACACAGATGTTATTTCCTGATTCACTTGTATATTTAAACACGGCTGTTTAGCTGTAACCTTGCCCCCTGAAGAAGGAAGGAAGGAAACCCTCCGAAACGCGCGTTGGGGCGGCAAGGGTAACCTGTGTGGTCTCACATTGGTGACTTTAGTGGTATGTATGACATCACCATGCTTTATTTACCTCTATATACTTACCTATGCATTTCAGCTATGTGAAATATTAATTACATATGGAATAAGAGGCATTATTATATCTACGTTACCACACATGGTTTCCCTTGCTGTGTTTTTATTGTGTGTTGTGGCACATGCAGGGTTCACCTGTTGTGTAATACTTTTTATCCTATTACATCAATAAAGTTTTTTCTATTTTTTCTACTTTTGACCTTTGACTGCTTTTGTTTCTCGGCGTCTCTATATATACCACAGTGCATAGATTTTTAAGTAAAATATCCCCAAAACATATCTGTTAGCATAGGGTTAAAACGGACATAAAGATTGCCCTCCTACCAATAAAGCTAGCATTTAAATGTTTGCTATGCAAGTGCAGAGCATGCAGCAAGTGCTATAATATGTGCAGTAACCTGCATAACGATGCACAAAAAAGTTTTTAAAGTGTTGAAACTAGTAAGCTGCTGGTAGCTGCATTTAAATGTTTGCTATGCAAGTGCAGAGCATGCAGCAAGTGCTATAATATGTGCAGTAACCTGCATAACGACGCACAAAAAAGTTTTTAAAGTGTTGAAAATAGTAAGCTGCTGGTAGGAGACCGTACCTGATTGCAGCCGCAATCAGGTACGGTCTCCTACCAGCAGCTTACTATTTTCAACACTTTAAAAACTTTTTTGTGCATCGTTATGCAGGTTACTGCACATATTATGCATCGTTATGCAGGTTACTGCACATATTATAGCACTTGCTGCATGCTCTGCACTTGCATAGCAAACATTTAAATGCTAGCTTTATTGGTAGGAGGGCAATCTTTATGTCCGTTTTAACCCTATGCTAACAGATATGTTTTAGGGATATTTTACTTAAAAATCTATGCACTGTGGTATATGTGATAGACATTAAATATACATAACCCCTTGTTTGTCAATGTGGCTTTAAGCATGATATACGGATATTCACTATTGAACACTACCAACTGTACCTGTACCTGTTTTCTGTAGGCTTTTTTTGCATAATGTTGTCCCCCATTCGGATATTTTTATCCGTATATGTATTTTAAAAATGTTCTAAATAAAATTTGTATTTTTATAGTGGAAAAAGCTTCCTATGATTTTTTGGAATTTTTTTTTTTTATCTGTAAGAAGTGCGGAAGGACCTTTAGCCGAGGGAAAAATCTCCGAAAATTGAATATCTGTTGCACGCTTAGACATTTGAACACCATGCACTTGCAAACGTGGACGGACTACAAAACCTCACTGGCTTTGAACGTCTACATTGCCAAACTGATCTCATTAGAGATGATGCCCTTCCGTTTGGTTGAAAGCGCAGCGTTCCAAGAGCTCATGGCCTACGCTGTCCCACGCTATGACCTACCCAGTTGGCACTTCTTTTCTAGAAAATCCATCCCTGCCCTCCACCTGCATGTGAAAGACCGCATTGTCCATGCACTCAAACAATCAGTGAGTGGAAAGGTGTACCTCACAACAGAAGCATGGGCCAGTAGGAATGGCCAGGGCCGTTATGTGTCCATCACTGCGCACTGGGTAAATGTGGTGGAAGAAGGGTCCACAGGGGACAGCGGTGGTGGGACAGTGCTGCCTAGCCCATGGTATAGGCAAGAGTTGACTGTAGGCGTTCGACCCTCCTCCAGAAGCAAAAGCTCGTCGACAGAGCGCAGTCGCACGAGCACTCCATCCGCAGCTGCCAGTGTTGCACACGAGGTGTCTCACTATCGATCAGCTAGTGGTAAGCGTCAGCAGGCTGTTTTAAAAATGATGTCTTTGGGCAACAACAGACACACCGTGGAGGTACTGGCCGACTACTTGCAGCGAGAAACTAAGTCATGGCTGGGCAGTCTACATCTTGAGCCAGGCAAGGTAGTCAGCGATAACGGCCGTGTTTTTCTGGCTGCCATAGCCCTGGAAAAACTCAGACACATACCTTGCCTGGCTCACACCTTGAACCTGGTGGTGCAGTGCTTCATAAATAATTATCTGGAGTTACCAGCCTGCTCCATAAGGTGCGAAAACTGTGCTCGCACATCCTTCGCTTGCCCGTAGACTCCAGTCGTATGCAGAGGCTGCAGCGATCGCTCCACCTCCCCAAGCACCGCCTAATCATAGACATTGCAACAAGGTGGAATTCCACCATGCACATGGTTGAGAGGCTGTGTGAACAGAGGTAGGCTGTAATGCATTTGTGGGAGGATCCACGGGCAGGCAGTTTGAGGGCAGACATGGAGTTGTCAGGTGTGCAGTGGTCAAACCTGAAAGACCTCTGTAAAATCCTTCAGTGTTTTGAGGAATGCATACGGCTGGTAAGCGCAGACGACGCCATCATAAGCATGAGCATACCACTTATGCGTCTGCTCATGCAAACTTTGACGCACATTAAGGATCAGGCGTCTGCAACGGAGGAGGAGGAGGGAAGCCTTCATGACAGTCAGGCATTGTCTGCTCAGAGAACTGTCCTGGACGAGGTGGAAGAAGAAGAAGAAGAGGAGGAGGATGAGGATGAGGGGGATGATTATTTTGGGGAGGATGATGCTTCTCAGGGTACAAGAGAAAATGTTGGCTTGCCAAGATCAGTTACAGGGTTTGTGCGTGAATGGAGGAATGTGGATTTGGCAGAAAGTGCTCCTCCACCCACCACTGGCAGTGCATCACTGACACCTGGAACATTGGCCCACATGTGTGATTATGCCTTGTGGATCCTAAAAAGGGACCCCCGCATTGCCAAAATTATGAAGGATGACGACTACTGGTTGGCCAGCGTCCTCGATCCATGCTATAAAGGCAAATTACAGAACATCATGCCACAGGAGAACCTCGAGCTAATATTGGCGAATAAACAAGCAACTCTGGTAAACCATTTGTTAGAGGCATTCCCAGCACACAGCAGCGGTGCAGGTTCTACCACGAGCCGTACTGGGCCAAATGGAAGAGGTGTTCATGGCGCACACAGCTGAAATGGCGTTGGAGACAGGGGTTTCATGACCATGTTGTGGTCTGATTTCTCGAGAAACGCTCACACGGCTTGTAATACTGAATCAATTGTAACAGACAGGAGACAACAGTTGTCAACTATGGTTCAAAATTACCTCTCCTCCTCTATCGATGTTCTCCCTCACTGTTCATTCCCCTTTGACTACTGGGCCTGTAAACTGGATACCTGGCCTGAATTGGCACAATATGCCTTACAGGAGCTCGCTTGCCCTGCTGGTAGTGTGCTATCAGAAAGAGTCTTCAGTGCTGCTGGATCAATTCTGATAGAAAGAAGGACCCGGCTGTCGAACCAAAATGTAGGTTATCTCACCTTCATTAAAATTAACCATGCCTGGGTTTCAAAGGAATTTGTACCACCTTCCACTGATGACACATAGGTTGCCAGCAAAATGGCTCGCTTTGTCCTCCTCTTCCTCCAACTTCTCCAATTCCTCCATTTGCAGCTGCTGAACGTCCAGCCTACACCTCAACATATGCCAGTTTTTCCACGTCCCTAACTGTGCTGTACCCCCCCCAGGGCCAGGGTCAGCACCTGGCGCCCCCGTGCAAGTACCTGTGCCCTGAGCAGGTGGGGGGGCCCACTCGCCTTCAAAGACACCGGCGTACTATGAGGGGCCCTGTGCCAGTTCCCGGCGCCCACAAGTGTGCCCCCCCTGCTAGCTTATGGCCCCAGCACTTACAATACTTACCTCTCCATGCTCCACCGCTGTGACGTCTTCTGCGTTTCCTGACAGTGACATTCAGGTCAGAGAGCGTGATGATGTCAAGTCTGTGCACCCTCTGCCTGAACAGTCACAGTGCATAGAGCTGAAAAATGGCGACGCTGAGGAGTCCAGAGTAGAGCAGTGCCCAGCGAGGAGAGGTATTTCATTTGTTTTAATGGTTGGAGCAATAAATGGGGAGCATTATACACTGGAGATTAATATATGGGGCCCATCATACACTTGAGCATCATAGATAGAGCCCATTATACACTGGAACATCATCTATGGGGCACATCATATACTGGAGCATCATATGGGGCCCATTATATATGGCGCATCATATGGGGCACATTATATATGGAGCATCACATGGAGACCATTATATATGGAGCATTATATATGGGGACCATTATATTTGGAGCATTATATGGGGCCCATCATATACGAGAGCATCATATGGGGTTCATTATTTATGGGGCATCATATAGGGTATGGAGCATCATATGGAGCACATATGGGGCCTATTCTGTATGGAGCATTATATGGAGCCCATTCTGTATAGAGCAATATATGGGGCTCATTATTCTGTATGGCGCACTATGTGATGCCCATAATACTGTAGGGAGGACTATACTGTCCGATTTTTGAGCTATTATAGAATTTAAAATAGATATCACTCATGTAATGTAATAAGTGAAGTATTTGGCATTGTACTATACCTATATTTCTCTGCCGTATTGGAGCATCATGAATTGTGGTATGTGTTAAAGGGGCCCATTGAGACTGTTTGGTCCGGGGCCCATGATAACCTGGAGCCAACACTGCGCCCCCCCACAACTTTAGCCAGATAACCCCCAGTTTTCAATGCGTTACTATTATTATAAGTTAATTAAGGTTGACAAGCTTAAGTAATAAGAATTGATATTGTTGGCGTTGAAATGGGCACTGTAGGTGTGTTTACTGTCCTCCACTCCCTGCCAACTTTTATTCCCCATTGACTTGCATTAGGGTCGGATTTTCGACTCCGACCCGACCATTTCCGTTAGTCGGCCGATTTCGTTCGACTCGACTGTTGAGAAAGTCAGGTTTCATTAAACCCGAATCGACCCTAAAAAAGGCAAAGTCGCTCATCTCTATTGCCAATAATTTACATCTTTTGTCTATTCCATTTGCACAACAGCTTGTGAAATTGATTGTAAGTCACTGCTGCTTCCTAAGTGGACAGTTTGATTTCACAGAAGTTTGCTTTACTTGTAGTTATATTCTGTTGTTTAAGTGTTCCCTTTATTTTTTTGAGCAGAGTATATATATATATATATACATATATATGTGTCAGTGGCACCTAGATAGATAGATAGAAGAAAAGCCGGTAATTCATCTGCCCCGTGTCCTGTAAAAGATTGTTTAAGAGATGGATTACATACAGTAAATACATATAGAATAGGTAGATATGCAGATGTCAGTGGCAAATGCAATTAGTACAGTGTGTGTGCAGCTTACTGTACATGTAATTAATTAATAAAATATTATTTTTTGGAAAAAAATGGCATGGGCTAAATTGCAATTTTTGTAACCAGCAGAAGGAAAGACAATGGCTGGGGGCCGATGTTTATAGCCTGGGAAGGGGGTAATACCCACGGAGCTTCCCAGGCTATTAATATCAGCTCACAACTGTACACTTAGCCTTTACTGGCTATTAAAATGGGGTACCCTAAAATAAAATGATGTAAGGTCCCCCTATAATTAATAACCAGCAAAGGCTATGCAGACCGCTGCAGGCAGATATTAATAGCCTAGGAAGGGGCCATGGATACTGCCCACCCCCATGCTAAAAACATCAGCCCTCAGCCGCCCCAGAAAATGCGCATTTCTAAGATTTTTAAAGGAGTCTTTCTCTTTCTTTCAATTAAAGGACTTTTTTTCTGGGTATCTGTTTTCATACAATGTAACTATGGTGTTAGTAATGGGAGCGTCTTATTGACACCTCTCTATTACTAACATCGGGGCTTGATGTCACCTGACAATACAAAGGAGACATCAACCCCCCAACTATCACCCCACTTGCCACCACTAAAGGACAAGTGGGAAGAGCGAGGCTAAGTGCGTCTTAGAGATGTGCTTTTTCTAGAGTGGCTGAGCTGATGTTTTTAGCCTGGGGAGCAGTATCCATGGCCCTTCCTAGGCTATTAATATCAGCCCGCAGCTGTCTGCTAAGACTTTGATGCTAATTAATTATAGGGGGACCGTACGTCATTTTTTTTAGGGTCCCCCATTTTAATAGCCAGTAAAGGCTAAGTATACAGTTATGAGCTGATATTAATAGCCTGGGCAGCTCCATGGGTATTACCCCCTTCCCGGACTAAACATTGACCCCAACCATCGACTTTCCCTCTGCTTACGAAAATTACTCTGGAGCTCACGCTATTTTTTCAGAAAAATAATCTTTTATTAATAAACTACATGTGCAGTAAGGTGCACACACACTGTACTAACTGTATTTGTCACTGACATCTATATATTTACCTATTCTTTGTGTATTTACTGTATTTAATCCATTTGCTCCTGCTGTGATTTTACACTACGCGGCTGCTGAATTTCCGGCTTTTCTTCTATCTATGTAATATACTGTATATACACTACCGGTCAAAAGTTTAGGGTCACTTAGAAATTTCCTTATTTTTGAAAGAAAAGCAGTTTTTTTCAATGAAGCTAACATTAAATGATTCAGAAATACACTCTATACAGTGTTAATGTGGTAAATGACTATTCTAGCGGCAAACGTCTAGTTTGTAATGCAATATCTTCATAGGTGTATAGAGGCCCATTTCCAACAACCATCACTCCAGTGTACTTATGGTATTTTGTGTTCGCTAACTGTGTAAGAAGGCTAATAGATGGTTAAAATACCCTTTAAAACCCTTGTGCAAGTATGTTAACACAGCTGAAAACCGTTTGGTTGATTAGAGAAGCTATAAACCTGACCTTCCTTTGAGCTTGTTGAGAATCTGGAGCATTACATTTGTTGGTTCTATTAAACTCTCAAAATGGCCAAAAAAAAAAGAACTTTCTTGTGAAACTCGACAGTCTATTCTTGTTCTTAGAAATGAAGGCTATTCCATGCGAAAAATTACCAAGAAACTGAAGAATTCATACAATGGTGTGTAGTACTCCCTTTAGAGGAGTGCACAAACAAGCTCTAACCAGAGAAGAAAGACAAGTGGGAGGCCCCGCTGCACAACTGAGCAACAAGACAAGTACATTAGAGTCTTTAGTTTGAAAAATTGACGCCTCACAGGTCCTCAACTGGCAGCTTCATTAAACAGTACACATTAAACGCCAGTGTCAACATCTACAGTGAAGAGGCGATTTGGGGATGCTGGCCTTCAGGGCAGATTGGCAAAACAAAAGCCAATATTCCTCTGTCCAATGTCTGTGTTCTTTTGCCCATATTAATCATTTCCTTTCATTTAAGCCAGTCTTAAATATGGCTTTTGTTTTGCCAATCTGCCCTGAAGGCCAGCATCCCCAAATCGCCTCTTCACTGTAGATGTTGACACTGGCGTTTAATGTGTACTGTTTAATGAAGCTGCCAGTTGAGGACCTGTGAGGCGTCAATTTTTCAAACTAAAGACTCTAATGTACTTGTCTTGTTGCTCAGTTGTGCAGCGGGGCCTCCCACTTGTCTTTCTTCTCTGGTTAGAGCTTGTTTGTGCACTCCTCTAAAGGGAGTACTACACACCATTGTATGAATTCTTCAGTTTCTTGGTAATTTTTCGCATGGAATAGCCTTCATTTCTAAGAACAAGAATAGACTGTCGAGTTTCACAAGAAAGTTCTTTTTTTTTGGCCATTTTGAGAGTTTAATAGAACCAACAAATGTAATGCTCCAGATTCTCAACAAGCTCAAAGGAAGGTCAGGTTTATAGCTTCTCTAATCAACCAAACGGTTTTCAGCTGTGTTAACATACTTGCACAAGGGTTTTAAAGGGTATTTTAACCATCTATTAGCCTTCTTACACAGTTAGCGAACACAAAATACCATAAGTACACTGGAGTGATGGTTGTTGGAAATGGGCCTCTATACACCTATGAAGATATTGCATTACAAACTAGACGTTTGCGCTAGAATAGTCATTTACCACATTAACACTGTATAGAGTGTATTTCTGAATCATTTAATGTTAGCTTCATTGGAAAAAAACTGCTTTTCTTTCAAAAATAAGGAAATTTCTAAGTGACCCTAAACTTTTGACCGGTAGTGTACATACATATATATTTTTGTCATTGACTTCTATATATATACTGTATATATATTCTATGTATTGCACTGTGATTTTACTGAACGCGGCAGATGAATTGCCGGCTTTTATTCTATCTTTTACCGAATGTTACCGACTTTTTCCGATTTTAAGAAAAATGCTTGTGTTACCGATCACAAATCTGAATGTACCATATTCATGCCGAATTTATGTTTAGCGATCGTTTTTTGAACATATTCGCTCATCTGTAGTGACTAGGAGGAAACATGGGTGTGAGTGTTAGGGGTCGAGATCCCACTTCTGCACAAGGGGAATCTTGAACCATCCCCGCTGCGGTCTCCCATCCGTCTCCGGCCTCAGTGGACTCTGCTCAGCAGAGACGTCGTCCCAGCATCTCGCCCAGTCCAATACTGTGCAGAGGATTACTGCTGCCTCTCCAGGTTCTGCTATTGTAGCCAGTACTGGTCAGCGGCGAGCAGACATCTTTGGGACTAAGTACTGTGTTTCCCCTTCTGAGCATGCCCAGGGTAAGATCTCTCATTGGAGATCAGGGGTCAAATGCTCCGGTACTGCAGCAACTCCCATTGGTCCGCCAGGAAGGTCCTGAAACTGCTTGTGTGCTGGAACAGTTTCTCATTGGTCCTTTTCTAGAAGGTCTTGTAGTTGCTGCTATAAAAGGGTTGCATGGCCGCACGGCCATGTGCTAGTATCAATTCTGTTACATGCTTTGCGCCAGTGTGATCATGCATGCATGCAGTTAGGGTTCGGCTGAAATAAGCCCCTAGAATACCGGCACCTCCGGTGAGGAGTTGGTTGTTTGCGTTACTGACTGCATGACCACAGACTGCTATCCGCACAGCAGTTATCTGTGTACCCCTGTGGTGTTAACAGGACACAGTCTCTATCTCTGCGTCTCTACCACAGCGACTCTGTGGTGTGACAGAGTTCACTCATACTGCCATATAGTGCCACAACGTCTATGTCTGCGACTCTGTGAAGTAACAGAGCTCGCTTATACCGCCATATTGTGCCATCTTACTAGCAGAAGACTCTGCCTGCACGGTGGACCCGGGCTGCGAACGCATCTATTATCTATATTTATTTGGTGCGTTCCGCCAGCCCTAACAGTGAGGATTTCCCTCATAACCACCCTTGTTTTGTATACTTATTATTATTATTTATTTCTATAGCACCATTGATTCCATGGTGCTGTACATGAGAAGGGGTGACATACAAATTACGGGTATCATTTACAGTAAACAAACTAACAATGACAGACTGATACAGAGGGGAGAGCTTTCGGGCTTACATTCTACAGGATGGTGGGGAAGGAGACAGCAGGTTGGTGGGTTGCAGCAGTTCCAGTGTTGGTTGAGGCAATATCTCCAGTAATGGTGAGGAGGTAGCAGGGTCATTGCAGGCTGTAAGCTTTCCTGAAGAGGTGGGTTTTCACATTCCGTCTGAAGGATCCGACTGTGGTTGATAGTCGGACGTGTTGGGGCAAAGAATTCCAGAGGATGGGGGATATTCGGGAGAAGTCTTGGAGGTGGTTGGGTGAGGAGCGAATAAGTGTGGAGGAGAGAAGGAGGTCTTTGGAGGATCGGAGATTACGTGAGGGAAGATATCGGGAGATTAGTTCAGAGATATATGGAGGAGACAGGTCATAGATGGCTTTGTAGGTCAGTATTAGTAATTTGAACTGGATGCGCTGAGGGAATGGGAGCCAGTGAAGAGATTTGCAGAGGGGAGAAGCGGAGGAGTAGTGAGGAGAGAGCTGAATTAGTCCGGGCAGCAGAGTTAAGGATGGACTGGAGAGGTGCGAGGGTGTTAGCAGGGAGGCCAGAGAAAAGGATGTTGCAGTAATCGAGGCAGGAGATGATGAAGGCGTGCACAATCATTTTAGTAGATTGAGGGTTGAGGAAAGGACGGTGTTGTGTTTTGGTAGCTGAGGAGAAAAAGCAAATAAGGCAATACACCAGAGAGGCTGGAACCTATTGAATTGCAGTAACCTGAACTAACCACACAACTAGAGGTAGCTGTGGAGCATTCCTACGTTGATCCTAGATGCCTCGTCACAGCCTGAGAGATAACTACACCTAATGGCAGAAAGAGGAAAGCTATCTGCCCCGGAGCAGATCCCCAAAGAAAATAGGAAGCCCCCAAACATGTAATGGCGGTTAGACAAGAAGAAGCACGGACACAGACAGAAAATAGAATGAGCAAACGCTGGGGCACAATCTGTCTAGACAAAAAAGTAATATAGTAATATATAGTTATTAAGGTTGAAGGAAGACTTTAAGTCCATATAGTTCAACCCATATCCTTTCCTAACCTGCCCTAACATGTTGATCCAGAGGAAGGCAAAAGAAAACCCAAGTGGCAAACAGTAAGCTTCACATTGGGGAAAAAAATTCCTTCCCGACTCCACATACGGCAATCAGACTAGCTCCCTGGATCAACGCAGTATCTAGGAAACTAGTGAATATAGCCTGTACTATTATACTTTTCAAGAAAGGCATCCAGTCCCTTCTTAAATTTTAGTAAGGAATCACTCATTACAACATTAGACAGCAGAGAGTTCCATAGTCTCACTGCTCTTACAGTAAAGAATCTGTGTCTGTGATTATGGCTAAACCTTCTTTCCTCCAGACGTAGAGGATGCCCCCTTGTCCCTGTCACAGGTCTAAGAGTAAAAAGGTCATTAGAAAGGTCTTTGTACTGTCCCCTCATATATTTACACATTGTAATAAGATCACCCCTAAGCCTTCATTTTTCCAAACTAAATAACCCCAAGTGTAATAACCTGTCTTGGTATTGCAGACCCCCCCAGTTCTCTAATAACCTTGGTCGCTCTTCTCTACACCAGCTCCAGTTCAGCTATGTCTTTCTTATACACCGGAGACCTGAACTGCACACAGTATTCTAAGTGTGGTCGCACCAGTGACTTGTATAGAGGTAAAATTATGTTCTCCTCATGAGCATCTATGCCTCTTTCAATGCATCCCAATATTTTATTTGCCTTGGCAGCAGCTGCCTGACATTGGCCACTAAATGTGAGTTTGTCGTCCACCCATACACCCAGGTCTTTTTCAGTGACAGTTTTGCCCAGTGTTTTACAATTAAGCACATAATTATACATCTTGTTTGTTCTACCCAAGTGCATGACCTTACATTTATCCCAATTAAAGCTCATTTGCCATTTATCAGCCCAAGCTTCTACTTTACATAAATCCTCCTGTAATATAAAATTGTCCTCCTCTGTATTTATTACCCTGCAGAGTTTAGTGTCATCTGCAAATATTGAAATGCTACTCTGTGTGCCCCCTACAAGGTCATTAATAAATATGTTAAAGAGAAGCGGCCCCAATACTGACCCCTGTGGTACCCCACTGCTAACCGTGACCCAGTCCGAGTGTGCTCCATTAATAACCACCCTTTGTTTTCTATCCATGAGCCAGTTCTTAACCCACTTACACATATTTTCCCCTATCCCCATTGTTCTCATTTTATGTATCAACCTTTTTGTGTGGCACTGTATCAAAAGCTTTTGAGAAGTCCATGAACACCACGTCCACTGCATTCCCTTGGTCCAGTCCTGAACTTACCCCTTCATAAAAGCTTATCAGATTAGTCTGACAAGAACGGTCCCTCATAAACCCATGATGATACTGTGTCATGAGGTTATTCAGCCTCAGATACTCCAATATAGTATCCCTTAAAAAACCCTCCAGGATTTTACCCACAGTAGATGTTAAGCTCACTGGCCTATAATTTCCAGGTTCAGTTTTTGCCCCCTTTTTGAATATTGGCACCACATTTGCTATACGCCAGTCCTGTGGTACAGACCCAGTTATTATGGAATCTTTAAAGATTAAAAATAATGGTCTATCTATGACTGTACTTATTTCCTGCAGTACTCAGGGGTGTATCCCATCCGGGCCAGGGGATTTGTCAACTTTAGTGATTTTTAGACGCCGCCGTACTTCCTGCTGGGTTAAGCAGGTGACATTTAATGGAGAAACAGCTCTATTTAGCCATAGTGGTTTCCTCCTTATTCTAGCATGTTTATTCCCATAGAGTATATACTGTGCACAGGTCCTATTCAGGATGCTAATAAACGTCTCCCATTTTCTTTGTGTATTTTTATGTCTCAGGATATCGTCCCAGTTTATTGCACCAAGATCATCTCTCATCCATTGGAAATTTGCCTTCCTGAAGTTTAGTGTCCTTGTAACCCCTCAACTACACATCTTATTAAAGGATACATGAAAGCTTATTATTTTGTGATCACTATTACCCAAGTGACCCCCAACCCTTATATTTGATATGCGGTCTGGCCTGTAGGTTATTATTAGGTCTAGCAGTGCCCCCCCTCTTGTTGGGTCCTGAACTAGTTGTGAAAGGTAATTGTCTCTCATAGTTGCCAAAAACTTATTACCTTTGCTGGAACTACAGGTTTCTGTTCCCCAATGTATTTCAGGGTATTTGAAGTCCCCCATAATAATGACTTCTCCTTGAATTGCTGCTTCATCTATTTGCTTTACGAGGATATTCTCTGTTGCTTCCATTATTTTAGGAGACTTATAACAAACCCCTATCAGTAATTTATTATTTTCCCCCCTCCCCTAATCTCCACCCACAGAGACTCTACATCTTCATTAGATTCACAGATATTATCACGCAGGATGGGTTTTAAGGATGATTTTACATATAAACACACACCCCCACCTCACTTATTTTTATGGTAATTTCTAAACAGACTATAGCCCTGTAAATTAACCGCCCAGTCGTGGCTCTCATCCAGCCAAGTCTCAGATATCCCCACCATGTCATATTTATGTTCCAACAAAATTAATTCTAATTCCGCCATTTTGTTGGTGAGGCTTCTGGCATTAGTATACATGCACTTTATGTATCTCTCTGAACATCTATTCTTTCTTAAATTATTAACTGTTCTAACCCCACCCCCAATTTCATTATTTGTGCCCAGGTCTCTATCTGCACTGCCTTCCCCTCCTATAAAATGAATACCCTCCCCCCTAGTCCCTAGTTTAAAGACTCCTTCAACCTTCTAGCCATTTCTCTCCCCGGCACAGCTGCACCCTCAACATTGAGGTGCATCCCGTCCCTAGCATAGAACCTGTAGCCAACTGAGAAGTCGGCCCAGTTCTCCAGGAACCCAAACCCCTCCTTCCTACACCAATTCTTGAGCCACTTATTAACCTCCCTAATCTCCCGTTGCCTCTCTGGTGTGGCACGTGTTACAGGCAGTATTTCAGAAAATACCACGTTGGAGGTCCTTGCTTTAAGCTTGCAGCCTAATTCCCTGAAATCGTCTTTAAGGACCTTCCACCTACCTCTAACTTTGTCATTTGTGCCAATGTGCACCATGACCGCTGGGTCCTCACCAGCCCCTCCCAGTAATCTGTCAACCCGATCAGCGATGTGTCGGACTCGAGCGCCAGGTAGGCAGCACACTGTTCGACGATCCCTGCCTTTGTGACAGATTGCCCTATCTGTTCCCCTAATAATTGAGTCCCCCACTACCAGCACCTGTCTGGCCTGCCCTGCTCTCCTAATTCCCCCCTTACTGGAGCAGACACTCCTCCGGCTTTCAGAGGACGTGCCTGGCTGCAGCAGTGCTACCCCTGTACTGACAACCCCCTCATCTGCCAACTTTGCAAACTTATTGGGGTGTGCCAGCTCAGGACTAGCCTCCCTGATGCTCTTCCCTCTACCCAGCTTCCTACTTCAGTGTCTTGCAGCTCCAACCTAGCATCCCCCCCTCATCTATCCCATTGAGCGTCTGCTCAGTGAGCAGAAGACTCCTTTCCATATTGTCTATGGATCTCAGTGTTGCCAGCTGCACATTTTGATCCAGGATTTGGGCTTTCAAATGCACAACGTGCTTACATCTCACACAGCAGTATGCACCCTCGACCGGCTGTTCAAGGACTGCATACATGTGGCAAGATGTACACTGGATGGCATTGGCAATAGTGGAGCACATTTCTAATGGGGATTTCACCAGACAGCAAGGATAAGTAAAAATAAATAAAAAGTATTAATAAAATATAACAGCAATTCAGTAATTCCTCCCTTGGAAACTCCCTGAATCCAAAGTCACTGAATCTCAAGTCACACTTACCACCGTTCGCACTTGCGTACCGGTCACACTCGCTGAAGCAGAAGATTTAAAGAGATTTTTTTTTTCTCTCCTTCAACAGCAAATCACCCTGCTGCTCAAATGCACTTCCAAAAAGACTTGAGCCCCAACCAGCTGGCCCTTATAAACCCTTAATTATGAACCCCCACCCTTAATTAACCCCTTGTGAATATAGCTACACCAAGATTTAAATGCAATATAGTAACCTTTAAACCTTTAAACACACAGATAGTAAGATAAGAGATTAATCTTTTAGAGAGAAAAAATAGGTTAAAAAAGCCCCCAAAAAATAGAACAGGTAGAAAGGCACTCAGCAATCCACAATTCAGCCACTCACACCAATTCACACAGGTATTTGATTAAAGGTTTTTCAAATACTTCTTCACTGAATCTCAAGTCACACTTACCACCATTCGCACTTGCGCACCGGTCACACTCAGCTCGCTCACACTAGCTGAAGCAGAAGATTTAAAGAGATTTTTTTTTCTTTCTCTCCTTCAACAGCAAATCACCCTGCTGCTCAAATGCACTTCCAAAAAGAACAGGAAAGGATTCTCATTGCAATCCAAAATAAACCTAAAAAATACCAACTCTTCTGATTGCAAAAACACCTGAGATCATACGATCTCTACCACCTAAATCAGATCTATGGTGTAACAAAACTAAGCCACAGCCACTGAAAAAACAGGAAAAAAGCAAATGAACAAATAACAGTGGCTTCAGATAAATTGAGAGGAGCACAAGCCCCAGGAGGGGACCCGGCTGACCTCCACAGAAGTGCAGGGAACTATGCAAAAAGCAAGCACAAAAATAAAAGCAGAAAATATCTTATCTGAAAGCAGAAGATGCAGGCAAGACTCAGCAAACTTCCAAATGAACCAGGAACCACCTGTCATGGGTGCATCGCCACAAAGATCGTCGCAATTGCACATTCTGACTTCTCACAGCTGAGTTGCTGGTTCTCTGTTTTTGGTAATGAGAGAGTTAATTTTACCTAGCTCTTTGCTAAGACTAGGTGCAGCCTCGCCCGGCTGCTTTTGATTATGTTCTAATTAGTTTCCTTTATATTCCTGCCAGTCTGGGTGTTAGACGCCGGTGAAAGCATTCATGTAGTCTAGCAGACTGGATCGGTTCTGAGAATACTTAAGCTAAGAGCTCCTTGTTTGTTTTTACTCTTACAGCTTATAGTTTATCTCTGAGACCTTAGGTGTTCCTACTGTGTGTGAGTGTTGTATGTAAGACTTTATTTACTTTATTTCCTGTCTTTCTTGTATGTCTTTCTGTTCATTAAAACCGTTACCTGTTCATTCCCTTTGGTGGTAATCAGGGTCCTTCTTAGGACTAGATTACAGTTGGCAGGGATTGATAGGAGACAGGGTTTACGCTGGTGGCCTGTACCTCTGTACCTTTAACAGTACCTCCAGGTAGAGGGATTAGTTAGGACCCCAGTTTAGGGTCAGCATAGACCCGGTCACCCTCTAGCCGGAGACAGCGTATAACGGATTCCGTATTGACCCACTGGACATTCTGTCAGGTAATTCTATGTTATCATATATCTATGCGCATGTTATATAGTATGTTGCCCTTTTGATATAGATTACTGACATCACATATATATATCTGCTATACAGCGTGACATTTTCACCGACCATACTAAAGATTCTCCCCAGCTGTCATGGATCCAGTAGCCCAGCTGGCCCGGCAGTTGCAGGGGTTGTCCATGGAATTTGCAGACATTAAGTCCAAGGTTTTGTCCCCCCCGGAGCAAACCAGATCTGAACCTAAGGTTGCTCTCCCGGACAGGTTCACTGGTGGGCGGGACAAATTTTTTACTTTCCGGGAGGCATGTAAATTGTACTTTCGGCTGCGGCCTCGGTCATCTGGGAGTGAAGAGCAGAGGGTGGGAATTGTTATCTCGCTCTTACAAGGGGACCCTCAATCTTGGGCGTTCTCTATTCCTCCAGGCTCCCCAGATCTCCAGTCAGTGGATCGATTTTTTACTGCCCTGGGTCTGGTATATGATGATCCGGATCGAGTCTCCCTTGCTGAAACAAGGTTACGTAAAATACGGCAAGGAAATCGTCCAGCGGAGGAATATTCTTCTGAGTTCCGTAGATGGGCAACAGATACTCAGTGGAATGACCCAGCTCTTAGGAGCCAGTTTTGTCAAGGGTTGTCTGACAAATTAAAAGATGTTTTGGCTCAGTATGATTCTCCTCCATCACTGGAGGCTGCTATGGCCCTCGCTATTCGCATTGATAGACGACTTCGAGGAAGACGCGAGGTAACTCCGCCCCCGTGATGACTCCACCTACTACTAAAGTCCCTTATACTGAGGTTCCCCTGGTCTGTTCTGAGGAACCCATGCAGTTGGGAGGGACATCATTTTGTAGGAGGGAATCGGCGGTGCGCCGCAAGACTAGAAGGTGTTTCTTTTGCGGCAGAGAGGGACATTTTGTTGGGGGGTGTCCATTCCGGACCTCTTTGAGCCAAGGAGTTAACCTGGGAGTGTGTATTTCGTCCCCAAATCCCTCTCAGTTTCTCGTGCCTGCGGAGGTGGTGATTGGTACTAGAACTGAGAGGATTTCTGTTTTCTTGATAGTGGGTCCGGGGCTAATCTGGTGGACGCTCGGTTTGCCCAGGTGCATGGTATGCAACTGAGTGTATTGGCCAAACCGGTCCCTATACTCTCTATTGATTCTAGACCTCTTGGTCAAGGTAGCTTGGTACAAGCTGTTCATAACATAGATCTTCGAGTAGGGGCAATACATAAAGAGCAATTGTCTTGTTATGTGTTGGAGGGTCTACCTACTCCTATTGTGTTGGGACTTCCTTGGTTGGCTAAACATAACCCAGTGATTGATTGGCAATACAGAAAGATAAGCCAGTGGGGTGAATTTTGCAAGAATAACTGCATGAGCACGGTCATCGGTGCGGTTGTGCCTAGGACTTTGCCTCCTTTTCTGGAGGACTTTGGGGAGATGTTCTCAGAGGAGGGGTGTAAAGAGTTACCTCCTCATCGCGCATATGACTGCTCAATAAAGTTGCTTCCTGATGCCTTATCTCGTACTTTCCCAGGGACCGGGAGGATGGATGATCCGGTTCCTATTCCTCAGGAGGGAGTTGTAGTGTCAGCTGTATGCTCTGAGCTTGAGGGGGAGGTATTGGGGGCTCAGGGGGATGCCCCTGTGGGACTTCCAGGGAGACTGATAGTTCCAGATCGGTTAAGACTGAAGGTTACGGGGAACCGTTACAAATGGATGGCTGATAGGGGGAGAGTTTCTGGTCGAGATCTGAAGGTGAACGATCTGGTGTGGTTGTCTACCAGGAATATAAAACTTAAAGTTCCCTCCTGGAGGTTGGGTCCCAGATTCATCGGGCCGTACAGGATCAGTTCCATAATTAATCCGGTGGCATTTCGTCTGGACCTCCCTCCTACGTTTAAATTATATAATGTGTTTCACAAGTCATTACTTAAAAAGTATGTGGCACCAGTCATACCGTCACCTCTACCTCCTTCAGTGGTGGTCAATGATAACGTGGAAATTCATGGGTCGAAAATCATTGACTCATGTCTCAGTCGCCGATCCCTTCAGTACTTAGTTCATTGGAGGGGGTATGGTCCTGAGGAGGGGACTTGGGTCCCTGCGTCTGATGTTAACGCAGATCGATTGGTTCGGACCTTTCACACAACTCACCCGGGCAGACCTGGCCCTGAGGGTCCGGAGGCCCCTCGTAGAAGGGGGGGTACTGTCATGGGTGCATCGCCACAAAGATCGTCGCGATTGCACATTCTGACTTCTCACAGCTGAGTTGCTGGTTCTTTGTTTTTGGTAATGAGAGAGTTAATTTTACCTAGCTCTTTGCTAAGACTAGGTGCAGCCTCGCCCGGCTGCTTTTGATTATGTTCTAATTAGTTTCCTTCATATTCCTGCCAGTCTGGGTGTTAGACGCCGGTGAAAGCATTCATGTAGTCTAGCAGACTGGATCGGTTCTGAGAATACTTAAGCTAAGAGGTCCTTGGTTGTTTTTACTCTTACAGCTTATAGTTTATCTCTGAGACCTTAGGTGTTCCTACTGTGTGTGAGTGTTGTATGTAAGACTTTATTTACTTTATTTCCTGTCTTTCTTGTATGTCTTTCTGTTCATTAAAACCGTTACCTGTTCATTCCCTTTGGTGGTAATCAGGGTCCTTCTTAGGACTAGATTACAGTTGGCAGGGATTGATAGGAGACAGGGTTTACGCTGGTGGCCTGTACCTCTGTACCTTTAACAGTACCTCCAGGTAGAGGGATTAGTTAGGACCCCAGTTTAGGGTCAGCATAGACCCCGGTCACTGTAAGGTTCTATGTATATATTCCTGAAACTCAGTTTGTTCGTCAGCCATTTTACTTTCTGTCTTGCTGCAGCTATCTTGCCCTCAGTCAAAATGGAGTTTCCAGCTTGCATGTTCCCGCCCTGATTCTCTCCTTTGCTTCTTAAGCAGCCACAGCTGAGCAATCAGTGCTTCAGAATCTAGCCTGCAGTGAACCTGTGACTTGACTCCTGTAAGCCTTGGACCTTGTACTCCAGCTATTCCTACTGAGGAACTCTGAAGCACTTGTGGACTCTGAACCCTGCTCTTTGAAAGACCCACGTTTGCATGGACTTACGGTAACAGAGAAGAAGATCCTGAATCTGTATTGGAGAGTGATTGCTGAGCTTGGATTACTCTGGCCTGCTGTGTCTCCTGTTTCTGTGTCTGCAAACTGTGTGACTATTTCTGCCAACTTGTATGAAGTAATACAGGACTTTTCTATATCAAACCTGTGACTCCTGTGTTTTCATCGCACCCAAGCACAAGACGCTATATGAACTGTACTACATACATTACAGTCACCCTCTAGCCGGAGACAGCGTATAACGGATTCCGTATTGACCCACTGGACATTCTGTCAGGTAATTCTATGTTATCATATATCTATGCGCATGTTATATAGTATGTTGCCCTTTTGATATAGATTACTGACATCACATATATATATCTGCTATACAGCGTGACACCACCATTGAGACAAGAACAATTGATCACCGGCAACCATCATGGGAGGGAACCTCCCTTATATCAGACCAGTCAGTGATCCCAGATTGCCATTCCTCGCTGAAAGGTTCAGTACTGTCTGTAACCACCAGAGGGAGCCTCTGCTCAGAAACCATCTTTAGCACATTCATAACAGGACGGATTCTGGAAATATTTTTGAGCTGAAGGCGACAGGAGGTAGAAAGAGCTTGGATGTGCGGTTTGAAGGACAGGGCAGAGTCAAGGGTTACTCAGAGGCAGCGGGTACGGGGAAAGCATGATATCGTTAATTGTGATGGATAGGTCAGGTAAGGAAGATCTGTGAGATGGGGGAAAGATGATGAGTTCAGATTTGTCCACATTGAGTTTGAGGACCTTATGAGTTGCCCCAGGCCAAGTGTATAGATTGAGAAGAGTAGAGGTCCTAGAACAGAGCCTTGGGGGACTCCAACAGAGAGAGGGTGGAACGAGGAGGTAGCGTGGGAGTGGGAGACGCTGAATGTGCGGTTGGAAAGGTATGAGGAGATCCAGGATAGGGCGAGGTCCTTGATGCCAAAGGAGAGAATCTGTAGTAGAAGGCAGTGGTCAACTGTGCCAAAAGCAGAGGACAGGTCAAGAAGCAGGAGTGTAGAGTATTGTCCGTTCGCTTTGGCTGTAAGTAGGTCATTAGTAATTTTGGTCAGGGCTGTCTCAGTGAAGTGATGGGGGCGGAAACCAGATTGTAGAGTGTCAAAGAGCAAGTTAGATGAGAGGTGGTAGGAAAGCTCAGTGTGGACGTGCAGCTCCAGGAGTTTGGAAGCGAATGGGAGCAGCGAAATTGGGCTATAGCTGGACATAGTGAATGGGCTACACACACACACTTACACATAGAATGACTTTGATTAGTGAACGTGATAGGCTGCTCTGAACAAATGTGTTTTAAGGGAGTGCTTGAAACCATGCAAATTGTGGATCGTCCTAATTTCTTGGGTAGAGCATTCCAGAGGATTGGCGCAGCGTGGGAGAAGTGTTGGAGTCGGGAGTGGGAGGTGCAGATTAGTGCAGAAGTTAGTCGAAAGTCAATTGCAGAGCGCAGCAGTCGGTTAGGCCGATGGATAGAAATGAGGGAGGAGATGTAGGTGGGTGCTGCATTGTGCAGAGCTTTGTGGGTGAGAACAAGTACTTTGAATTGGATCCTATAATGAATGGGCAGCCAATGTAAGGACTGGCGAAGAGCGGACGCGTACGAGTACCGATTAGCCAGATGGATGACCCTGGCTGCTGCATTCAGTATGGACTGGAGAGGGGATAGTCGAGTAACGGGGAGGTCAAGTAATAGAGCATTGCAGTAGTCCAGGCGGGAGTGGATCAATGTTACAGTGAGGGTTTTTGTTGCTTTCATGGTGAGAAAAGGGCGGATTCTGGAGATGTTCTTTAGGTGTAGGTGGCAAGAGCGGGCAAGAGATTGTTTGTGGGAGGTGAAGGAGAGATTGGTGTCAAACATAACACCCAGACAGCGAGCCTGCTGCTGGGGTGTTATTATGGTGCTGCCCACGGAGTGGGAAATGTCAAATTTAGGGAGGTTAGTAGACGGCGGGAGCAGAAGTTCAGTTTTGGAGAGGTTGAGTTTCAGATAGAGAGCGGACATGATGTTGGAGACTGCGGACAGACAGTCAGTGGCGTTCTGTAGTACAGTGGGGGTAAGGTCGGGGGATGACGTGTATAGTTGTGTGTCATCAGCATAAAGATGGTACTGATAGCCAAATCTGCTGATGGTCTGTCCAATTGGGGCCGTGTAGAGAGAGAAGAGAAGGGGGCCAAGGACTGAGCCCTGAGGTACCCAGACAGCGAGAGGAAGAGGAGATGACGTGGAGCCAGAGAACAAAACACTGAAGGAGCGGTCAGAGAGATAGGAAAAGAACCAGGAGAGAGCAGTGTCCTTAATGCCTAGTGACTGGAGCCTAGAGAGTAGTAGACGGTGGTCAACCGTGTCGAAAGCTGCAGAAAGGTCGAGAAGAATGAGCAAAGAGTGGTCACCGCTACGTTTTGCTGTCAGAAGGTCATTGGTCACTTTGATGAGTGCAGTTTCAGTTGAATGTAGGGGGCGGGAACCGGACTGTGAAGGGTCTAGGAGGGAGTGAGTGGAGAGGTAACGGGTAAGGGGGGAGTAGACTAGGTGCTCCAAAAGTTTAGAGATGAAAGGGAGATTGGAGACTGGTCTTTAGTTGTTTGTGCAGGAAGGGTCGAGAGCGGGTTTCTTTAGTAATGGAGTAATGATGGAGTGTTTGAAGGAGGATGGGAAAATGCCAGAGGAGAGTGAGAGATTAAAGTTTGTAGTTAGGTGAGTTGTGACAACTGGAGAGAGAGACTGGAGGAAATATGAGGGGATGGGGTCGGTAGGGCATGTAGTCAGACGAGAGCAAGAGAGGAGTTTGGAGACTTCTTCTTCTGTGATGAGATCAAATGTGGAAAGTGAGCAAGGGGAAATGCAGGGAGGGATGGGAGTCACAGCACTTGGTGGTTGAGAGCAGATTTCCTGACGGATATTATCTATTTTTTCTATAAAGTGGGAGGCCAGGTCATCAGCACAAATGTCTGTGACAGGGGCTTGTGCTTTTGGCCTGAGAAGGGAGTGAAAAGTGTCAAAAAGTTTCTTGGGGTTGTTGGCTAGTGAGGAGATTAGGGTGGTGAAGTAGGTCTGTTTGGCAAGGTGAAGGGCAGCATTATAAGTTCTTAACATGAATTTAAAGTGGATGAAGTCTTCTGGTGTGCAGGTTTTTCTCCAAAGGCGTTCAGCACTCCTAGAGCATCGCTGGAGAAGTTGAGTTTGTGATGTGAGCAAGGGCTGTTTTACTGTGTGTTTGGAAGTTCTGGGGGTGAGCGGCGCTACTTGGTCAAGGGTGCTTCTAAGAGTGTTATTGTAGTGATGAACAGCCAGATCAGGACAAGAAAAAGAGGAGATTGGGGACAGTGATGAGTGTGGGGAGTCTGAAAGTGTCTGAGGGTTAATGGCTTGTAGATTACTGAATGTGTGGTAGGTAGGAGTGCGCTGGGGTGGTCGAGGATTTGTGAGCATGAAGAAGAGAATGTTGTGGTCAGAGAGTGGAAGCGGTGAGTTATTTAGGTGGGAGACTGAACAGAGCTGGACAAAGACCAGGTCAAGGGTATTACCGTCCTTGTGTGTCTCAGAGGTTGAAAGCCATGAGAGGCCTAAAGAAGTGGTTAGTGATAGAAGCTGAGATGCAGATGTGGAAGTAGGGCTGTTAATGTGGATGTTGAAGTCTCCAAGGATAAGGGTTGGTAGTTCTGAGGACATGAAGTGCGGCAGCCAGGCTGAGAAGTGGTCAAGGAACCGGGTGGGTGAGCCTGGGGGCCGATATATGACCGCTACTCTGAGGGAGAGAGGGACGGAAGAGCCTGATGGTGTGGACCTCAAAAGAAGGGAATGAGAGTAATGGAATTGAGGGGATGACCTGGAAAGTGCATTGTGGGGACAGGAGTATGCCGACTCCGCCACCATATCTGTTTGTGGGTCTCGGGGAATGGGAGAACTGTAAGCCACCATAGGAAATGGCAGCAGGGGAGACAGTGTCAGAATTCTGAATCCAAGTTTCAGTGAGAGCCAACAGATAAAGAGAGTTGTTCAGAAAGTAGTTGTGCAGGAAGGGAAGCTTGTTACATACAGACCGTGGATTCCAAAGGGCACAATTAAAAGAAGGAGATGAGGGAGTGCAAGTAATATTAATAAGATTATTTTGGTTTTTTGATATGAGGTAGGGTAGAGGTTGAGGTTGGGGGATGGTGGACCAGGGTTGGGGGAGATGTCCCCTGAAATCAGTAGGAGTAAGAAGATAAAGAGCAAGTAGCTGTTGGAATTGTAAGTAGTTTTTTTCTACGATGTATTTGGGCAAGATGGGCTGAGTTTTTTCAAGAAGGTAAGGAGTGCATGGGAGCTGTACATGGGAGAGGGAAGTATAGAGGGCCTGATGTGTATGAGTCGTGATGGAGGAGGGATGGGCGGTGAATGTGGATGGCAAGGGAACACAGGAGTGAAATAAAGCACATGGTGAAAAGGTAAAGCAAAGTGTGGGTTACCTGATTCCTGCCCTGATTAACTGCTATGGATAACTGCCGTTCACATGATGCTTAGCTTCTGTGATGCTTTGCTTTATGGGATGCGTGCGCCCCTTAGAATTATAAGAGGATACAATATAAATGATAAAAAATAAACCTTGCCATACTCTGTCACAACACATATCTTTAAATTTAGCATTATATTATGGACCGCATAACAGACATACTGTATGTTTTACCACTGAGTTAGAATTAGACCCTGTTTTCTTAGTGCATACTCTGGAAGCAGCTCATCTGTTATTATAATACTGGGGTCTGTAAGTATTGGGAGATGGTTAAGTGTAATCGTAAATATGAAAGGAATGAGTTTACGTCAGCCTTCAATTATGTTCTAACGGGGAGATTGTTCCCCAGATGACAGAACTATCTTGAAAATAGCACCAAACTGCATTAACTACTTAAACAGCCTTCATTGGAGTTTACATTATAACCTAGTTTGTTAATAAATTTTAGTTATTAGACAAAAGACCACAGGATAGTCTAAAGTGCCAGACAGTGAGACATAAACATTAATATCCAGCATGGCTGTGGGTGGTCACTCGAAGAAATGCATGACCTAAAGCTTCAATACTTTCCACTATATTCACTGGTCATTGCATATTATTATTTATTTTTACATATTTGCATCGTATTACTGTAAAGATTCTTAATAGTCTGTAAACCAGACAAATGTCCACAGTTCTCTTTTTGATATGCTGTATTTGCTAATTTGATTTTATAGTTTTAAAACTGTAGGTAGTTTGGATTGGGGAGAAATATGAGTTTAATGACTTCAACCTAAGTGTGTGTAAACTTGCGACTGCAACTGTATATGGTATAGTTGCAAGTGAGGCTACACTCATCTGGCAAGACATCTCTTTCTGCAGAGGAATAATAACTCAGCTCCATCTCCGTTTTATCAGTCCACTCACTCTAAGGCTAAAACCCAGCGGAAAATACACTGCCCCATGTTCTCACTGAAGTCCTGGTGTTCAGGCAGTTATGTGAATGTTACTTTGACCCATCTTTGTTGAAGACTAAGTACAGTTATTTGTGACAATGCCATCCTCTAATAGCAGTGGCCATTTTCAGCAAGGCATCACACAAGTCGTAAACAATATTAATCTGCATATAGGGACCCTTCATGAAGAGTCCCTGTCTTGCTATGTTCTGGAGGTTATGCCAACCTTCATCGTCCTAGGCCATCCCTGGCTGAAGAGACACAATCCTGTTGTGAATAATCTGGAGGCGACTTCTGAGCTGGAGCTCCCTCCGGTGGTTGCTGAGGGTAATGAACTAATTGCCGAATATCCTTCAGCTGGCTCTGAATGGTCTGATATAAGTGACCTGAACTCCCTTCAGCCTTGCCGGTAATCAAT
The DNA here is from genome assembly GCA_033576555.1 of Oophaga sylvatica. NCBI lineage: Eukaryota > Metazoa > Chordata > Amphibia > Anura > Dendrobatidae > Oophaga > Oophaga sylvatica. The sequence goes on from JARQOD010000005.1 coordinate 343,330,397, forward strand.
TGTTCTTCTGGTCTTGCTTGGAGCTCAGCTTGCATTCCTGCTCTCATTCAGATAAGTGATTTGCTGTTTTTTTTCCTCTGGTTGGATTTTCTTTGCTGGTTTGCTGCTTGCAGTGGACTTCAGCCTGGTCCCCTTTTGGGGTCTGGCGCTGCAATTGTGCTCATTTTGTACTTGCACTTTTGCTCTGTTCCTTTGTCACTTTTTGTTGGCTGAATTGCTGTGTGTTACACCAGAGATCTGATTTAGGTGGTAGAGATCGTGTGATCTCAGGTTTTTTGTTAATCAGAAGTGTTGGTATTTTTGTCAGGGATTTTTTTAGGTTGCAGTCAGAATTCTTTCCTATACTTTTCTATCTAGACAGATTGTGCCCCAGCATTTGCTCATTCTATTTTCTGTCTGTGTCTGTATTTTCTTACTTGTCTAACCCCATTACATGTTTGGGGGTTTCCTATTTCTTTGGGGGTTCTGCTCCTGGACAGATAGCTTTCATCTTTCTGCCTTTAGGTGTAGTTATCTCTCTGGCTGTGACGAGGCGTCTAGGATCACCGTAGGTACGCTCCACAGCTACTTCTAGTGTGGCGGTTAGTTTAGGGTACTGCAATCCAATAGTTTCCAGCCTCTCTGGTGTATTACTACTTTTGCTATTTTTGCAATTTTCTCCTCAGCTACCGAAACAGAACAGTATTACCGGCCAAACTGAAAATTATATGGTACTCAAAGAAGGGAAAAAATAGTAAAAAGGAAAAATAAAAAAAGGGAGTTGTCAGTAATTTTTTACTTTTTTTTTCTCTGTTTGTTGCATTTTTTCCCTCTTTTTCTCTGGGTGCTGAGGAAGAATTTTTTTTTTCTCTCAATGGAGTTTGCACAGTTGTCTGGCCATGTGGAGCAGCTTGCCACTGAAGTTCGGAGTATTACTACCTATCTTGCTAGGTTGTCGGTTGTGGAACCTAGGATCCCCATACTAGATTTATTTTTGGGGGATCGGTCTAAATTTCTGAATTTCAAAAATAACTGTAAGTTGTTTTTTTGCCTTAAAGCCTAAGTCCTCAGGGAACGCAGCACAGCAGGTTCAAATTGTCATCTCTCTGCTGCGCGGCAACCCTCAGGATTGGGCTTTTTCCCTGACACCTGGGGATCCTGTTTTGAATGATGTTGATGTATTTTTCTCATTTTTCTGTATTTTTTGTCACTGATCAAGCTGAAAAGACCTTGTTGGCATTAAATCAGGGTCGTGAAGACGCTGAGCTTACTGTCAGAAATTTCGAAAGTGGGCAGTCCTGACCAAATGGAATGATGATGCTTTGGCAGCCCTTTTTCGGAAGGGTCTAACAGAAAATGTAAAGGACGTTATGGTGGGATTTCCTTTTCCCTCTGGTCTCAATGATTCTATGTCTTTGGCTATTCAAATTGACAGACGTTTGCGGGAGCGCAGAGGTATGCATGAGATACTGTTGCCTTGTGACCCAGCTCCTGATCCCATGCAGTGTGATGGAGTGACTTCTGGGGCTCAGCGTCATGAATTTCGTAAGCGCAATGGGTTATGTTTCTACTGTGGTGACGCTCCCATGCTATTTCCGTCTGCCCTAAGCGGGGAAGACGTTTTGCGCGCTCAGTTGTATTGGGTAGTGTTCAGACTAAATTTCTGTTGACTGTTACCCTGATTTGCTCCCTGTCCACATTTTCGGCTCAGGATTTTGTTGATTCAGGAGCAGCTATTAACCTGATGGATTTTGACTTTGCCAAACGTTGTGGGTTTCCCATGATACCCCTGCTGAAGTCCATTCCTTTGCTGGGCATTGATTCTACCCCTCTGGCGGAGAATAAACCCCAGTTTTTTACTCAGGTGATAATGAGGGTTGAACCAGATCATCAGGAGAGTTGCAAATTTCTGGTGTTGCATAATCTGCATGACATTATTGTACTGGGTTTCCCTTGGTTATAGACTCATAATCCTGTTTTGGATTGGAAATCTGTGTCTGTGACCAGTTGGGTCTGCCAATGTGTTAATACTGACACTCCTATTTTTTCTGCCTCTCCCCAGTCTCAGGATGTCCCTGACTTTTTGACAGATTTTTTTGATGTGTTTAGTGAAAGTAAGTCTGCATCCTTACCTCCTCACAGGAGCTATGATTGCGCTATTGATTTAGTGCCTGGTGGTAAATTTCCTTTTTAATTTATCTGTACCTGAACACGATGCTATGCAATCTTATATCAAGGAGTCTTTGGAGAAGGGTCATATCAGACCATCCTCTTCACCCTTGGGCGCCGTTTTTTTCTTTCTGGCGAAAAAGGATGGTTCATTGAGGCCGTGTATTGATTATCGCCTCCTGAATAAGATCACTGTTAAATATCAATATCCGTTACCTTTGATTTCTGACCTGTTTTCCAGAGTGAAAAGTGCTAGTTGGTTTACCAAGCTTGACCTCAGGGGGGCGTATAACCTTATTCGCATTATGCACGGGGATGAATGGAAGACGGCGTTTAACACCCCAGAGGGGCATTTTGAGTACCTAGTGATTCCCTTTGGGCTCACTAATGCTCCTTCTGTCTTCCAATCCTTCATGAATGATATTTTCAGGGATTTTGTGGATATATTTCTGATTGTTTATTTGGTTGATATCTTGATTTTTTCCAATGACTGGGACTCTCATGTGAAACATGTTCGGACTGTGTTCCAGATTTTGAGAGAGAATGCACTGTATGTGAAGGGATCAAAGTGTCTTTTTGGCGTACAGAAGGTCTCATTTCTGGGATACATTTTGTCTCCATCTGTTATTGAAATGGACCCGATCAAGGTTCAGGCCATCTCTGATTGGGTTCAACCTACTTCTTTGAAGGCTCTTCAGAGATTTTTGGGTTTTGCCAATTTTTATCGTAAATTTATTTTTAATTTCTCTGGTATTGTTAAATCATTGACTGATTTGACCAAAAAGGGTTCCGATGTGGTGAATTGGCCTCCTGAGGCAGTTTCTGCGTTTCAGGAACTTAAGCAGAGATTCATTTCTGCTCCTGTTCTACGGCAGCCTGATGTTTCTCTGCCGTTTAAGGTGGAGGTTGATGCCTCTGAGATTGGGGCAGGTGCCATTTTGTCCCAAAGGGATCCAGAGACCTCTAAGAGTAACCCTTGTGCATTCTTCTCTCGAAAATTTTCTCCAACTGAACGTAATTATGACGTGGGTAATCGGGAGTTATTGGCCATGAAGTGGGCCTTTGAAGAGTGGAGACATTGGCTGGAAGGAGCCAAACATCAGGTGGTGGTCCTCACGGACCATAAGAACCTGGTTTATCTCGAATCAGCCAAGCGACTTAATCCTAGACAGGCCAGGTGGGCCTTGTTTTTCACACGTTTTAATTTTGTGGTTTCTTTTCTTCCTGGCACTAAGAATGTTAAGGCGTATGCCCTCTCGAGGAGTTTCTTTGCGGATTCTCCTAAGTTATCTGATCCTGCTGTTATTTTGAAAGAGGGTGTAGTTCTTTCCGCCATCTCGCCCAATTTGAGACTGGCTCTGGAGGGGTGTCAGGAGGATAAACCTGAGCGCTGCCCTGTTGGGAAATTGTTTGTCCCATACCAGTGGAAGAAGAGTGTGATGTCTGAGTTTCATTGTTCCTCGTTGGCTGGTCATCCCGGGATTTTTGGTACCAGAGACTTGGTGAGTCGGTCCTTTTGGTGGCCTACTTTGTCTTGTGATGTCAGGGACTTTGTGCAGTCCTGTGGGACTTGCTCTTGTTCCAAGCCTTGCTCTCGTTCTAATGGTTTGTTAATGCCATTACCTGTACCCAAGAGGCCATGGACCCATATTTCTATGGATTTTATTTCTGACCTCCCTGTCTCTCAGAGAATGACTGTTATCTTGGTAATCTGTGATAGGTTTTCCAAGATGATACATCTTGTGCCATTACCTAAGTTGCCTTCCTCCTCCGAATTGGTGCCTTTGTTCTTTCAGCACGTGGTTCGGTTACATGGCATTCTGGAGAACATTGTGTCTGACAGAGGAGTTCAGTTTGTTTCCAGGTTTTGGAGGACATTTTGTTCTAAACTTGGTGTTCAGTTATCTTTCTCCTCTGAATTTCACCTTCAGACCAATGGACAAACCGAGAGAACTAACCTGACCTTGGAGACTTATTTGAGATGTTTTGTGTCTGCTGATCAAGATGACTGAGTCTCTTTTTTGCCTTTGGCTGAGTTTGCTCTTAATAATCGGGCTAGCTCTGCCACCTTGATGTCTCCATTGTTCTGCAGTTCTGGGTTTCACCCTCGATTTTCTTCAGGACAGGCGGAGGCTTCTGTCTGTCCAGGGGTTGACTCTATTGTGGAGCATATGCAGCAGATATGGGACCAGGTAGTGGAGGGGTTGTCTCTCTCTCAGGAGAAGGCCCAGCGGTTTGCCAACTGGCATAGGACTGATGGTCCTCATTTTAAAGTGGGGGACTTTGTTTGGTTGTCCTCAAGAAATATCCCTATGAAAGTTGCATCTCCAAAATTTAAGCCAAGGTTCATTGGACCTTATAAGATCATGGAAATTATTAATCTGTTTTCCTTCGTTTGCTTCTTCCAGGGACATTTAAGATCTATAACGTGTTCCACAAGTCCTTATTGAAGAGGTTTGTTGAGCCATTGGTTCCTATGGCTGCGCCTCCCGACCCTGTTTTGGTTGAGGGCAATTTGGAGTATGTGGTTGAGAAAATATTGGATTCTCGTTTTGCTATACGGAAACTCCAGTATTTGGTTAAGTGGAGAGGTTATGGTCAGGAGGACAATTCTTTGGTGTTTGCTTCGGACCTCCATGCTGGGAGACTTATCCATGCCTATCATCGAGCTCATCCTGTTCGGCCTGGTTGCGCAGGTGATTGTTCGGTGATCCCTCCTCAAGGGGGGGTACAGTTGTGAATAATCTGGAGGCGACTTCTGAGCTGGAGCTCCCTTCGGTGGTTGCTGAGGGTAATGAATTAATTGCCGAATATCCTTCAGCTGGCTCTGAATGGTCTGATATAAGTGACCTGAACTCCCTTCAGCCTTGCCGGTAATCAATTGTTCTTCTGGTCTTGCTTGGAGCTCAGCTTGCATTCATGCTCTCATTCAGATAAGTGATTTGCTGTTTTTTTTCCTCTGATTGGATTTTCTTTGCTGGTTTGCTGCTTGCAGTGGACTTCAACCTGGTCCCCTTTTGGGGTCTGGCGCTGCAATTGTGCTCATTTTGTATTTGCACTTTTGCTCTGTTCCTTAGTCACTATTTTTGCTGAATTGCTGTGTGTTACACCAGAGATCTTATTTAGGTGGTAGAGATCATGTGATCTCAGGTTTTTTGTTAATCAGAAGTGTTGGTATTTTTGTCAGGGTTTTTTTTGGGTTGCAGTCAGAATTCTTTCCTATACTTTTCTATCTAGACAGATTGGGCCCCAGCGTTTGTTCATTCTATTTTCTATCTGTGTCCATATTTTCTTCTTGTCTAACCGCCATTACATGTTTGGGGGGTTCCTATTTCTTTGGGGGTTCTGCTCCAGGGCAGATAGCTTTCATCTTTCTGCCTTTAGGTGTAGTTATCTCTCCGGCTGTGACGAGGCGTCTAGGATCACCGTAGGTATGCTCCACGGCTACTTCTAGTGTGGCAGTTAGTTTAGGGTACTGCAATCCAATAGTTTCCAGCCTCTTTGGTGTATTACTACTTTTGCTATTTTTGCAATTTTCTCCTCAGCTTCCTAAACATAACACAATCCGGTCATGGATTGGCAGTTCGGGGAAGTAGTGAGTTGGGACCAGTCTTCTAAAGACTGTTGCCTGGGTGCTACTGTCTCTGCCGACCTTCTTTAATCTACCCCTTCTTCTCCGATAAGGTGCTATCAGGGAATAGAGCCAGGATTCAACCCTCATCACAAATAAACCCTGAGTCTCGAGGTCCTCTCAGGAGGAGGGATTAGGGGAGAGTGGTGGTTCCCCTGAATTTACAGAGGGTATGAGTTTGGTGACACAGGGAGACACCTCTGTTATCTGTTCCTCAAGGAAATTACCCTCTTTTGGCAAACGTACACTTGGAAATAAACGTTCAGGTCTCGAACTGTGTGTAAATGAGAGCATGTGGGTGTTCACTTAAAACTTCAAGTGAAAGTACGCATCTGGGACCTGGAGATCTAGGGTGATTGGGCGTAGCAGGTGTCGGCCGTTCTCAGCCCTAGGACCTTCTAGTTTAAGTTACCTAAAGTAATGCAGGTACAGAACGTACTCCACAATTCAAGATTTGTTGCGCCTCCGGAGCCTATGTTATTTCTATCACCATTGGGCTGCGTTTGCCGTAAACCTGAGGATCAGGTAACTGCAGAGGTGAATCCTAGTGGGTTGAGGTGTCCTCACCGTACGTCATTTCCAGTGAGGTCCGGTGTTAAGAGTCCAGAGGCCCCTCATTGAAAGGAGAGTACTGTCACGATTAGTGTTGAGCATTCCGATACTGCAAATATCGGGTATCGGCCGATATTTGCTGTATCGGAATTCCGATTCCGAGTTCCGATATTTTTGTCATATCGGATACCGGAATCGGAATGTTCCTGTCACTGTAAGTGTCCGTCGGTCGGGTCTGTCAGGAGTCAGCGGCACTTTCCTGGCAGAAGATCCCCAGTGGTCACGTCCTGGACTGCTTGATGGCCGCCATTATCTTCTCCCTGGAGGTCACGTGCAGTTTCTCGCGATAACTGCACGTGCTGCCGGGTAATCGCGGCCGTAAAGCAGTCCGATGACGTCACCGCCGGGGAAGCTGGTAAGAAGCTGTGCTGCATCGGGATGTCAGGCTCTGCCTGACATTCCGATGTAGCAGAGCTGGATCATCGTGGGACACTCGTTACTATGGACTACGTCGGACAGGTGGTATACTGTTGGTTTGTTTCTTTTCTTTTTTTCCAGGAGATCGAAGGCGTCGCAGGATGAGCGTGTAATAAAATTAATGAAAACTGTGTTGTCTCTTTTATTTCATTAAAATACTTTTTTCTTGCTCTTTTTTTTAAACATTTAAAAACTTTGGGATTAATAATGGATCGGTGTCTTATTGACGCCTCTCCATTATTAACCGTGCTTATTGTCACCGTGCAATCAACGGTGACATTAACCCCTTGTTACCCCACTTAACTACCGCTACAGGGCAAGTGGGAAGAGACGGGTAAAGTGCCACAATTGGCACATCTTTTGATGCGCCAAATGTGGGACTGCTGTAGCCTGGTATTATCAGGCTGTTGAGGGCCAAAATCCATGGGCCTTGACTGTCTTTTAATACCAGGCCGCAGCAGTCTGCATTTTACTTGGCTGGTTAACAAAAATAGGGGGACCCCACGCCATTTTTTTTTCGAGGGGATCCCCTATTTTTGTTAACCAGCCAAGCTAAGCAGACTGCTGTGGCCTGGTATTATCAGGCTTGCAAGGTCCATGGATATTGGATCCTTACCAGCCTGAAAATCCAGGCCTCAGCAGTCTGCTTCATCAGGCTGGTTAGCAAAAATAGGGGGGACCCCACAACATTTTTTTTTTCGAGGGGATCCCCTATTTTTGTTAATCAGTTCCCTCTGAAGTCACTGATGGTGTCCCTGGCTGACCTGAAGTGAAAGTGGGAAGCAATCAATTAAGCTTTCAACTTTCTCTCCTGTCAGCCAGGAGAGGAGAAGATTAATTTGGGGGTTTACTGTGAGGCTGCAGCATTAGCTGCGGTCCCTGCAGTAAACATTAACCCTTTCTGATGGATTACACCGTGGGACCTGACTGTGCATTGGATAGGTAAGAATAATTTTGCTTTTTTATTTTATTTTTATTACAGGAAATGTTTTTTGCAGTAAAATAAAAGATGGTCAAAAACATGTGTCTTTATTTCATTAAAATGATTTTTAATTAAAGTGTGTGTGTTTTATTTTTATTTCTTGCAATAGGATTAATAATTGATAGTTGTCTAATTGACAGCTCTCAATTATTAACCTGGCTTAAGGTCACCTTTCAATAGCAAGGTGGCTTTAACCCCTTATTAACCCATTCGCCACCGCTACAGGGCAATGGGAATAGACGGGCAAAGTGCCAGAAAGGGCGAATCTAATTATAGATTTGCCTTTTCTGGGGTGTCTGGGGCAGATGTTAGTAGCCAGGGGGGGGCAAAAATAATGGTCCCTCTCTGGGCTATTATTATCTGCCCCCACTCGCTGGCTTTGTCTGTCTGGTTGAGAAAATAGGGCGGAGCCCACGCATTTTTTTTTCATCAATTTTACACCTCATATATATATATATATATATATATATATATATATACATGTCATTGAATTTGTGACACATATATATATATATATATTTATATTGATAGTTCATACACTTCTACATAGTATAATAGCCGTTAATTCAATTGCTGGCTTTTGTGAAAATGCAGAACCCGACATGAAATGACACATGGTTTACATAGAGTTAACCATGTCATTTCAAGTTGTTTGATATATTGTTTTCACTAACAATTACATGAGTGTATGTGTGCAAAATTTGACACATGTAGGGGTTAATTAAAGGTGTAAATTTGTAGCAAAAAAGTCTGTTTTTTTACAACGAATTTACACCTGTAATTAACTCCTACAGGTGTGAAATTTTGCACACATACACTCATGTAATTGTTTGTGAAAACCAGATATCAAACTACATGAAAAGACATGGTTAACTCTATGTAAACCATAGGTCATTTAATGTCGGGTGCTTCTGAAGAAGGCTTTGCACTTAGTGCAGAACTTTTATGAGTGTGGGAGTATCACAACTATACTTTGTTCACAATATTTGAATTAGATACTACAGTTGGCATCTTGAAGTTCATAGTGCTGGATTACAAGAATATGATTCTTGGCTCCCCTCACAGCTGCGAACTGTACATGCATGGTGAAATATATACAGCGGGTCAAATAGGTATTGAACTTGTCACCAATTTTCTAAATAAATATCTTTCTAAATGTACTATTAACATGAAATTCTCACCAGATGTTGGTAACAACCCTTCCAATCCACAATCTAATAGAAAATTTATGGAAATAGCTAAAACTCAGCGTTGATGGAAGGAAGAATGGTCCAAAATTACACCTGAGTAATGCATGCATGTTATGTTACGGTAGCTGAGGAGTGCAGGAAAAAAAGGAAATACACCAGAGCAGTTGGAATCTATGAGATTGCAGTACCCTGACTAACCACCGCAACTAGAGGCAGCCGTGGAGCGTTCCTACGTTGGTCCTAGACGCCTCGTCACAGCCTGAGAAACTAACTACACCTAAAGATAGAAATAGGAAAGCTATCTGCCCCGGAGCAGAACCCCAAAGATAATAGAAAGCCCCCAAACATGTAATGGCGGTTAGACAAGAGGAAATACTGACACAGAAAGAAAATAGTATGAGCAAACGCTGGGGCCCAAACTATCTAAATAGAAAAGGACAGGAAGGGTACTTACTGCAATCTCAGAAAACCCTGAAAAAACACCAACTCTACTAATTTCAAAATCACCTGAGATCACACGACCTCTACCACCTAAATTAGTTCTCTGGTGTAAAAAAATCAAAACAGCAGCCACTGAAAAAAAACTGGAAAAAGCAAAAGTACAAAACACAGTGGCTGGACTAAACTGAGAGGGCAAAAGCCCCCGGAGGGGACCCTGAAGGCCCCCACAGAAGTGCAGGACAAAATGCAAAAATATAGTAAAAACACAAAATAAGAAATTGTCTTATCTGATAGCAGGAGATGCAGACACGACACAGCAGGCTACAAGGGAAACTGGAAAGAAGGATTCAGACCAGAACAATTGTTCACCGGCAACCCTGATGGGAAAATGACTCCCTTATATAAGACCAATCAGTAACACCTGATTCCCAGTCCTCACAATCCTCACTAGTACCGCTTGTAACCACCAGAGGGGGCCTCTGCTCAGAACTCATCTCAAACCCATTCACAACAGTACCCCCCCCTTGAGGAGGGGTCACCGAACCCTCATTTGAGCAACCAGGTCGGTCAGGATGAGTTCTATGATACGCACGGATAAGTCTCCTAGCATGGATGTCCGAAGCAAACACCCAAGAATTGTCTTCCTGACCATAACCTCTCCATTTAACCAAATACTGGAGTCTTCGTCTAGAAAAACGAGAATCTAATATTTTCTCAACCACATACTCCAGATTGCCCTCAACCAAAACAGGGTCAGGAGGCACAGCAGCAGGAACCACTGGCTCAACAAACCTCTTCAACAAGGACTTGTGGAACACGTTATGGATCTTAAATGTCCCTGGAAGAAGCAAACGAAAAGAAACAGGATTAATAATCTCCATGATCTTATAAGGTCCAATGAACCTAGGCTTAAATTTAGGAGATGCTACTCTCATAGGAATATTCTTTGAGGACAACCAGACCAAGTCCCCCACTTTAAACCGAGGACCATCAGTCCTATGCCGGTTAGCAAACCGCTGGGCCTTCTCCTGAGAGAGGGACAACCTCTCCACTACCTGGTCCCAAATCTGCTGCATACGCTCAACAACAGAGTCAACACCTGGACAGACAGAAGCCTCCGTCTGTCCTGAAGAAAATCGAGGGTGAAACCCAGAATTACAGAAAAACGGAGACATCAAAGTGGCAGAGCTAGCCCTATTATTAAGAGCAAACTCAGCCAAAGGCAAAAAAGAGACCCAGTCATCCTGATCAGCAGACACAAAGCATCTTAGATAAGTCTCCAATGTCTGGTTTGTTCTCTCAGTTTGACCATTGGTCTGAGGATGAAATGCCGAGGAGAAAGACAATTGAACACCCAGTTTAGAACAAAAAGTCCTCCAAAATCTGGAAACAAACTGGACTCCTCTGTCAGACACAATGTTCTCAGGAATGCCGTGTAAACGAACCACGTGCTGAAGGAACAACGGCACCAATTCAGAGGAGGAAGGCAACTTAGGTAATGGCACAAGATGTATCATTTTGGAAAACCTATCACAAATTACCCAGATGGTGGTCATTCTCTGAGAAACAGGAAGATCGGAAATGAAATCCATAGAGATATGGGTCCATGGTCTCTTGGGCACAGGCAATGGCATCAACAAACCACTAGAGCAAGAGCAAGGCTTGGAGCGAGAGCAAGTCCCGCAGGACTGCACAAATTCCCTGACATCGCGAGACAAGGTAGACCACCAAAAGGACCGACTAACCAAGTCTCTGGTACCAAAAATTCCGGGATGCCCAGCCAATGCGGAACAATGAATCTCAGACATCACACTCTTTTTCCATTGGTCCGGGACAAACAATTTTCCAACAGGGCAGCGCTCGGGCCTATCCTCTTGACACCCCTCCAGAGCAAGTCTCAAATTGGGCGAGATGGCGGAAAGAACTACACCCTCCTTCAAAATAACAGAGGGATCAGATAGCTCAGGAGAGTCCGCAAGGAAACTCCTCGAGAGGGCATCCGCCTTAACATTCTTAGTGCCAGGAAGAAAGGAAACCACAAAATTAAAACGTGTGAAAAACAAGGCCCACCTGGCCTGTCTAGGATTGAGTCGCTTGGCAGATTCCAGATAGACAGATTCTTATGGTCCGTAAGGACCACAACCTGATGTTTGGCTCCCTCCAGCCAATGTCTCCACTCTTCAAAAGCCCACTTCATGGCCAATAACTCCCGATTACCCACGTCATAATTACGTTCAGTAGGAGAAAATTTTCGAGAGAAAAAGGCACAAGGGTTACTTTTAGAGGTCTCTGGATCTTTTTGGGACAAAACGGCACCTGCCCCAATTTCAGAGGCATCAACCTCCACCTGAAATGGCAGAGAAACATCAGGCTGCCGTAGAACAGGAGCAGAAGTGAATCTCTGCTTAAGTTCCTGAAACGCAGAGACTGCCTCAGGAGGCCAATTCACCACATCAGAACCCTTTCTGGTCAAATCAGTTAATGGTTTCACAATAACCGAGAAATTACCAATAAATTTACGATAAAAATTGGCAAAACCCAAAAATCTCTGAAGAGCCTTTAATGAAGTAGGTTGGACCCAATCACAGATGGCCTGAACCTTGACCGGGTCCATTTCAATAACAGATGGGGACAAAATGAATCCCAGAAATGAGATCTTCTGTACGCCAAAAAGACACTTTGATCCCTTCACATACAGAGCATTCTCTCTCAAAATCTGGAATACAGTTCGAACATGTTTCACATGAGAGTCCCAGTCATTAGAAAAAATCAAGATATCATTCAAATAAACAATCAGAAACTTGTCCACAAAATCCCTGAAAATGTCATTCATGAAGGACTGGAAGACGGAAGGAGCATTAGTGAGCCCAAAGGGCATCACAAGGTACTCAAAATGCACTTCAGGGGTGTTAAATGCCGTCTTCCATTCATCCCCGTGCTTAATGCGAATAAGGTTATACGCCCCCCTGAGGTCAAGCTTGGTAAACCAAGTAGCGTTTTTCACCCTGGAAAACAGGTCAGAAATCAAGGGTAACGGGTATTGATATTTCACAGTAATATTGTTCAAGAGACGATAATCAATACACGGCCTTAATGAACCATCTTTTTTGGCCACAAAGAAAAAACCGGCACCTAAGGGTGAAGAGGATGGTCTGATATGACCCTTCTCCAATGATTCCTTGATATAAGACCGCATAGCGTCATGTTCAGGTACAGATAAGTTAAAAAGGCGACCTTTAGGGAATTTACTACCTGGCACTAATTCAATAGCGCAGTCATAGCTCCTATGGGGAGGTAAGGATGCAGATTTACTTTCGCTAAACACATCAGAAAAATCAAACAAAAAGTCAGGAACATCCTCAGCCTGGGGGGAGGCAGAAAAAACAGGAGTGTTGGTATTAACACATTGGCAGCCCCAACTGGTTACAGACACAGATTTCCAATCCAAAACAGGATTATGAGACTGTAACCAAGGGAAACCCAGCACTATAATGTCATGCAGATTATATAGAACCAAAAATTTTCAGCACTCCTGGTGATCAGGTTCAACCCTCATTATCACCTGAGTAGAAAACTGGGGTTTATTCTCAGCCAAAGGGGTAGAATCGATCCCCAATAAAGGAATAGACTTCTGTAGGGGTATCAAGGGAAACCCACAACGTTTAGCAAAATCATAATCCATCAGGTTAATAGCTGCTCCAGAATCAACGAAAGCCTGAGCAGAAAATGAGGACAGAGAGCATATCAGAGTAACAGTTAATAAAAACTTAGTCTGAACACTACCCAAGACAACTGAGCGTGCAAAATGTCTTCCCCGCTTAGGGCAGACTGAAATAGCATGAGAGGCATCACCACAGTAGAAACATAACCCATTGCGCTTTCGAAACTCATGACGCTGTGCCCCAGACACCACTCCATCACACTGCATGGGCTCAGAAGCTGGCTCACAAGGCAACACCACTCCACGCATACTTCTCCGCTCACGCAAACGTCTGTCAATTTGAATCGCTAATGACATAGAATCATTGAGACCAGAGGGGACAGGGAATCCCACCATAACATCCTTTACATTATCCGACAGACCCTTCCGGAAAAGGGCCGCCAAAGCGTCGTCATTCCATTTGGTCAGGACTGCCCACCTACGGAATCTCTGACAGTATAACTCAGCGTCATCAAGCCCCTGATTTAATGCCAACAAGGCTTTTTCAGCTTGATCAGTGACATTAGGCTCATCGTACAATAACCCCAAAGCCTGAAAAAATGCATCAACATCACTCAAAACAGGATCCCCAGGTATCAGGGAAAAAGCCCAATCCTGAGGATCGCCGCGCAGGAGAGAGATGATAATTTGAACCTGCTGCGCTGCGTTTCCTGAGGACTTAGATTTTAAGGCAAGAAACAATTTACAATTATTTTTGAAATTCTGAAACTTAGCTCGATCCCCTAAAAACAAATCTGGCATGGGGATCCTAGGTTCCACAACAGGCAACCTAGCAAGATATGCAGCAATACTCTGAACCTCAGTGGCAAGCTGATCCACACGGCCAGACAACTGTGCAAACTCCATTGGGAGAAAAGATCCTCCCCAGCACCCAGAGATACAGAGGGAAAAAAAAAAAAAAAAAATGCAACAAACAGAAAAATATCTCTGACAACTTTTCTTCCTTCAAAACATTCTTTCCCTTCTGTGAGTACCATACAACTTTTAGGGCCGGTGATACTGTTATGTTACGGTAGCTGAGGAGTGCAGGAAAAAAAGGAAATACACCAGAGCAGTTGGAATCTATGAGATTGCAGTACCCTGACTAACCACCGCAACTAGAGGCAGCCGTGGAGCGTTCCTACGTTGGTCCTAGACGCCTCGTCACAGCCTGAGAAACTAACTACACCTAAAGATAGAAATAGGAAAGCTATCTGCCCCGGAGCAGAACCCCAAAGATAATAGAAAGCCCCCAAACATGTAATGGCGGTTAGACAAGAGGAAATACTGACACAGAAAGAAAATAGTATGAGCAAACGCTGGGGCCCAAACTATCTAAATAGAAAAGGACAGGAAGGGTACTTACTGCAATCTCAGAAAACCCTGAAAAAACACCAACTCTACTAATTTCAAAATCACCTGAGATCACACGACCTCTACCACCTAAATTAGTTCTCTGGTGTAAAAAAAATCAAAACAGCAGCCACTGAAAAAAAACTGGAAAAAGCAAAAGTACAAAACACAGTGGCTGGATTAAACTGAGAGGGCAAAAGCCCCCGGAGGGGACCCTGAAGGCCCCCACAGAAGTGCAGGACAAAATGCAAAAATATAGTAAAAACACAAAATAAGAAATTGTCTTATCTGATAGCAGGAGATGCAGACACGACACAGCAGGCTACAAGGGAAACTGGAAAGAAGGATTCAGACCAGAACAATTGTTCACCGGCAACCCTGATGGGAAAATGACTCCCTTATATAAGACCAATCAGTAACACCTGATTCCCAGTCCTCACAATCCTCACTAGTACCGCTTGTAACCACCAGAGGGGGCCTCTGCTCAGAACTCATCTCAAACCCATTCACAACACATGCAACTAGTATATCCATACAGGAGGCAACAAAGGATTTTTTTTACAAAGTATTAAATACATTTTAGTAAGCATGTTCAATACTTTTTCCTCTGCGTAATATCTCATAATTTTGTGAAATGATTGGGAAGGAGATGTTATTCCTGCGCTGCTCATGATGAATCCACAATGGTTTCGAACGGATAAAAATTTATTAAACATATTAACAGGGTCACTGTAAACCTGTTTAAATTTTTTTTATCCATTGAAAACCATTGTGGATTCATCAGCAGCAGCACAGGAGTGACATCTCCTTCCCTATCGTTTCACATTGTTTGGTCCTTCCAGCGACCGATGTCCTTGCAGCAGCTGTTATACTTTTTATGCCAGTAACATGTTGCTCTGTAGCAACCATACAAGGTGAGTGGATCCATTTCCTTGCCACCTCTTTCTTACCAGTTAAGAACTTAAGACCCTATTGCACTTTCTTTCATTCCCAGTTTCATTGTTTGCATATCTCATAATTACACATAACTTTATTTATGGACATCTATGGTCTGATTTCTTTGCTTGTGTGGATTGGATAGGCTGTTACATCTGGAAGAAGCCGAGCGGTGAAACGCGCGTCGGGGTTACAGGACGGGCCATACATATCCACATCAGGTGAATCGCTTCTAATATAATCTTGAGTTGGGAACTTGCAATGATCGATCATTTATTCTTAGAAAAGCATTTGTCTTCAGCTTTCTCTTTTTCTAATAGCGTCCATGTGTCTCTATTGCGGTGATAGCAATTATCTATCCACTGTGACTTACCTTATATCAGCTGTTCCTATTAGTGTCTTCTGCACAAGGCACTTTGGTATGTTCATGTCACTATTGTGGTGATAGCATTGTCTATACACTGTGACTTACCGTATATACTCGTGTATAAGCCGACCAGTGTATAAGCCGACCCCCCTAATTTTGCCACAAAAAACTGGGAAAAATATTGACTCATGTATAAGCCGGGTGTATAAACTGCCCTCCTGCTCTGTGCTGCCCCCGTCCTGCTCCTTGCTCCCCATCCAGCTCTGTGCTCCCCCATTCTCCTCTGTACTCCCCCCTCCTGCTCCGTCCTCCGCTGTGCTCCCCCATTCCTTCTCCGTCCTCCTGTGCCCCCCTCCTGCTCCGTGCTCCTCTGTGCCCTCCATCCTCCCCCGTCCTGCTCCATGCTCATTGTCCTCCTCCATGCTTCCCCCGTCCACCGATCCCCCCCCTCCTGCTCCATGCTTCCCCGTCCTGCTCCAGCTTCCCCCGTCCACCGATCTCCCCCCCTCCTGCTCCATGCTTCCCCGTCCTGCTCCAGCTTCCCCCGTCCACCGATCTCCCCCTCTCCTGCTCCATGCTTCCCCCGTCCTGCTCCAGCTTCCCCCGTCCACCGATCTCCCCCCCTCCTGCTCCAGCTTCCCCCGTCCTCCTCTATGCTTCCCCCTGTCCACCGTTCTCCCCCCCGTCCTGCTCGTGCTCCTTGTCCTCTCCTCCATCATACTCACCCCTCCCCGTGCCATCACTGAGCGTCCCTGCAATCTTGCGTTCTCCCCGTCTTCTTGCAGCTCTCCAGCGCTGAACGGTGATGTAATACCGCTCATTAAGGCCATGAATATGGAGGCCACGCCCATGGGGTGGCGTCACTCCATATTACATGACCTTAATGAGCGGGTATTACATCACCGCTCAGTGCTGGAGAGCTGCAAGAAGACTGGGAGAACGCAGGATTGCAGGGACCCTCAGCGATGGCACGGGGAGGGGTGAGTATGATCCCAGCCACCGGCTCCTGCCGTGGCATCCCCTCCCCCGCTGGTTTCTGCCCTATGACTTGTGTATAAGCCGAGGGGGCATTTTCAGCACGAAAAAAGGTGCTGAAAATCTCGGCTTATACACGAGTATATACGGTACCTTATATCAGCTGCTTCTATTAGTGTCTGCTGCACAAGGCACTTTTGCATTTTATGATAACATTGTAATTAGGAATATATTTGCAGCTTCTTTTTCTGTACATAGAGTTATTTCCCATTGGGGACTTACCAAAGTCTGCTATCTTTATTATTTGCATTTGCATAAGGTATTTTATATGCTTACTAGTATATTTTTATGGTCCTTTTTCTAAACTAACATATAATTGATTTATTGATTGATTATTTTTTCTAATTATTTATATGTAGTGTTTTTGCACAAGACACTTTATATTTAAAGACTATATTTCTTATATAATTGTAATTCATGTGATGTTTCTGATATTTGTGGATTGATATAAATAATATTTGCGTGGATGCCCTTATGTCCTTATTTTTTAGGTATTTTTTGCTTATTTTATATTTTATTTTTTATTTTTTTGGATTTAATAAAGTATATTGGTTTTATGGATTGCTTCTATTTTTCCTTTTTTTATTACAAAGTAAGGAATTGTGTAGTTATTCAAACTGAAGTGCCATAGTGTATTTTTTCTAATTGTGGACACTATATTTATGTATATTGAGTCTGCCTATGGGGGTGCATTATACTGCTGTATATAGAGTCTGCCTATGGGGGGGTGCTTTATACTACTGTATATAGAGTCCCATGGGGGA
The DNA here is from genome assembly GCA_033576555.1 of Oophaga sylvatica. Lineage (NCBI taxonomy): Eukaryota > Metazoa > Chordata > Amphibia > Anura > Dendrobatidae > Oophaga > Oophaga sylvatica. The sequence goes on from JARQOD010000005.1 coordinate 343,347,973, forward strand.
TGCATTATACAACTATATATAGAGTCTGCCTATGGGGGGTGCATTATTTATTATTATTAATTATTATTACGGTATTATTATTATTACTATTATTATTATTTTAGCACCATTTATTCCATGGCACTTTACATGTGAAAAGGGTGTAGGGGTTGTACTCACTTGGGTGCCACAGGAGGAAAACATGAGGTGCATTATACTGCTGTATATAGAGTCTGCCTATGGGGGTGCAGTGTACTATAGAGTCTGCCTATGGAGGGTGCATTATACTGCTGTATTTAAATTCTGCCTATGGGGGTGCATTATACTACTGTATATAGAGTGTGCCCATGGGGGTGAAGGATACTATAGACTCTGCCTATGGGGGTGTATTATACTGCTGTATATAGAATCTGCCTATGGGGGGTGCATTATACAACTGTATATAGAGGGATGCATTATTTATTATTATTTTAGCGACATTTATTCCATGACACTTTACATGTGAAAAGGGTGTAGGGGTTGTACTCACTTGGGTGCCACAGGAGGAAAACATGAGGCTTTTTCCTTTAAAAGTTCATGTGGGATTATTGCTTCATAAACCCAGAGGCAAGAACAGAAACTAAACAGCCTTTAGATCAGGCAAAACAAAGTACAAATGTCCACAGCAGGGGTCTGCTCTGCCAGGTCTGTGGGCACACAAGCTGGAGTAATGTCCAGTACTCAGGCTTGGTCTGGAGCCACACACACAGGAGGCCTTCTCCTTCCCAATGCACAGATCATTACATAGGCTGTGACCACACCCAGATGTGAGGTATGTGGGTAGCCAGACCTGCCCATCTCTCATAGCTACCCACAATCTGGACACAGGTGCAACAAAAGAAAACCTCATAGTGCTTTCATGCACTAGAGAAAATGCAACGGTTTACATCACAGAGACAAGCCATCTCTGTGACACATACCTCCCATCCATTATGCGACCATTAGCCACACTACATACCTCCCCCTCTGCCTAAAGCTGTGGGGCATGGCACTTTCTCCTACCAGACAAGGTATTCTCAAAAGGGCATTGGCATTACCATGTAGCTTCCCTGCTCTATGCTCTACATGGAAGTTAAAATCTTGTAGGGCTAAAAACCAATGGGTGACCCTAGCATTTTTCCCCTTTGTTTCCCTCTACCATGTGGGGCATGGTCGGATACCAAAATATACTTACGTCCTATCAGATAGTACAGTAATGTGTCCACCACCCACATTATGGCCAAACCCTCCTTCTATACGACCGAGTAATTGTTCTCACATGAGGATAGCTTCCTACTCAGGTGGAGAACAAGGTGCTCTTCCCTGTGCATCTACTGGGAAAGGACTGCTCTTACCCCTACATCTGAGGCATCTGTTTGAAGTATAAAGTCTTTGTTAAAGTCAGGGGCCACCAGAACTGGTTGCTTACACATAGCTCCTTTCATTTCTTTAAAGGCCATCTCTGCCTCTTCAGACCATTTGACCATTACCGATTTCATCCCCTTAAGGAGGTCATTCAGGGGCGCGGTCATCATGGTGAAGTTGGGGATGAACCTCCTGTAGTATCCCACGATCCCCAGGAAGGCTCTAACTTGCTTCTTGGATAACAGTCTCAGCCATGTTTGAATTGCTTCCACTTTACTGATCTGAGGTTTTATCTCGCTTCGACCCACTACATACCCCAAGTACTTGGCTTCTTCTTTCCCCAAGGTACACTTCTCTGGGTTTATTGAAAACCCCGCCTTCCTTGGAGCATCAAACACCACTTGGACCTTTTCCAGATGACTCTTCCAGCCCGGACTAAAGATAGTGATATAATCCAGGTATGTAGCAGTGTATTGTTTATGAGGTGCCAGTATTTTATCTATAGCTCTCTGGAAGGTCGCCGGGGTCTCCTGCAGTCCAAACTGCATACGGACATACTGGAAGCATGCATCCAGAGTAGAAAATGCAATCTTCTCCTTGGCTCCCGATGCCATGGGGATCTGCAAATAACCCTTTGTCAAATCCAAGGTGGATATGTACCTTGCGGGCCCAAGTCTCTCGATAAGCTCATCAACGCGTAGCATGGGATATGCGTCGAACTTGGAGACCTCATTTAGCTTTCGATAGTTATTGCAGAACCTCTATTTGCCATCGGGCTTTGGGACCAGGACTATCGGGCTTTACCAACCTCTCTTGGACTCCTCGATGACCCCGAGTTTTAACATACTCTCCACCTCGCTGGAGATCACTTATCTACGGGCCTCCAAAATCCGATAAGGCTTTACTTTGATGCGCACATGTGGCTCCGTCAGAAATTGTGTTCTACGACCCTTTTTCACCCTGGTAATTCTGAAAACAGGTGTCTGTTCCTCTGGAGCAATTCCTGGCACTGCTGTTTCTGGGCCTTCAACAGCGTCTCAGCTATGGTGACACCTCCAACCTCGCCTTCTGACTTGCCCAGCAAGTAAGGAGTTTCAGCCGGCTCTCTGTCTTGCCATGGCTCGATGAGGTTGACATGGTAGATCTGATATGGTCTCTGTCTTCCAGGCTGGTGAATCTTACAGTTTACCTCACCAAACTTCTCCACCATTTCATACGGCCCTTGCCATTTGGCCAAGAACTTGCTCTCCACAGTTGGGATTAGCACAAGAACTCAGTCTCCCGGATTGAACTGCCTCACTCTGGCTGACTGGTTATAGACCCTGGCCTGAGCTTCTTGTGCATGGAGGAGATGTCCTTTTATGATGGGCATCACCTTCGCAGTCCCCTGCTGCATCAGCGCCACTTGCTCAATGACGCGTCTGTGGGGCGTGACTTCG
>JARQOD010000005.1:343350873-343399498 GCA_033576555.1 Oophaga sylvatica
GACGAGCCTATATGACAGAAAATAGCCAAAAATACATCATTCTAAAAACTGCACCCCTCAAGGTGTTCAAAACCACATTCAATATGTTTATTAACCCTTCAGGTGCTTCAGAGGAATTAATAGAATGGAGAAGGAAAAAATGAACATTTAACTTTTTTTCAAACAATTTTACTTTTTACCTCAATTTGTTTGCAAGGTTAACAGGAAAAAATGGAAACCAAAATTTGTTGTTCAATTTCTACTGAGAATGCAGACACCCCATATGTTGGGGAAAACCACTATTTGGGCACACGGCAGAGCTCGGAAGGGAAGGAGTGGCATTTGACTTTTTGAATGCAAAATTTGATGGATTAGCGAACGCCATATCGCGTTTGGAGAGCTCTTGATGTGCCTAAAGAGTGGAAACCACCCATAAGTGACCACATTTTAGAAACTAGACCCTCAGTGAACTTATCTAGATGTAAGGTGAGCACCTTGAACCCCCAGGTGCTTCACAAAAGTTTATAAACGTTGAGCCGTAAAAATAAAAATCTCATTTTTCCCACAAAAATGTTTTTTTAGCCACAAATTTAGCATTTTCACAAAGGTATAAGGAGATATTGCACCATACATTTTGTTGTGCATTTTCTCCTGAGTACGCCGATAACCCATTTGTGGGGGAAACTACTGTTTTGGCGCATGGCAAGGCTCGGAAGGGAAGGAGCGCCATTTGACTTTTTGAATGCAAAATTTGCTGGATTATCGAACGTCATATCGTGTTTGGAGAGCCCCTGATGTGCCTAAAGAGTGAAAACCTCCCATAGGTGACCACATTTTTTAAACTAGACCCCTCAGTGAACTTATCTAGATGTGTGGTGAGCACCTTAAACCCCCAGTGCTTCACTGAAGTTTATAACATTGAGCCGTAAAAAATAAAAAAATCACATTTTCTGCACAAAAATGTTGTTTTAGCCCCTTTTTTATTTTCACAAGGTAACATGAGAAAATTGACTTCAAAATTTCTTGTGCAATTTCTTAGTACACCGATGCTCCATATATGGTGGAAAACTACTGTTTGGACGCACGACAGGGCTTACAAAGGATGAAGTGACGTCTCGGAAACAGACTTTGATGGAATGTTCTGTGGGTGTCATGTCTCATTGGAGAGCCTCTGATGTGTCTAAAGAGTGGGAACCCGTCATAAGTGACTGCATTTTGGAAACTAGACCCTCAAGGAATTTATCTAGATTTCTAGCACCAATCGTGGTGTTACTGCAGTATGTCAGCTCTCATATAGAGCTGACACCCGCATTCAATACTGAAGGCGCTCAACATGAGCCTGCTCGATCACATGCCCTATATATCAATATTTTCAGAATATAAGACAAACTGGACAATAAGATGCACCTAGGTTTTAAAAGAGGAAATTAGGAAAAAAAATGAAGCAAAAATGTGGTCAATTCTGTACTTAATATCACCTATCCTGGTAAATATGGTCCCCTCATCCCCATCCTGATACACATGGCCCCTCACCCCTATTCTGGTATGAATGGTCCCCTTATCCCTATCCTGATATGCATGGCCCTCATCTCCATTTTGTTATGCATGCCTCCTCATCCCTAGCCTGGTATGCATGGCCCCTCATCCCTATCCTGGTAGGAATGGTCCCCCTCATCCTTATCCTGGCAGGAATGATCACCCTCATCCCTAATTGCAGGGTCCCCATCTCATTCAAGTATGCATGGTCCCATCCCTATCCTGGTATGTAGGCCCCATCCTTAACCTGGTATGATTGGCCCCATCCTAGTCCTGGTATGCATGGCCCCATCCTTATCCTGGTATGATTGGCCCCATCCCAGTCCTGGTATGCATGGCCCCATCCTTAACCTGACATGATTGGCCCCCATCCAGTCCTGGTATGCATGGCCCCATCCTTATCCTGGTATGTATGGCCCCATCCCAGTCCTGGTATGCATGGTCCCATCCTTATTCTGGTTTGATTGGCCTCATCCTGATCCTGATATGATTGGTCCCATCCTTATTCTGGTATGATTGGCTCCATCCCGGTCCTGGTATGATTGGTCCCATCATTATTCTGGTATGATTGACCCCATCCCGTTTCTGGTATGCATGGCTCCATCAGAACTGACATATTTTGTATATATCAAGCCTCCTGATGAACTTGATGGGGAAATCATAGAATAACAGAATCATTGAATGGTAGAGTTGGAAGGGACCTCCTGGGTCATCTGGTCCAACCCCCTGCTCAAAGAAAACAGAGGCTGGACAGACATCTGTCTGGGATGATTTAGTGAATCCTGATTCACTAAATCATCCCAGACAGATGTTTGTCCAGCCTCTGTTTGAAGACTTCCATTGAAGGAAAACTCACCACCTCTTGTGGCAGCCTGTTCAAATCATTGATCACCCTGTCAAAAAGTTTTTTCTAATATCTAATATGTGTCTCCTTCCATTCAGTTTCATTCCATTGCTTCTAGTCTTTCCTTGTGCAAATGAGAATAAAGATGATAATTCTACAATGTGACAGCCATTGAGATATTTGTAGACAGCTATTAAGTCTCCTCTCAGTCTTCTTTTTTGCAAGCTAAACATTCCCAAATCCTGTAACCGTTCCTCATAGGACATGGTTTGCAGACCGGTCACCATTCTGGTCGCTCTTCTCTGAACTTGCTCCAGTTTGTTGATGTCTTTTTTAAAATGTGGTGTCCAAAACTGGACACAGTATTCCAGATGAGGTCTGACCAAAGAAGAGTAGAGCACAATAATGACTTCTAAACTGTATGTTTCTGTTCATACATCCCAGAATTGTATCTGCCTTTTTTGCTGCTGCATCACACTGTTGACTCATGTTCAGTCTGTGATCTATTAGTATACCCAAGTCTTTGTCACATGTGCTGTTGCTTAGCCCTATTCCTCCTATTCTGTATATGCTTTTTCATTTTTATTGACCAGATGTAATAATTTGCATTTTTCTATGTTAAAAACCATTCTGTTAGTTGCTGCCCACTGCTCCAGTTTATTTATATATTTTTGAATCCTCTCTCCCTCTTCTCTAGTTTTAGCTATCCCTCCTAGCTTTGTGTCATCAGCAAATTTAATCAGTTTACCCTCAATTCCTTCATATAAATCATTGATAAAGATGTTGAACAATACGGGGCCCAGGACAGAGCCCTGTGGTACCCCACTTGAGACATTCTTCCAACTGGATGTGCAGCCATTTACGACACTCTTTGGGTCCGATCACTAAGCCAGTTATGAATCCACCTAACAGTTGCCTTATCCATTCCATACTTAGTCATTATTTCAATGAGGATTGTGTGAGATACTTTGTCAAATGCTTTTCTGAAGTCAAGATATACTATATCTACAGCATTTCCCTGATCCACCCAGTCAGTGATTCTCTAATAGAAGGAAATTAAGTTAGTCTGACATGACTTATTAGTTACAAACCCATGCTGACTCTGGTTAATCACTTCATTCTTATCCAGGTACTTATATACATGTTGTTTAATAATTTGCTCAAAGATCTTTCCTGATATAGAAGTCAGACTCACCGGCCTATAGTTCCCTGGGTCCACCTTCTTCCCCCTTTTTGAAGAAAGAAACAACATTTGCTCTTCTCCAGTCTTCTGGGAATTCTCCTGTTCTCCAAGAATTTTCAAAGATTATGGAGAGTGGTTCAAAAATTTCTTCTGCTGTCTCCTTCAGTACTCTGGGGTGTAAGTCATCTTGACCTGGAGACTTGAATTCATTTATGCTAGCTAAGTGTTTCCTCACTATCTTTCTGTTTATAGATATCCTGGATTCTCTTATTTCTTTAATAGGGCAGTGAAGATCAGTTGATGTTACATTTCCTTTCTGAGAGAAAACAGATACAAAATAGCAATTTAAAAGTTTGGCCTTATCAACATCCTTTCTTACTATTTCATCATTTTCATCCAGTAAAAATCCTATAGCATCTTTGACTTTTCTTTTACTTTTGACATATCCCCAAAATTGCTTTTAACGTCTCTTGCAAGCCTTAATTCATTGTCAGCTTTAGATAATCTGATTTGTGCCTTGCAGGTTTTGCAGACAGCATTATATTGTTCTTTATAGTCCCTTAAAATCTGACTTTCTGAAATCTAACCTTGAAGTCTGAGTCTTCACAGGTTTTCCTTCTCTAGTTATCCAAAATTCTAAAATAGCATGGTCGCTACCTCCTAGGGTCCCAGCCACTCTCACCTCCTCAACCATTTCCTCCCTATTTATTAGGATTAGATCCAAGGCAGCAGATACCCTTGTTTTCTCCCCTACATTTGGAAGATAAAGTTGTCAGCAAGATAGGATAAGAATTTGCTTAACCTGTTAGTTTTGCCTGAGAGAGAATCCCAACAAATGTCTGGATAGTTGAAATCTCCCATGACTACTATGTCATATTTGTTGGAGAACTTGGCCATTTGATGCATAAAGAGTTCATCCATATCTTCAGCTTGCATAGGTGGCCTGTAGTAAATGCCTACAATGGTGTCCTTTCCATTGTTCTGTCCTTGTATTCTTACCTAAACAGTTTCCACAGAACTCCCAGTCTCTGAAGCGTCAATCTCTGTGCAGATATACGCTTTTCTAACATACAATGCTACACCTCCTCCTCGTTTATCAAGTCTGTTTCTTGCAAATAAAGTTGCATCCTTCTAGCCTTGTATCCCAATCATGTGTTTTGTCCCACCAAGGTTCAGTGAGTCCAATGACATCATATTTCTTCTCCTGCGTTAGTAGTTCCAATTCTCCTTGTTTGTTGCCCATTCTTTGTGCATTTGTATAGAAACATTTTAGTTTGTGATTGGTTACTCTTTCTCCAATATTTTTTTTAGATTTTTTTGTCTTTTTTCTTCCTTTCCACTTCTAATAGCAGAATTCTCAATAGTATTTGTCAGGTGTATGTCTTTTTCTGGTATTTTACTTCCCTTCCCACATTGTTCTAGTTTAAAGCTCTCCTGATGTGTGTAGCAAGGAGACTTCCAAATACATGTTTTCCAGTCATCGTAATGTGCACCCCATTTCTAGCAAGTAGTCCGTCGTATAGGTAAGGCAATAAAGATGTATGGGGTGCACCTAATGTCAATCAATGTATACGGGTGCAGGACCTTGCATGGAAAGGAACCATGTACAAAAGAAAAAAGACCAAGCAATAATAGGTCAGCAGACCTGAACCATGATTTAAATACAAAAATGTAACAAGCTTTATTTGAAAAAGCAAGACAAACAGAAGATAAAACCACTTAAAAACACAAAAATAGCCATGAAAAACCACGCACCGAGGCGCTATAACATTTGTGGTAATACAATAAAGATGCTTAAATGCTTAGACATATATAACATTAACAGCATATTACTTTGCATAATACAATGGAGGTAGAAAATATACCCACACAATCCGTCACTACATGCGGGCAAAAATATATGCAAAGCTTACCACATGTTTATTTAACCAATGCACATATGGGAATATGAAGATAAATGAGCTTGGGACCGGAGATAGAGTGTAGGTGCTCCCATATAGGGGAGATATATATGTATGCCACCTGAAAAAATAGGGTCAATAGTATCCCGTCCCTTAATCCTAAATAACAAATGAAATCCTGTGAATGGGAAAGGGAAAAAAAGGTGTGGCAATCCAATACTCTACCAGTATCCAAGAGCCGCAAGACTGATACCCATGCCGAAATCAAAATGCCATAAATGGCAGAAAGTGCCAAGAGCCAAAAATCAGGTGCGTGGTGAGGCCCCACGCGTATCGCTGCCACTGAGCAGCTTCGTCAAGGGAAGTGAATAAGCTTTTTCAATAGCCCATATATTTATATGCTCACAAATTAGCTGCATCACATACCGGTGTGCTCTGTCCAAACATGCACAGGCATGGCGCAGGTATCGTGCCGCTGATAATGATCATGCAACGCCATGATGGGGAGGGGAATCCCATCTGATGACGTGGATGTGTGAAATAACATCTCGCGAGATATCGGAGATGCGCATGCGCAGTGGGATAGACCGGTCTATCCAAGCAACAATTAGTTGCCGGATTGCTTAGACATAATTCCTGCATGACTAAACCAACTGCAATTTAAATATCACCTCAAGGGGAAGGGAAATAATAATAAAAAATATATATATGTAAATTAAATACCAACAATACATGGAAAAAATAATGATAAGATGTATACACATAAATCCCCAGCAGAATTTTGGAGAGGCAGATCACAACGTCATACCAGAGCTTCAAATAGTCCCTCCAGATATAACAAGTTATAGTATATCAGCATCAACTTGAATGAATATCAGCATGCATCGATCATGGGATCCTCAGGACAAAAGAGTGGAATATTCCTTTTTCTTCCAGACCACATTCCAAGGGCCATCAAGCAATCAATCCATGAAGCTGTATTTTTGTCCGTTGGTTCATATCAAGATATATCCCTCATGTCCCGGTCCTCTATGAGATGTCGATGAAATAGGTCCATTTTCGAATAAATATCCAAAGACCAAAACTCAAAAGATCAAATCCAAGGATTGAGATGCCCCCTTATTGGCTCATGTGAGACTGCCCTGGTATATACTAGAGGTCTAAGGAATAATAGAAACAAAAAATGAATAATTATACACAACAGTCAACCCAAGAAGCCAGTATACAATAGCTCCTTATTTAATCCTGAAGGCAAAACTGACTGTAACTCAAAAATCCATCTAGATTCCACCTGAAGTAAACGTTTACTGTTATGTTTCGGTAGCTGAGGAGTGCAGGTAAAAAAGGCAATACACCAGAGCAGTTGGAATCTATGAGATTGCAGTACCCTGACTAACCACCACAACTAGAGGCAGCCGTGGAGCGTTCCTACGTTGGTCCTAGACGCCTCGTCACAGCCTGAGAAACTAACTACACCTAAAGATAGAAATAGGAAAGCTATCTGCCCCGGAGCAGAACCCCAAAGATAATAGAAAGCCCCCAAACATGTAATGGCGGTTAGACAAGAGGAAATACTGACACAGAAAGAAAATAGTATGAGCAAACGTTGGGGCCCAAACTATCTAAATAGAAAAGGATAGGAAGGGTACTTACTGCAATCCCAGAAAACCCTGAAAAGCACCAACTCTACTAATTTCAAAATCACCTGAGATCACACGACCTCTACCACCTAAATTAGCTCTCTGGTGTAACAAAATCAAAACAGCAGCCACTGAAAAAACTGGAAAAAGCAAAAGAACAAAACTCAGTGGCTGAACTAAACTGAGAGGGCAGAAGCCCCCGGAGGGGACCCTGAAGGCCCCCAAAGAAGTGCAGGACAAAATGCAAAAATATAGCACAAACACAAAAGAAGAAAAAGTCTTAACTGTTAGCAGGAGATGCAGACACGACACAGCAGGCTACAAGGGAAACTGGAATGAAGGATTCAGACCAGAACAATTGATCACCGGCAACCCTGATGGGAAAATGACTCCCTTATATAAGACCAGTCAGTAACACCTGATTCCCAGTCCTCACAATCTTCACTAGCACCGCTTGTAACCACCAGAGGGAGCCTCTGCTCAGAACTCATCTCAAACCCATTCACAACAGTTTACCATTGGGCCAGATTCTTTGTAAGCCTATTTGTAAACCAGAAGCATTGCCCTTATGTACATCCAAAAAATGAGCAGCAATCGGTGTGAGCGTCTTCCCTTTTTTTTAGGTCTGCCGCTGCCAAATGGATGGTAGAGATGTGTTTTTGGGCCCTCTTTCTCAACTCCTGTGAGGTTTGTCCTGAAATCTCAGGACAAGATCTTGTTGCCGAGATTTGAATTTCAGCATGCGGCGGCCATCTTACCGGAGGCCAGCTTTCAGGACGGCACGGCGTCGCAGCAGTGGAGCTGCGGGGGGCTTTCCGGCTAACAGAGAAATGCCGGCGGAGCCCCCCACGCAGCACAGAGCCCCGCTGCTGCCCCGACACCACCACCGCACGCACCACAGGGAGGCTGATCGGGACCGCCACCGGAGGCCACTGGCGGTCATCTTTCAGGAGGCCACCGCGTCGCAGCTGCGGGGGGCTTTCCGGCTTGGACGAAATACCGGCGGAGCCCCCCATGCAGCACAGAGCCCCGCTGCTGCCCCGACACCACCACCGCACCACAGGGAGGCTGCATTGGGACCGCCACCACCGGAATTTTAGGTATGTTGCGATCATAAGACGCACCCCCATTTTCCCCAAAAATTTGGGGGGAAAAAAGTGCGTCTTATGGTCTGAAAAATACGGTATGTCCTTACTTACCCCTTTTTTTACCCTTTATAAATAGTTGTTGGCATTTCCATTGTGTGGTCATAGTGAAACTAGCAGTTTAATGTTAATAAAGTTTTACAAAGCACAGAAACTCTTTCTAATCTCAAAGTCTATTCAACCAATGCCAAGAGACAGATATGAACTCTATGATATCACTGTGACATTGTTCTATATGAGTATTCCAATGAGTACATTATACATTTTACCCCAGAAAACTGATGCATAAATGTTGGAAATTTTACCAACTTTTGGGGTTTGAACACCAGATCTACTACTTTTCTGAAAAGTACTTGGAGGGATCAGCATGAACTGATGTGACCCCAAAGTTCCACTATCACATATACCTGAAAGTGGCATAAACTTTAGCAGAAATGCATATCTGCTCATAACTGTACATTTTCTGACTCTGGTGCTTTGGTTTCCTAAAAGATGTGCAAACCTCTTAACTGTCACGGCTCCACCCCTCAGTGTGTCTGGAATACAGTTACTGACAGCTTCAGCTGTTCAATTTGGTACAGGGGACTGTGGAAGCTGTCAGGACTTTGATTTACAGGTCATTCATCCAGTCTTTTGTACTGGCATGCTGAGCTGTCAGTGTGTTAATTGACAGCTCGGCCATCCAATCTGGGATTGGGAGGTGCTGGTTGTCTCCAGGTGTTCATTATCCCAGGTGATTGCAGGGCTACTTAACTGAGCTTTTTCTCCCAGACCTCTGTCAGACATACATTCAGATACTGTATAATTTGTCACTCTGACTACACCTTTGTCTCTTCCTTCTGTTAATGACGCACCTTCCTGGCTTTTGACCTCAGATTCATGACCATCCCATCTCATGGCTTGGAAGTGATAAGTGACTCAACGTCATATTACATCTGGCCAATATGTTTTTCTTTTTAACTAATATGGAGCTTGTTCGCTCACTATGACTAAGTGGTGAATTTGATGTAGATGACTCAGGATCTGATTAAGGAATGAAAGAGTCTGGAATTATCACAATATCAATTGCAAGGTCAACTAATTTGATGAAGACCTCCTATAACCCTCCACTGCCCTCTGATGCACAGTTGGTCACTCTCTAAGCAATGGCCCTCCGCCATAAATTTCCAGGCGCGAAAGACCAGTTTACGGTATTCAGGGAGAGCTGTAGGTTATTTTATACCTGTGCCCTCCGTCATCAAAGAAGAGTTCCACTGTGTGGGAATAATCATGTCCTACTGCAAGGGGGTCATTTTTCTTGTCCTCACAAGCCCCAGAACGGTTTTCTGTTGACACCATTTTTGACAGTTTAGGTCTGATATATGACAAACCCGACAGGATCCAGGTCACTGAGGCTAAAATCATAAACCTGGCACAGTGGGGTTGCACAGCTGAGGACTACTGTACTGAGTTCTGGCAGTAGTCCACTGAAGTTCTGTGGAACGATGTAGCTCTCAGGTGCCAGTTCCACAAGGGCCTTTAGGAAACCCTTAAGGATGCCATGGCCCTTCATAAAGTCCAGTGTAATCTGGTGGAGGCCATGACCCAGGCCCTATGAATGGACTGCAAAATCCATGAGAGACGTGGTGAACAGCAGGTTGCCCGTTATACTTCCCCAGAGTAGAGCCTTTTACCGGAGGTGCAGCCATTGGAGGTTAGAGTTGCCAGTCTTTGTGTTGTTGAGAAAAGACGTAGATAAGATCTTGGACCTATTCTGTACTGTGGTCTCTCTGGACAATTTCTCAAGAATTGCTCAACTCGTCCTCATGCTAGGAAACATCAGGAGAATGTCTGAGTCTGGGTGACGGCCGAGGAGGTCACCCAGACTCCCAGGTACCTTTTTCGTCCTCTCATAAAGTGCTGATAAATATGGTGATGTCCTTCGAGAACCAAGTGTTATAACATTGGTGTTCATTGACTGTGGTTCTGGTGCTAACTTTATTGATTCGGGACTGGTTCCGAAGTTAGGGTTAGGTACAGATAGTTTAAGACCCATTCAAGTCTTTGCTCTTGACAAGACACCGTTAGCCCAGAATTTAGTCAAGAGGGTAACAGAGGATTTCAGGCTCCAAGTGGGATCATTCCACTCTGAATCCATCTCTTGTTTTGTTTTGGATAATTTACCTACTGGGTTGGTAGTGGGGCTTCCATGGTTGCAGATTCACAATTCTGTTATTGATTAGTGTTAGAAAGAGATTTTTAAATGGAGCCCCAATTTTTGCAAGAAATGTCTAAAAACTGTACAAATATGCTCTGCTAGTCTGATGGGTCTGCCAGGGTACCGGAAGTTCTTTAGAGATGTGTTCTCAGAAAAATAGATGGATCATCCCTATGGTTGTGCTATTGATCTTATTCCTAATGCCAAATTGCATAACCCCTTTCTGACACCAGCCGTAATAGTACACCAATGCCGGACTCCCCCTGTTTGGGTTTGGGCTCCGGCGCTGAGACAACACCTTTCCGAACACATGACAGCTGAATTGTACAGCTGACATATGACTGTAACAGATGCTGGTGGAATCGTGATATACCCGCAGCTGATAACTAGTTAAATGTCACTGTCAATCTCTGACAGTAGCATTTAACTCGCCCATCGGTGACCCCATCACATGATCGCAGGTCACCGACGGCTCGTCATGACAACAAGAGGTCTCCAACAGACCTCTATAGTTGTTATTGCTGGATTGCTATGAATGCCACCCTGTGGTCGGTGCTCATAGTAAGTGAGCATTTTTGCTACACTCAGGCAATCTGATCATCACCTGTGTGTAGCAGAGCAGATCAAAGTACTGCAGCTTCTATTCTCCCATGGAGACTATTGAAGTATGCAAAAAGTAAAAAAAAGTTTTTAAAAATATTAAAAAATAAAATATAGAAGTTAAAATCTCCCCCTTTTTACTCATTCAAAATAAAGCAATTAAAAAAAATAAAATATACACATATTTGGTATCGCAGCATTCAGAATCGCCCGATCTATAAATATAGAAAAAAAATTAACCCAATCTCTAAATGGCGTAACAAGAAAAAAATTCAAAATGTCAGAATCAGAATTAAGTTTTTTTGGTCTCCGCTACATTGCAATAAAATGCAATAATGGGCGATCGAAATATCATATCTACACCAAAATGGTATCAATAAAAACTTTAGCTCAGAGCACAAAAAATAAGTTCTCACCCAGCCCAAGATCATGAAAAATGGAGAGGCTACAGGTTTGTTTGTATTTTTTTTAGCAAAATTTGGATTTTTTTTCACCACTTAGATAAAAAAGAAACTATACATGTTTTGTGTCTGTGAACTTGTAATGACCTAGAGAATCATAATGGCAGGTCAGTTTTAGCATTTAGTGAACGTGGTTAAAAAAAAAAATGTGGAATTGCACTTTTTTTGCAATTTTACTGCACTTGGAATTTTTTCCCATTTTCCAGTACACGACATGTTAAAACCAATGGTGTCATTCAAAAGTACAACTTGTCCCCCAAAAGACAAGCCCTCACATGGCCACTTTGACTAAACAAAAAAAAAGTTATGGCTCTGTGAAGGAGGAGAGCAAAAAACGAAAACACAAAAATTAGAAATACTTCTGGTCGTGAAGGGGATAAAGCTCACCTTTACAATTTGCCTGGGCATGAATGGTCTGCTATGAAAGAATATGTTAACAAAAGTTTTCGGAAGGGTCATATCCGTCCTTCTTCCTCTCCGTGGCCACCATATTTTTGGGGGTAAAAAAGAAGGTTGGGCCTTGCCTCGATTTCCGAGAACTAAACAAAATCAGCTAAAAATACTTACCCACTTCCACTCATCACCGAACTATATAATCAGCTTCTGGGGGCCAGGCTATTTTCTAAACTTTGCCTTTCAATTTGATACGCATCCGGATGGGTGATGAGTGGAAAACTGCGTTTTTAACTTCTGTGGATCTATTTGAAAACCTTCTCAAGCCATTTCAAAAATTCCATTCACCTTCTGTGTTTCAAAATTTTATGAATGATATTTTCTCTGCATTGGAAGATATGCTGTGATTTACCTGGATGATATTCAAATTTTTCTCTCCTGATTTGGACTCTCACCAGGAACATGATCATGCTGTGTTACAAAGGTTGAGGGAGAACTAATTGTTTGCTAAATGTGTTTTTTCTGTTCAGAAAATTTCATTCTTGGGGTATATCTTGTCAGCAGAATGGTTTAAGATGGACCCTGGGAAGGTGCAGGCCATAATTGATTTGGTTCAACCTCGTGATCTTAAGGCTTAGGCCTCTTTCACACTTTAATTGTGCGACGTCAGTCAAAATCCGTCAAAATGTGGAAAAAACGGATCCACCATTTTTTTTGGCGGATCCGCTTTTTTCCCATTGACTTTCATTAGTGACGGATTTTGATGGATGGTCGTCCGTTAGGTCCGTTTTTGGACGGATCCGCCAAAAATTTGGCGTCCGCCTTTTTTGAAAAACGTCCAATGCAACGTTTTTTGTATCCGCCAAAATGGCGGACTATGGCGGATCCGCCGCGTACACCATTTTGTGTAATGGTCGCCTATGGGTGGTGGATCCGCTGGCATCCGTTTTTGACGGAATCAGCCAGCGGATCCGTTCCTCCCATAGAAAATCCATTCAGAATGCCCAGAACAGTGTCCGGGGTCTCTCTCTCTCTCTCTTTCTCTCTCTCCTCCGTGCCAGACATGCGTACCTGCATTTTCCGGGTTGAAAAGTTCATAGCGGATCTGTCAAAAAACTGATCCGTTTGCATCAGTTTTTGCACTTTTCTGGCGGATCCGATATTTTCACACTTTGATGGATTTTAACTGACGTCGCATGA
Organism: Oophaga sylvatica; assembly: GCA_033576555.1. Classification (NCBI taxonomy): domain Eukaryota; kingdom Metazoa; phylum Chordata; class Amphibia; order Anura; family Dendrobatidae; genus Oophaga; species Oophaga sylvatica. The sequence continues at coordinate 343,363,953 of JARQOD010000005.1, forward strand.
CTGAAGTGTGAAAGAGGTCTTAGTAGCGCTTTCTGGGATTTGCTAACCAACCGTTGGTAAAATATATCAAGGGTTCTTCACAGATTGCTAAACCTCTTACTGACCTTACACGTAAGGGGGTGAATCTCAAGATTTGGTTGTAGGGTGATATCAGGGCTTTTGAAAAATTAAGAGTGCTTCATGTATGCTCCCATTCTGATCCAACCTGATCTTCAAGTACCATTCATTGTGGAGGCGGATTATTCATTTTGTCCTCACATTCTGTTTTCTTATGCATTGACTGCAAGGCCTGCCCTGCTACCAAGTCATATGCACCCCAATAAGCCTTTGAACCCACATACTGGATGGGCACAGGAAAGTCCACTTCACATTATTCATTTTGTACTCCCATTCTATTTTCTTATGCATTGACTGCAAGGCCTGCCCTGCTGCCAAGTAATCTACACCCCAATATGCCTTTGAACCCAGGTACAGGATGGGCACAGGAAAATCTACTTCACATTATCCATTTTGTCCTCCCATTCTGTTTTCTTATGCATTGACTGCAAGGCCTGCCCTGCTACCAAGTCACATGCACCCCAATAACCCCAATTCCCCCTTGGAAGAAACATGTAGGAAGGCCTCTTAAAAAATGTCCCATTAAAAATGAGCGGGTCTCCTAGACTTGTAATGCCCATACACTTAGGGTATGGGCTGTCAAACATTTTCCCCTGTAGGGTACACCTCAACCGTTTTCAGAACAAGTATTTTACGCACAGCATAACCACCACCCTTGTTAAGCAATCAACACTGTCTGTAGCAGCACAGAAAACTTTAACGCTGGTGACTCAGTGACAAAGTTTATTGGTCCATATGAGATTCTAGAGGTGGTCAATCCTGTGGCATTTAGATTAAAGATTCCTCCATCCCTTTGCATCCCTAAGGCTAGTTTCACATTAGTGTCTTTGTGCGCTGCGCATCGTGCGCAATTAAAAACGTCTGCAAAAACGCATGCAAGCCGGGGCAATGACTCCCAGACTTTTAAGAACTCGGACTTGGGCCGTAGGTTGTATGGCAACCATTTTAATTTCCCCCTGCCACGGCCTCTTCCCCACACCGAAGGTCTGCCACTGACATTTGTAATGGTTGGGGATGAGGCCTTTCAAATGTGCCTAAACCTGCTGAAACCCTACTCCAGCTGGGACTTGGACCACACAAGAAAAATATTTCATTACAGACTCACAAGGGCACGAAGAACTGTAGAGTGTGCCTTTGGCATTCTTGTATCCAGATGGCGCATTCTCGGCACAGCCATTAATCTTAAACTGGAAACAGTGGATGAGGTGGTGAAAGTGTGTGTGGTTCTTCAAAATTTTGTTATGGCTAAAGAGTGACTAACTTTGAACTAGATGAACCAGTTGCCAACCCATTACCTGATTTCACTCAGCACCCTCTCAGGTCATCAGTAGAAGTTGGCCAAATGAGGGACCAATTTGCGGCATACTTTATATCTGATGTGGGACGTGTGGCATGGCAAGATCAAATGGTGTAAAAAAAAATTATTGTGTGTATGTAAATAAAAAAACCTGCTTTGATACCTGTACCTAGTGCACTCTGTCTTTATATACTCCAATACAATAATCACCAGCCCAGGTGTCCCAGTGAAGTTAGGATGCTGTGTTTTGTGTATCCTGACTTTACTAGGACTCCTTACCAGGTGAGTCTACAGAGAAAAGTTGTATGACCTTCATCATCTCTCCAGTCTGTGTTCAATAAGGCAGATTGCAGTGACGGTGGAGATAATACAACTAATATTTATCATCTGGCCTGATGTTACAAATAATGATTTTGGGATGCACTAGCATCCTTCACTCTTTATGACACCTGACCATATGAGTATAAATATTAGTTGTAGTATCTCCACTGTGGCTTCAGTATGCATGCAGACTGGAGAGATGACAAAGTTTATACAACTTCTACAATCCGCTGGCCTGGTGTCATACTGCAGTGAGGATGCAAAAAAAAAGCATCCTGACTTCAGAATTTTATGACACCTGGGCAGGGGAATTACACATGAGTTAACCTCCAGCATCTCTCCAGTCTGCGTGCAATAGATAATGCAGACTGAAGCGACGCTGCAGATGACAACTCATAGGTATAGTCACCTGGCCAGGTGTGCTAAATAGTTATGATACCAGGCCAGTGTATTATAAATATGACGTGTATTTTCTCCATCATCTCTTCAGTCTATTCGCCACAGACTGAATAGATGATGTGGTTAATTCCAAGGTATATATAGAATACCCTGGCCTTGTGTCACAAAGAGTGAAATGATGATGGCCTGGCAAGGTGATAATAGATATGCCTTGCACTCAACACCATCCTCGATTCAGTCTGACCAGCAGACTGAAGAGACTGGTGTTGAAAATACAAGTCATAGATTTGTGTTTTTGACAACACATAGCTCCTGGACTGACACAAGAAGCATGTGTCAGTACTTGAGCTATGTGGTGGAAAAACCACAAAGTGTACAGCGCAGTGTGTGTAGGCGGCGAAAGACACAATTAAACCAAACAGTTGGGGAAAAACAAAATTACATTTATTTACAAACAAACATAAAAAAAAATAAATTACTGGAAGCGACGTTTGGGGGAAGATGGTGGGAACTTGGTGGTGTGGAGGGACGAGGAATGGCTTAAGGAAGGCGACGAAGGGGTTCTAGAGGAAGGGGCGATGAAAGTTGTGTGGGAAGGGAGCGGGTCAGACACAGTGGGAGGTGAGGGGGGAGTGAGGACAAAAGTTCTTAGTTTTTTATGGCCACTTTTATGGCTTCTTGGACCTCCTGGAGCTGGGGACCTCCTTGAGCTGTAGGACCTCCTTGAGCTGGAGGTCATGCCAGGGTCCATGGTCCCGAATAAGGAGTGTGAGTCCCCAGCTGCTGCTCGGTGGTGGCGGTGGTGGTGGCGGTCCAGGAACGGGTGGAGGTGGTGGAGGTCCAAGCAGGGGTGGAGGTGGCGGAGGTCCAAGCAGGAGCAGCGCTTGACATGGTGGTGGCGGTGGAGTGTCCAGCTGCACTGGGCCTTGCTGTCGTGTAGTGGTGTCCGGCATGGCTTGGAATGCTGTTGACCGTGCAGTGGTATGCAGCAGAAGTCGGTAGTGAGGTGAAGCGAGTCAGTGGTGTCACAGTTGGAAATGGCACCACTGGCTGCTGCGCGTACTGACTCTGCTGCATAGCCTGCATGTAAGCAGAGTTGCAGGCCTGCACCACAGTCAGCTGGAGCTCAGGACTAAGGTATTTCTCCATGCCCCGTTCAATTTGGTGGAAGAAATGGTGCGCTGGTCTGTTGAGGTCGGCTTCCAGATGGTCAAGGCGACGGTCGACAGCCTGGAAGCATGTTTCCATTAAGGTAAAACCGCTTTCCAGTCTGTGGCTCATCGCATTTAGGCCATTCTGAAAAACCGTGCTCAAGTGAATGAACTCGGGCATGAGATTCCTGTCCGAGGCCTTCTGCTGCTGGCGGGAAGTGCCCGCAAAACTAGTGGCAGAGACCTGGACAGGGAACACCTGATGGACCAGCTTCCTGGTCTCCTGCTGTCTGTGTTGCCAACCCACAAGCTGCTTCTTGGCTGCTGGATGGCTGGGACGGGTCCGAGGCAGCTCGCTGCGGACCAATCCAGTGCTAGTTTGCAGGGTGCTGCTCCAGGTGCTGTGAAAAAAAAAAAAAACATTAGTATCATGCATTTACAATAGTCAAAGCACCAACTCCTGTGGAATAGAAAAACACAGAATACAACACAATACAATACAACAACAAAATACTTACGATCTGGTGGCAAGGACCGGTCTTAGGAAGGCCAACGCCCGATGATACCGATATTTGGTGGAGGTCCTTTCTGCAGCACCACTGGCAACCCGGTTCTCCTGCCTCAAGTCCCTGTTGAAGCAGTCCTTCATCGAGCGCCAACGGGTTCTGACTTTGTTCACTGTGGAAAAAAAAAAATTAGACAATGCACTGTAGGCCGGGATAACACAAATGTGTGTGATGCTAGAAACTCACAGGAGTTACTAGCATCACACAGTTGTGTGATCCCGGCTTAGGTCACTGCCGCATCACACAGCATTGAAATACTTACGAAATTCCTTGTGGACCCTTGCAAAGGCGTTGTCCCAGCCATCCATCAGCCCTACAGCCACCTCATTCCAGAGCCGCCGGATCACCACGTTGTCACAGTGCAGTGGATCACTGCTGTCCCACAACGGGACTCGCTCCTGGACTAACTGTTTCACAGCGTCATTGTCCAGGGCGAGTTCCTCATCCCGTTGTGGAGCCTATAAAAGAAAGAAAAACATTAGTCTTGGAAAGATTTGGAAATGAAAAAGATAGAAAACAAGACAGAATAGAGGCAAGATTGACTAGGAAAAACAGGCAAGAAAAAAGTCGGGGAAAAAAGAGTACAATCAGTCAGTCTATACTAACCTGCCGTCTCCCCGCCTGCACTTGCACAGGCTGTTCTCGCTCTTCCTGCCGTGGACGATAAGGTCTGAAAAAGAAAAAAAATAATTTGCCACATGTGTACATGCAACAGCAAATACTTACCAATCAGTAGGGAAGGAAGGTACTCACTTCACTTTCTGCTTGTGCCAGTTCACCAGGGGCCGTCTGGTACTCATCTCCAGAAGACATGCTGCAATAAAAAAGAGACATTATTTAGTACATAATAAATTGAGAAAAAAGGAAAGACAGACATTAGCTTTTTATACCCACATTATCCCAGTTGATGAAAGCTCCTTGTGTAGCAGGCTAGCTCCTTATCTGTCGCAGGCTGTAGAGTAGTGGACTGCCAGTGCCAACACCTTCTTCTATATACACTACCCCCCAAACAATGTTTGTTTGTGTAGGGGGTGGTTTAAACCAGTGTCTAGACATGTTTAATCTTTTACAACGCATGCGTATGAAAACGCTGGCGTGCGCATGTCCATGCGCACGCCTGCGATCGCATAGACTGTAATGCGTTGTTTTGGCGCATTCCGTGCTCAAAGCGAACGCATGCGTTTTTTTAACGACTTTGGGCGGACCCAAAAATGCAACATGTTGTGTCGGGCGCGCCTAGACGCTCATCTGGAAATAACGCATGCGCACGAAAACGCTGATGATCGCATGCAAACGCAAGACCATGATCCCGCCATATTATTACATAGGGGCGCATGACACATGCGATTGGATGCGCACGATGCACGGCGCACAAAAACGCTAATGTGAAACCGACCTAAGGTGTTCCATAAATCCATGGTAAAGGAGTTTGTCCCGTCATCATTGTCTCCCTCATCCCCACCTCCCCCTGTTTCGGTCGATGGTGGCTTTCAGTAGGAAGTTCAGAGCTTTTTGGATTCTTGTAGGGTCTGAAATTCCCTTCAATACCTCATCCACTGGAGGATATATGGACCAGAGGACAGATCCTGGGTCCCAGCTCGAGATGTGATGGTCAGTTAGTCAGGGCCTTCCATCCCAAATTTCCTGTGAAGCCTAGAGTTCTGGTGACCCCTCCTAGAAGAGGGAAAACTGTCATGGTTCCACCCCTTAGTGTGTCTGGGATGCAATTACTGACAGCTCAGCCATTCAGTCTGTGGCAGTGGTGTGCTGAGCTGTCAGTGTGTTGATTGACTGCTTGGCCGTCCAATCTCATACTGGGAGGTGCTGGCTGTCTTCATGTGTTCATTATCCCAGGTGATAGCCAGGCTACTTAACTGGGTTGTCACTCCCAGATCTCTGGCAGATGTACAGTACAGACCAAAAGGTTGGACACACCTTCTCATTTAATGATTTTTCTGTATTTTCATGACTATGAAAATTGTACATTCACACTGAAAGCATCAAAATTATGAATTAACACATGTGGAATTATATACTTAACAAAAAAGTGTGAAACAACTGAAAATATGTCTTATATTCTAGGTTCTTAAAAGTAGCCACCTTTTGCTTTGATGACTGCTTTGCACACTCTTGGCATTCTCTTGATGAGCTTCAAGAGGTAGTCTCCGGAAATGGTCTTCCAACAATCTTGAAGGAGTTCCCAGAGATGCTTAGCACTTGTTGGCCCTTTTGCCTTCACTCTGCGGTCCAGCTCACCCCAAACCATCTCGATTGGGTTCAGGTCTGGTGACTGTGGAGGCCAGGTCATCTGGCATAGCACCCCATCACTCTCCTTCTTGGTCAAATAGCCCTTACACAGCCTGGAGGTGGGTTTGGGGTCATTGTCCTGTTGAAAAATAAATGATGGTCCAACTAAACCGCAAACCAGATGGAATAGCATGCCGCTGCAAGATGCTGTGGTAGCCATGCTGGTTCAGTATGCCTTCAATTTTGAATAAATCCCCAACAGTGTCACCAGCAAAGCACCCCCACACCATCACACCTCCTCCTCCAAGCTTCACGGTAGCAACCAGGCATGTAGAGTCCATCCGTTCACCTTTTCTGCATCGCACAGAGACACGGTGGTTGGAACCAAAGATCTCAAATTTGGACTAATCAGACAAAAGCACAGATTTCCACTGGTCTAATGTCCATTCCTTGTGTTCTTTAGCCCAAACAAGTCTCTTCTCCTTGTTGCCTGTCCTTAGCAGTGGTTTCCTACCAGCTATTTTACCATGAAGGCCCGCTGCACAAAGTCTCCTCTTAACAGTTGTTGTAGAGATGTGTCTGCTGCTAGAACTCTATGTGGCATTGACCTGGTCTCTAATCTGAGCTTCTGTAAACCTGCGATTTCTGAGGCTGGTGACTCAGATAAACTTATCCTCAGAAGCAGAGGTGACTCTTGGTCTTCCTTTCTTGGGGCAGTCCTCATGTGAGCCAGTTTCTTTGTAGCGCTTGATGGTTCTTGCAACTGCACTTGGGGACACTTTCAAAGTTTTCCCAATTTTGACTGACCTTCATTTCTTAAAGTAATAATGGACACTAGTTTTTCTTAACTTAGCTGCTTTTTTCTTGCCATAATACAAATTCTAACAGTCTATTCAGTAGGACTATCAGCTGTGTATCCACCAGACTTCTGCACAACACAACTGATGGTCCCAACCCCATTTATAAGGCCAGAAATCCCACTTATTAAACCTGACAGGGCACATCTGTGAAGTGAAAACCATTTCCGGTGACTATCTCTTGAAGCTCATCAAGAAAATGCCAAGAGTGTGCAAAGCAGTCATCAAAGCAAAAGGTGGCTACTTTGAAGAACCTAGAATATAAGACATAATTTCAGTTGTTACATACTTTTTTGTTAAGTATATAATTCCACATGTGTTAATTCATAGTTTTAATGCCTTCAGTGTGAATTTACAATTTTCATAGTCATGAAAATACAGAAAAATCTTTAAATGAGAAGGAGTGTCCAAACTTTTGGTCTGTACTGTACATTCAGTTAATATGTGGTTTGTCTCTCTGTGCCATGCATTTTGTTTGTAGATCTTTCATTGCCTGACCTTGGACCTCGTTGTTACCATCCATCTATTTAACCCCTTCTGCTCTGATCCGCTATCTCCTGGTATTCTGATCTTGGACAGTTACCTGACTACACCTTTGTCTCTTCCATTTGTTTATGATATACATTCCTGGTTTTTGACCTCAGACTCCTGACTATCCTGTCTCATGGCTTGGACATGAGAAGTGACTCAGTGTTACATTAACAAAATTGGCACATCTTAGTGGATATTTTATCAATAGCCTAAAATTCTCATCAGACTAATTTTCTCAATTTATTATAAAAGAAAGCATAATGAATATACACATTTCTATATATTATTCCCATAGTCCTCAATATAACAGGCGAGGGACACTTCATGAAATCATATTAATACCAAATCCATAGGGGAAGGTGCCACCCATAGATAAGAAGTGAAAGAGAAAGGAAATTTTATAAAATATTTTGCTTTATTAAATATAATAATCAACAAATTCACAGATAAAACATATACAAAAAAGGGTAAGGGAGACTCCAAAAGAGCAAAAGAGGGGAGAAATTGCAATGTGCCACCGTGATACACCACTAAGGCTGGCAATGATGACAAATGACAAATAAGCACAAATGACCTAAATATAGGAGCATAATGCTTCCATTATTAAGATAAGATGCATTAACTAGCAGCAAGGACATGCCTTTCAATTAGAAAAGAATAATGATAGACGTGCCTATTAAGTATTTGTCATACACCCAGGTTTGCCAGAACAACATAAGCCACAATAGTCATGGTGGTGGGAATTAAATACACCTAAAAATGAGCCATGAATGGAACATAAGTGCCTAAATGAGTCAGAGGTAAATATCCCACAACGTACCTAAATGCTGAAGTGTAGAGGCTGGCAATGGGGTGATGGAGATCAGGGGCAGAGGCAGCTCCCCGCGCCCGACGGGCACCGTTTCGTGAAGTCACTTCTTCCGGGGCGTGACATTTCTATATATGTATTTTTTTTTTAACATTTGCAAGCAAAAGCGGAAATAAGTTAATAGGTGGTACGTTTAAAAGCATAAAAAACAGCTATAAGTAAATCTAGTGGTCTACATGTTTCCAAATTGACAAAATATTTCCAGGAAGATACTGTAGGCTAAAGAGTCTCTGAACCACCAAAAGAGTTATAGACTGTACTTCAATAGCCACACATTTTACTAGAACCACATTATCCCTGGTGGTATGGTGTTAATCCTTAAATTGAAACATAAACAACATCTAGGAACTTGAAGGAAAGCAGAGCCAAATCTCACATCTTATTATAGACATCACAATGAAGTCAATATGTGCTACCGTATACAGATTATAGTAAAAGGTTATCAAAGAAATGAATACATCAAAAACTCCTCCATTTACAATCAAATAACAATAGCGTGAACTAAATAACAAAATATGATAGGGAACATCAGTAACAACAGTTTTTGAGGCTTATTCATGGCACCATATTATGGCTTGGTTTTGTATAGACCCTTCAACTCTTCATTTATTTGTCTGTGATTTTAAAGGGAGGCATCCCGAGATTTTTTTTGTCATGGTCTATACCAGTGTTTCTCAACTCCAGTCCTCAGGACCCACCAACAGGTCATGTTTTCAGGATTTCCTTAGTATTGCACAGGTGATAATTTTATCACCTGCTCAAGCATTAATTCCATCACCTTTGCAATACTAAGGAAATCCTGAAAACATGACCTGTTGGCAGGGCTGCCACTAGGAATTTCAGGGCCCCATACTGGCAAAATTTATGGGGCCCCCCTTGAGACTCCGCCCAGGATCCACCCCCAGCTCCGCCTCCACCCTAGCTCCTCCTCCACCACGTGAACCTTTCAAAATCCCTCCGCCCTTTCTTGGAAAAACACTTCTTGACTCAATGGTGACAAGAACGAGTGGAGGTGCTGCTTCTTAACTCCGCTATGCAGTGCAGTCATTTTGACAGGGCAAAAATAAATATTGTGCGGACCATTTTTTTGGCCTGTCAAAATGATGAGTCCCTTAGATTGATTTCTGCCCTGGCTCCAGGAGAGGGATTCATGGAGCCAGCAAAGGTCTGTGGACAGAAGTAAGTGGGAAGCGCCACGTACACAGCAGAACAAGGAATACTGTCTAATAGTCATATGACACGGAGAGGTTAAATCATATTTAAGTAATTAATCTTTATTGGAAATAAAGAATTGCCTTTATTGATATCACATAACAAGTGATCTCCATACATATCACAGTATTCTCTATACCAAGAGCAATAATACGACATACAAGGAACAAATACCACCACACCATGACCAGACCACATATTACCATCACAGTGACCAAAAAATACCACATACAAGGAATACATACCACCAATTCCTGAACAGATCATATATTACCACTACATAGTGGCCAAAAAATACTACATACAAAGGACAAATACCATCACACCATGACTACACCACATAGATAAATACCGTAACACCATGACCAGATCTAATCTATGAGAACATTGTTGAAGCTCTCATATACTTGCATTAAGAGCTAATGACTAGAGATGAGCAAATTTTTTCAGGTTCCCACTTATTCGTCAAGCTATAGCACTTACCGAATAAGCTACAGCGGGAACCCGGATACATGGAGCGTGCTGACTGATCAGCACCGCAGCTGCATGTGTCACAGTACATGGAAGGAGAGCTCAACACACAGGCTCTCCATGTATGTGTTGTGACTGTCACACAGCCGCGACACATGCACTTGTGGCGCCAAACAGCTGATCGGGAGCGCTCCAGGTATCCGGGTTACTGCTGCAGTTAATCGGTAAGCGCTACAGCTTGCTGAATAAGCAGGGACACAAAGAAATTCGCTCAACTCTACTTAAGACATAGCTTCTGATTTCCAGCCAGTCAGAAACTGCGCTTACAAGATGGCACCGAAATACCAGAATGATGCTGAAAATTGATATGTCGGACGGTATGAGAGGGAACTTAGGTTTAAAGGGACTCTGTCAGCATAGAGTGAAAAGTCCCTACATTCTGTTTCACATCGAGGCCAATCATTTAAATTCACCTTGTCACCTGCTTGTTTTCCCTCTATGTCCATCCCCTCTCCTTCAATAGACAGCTCTGGCTTCATATCAACAGAGAAGGATGGAGACAGAGGAAAACCAACAGGTGGGAAGATGTGTGTGGCCCAGCTGCGCTTGGTGACACATGTTCCCTGGAGGATGCACAGAAAGGTAAATCACCAACACCTGATATTCATTCACACTCACACTTCCCTATAGTGCCACTAGAGGGAGCCTTACTATATAAGGGTGTGGGAGACGCAGCAGTAGTCATTCTATTCTGGTATTCCAGTCAGAGCTAGTCTTGGAGTGGATTTCCTGTCAGAGACATTCTAGTCAGACGGACGGAGATTTTACCTCAGAACAGGCTGACTGCTAGTTCCCTATGAACGTGGAAAGTGACTCTCGGAGTGAGCATGAAATCAGTCTGACGGAAGGTCCTGATAGCTACTCTGGACAGAGCCTATGAAGGAGCAGAAGGAAGGGAACTACAGTTATTTGTAACAACGAGTCGACTGAGAAACGGTCAGTGAGCTGTGGATAGAAGGAAGCTGACGACTACACCTACTGTTGCCTGTGCTTATGTTAAGGGTGTGGGTAGGGCGACAGGCGAGTGGTAAAGAAGAAGAAAGAGTGACTGAGCTGATATAGCAACGATAGCTGACCTCCACTCTGTACTACCGGACACCGGGTCCGAGCTTGCTAGTTCCTTCACGGCTAGTGGGAGAAACCGGGGACCCTGCTGGACTTCAGTTCGCAGAGGGAGCCCTTCAGTGCTGATACGTAACCGGGGTCAGGAAGAACAGGAGTCTAGCAGGACGCTGCAGACATAGACTTAGTTCTGTCCACAAGAAGGCTCCACCACAATGTCGGCCGGGCGTAGCTGTTCTATTCAGAGTTAAACTTTGCTTCATGCAAGTAGGAACTCATACACATTGGAAGTAAGGAGGCCTCAAACCTACTCAGTGATTACTGGATGTGCATCCTCCACCCTGAGCAGCTTCCCGGGACATACCTGCAAATACCACCAGTAAAGGTATGGAAAGAGACTGACTTGTGTGTGTCTGCCTGATTGCCTGCACCCTGCACCGCCATATACCTAGAGGGACCAGTCTTACCTGTGGAAGACTTAACACCTTGCTGCCCAGTAACAACCCCTCTGAAGATTTACCCTGCAGCGCTAGTCACCCTGATCAGAGACCACAGGTGGCGTCACGAATAATTCCTAAAATCCCCTGTAAATATCCCTCCTTGTATGAGCGCCCAGGGCAACGGACCGAGCCGCGCTACCTGTGACCTAACCCCCATTGAAGTGAACGGGCTCGGTGCCGAGTACCCCATAAGCCCTGGTACTGTGAGCGACTCAGATGCATTTCAATGATTGCCCACTGTGAAGCCCCAAGCACCTGGACTTGAACAGTCATTTTTTGCTGACAGAGTCCTTTTAAAGCAACACTCCAGTGATGGAAAAAATAAAAAACAAGCATAGAGACACCAGCTCTAAACAAAATGTGTGCACCTTGATGGATCCACGGCAGGCTGGCAGCGCTTTTGCTTCACGGATACAGGTGCAGCTCCCCAGACATGCAGACTAGAGGAACCATTGGTGAACATCGGTCTGCACTTGGACCACTTTGCATGGACCGGCCACGGGTCTCCTGACCTGAACTCAGCAGCCTTACAGCATGTATGAGGATGCTGGTCAGGAGATGGCGCCCAGTCCAGCACTGCTGTGCGAGCGCAGACTGGTTTCCCCCTTTCAAAAATTACACTGCCATAATAATAAAGATTTTTCCCAATCATATATACTCACTTCCATCAATAATTCCTCACCCCCCTTCCAAACCCCAAACAAAACTTAGAAGCTACTGGATTATCCTGAGCACTGCAGCCTGATGTTATAATTGGGCATTTGGTTTTCCAGCAGGTCAGGATCATCCAGTAGCTTATATATACATTGCTATTGGGTAGTCGAAGGGGAAGGGGTAAGGAATAATTATACAATCATTCCTTACCCTCCCCCCCTTTGACTCCTCAATAGCAATGTATATATAAGTAGAATCACGTACTGAAATAGTGGACAAATGAATACATGGACTTGTTATTTACTCACACAGCCGATGTTGCCGCCGCGCCCACCACCCAGTCAAGAAGAATCTAATGGTCATCTCAGCCTGCCCACCAAATAAATGGAAAGTTTATATTAGAGCATATATTATCACTGAGTATACGTTACCAAAAATTATCTTTAATGGTATTTATTAAAAACCTATAAATTATAGAACATAAATACACCTCAAAACGTAACTAAGTGATTATGTAAAAGAACTAAAATAAATAAAATAGGAGTCAAGAGTAAAGGGGTGATCACCCCATTTATTTATTTTACTCACTTTTATAGCAGTAATCTTTCCAAAACACTTTAGGGTATGTTCCCACAGTCACTAAATGCTACGGTAAAGTAGACCTCTTAAGGAACTTATCTAGATGTGTGGTGACTCGTGAGCACTTTGAACCCCCAAGTGCTTGACAGAAGTTTATAATGTAGAGCCGTAAAAATAAAAAAAAAAGTTTTCAGAAAAATGATCTTTTCACCCCCAATTTTTTATTTTCACAAGTGTAACAGGAGAAATTGGACCCCAAAAGTTGTTGTGCAATTTGTCCACAGTATGCCGATACCCCAATATTTGAGGGGAACCACTGTTTGAGTGCATGGCAGAGCTTGCAAAATAAGGAGCACCGTTTGACTTTTTCAACGCAGAATTGGCTGGAATTGAGATCAGATGCCATGTCGCGTTCAGAGAGCCCCTGATGTGCCTAAACAGTGGAACCCCCCCAATTCTAATTCCAACACACCCCTAACCCTAACTATAGCTCCTCCAACCCTAATGGTAAAAAGGAAATAAATACATTTTTTATTTTAATATTTTTCCCTAACTAAGGGGGTGATAAAGGGGGGTTTGATTTACTATTTGTAGCGGGTTTTTATGTTTGGCAGCTGTTACACGCTAAAAGACGCTTTTAATAATAAAAAAAATTTTTGCACCACCACATCTTGAGAGCTATAATTTTTCCATATTTTGGCCCACAGAGTCATGTCAGGTCTTATTTTTTGCGGGAAGAGATGACGTTTTTATTGGTACCATTTTTGGGGAAACTGACATTTTTTGATCGCTTTTTATTCCAATTTTTGGGAAGCAGAATGAACAAAAACAGCAATGAATGAATTTCTTTTTTTGGGGGGAGGGGGGGCATTTATACTGTTCCGCGTGTGGTAAAATTGATAAAGCGGTTTTATTCTTCGGGTTAGTACGATTACGGCAATACCTCATCTATATCTTTTTTTTATGTTTTGGCGATTTTATACAATAAAAACTATTTTATATAAAAAATAATTATTTTTGCATCGCTTTATTCTGCGAGCTATAACTTTTTTATATTTTTGCCAGTGATGGAGCTATATGTCGGCTTGTTTTTGGCAGGACATGATGATGTTTTCAGTGGTACCACGTTAATTTATATCCATCTTATTCATTGCGTGTTATTACCCTTTTTTTCCGGCGGTATGATAAAGCTTTTTTTTTGCCTTTTTTTAATGGTGTTCACTAAAGGGATTAACTAGTGGGACAATTCTATAGGTTGGGTCGTTGCGGACGCGGTGGTGATACCAAATATGTGTACTTTTAATGTTTAAATTTTTTTATTCCAAGATTGATTTAATGATGGAATATTGATTTTTTTATATATAATTTTACAATTATTTATTTCTTTTAACTTCTATCTTTTACACTGTGTCCTGCCCTGGGGGCCCTGTTGGTGGATGCTGCAGGCCCCCCTGCCTGCCCTGGGCCCTGTTGGAATGAAGCGTGCGGCCAGCCCCCCCTGCCCCTGTTGCTGGATGCTGCGCCTGCGGGCCCCTCCTGTCTGCCCTGGGACGGCCCCCCCGCCTGCCCTGGGGGCCCTGTTGGTGGATGCTGCGGGCCCCTCCTGCCTGCCCTGAAGGCCCTGTTGGTGGATGCTGCGGGCCCCTCCTACCTACCCTGGGCCCTGTTGGAATGATGCGTGCGGCCGCCCCCCCCCTGCCCCCTATTGCTGGATGCTGCGCCTGCGGGCCCCTCCTGTCTGCCCTGGGGACCCTGCTGGTGGATGCTGTGGGCCCCTCCTGCCTGCCCTGGGGCCCTGTTGGAAAGCTATTGCCTTTGCTGTCCCCCCGCCTGCCCTGGGGCCCTTGTTGCTGGATGCTGTGCCTGCGGACCTCTCCTGCCTGCCCTGGGACGACCCCCCCACCTGCCCTGGGGGCCCTGTTGGTGGATGCTGAGGGCCCCTCCTGCCTGCCCTGGGCCCTGTTGGAATGATGCATGCGGCCGCCCCCCCTGCCCCCTATTGCTGGATGCTGCACCTGCGGGCCCCTCCTGTCTGCCCTGGGGACCCTACTGGTGGATGCTGTGGGCCCCTCCTGCCTGCCCTGGGGCCCTGTTGGAAAGCTATTGCCTTTCCTGCCCCCCCGCCTGCCCTGGGGCTCTTGTTGCTGGATGCTGTGCCTGCGGACCTCTCCTGCCTGCCCTGGGACGGCCCCCCCACCTGCCCTGGGGGCCCTGTTGGTGGATGCTGTGGGCCCCTCCTGTCTGCCCTGGGGACCCTGCTGGTGGATGCTGTGGGCCCCTCCTGCCTGCCCTGGGGCCCTGTTGGAAAGCTATTGCCTTTCCTGCCCCCCCGCCTGCCCTGGGGCTCTTGTTGCTGGATGCTGTGCCTGCGGACCTCTCCTGCCTGCCCTGGGACGGCCCCCCCACCTGCCCTGGGGCCCTGTTGGTGGATGCTGTGGGCCCCTCCTGTCTGCCCTGGGGACCCTGTTGGTGGATGCTGTTGGCCGCTCCTGCCTGCCCTGGGGCCCATTTGGAAAGCTGCGTGCGGCCGCCCCCGCCCCCGCCTGCCCTGGCCCCAGGGCCCTATTGCTGGATCATGATGCTGCGCCTGCCCTGCGGGCCCTTCCTGATTGCCCTGGGGACCCTGTTGGTGGATGGTGCGGGCCCCTCCTACCTACCCTGGGCCCTGTTGGAATGATGCGTGCGGCCGCCCCCCCCCTGCCCCTATTGCTGGATGCTGCGCCTGCGGGCCCCTCCTGTCTGCCCTGGGGACCCTGCTGGTGGATGCTGTGGGCCCCTCCTGCCTGCCCTGGGGCCCTGTTGGAAAGCTATTGCCTTTGCTGCCCCCCGCCTGCCCTGGGGCCCTTGTTGCTGGATGCTGTGCCTGCGGACCTCTCCTGCCTGCCCTGGGACGACCCCCCCACCTGCCCTGGGGGCCCTGTTGGTGGATGCTGAGGGCCCCTCCTGCCTGCCCTGGGCCCTGTTGGAATGATGCATGCGGCCGCCCCCCCTGCCCCCTATTGCTGGATGCTGCGCCTGCGGGCCCCTCCTGTCTGCCCTGGGGACCCTGCTGGTGGATGCTGTGGGCCCCTCCTGCCTGCCCTGGGGCCCTGTTGGAAAGCTATTGCCTTTCCTGCCCCCCGCCTGCCCTGGGGCTCTTGTTGCTGGATGCTGTGCCTGCGGACCTCTCCTGCCTGCCCTGGGACGGCCCCCCCACCTGCCCTGGGGGCCCTGTTGGTGGATGCTGTGGGCCCCTCCTGTCTGCCCTGGGGACCCTGTTGGTGGATGCTGTTGGCCGCTCCTGCCTGCCCTGGGGCCCATTTGGAAAGCTGCGTGCTGCCGCCCCGCCTGCCCTGGCCCCAGGGCCCCTATTGCTGGATCATGATGCTGCGCCTGCCCTGCGGGCCCTTCCTGATTGCCCTGGGGACCCTGTTGGTGGATGGTGCGGGCCCCTCCTGCCTTCCCTGGGCTGGGGCCCTGTTGGAATGCTGCGTGCGGCCGGCCCCCCCCTGTTGCGGGGGCCGGCCGCACGCAGCGTTCCAACAAGGCCCCAGGGCAGGCAGGAGGGGCCCCCAGCATCCACCAACAGGGTCCCCAGGGGCCAGGGCCCCTGTTGGTGGATGCTGGCCTGGGCCCTGTTGGTGGTGTGTGGCGTGGGGTGGATGTTGGCCCTGCTGCGGCTGTGCTGGCCGGGCCCTGCTGCGGCTGTGTGCTGGCCGGGCGCTGCTGCGTCTGTGTGCTGGCCGGGCCCTGCTGCAGCTGTGTGCTGGCCGGGCCCTGCTGCAGCTGTGTGCCGGCCGGGCCCTGCTGCGGCTGTGCTGACCGGGCCCTGCTGCGTCTGTGCTGATCGGGCCCTGCTGCGGCTGTGCTGGCCGGGCCCTGCTGCGGCTGTGCTGGCCGGGTCCGGGCCCTGCTGCGGCTGTGCTGGCCGGGCCCTGCTGCGGCTGTGCTGGCCGGGCCCTGCTGCGGCTGTGCTGGCCGGGCCTTGCTCTGGCTGTGCTGACCGGGCCCTGCTGTGGCTGTGCAGACCGGGCCCGGCTGCTGCGGCTGTGTGCTGGTGGCCGGGCCCTGCTGCGGCCGTGCTGGTGGCCGGGGCCGGGCCCTGCGGCTGTGCTGATGGCCGGGCCCTGCTGCGGCCATGCTGGTGGCCGGGTCCTGTGGCTGTGCTGGTGGCCGGGGCCCTGCTGAGGCCGTGTGCTGTTGGCCGGGCCCTGTTGCGGCCGTGTGCTGGTGGCTGGGGCCCTGCTGCGGCCGTGTGCTGTTGGCCGGGCCCTGTTGCAGCCGTGTGCTGGTGGCCGGGCCCTGCTGAGGCCGTGTGCTGGTGGCTGGGGCCCTGCTGCGGCCGTGTGCTGGTGGCCGGGCCCCGCTGCGGCCGTGTGCTGGTGGCTGGGGCCCTGCTGCGGCCGTGTGCTGTGGCCGGGCCCTGTTGCGGCCGTGTGCTGGTGGCCAGTCCCTGCTGCGGCCGTGCTGGTGACTGGGGCCCTGCGCCGTGCCGTGCTGTGTGGGCCGGGCCCTGCTGCTGTGCTGGTGGCCGGGCCCTGCTGCGGCCGTGTGCTGGTGGCTGGGCCCTGCGGCTGTGCTGGTGGCCGGGGCCGGGCCCGGGCCCTGCGGCTGTGCTGGTGGCCGGGGCCGGGCCCTGCGGCTGTGCTGGTGGCCGGGGCCGGGTCCTGCTGCTGTGCTGGTGGCCGGGCCTGCGGCTGTGCTGGTATCCGGGCCCTGCGGCTGTGCAGTGCTGACAACCAATTTGGCAGCAGTTTTGACAACTAACCATTATTAGCTCAAATTTCTGTTTCCCATTTTTGATAGCTATAAGTGTATTATTAATGTGTAAGAGGTTTTTTTAGGGTTGTGTTGTTGTTTTTTATTTTTACTTTATCCCTAAAATATGTTATTTCTTCCAGCAAATATGACATTTCTGTAGGTTGCTATTATGTTTGTCAGGCTAAGGAAGTACATAAGCATACATTATACGTCTGTACCCTGTAAGCAATGCATTCTTTAGCCTGAAACCTACATTACGGTACAGTACAGGAATGTTTACAGAGCTGGGTTATGCAAGTTGAGAAATTAAAAATGAATTAACAAAAAGGTGGAAATAAATCTATCTGCAAAATAACAGAGCAGAAAATTTTCACTGGAAAGAAATCTCTTACGTCTTCCCATGGGTGAATATTAACAAGTTCATCAACATAGTTTTTATGAATTCAGTAGTGTTCAGGGCTAACCTGATGTCACCAGATGTCCAGATGTCACTATCTGGCATTATACAGACAGGAAAACCAAGAATATTTAAAATGCCCAGATAAAAAGACAACCGTTTGGTGGGCTTGTTGGAAATAAATTGACATCTATGTGGAGTTTTGGGTAATTGCCAAAGAAAACACTGTAATGTTCTTGCCTCTTAACAGCACTATGGACTTATTATTTTTGCACCATTAACCCCAGATGGTTGGTATAACCTGGGAAATGTTAGGAAAATGACGGTTTTGCCAGAGAAATGATGTCTGTTAGTGATTTTCATGTTTGTATCACGCTAACACTCTATCATATCGCATTTAAGTTTTTTATGTACCTTGGCCGGAAATTAGCCTTGTATTGAAGAAAACAAACTTTGAAATTGGAATAGACCACCATGGCGTGAATCAAAAGTTCATCTGGTACATGTTAATTTGATTACCGTATATACTCGAGGATAAGCCGACCCAAGTATAAGACGACCCCCCTAATTTTGCCACAAAACACTGGGAAAACTTATCGACTCGAGTATAAGCCTAGGGTGGAAAATGAGGCAGCTATTGGTAAATTTCAAAATTAAAAATAGATACCAATAAAATTAAAGTAGATTAAATGTTTTTGAATAGCCATATTGAATCAGGAGCCCCATATGCTGCCCCATATATTATGCCCCATATGCTACCCCATATATTATGTGCCATATGCTGCCCCATGTATTATGCCCCATATGCTGCCCCATGTATTATGCCCCATATGCTGCCCATGTATTACACCCCATATTCTGCTGCATGTATTATGCCCCATATGCTGCCCATATATTGTGCCCCATATGCTGCCCCATGTATTATGCCCTATATGCTGCCCATGTATTATGCCCCATATTCTGCCCCATATGCTGCCCATGTATTGTGCCCCATATGCTGCCCATGTATTGTGCCCCATATTCTGCCCCATATGCTGCCCATGTATTGTGCCCCATATGCTGTCCCATGTATTATGCCCCATATGCTGCCCATGTATTGTGCCCCATATGATGCTCCATAGATTGTGCCCCATATGCTGCCCATGTATTATGCCCCCATATGATGCTCCTATATTGTGCCCCATATGCTGCCCATGTATTATGCCCCATATGATGCTCCATAGATTATGCTCCATATGCTATTGGATTCTAATGCAGTTAACTGGATTTTTTCTACAAAGTTTTTTCTTTATGGATGACAATACAATCATTTTTTTCACAGAAAAAATGTGGTCACCTGCAGCAGACAAGCAGTTGTTGTAGTTTAACACAAAGCAGGTTAAACTGTATGGATGACAATAGTCATTTTTTTCACCCCCCACAAAAAAAATGTGGTCACCTGCAGCAGCTATATATTTAGAAATGGACTACAAAGCCCTCCCTAGAGGCTATATTCAGCTACTCTCCCTGCTCTAGCTGTCCTTAGGCTAAATACATGATGAATTGCATAGAAACAGCAAAGCACAACATTAGCCCTGGCCTTTTTATGTTGGTTCCGCAACAGTATCACCACTAAAGGACTCTGATTCCTGTAATGCAACTGTGAAGCGCCGGAGAGGGGAAAATGGGTTGCAGTCACCGTAAAGCATCACAGAGCAGACGTGCAGGCCGCAACTTGGAGGTGGCAGAGTAGTCAGCCGTGCCCGGTCACCAACAAACAGGAAGACAAAGTACCAGAGGTCAGAGCAATGCACGTAGTCAGAGACAAGCCAGAAGTAAGAGCCAGATGGGAATGCGGTATCCAAAACGTGAGACAGAAAGGGGAGTCAGGGTAAAAGCTAATGAGTCAAAAGCCGGTCAGTAACAAAATCAGAGACAGAAGAGCGGGAGGCGGGGTTCAGAGTTCAAGCAGAGTCATACACTGTAGGGAAACAATCAAATGCACACAAAGGCAGGGATAGGGAATGGGTCAGACACTAACACGGGAAGTCAGAGGCAGAAGGATCACTAGGATATAAGGGTCAGTTGCTCTAGCCTGGAAGCATGAACTATCACTGACATCGACTGCTAGCCACAGCGAACTGAAATAGCAAAAACAGATCTAAAATCTAACCCCGGACTGGATCATGACACACAGGCCTGGACAACTGCTCTCTCCCTCCAATCAGAACTGTCCCTGAGCTGTTTAATGGTGTTAGTGTACTGAGTGTGGTGGCACCGGTCCTTATATAATCTCTGATTAAGTAATGCAGCCAGCCTATCATAGTAATGCCACTACCAAGATGGCTATAGCATTACAGTCACTGACAGTCAATCTCCACATGTTTATTGGCTGTATAACTGGTACCCAACATGCAGGGCAGGGATTCGAGCATTACATCTGGGCACCTGTTGTGAATGGGCTTGAAATGAGTTCTGAGCAGAGGCTCCCTCTGGTGGTTACAAGCGGTACTGGATTGTCCAGTGAAGATTGTGAGGATTGGGAATCAGGTGTTACTGACTGGTCTTATATAAGGGAGTCGCCTTCCCATCAGGGTTGCCGGTGATCAATTGTTCTGGTCTCAATCCTTGATTCCTGTTTCCTTTGTAGCCTGCTGTGTCGTGTCTGCATCTCCTGCTAACAGATAAGACATTTTCTTCTTTTTGTTTTTGTGCTTGATTTTTGAATTTTGTCCTGCACTTCTGTGGGGGCCTTCAGGGTCCCCTCCGGGGGCTTTTGCCCTCTCAGTTTAGTTCAGCCACTGATGTTTGTACATTTGCTTTTTCCAGTTTTTTCAGTGGCTGCTGTTTTGATTTTGTTACACCAGAGAACTAATTTAGGTGGTAGAGGTCGTGTGATCTCAGGTGTTTTTGAAATTAGTAGAGTTGGTGCTTTTCAGGGTTTTTTGGGATTGCAGTAAGTGTCCTTCCTATCCTTTTCTATTTAGGTAGTTTGGGCCCCAACGTTTGCTCATACTATTTTCTGTCTGTGTCAGTATTTCTTCTTGTCTAACCGCCATTACATGTTTGGGGGCTTTCTATGTTCTTTGGGGATCTGCTCCGGGGCAGATAGCTTTCCTGTTTCTATCTTTAGGTGTAGTTAGTTTCTCAGGCTGTGACGAGGCGTCTAGGACCAACGTAGGAACGCTCCACGGCTGCCTCTAGTTGTGGTGGTTAGGCAGGGTACTGCAATCTCATAGATTCCAACTGCTCTGGTGTATTGCCTTTTTTACCTGCACTCCTCAGCTACCGAAACATAACAGTATCACCGGCCTGAAAATTGAAAATTGTATGGTACTCACAGAAGGGAAAAATATTGTGAATGAAAAAAGGTTGTCAGAGTTGTCAGAGATATTTTTCTGTTTGTTGCATTTTTTTTTTTTTTTCCCTCTGTATCTCTGGGTGCTGGGGAGGATTTTTTTTTTCTCTCAATGGAGTTTGCACAGCTGTCTGGCCGTGTGGATCAGCTTGCCACTGAGGTTCGGAGTATTGCTGCCTATCTTGCTGGGTTGCCTGTTGTGGAACCTAGGATTCCATGCCAGATTTGTTTTTGGGGGATCGAGCTAAGTTTTTGAATTTCAAAAATAACTGTAAATTGTTTTTTGCCTTAAAATCTAAGTCCTCAGGGAACGCTGCGCAGCAGGTTCAAATTGTCATCTCTCTCCTGCGCGGCGATCCTCAGGATTGGGCTTTTTCCCTGACACCTGGGGATCCTGTTTTGAGTGATGTTGATGCATTTTTTCAGGCTTTGGGGTTATTGTACGATGAGCCTAATGTTACTGATCAAGCTGAAAAAGCCTTGTTGGCATTAAATCAGGGGCTTGATGATGCTGAGTTATACTGTCAGAGATTCCGTAGGTGGGCAGTCCTGACCAAATGGAATGACGACGCTTTGGCAGCCCTTTTTCGGAAGGGTCTGTCAGATAAAGTAAAAAATGTTATGGTGGGATTCCCTGTCCCCTCTGGTCTCAATGATTCTATGTCATTAGCGATTCAAATTGACAGACGTTTGCGTGAGCGGAGAGGTATGCGTGGAATAGTGTTGCCTGGTGAACCTGCTTCTGAATCCATGAAGTGTGATAGAGTGGTTTCTGGGGCACAGCGTCATGAGTTTGGAAAGCGCAATGGGTTATGTTTCTACTGTGGTGATGCCTCTCATCCTATTTCAGTCTGCCCTAAGCGGGGAAGACGTTTTGCACGCTCAGTTGTCTTGGGTAGTGTTCAGACTAAGTTTTTATTAACTGTTACCCTGATGTGTTCTCTGTCCTCATTTTCTGCTCAGGCTTTTGTTGATTCGGGAGCAGCTATTAACCTGATGGATTTTAATTTTGCTAAACGATGTGGGTTTCCCTTGATACCCTACGGAAGTCTATTCCCCTACTGGGGATCGATTCTACCCCTTTGGCTGAGAATAAACCTCAGTTCTCTACTCAGGTGATAATGAGGGTTGAACCTGATCATCAGGAGAGCTGCAAATTGTTGGTTCTGTATAATCTGCATGACATTATCGTACTGGGTTTCCCTTGGTTACAGTCTCATAATCCTGTTTTGGATTGGAAATCTGTGTCTGTAACCAGTTGGGGCTGCCAATGTGTTAATACCAACACTCCTGTTTTTTCTGCCTCCCCCAGGCTCAGGATGTTCCTGACTTTTTGATTGATTTTTCTGATGTGTTTAGCGAAAGTAAATCTGCATCCTTTCCTCCCCATGGGAGCTATGACTGCGCTATTGAATTAGTGCCTGGTAGTAAATTCCCTAAAGGTCGCCTTTTTAACTTGTCTGTACCTGAACATGACGCTATGCGGTCTTATATCAAGGAGTCATTGGAGAAGGGTCATATCAGACCATCTTCACCCTTAGGTGCCGGTTTTTTCTTTGTGGCCAAAAAGGATGGTTCATTAAGGCCGTGTATTGATTATCGTCTTTTGAACAATATTACTGTGAAATATCAATATCCGTTACCCTTGATTTCTGACCTGTTTTCAGGGTGAAAAACGCTACTTGGTTTACCAAGCTTGACCTCAGGGGGGCATATAACCTTATTCGCATTAAGCACGGGTGTGATGTTCCACTAGAATTTTCTGTGTAAATATTCAGATTTGTCATGTGGTATAACAGCACCATCTAGTGGTCGTTTTATAGAATGTCTTTGGTTGTTGATATTGAGTTTTTTTGACAAATCTACCACACCGTAGTTCATGAGTCATAGCTTTGATGACTCATCAGCCAGCCCCAGCAGCCATGTCTTTTTGCTCAGTATACAACTAAGACAGTTCATTCCTGAGTACCTCCTGACATCAGTATCCAATAGTGATCTCTTACATCCAGATCTGTAGCCGCACAATCGGTAGGTCCTAAACACATTCACCATGAACTTGACAGCCGTATAAATATTGGGATGTTTACATCATGCTGTTATGAAAATGTGAGAGTTGTAGTCCATGCTTTTCCGACTGGTCAGTAAGCATGGGATATACCGCATGTTATATGTAACTACATGTTATGCATATAGTGTGTTCCCTCACCACTGTATATTGTGTATATATTGTATGCTTGCCACATGTTTGTGAGCACATAGTAAAATACTGTTATTTGTTCCACAGTTTTTTTACCATATTCGATTCCTGCAATAAACTTGGTAACAGACATCACGTGTCTATCAAATCACTGTTGGGATCAAGGTTATGCTGTCTGCAAGGATTATGTACACATACACATAAGACGGGCAGAACAGTAAAAAACGATTAACCTTCGCAGGCTGGATAGAAGAACTGCGGATTCTCACATACTGATCGCAGTAAAACTGCCCGCTACAAGCTGGATAGAAGATACCGCAGCTCGCACATAGTGATCGTCGTGAAACCAAGCTTCTGTCAAGCCTGAAAAAAAGGGTGCGAATCCTGTCAGAGCGTCACCATGTCAGCCGCAGAAGGTAGATCATTCACCACTAGAGTTGAGCGATACTTTCCGATATCCTAAAGTATCGGAATCGGAATGGTATCGCCGATATCACTAAAATATCGGCGATACCCGATACCGATACCGGAAGTCCCATGTAAGTCTATGGGAACAAAATATCGAAATTAAAAAAAACCCATTCTTGCCTTGTTGGTTAATTGTACATGAAGGAAAACAAGAAAGAGTAATGTAGAATGTATTGGGGAAGGTTGAGGAGACATTAAAGGCATAGATGTTTAACCCAATCAAATGGAATAGCATAAATATTTTTTTTTTTAAAGATGTTCGGATTGACGAAGAAATTGACAATGTTAACGTTTTTTATATTTTGGCAAATATGTATATTACACAACTTCCATGCTCTTCATCTTCACCTTTTTAACTTTTCACACACTTTCTCCTTCATAATCTTCTGCAGCATCATCTTTTTCATCAAATTATTCTTCATCTTCACCTTCTTTATCTTCTTCTTAAACTTCTTGCTATTCATCTTTGTTAACATTACTCATATTCTTCTTATTAAACTATTATTCTTATTCATATTCTGCTTCATCTTCTTCATCATATTCTTATTTGTGACAGAGAATCCTGTACTTGTAATCTGTCAAAGTATGAATTTTTCATCCTTCCGTTCTTGCTGTCACAAAAGATTTAAATTACAACAGTATTTGTCCGTGTTCAGTTTAGCCTGCAGCAGCAGGCATTTTCCAGGGGCACCACGAGGAGGAACGGACTCACCCCCATACACTGCTTAGTCTTCTTCTGCTTAGAATTTAGAGCATATATTTTGCTCTTCATTTTGGTCTTATACTTCATGTTCTTCTGCTTTTAGATCTTCTGCTTATTGTTCTTGTGTCTCTTGTTCCGTATCTTGTATTTGTAGCACAATCTTGTACCAGCTGATGTTACTGGGACACGGTTACTAAGCAGGAGGTACCTGTGCTCCAAAGCACTACCAAGGACGAGCAGACGTTGCTGGAACTCGGATACCGAGATGGAGGCACCTAGGCCAAAGGCACTGTGGAGAACCAGCTGACGGTACTGGAACCCGGAGGGGCAGCAGAAGGAAAAGAGCCAATGGCACAACCGAGGACCAGCTGACGTTACTGGGACACGGTTACTAAGCAGGAGGTACCTGTGCTCCAAAGCACTACCAAGGACCAGCAGACGTTGCTGGAACTCGGATACCGACATGGAGGCACCTAGGCCAAAGGCACTGCGGAGAACCAGCTGACGGTACTGGAACCCGGAGGGGCAGCAGAAGGAAAAGAGCCAATGGCACAACCGAGGACCAGCTGACGTTACTGAACCCCAGTAACACAGGAGCAAGTGTTGACTGTGCTAACAGCACTTCCGAGCAACAACTGGCGGTGTTGGAGCCCAGGGTCAAGGAGGATGTTTAAATACTAGATCAAGTAATTTCCTTGTTACCTGTCAATTTTAAATGTCTATACTTCAAACAAGAGAAAGATAACCTTTACTACCATAAGATGATGATTTCATTTAAACTAATATCTAGATAAATAAAGAATTGACAAACATAAACACATACATTAACATGTTGAACAGCAATGCAAACCACAAAATAAATTAGTTAAGGAATCTGCTATATGGTTGTACATAAAAGCATACAAGTACATATCTGAATCCATTAATGATGGATAAGTAACAGTATGTACACCATTTTTATTGTATAGACAATGAATGTCTGACTTCAAAACATCATCAGCATTACAAGTTATCTGTGATATTACTAAAATGTTCCATTTGCTGAATAATGTCCTAAATATTTTATACAAAATTATACAATTTCCATCATGTAATACTCATAATATGTGGCAATAATCATTTTTATTAACAAACATAACCTTTAAAAGTGCATAGTGCATAGTGAAAATTGCTATTTATGGCTGACTGTCGACTTGGAAGCATGACAACAGATAGATAAGGTATATATAGATGACACTGCATAGCCACAGATGGTGAATGGCAATGTAATACTGTACCTCAATAAAGTGTGCGTCACTACTACATATTTTTTTTTATATAGCTGTATAAACAGGGTACATGGATGTATGCTTGTGCCTTTGTTTTGACGCACAGACTGCCTTCCTGCTGAGACGCATTGGGTAGTGAACAGTTGTGTGCAGTGTTCACTGCAGTCTCTGCGGAATAACCACACTTAGACCTTATAACTTTTCAGACTTTCTTTATCAATCTACCAAGATGAAGAAGGCAGGGAGTAAGGCACGTGGTCGTGGAGTTTCTTCAGGGAGAGGACGTGGGGATTCTGTGGCTGCTGCGGCCCCCAGTGACACAGCATCCACCAGTTTTCCCCGGGCCGTGAGCGTTCCTTTATGCGCACTTTTGTAGGAGCTCGGAGTACCCCCTGCTGCGGGAAGAACAAATTGAAGCCGTTGTTGTTTGGATGTCAGCCAATGCATCGACTTCAATTGCTTCCACCTCCTCTCAGGACCACAGCACTGTTGGGCAACCATCTGTCTCTTCACCGCCTGGCAAATTGCCCAGGCAGTCAGAGAGTTCTGTACAGGAGCCAGCTGAGTGTCTGCTTCTGTTCTCAGAATCTATTGGCTTGCAAACAGGGGCCCAGCCAAGCAGCATTCTGTAATGTGAAGAGGGAGTATGCAGTGATGCGCAACAGCTGTGTCTCTCTGAATCTGAAGAGGCGGGTGAGACAGTGCCGATGGTCAGCACACCGCAGAACGCATCTGATGATGATGATGAGACCCAGGTGCCAGTTTCTGTTGAGCATGGTGCTGGCCAGACCACCCAACAGCAGGTGTTGGAAGAGGGTAGTGGAGATGATGAGGTCCAAGACCCAACATGGCATGAAGAACAGGAAGGTGGTGGGAGCAGCTCAGAGGAATAATAATAATATTTATTTATATAGCGCCATCATATTCCGCAGCGCTTTACAGTTTAGCAGTTTCAGAACACAAGTCATAAGTAACAACGTTAACAATACAATAATTTAAGCTAAATAAGTCGCCCCTGCTCGTGACAGCTTACAATGTACAATGAGATGGGGGAGATACAAAGTATAGGTGTTTATATACAATGGTGCATTTACAATGATGTTCCAGCCATCTTAAGGGACTGAGGGATGGAGATAGTGAATGGGCTAGAGACACACACACACTTACACAGAATACATAGAATGACTTTGATTAGTGAATGTGATAGGCCGCTCTGAACAAATGTGTTTTGAGGGAGCGCCTGAAACCATGCAAATTGTGGATAGTCCTAATTTCTTGGGGTACAGCATTCCAGAGGATTGGCGTAGAGCAGGAGAAGTCTTGGAGTCGGGAGTGGGAGGTACGTATTAGTGCAGAGGTTAGTCGAAAGTCGTTTGCAGAGCGCAGCAGTCGGTTAGGCCGATAGATAGAAATGAGGGAGGAGATGTAGGAGGGGTGCTGCACTGTGGAGAGCTTTGTGGGTGAGAACCAGTACTTTGGTTGAAAGCTGGGAGAGGCCTAGAGAAATGGTTAGTGATAGAAGGAAGATAGAGGAAGACATTGCCCCAACGGTACAAACAGGAGGGAGAGTTAGGCTGCAGACTCGGTTGCCTGTAGCCTCCAGTTTGGCACCTGTTCGGAGCAGTTGTCTTCCAAAAGTCAAAACGTGCGCTCCCAGGACTTGCACTGCGTGGTCCTTTTTTCACACACTTGCACATGATATTTGCTATGTGAAATGCAAGCTGTGTAATTAAAAATTAAAAATAGCTAAAAGTGTCAGTCACCTCAATACCACAAATATGTGGAAACATGTGCGGACAAAGCACGTAGTTGAGTTACAAAGACACACTAGAGATGTAGGCCAACCTACAGCAGCACCTACATCTTCAGGTTGTGTTGAAGCCTCTTCATCGAGCTCACACACAGCTGGTTATGCTTCCTCACAGGATCGCCATGGAAGAACCTCGGCCACTGTTGTCCAGAGACAAACTGTTATTCCACACACAGCAGCAAGTTCCCTGTCATCCTCACACTCCCAGGCCACAAAACAGCCAGCGGTAGCACAGGCATGGGATAAAAGACGGCCATACTCTGCAAACCATGCACGAGCACAGGCTCTGAATGCTGGCATTGCAAAACTCCTGTCCCTTGAAATGCTGTGATTCAGGCTGGTGGAGACAGACAGTTTCCGTAACTGAATATCATTGTCAATCCCACAATACAATGTGCCAAGCCGATTTCATTTCAGCAGGCAAGCCGTCCCTGGTCTGCAAAAGCATGTTGAGGGAAAAAATTAAACATGCGCTACTAAAAGCCCTCAGTAGCAAGGTCCACCTGACCACCGATGCGTGGACCAGTACCCATTGTTATGATCTGCTACAACCAGTAAGGAAAGAAGGGAATTCTGTCCCTACAATACAACTAAGCTGAATCCCTACGATGTAACGGGGAACCTGATCCTGCGACCAGACCGCTAAAGTCCTCATCTAGTGTGAACGAAGACCTATAGTTGCGAGGGAGTAATCCCTACAAGATCTAGGGACTGTGAGAAAAGGTGGACACCTCCTAACATAAATTGTAGCATGGATAATTAAACAGAAAAATAAATACTTTGTGATCCTAACATCAAGCAAAACTGACAGATTAAGGCACCTAAGCACCCGGCTAGCTTAACAGTAGATAATACAATGAAGTCAAGCAAAGCCAGAAGGGTGGAGCCAGACTAAATAGGGAAAAAAGGTCATGTGACCAGCAAACTGAAACAAAACCTAACAAGAGGGTTCTAACACCCATGGCCAGGGACAATACCTTTCCCTCACTGCCCATTGGGTCAATGTTGTGCAGCCGGGTACTGATCTTGCGAGTGGCGCTGTACGTGTTCTGCCAACTCCAAGGATTGCAGGAATCAAGTCTGTACACATTGATTCCTCCTCCTATTCCAGTTCCTCAGAATCATCGCTGCAGGAGCCGTCACGGTCTACCTCCACATGGACCGTGAACGTTTACCTGTTGCGACCGATATGAGCACAGCCGTGTCAAATGTCAACAGGCCATCCTGAAATTAATTTCCATGGGGAATCTTAGCCACACAGCGCAGGAGCTCTGTAATGCCATAAAGCAGGAGAGCGACGTGTGGGTTTTTGGAAGAGAATCTACAGGCAGGCTTGGTAGTGTGTGACAATGGCCGAAATCTGGTGTCAGCTCTGGGCCTTGGCAACCTCACTCACATACCATGTCTGTCATATGTGCTCAACTTGGTCGTGCAGAGTTTTTTGAGGGACTATCCGGATCTTGATGCACTGCTGCACAAGGTCCCGCCTAGAGTGCGCTCACTTGCGACGTTCCAGCATGGCCAGATCGCTGATTGCAGCTCTGCAACACAGATTTCACCTTCATGAACATCGCATCATATGTGACGTACCCACCAGGTGGAATTCCTCGTTACATATGTTGGAGCGGTTGTGTGAGCAGCAGCCAACAGTAATGGAGTATCAGCTGCATCAGGCGCAGTCAACTCGCAATTTGCGCCGTTCACACTTCACCACTACTGAGTGGGCCTCTATAATAAGAATAATAATATTATTTATTTATATAGCGCCATAATATTCCGCAGTGCTTTACAGTTTAACAGTTTCAAACACGAGTCATAAGTAACAACGTTAACAATACAATAATTAAAGCAAAAATCAGCCGCCCCTGCTGGTGAAAGCTTACAATCTACAATGAGGTGTGGGAGATACAAAGTACAGGTGTTTATATACAATGGTGTTTTTACAATGATGGTCCAGCCATTTTAAGGAAGTGAGGGATGCATGGAGATAGTGAATGGGCTACACACACAGAATTACACATAGAATGACTTTGATTAGTGAATGTGATAGGCCACTGTGAACAATGTGTTTTGAGGGAGCGCCTGAAACCATCCAAATTGCGGATAGTCATAATTTCTTGGGGTAGAGCATTCCAGAGGATTGGCGCAGCGCGGGTGAAGTCTTGAGTTGGGAGTGGGAGGTACGGATTAGTGCAGAGGTTAGTCGAAGGTCGTTTGCAGAGTGCAGCAGTCGGTTAGGCCGATAAATATAAATAAGGGAGGAGATGTAGGGGGTGCTGCGCTGTGGGAGAGCTTTGTTGGTGAGAACCAGTAATTAGAATTGGATCCTATAATGAATGGGCAGCCATGCCAGTGTAATGAGTGGCGAATAACTCTATGAAGGATATCTGCCACGTTTTGCGTGCGTTTGATGAGTCAACGCGGATGGCGAGTGCAGATGATGCACTAGTCAGCCTGACTGTCCCCCTTATCTGCCTGCTTCAAAAAACACTGCAAGCACTAAGGCATGAGGTTTTGGAAGAGGTGGAGGATGAGGAGTCACAAATTCCATCACCTTCTGGACAGTCAGCGCAACGTGGTTCCTCACAAAGGGCTGGAGGACTTTCAAAGTACCATGCTGTATCAACAATTGAACCTCCAGAGTCGCTGTCTATATTTTCATAACCATTACAAACTTTTAATGTATTTACAAAGCACATAATGTACATTTTTTGTCTATCCTTTTGTAATGGTATTGTGTTTCCATAAACTGATGTTACAGAATTATGATACAAAGTTTTTAAATTTTGAGTTTTAAATTTTATAAATTTATATGTATTTGAAGGACTTTGTGAGGAGGATGAGGAGGAGTCAATGGAGGAGGAAAGACATCGCTCCAGAGGGAGGTAGACAATGCTCTAGTCAGTATGTAGACCAAGGGTGGGGTGATGCACAGCAGGCGGAGATGACGCCTCTTGCAGGGGACAACGTTTCTTGGCCAGTTGGGAGTCTGCAGCACATGGTTGATTTCATGCTGCAGTGGCTGAGAAATCGACCGCCGCATCGAACACATTCACACCACGTCTGATTATTGGGTGTACACCCCCTAGACCCTCGCTACCGGGACAACTTACAAAGCCTCATCACACCGTTGAACCGGGAGCGTAAATGCGGAAGTACCAAGACACACTGGTGCAATCCATAATGTTCTCCATTCCAGCCGGAGCACTGCTGCTGCTACTGATTTACAAAAACAGCTCTGTGCGTCGAGGCAGTGGAGGACAGCTCTGCAACAAGAGGGAGCACAAGCAAGCGGCTCTGCACAGGGCAAGAACAGTATGTTCCAAATGTGTCGAAGTTTTGTGGCAGCGCCACCAATGTCTACACCATCCGAGACGGCTCCAGTCAGCAGGAGGCAAAAATTCCGTAAGATGGGTTACAGACTACATGTCTTGCCCTTCAGTGTACTCTCAGATGGCTCTTCCCATTCAAGTTTTGTGTCTCTAAGCTGGATACATGGCCAGAGCTTAGCAGTATGCATTGGAGGTGCTGGCTTGATCTGCTGCCAGTGTATTATCGGAGCGCGTCTTTAGCTGCAGGGGGTGTACTAACAGGACGTTGCATGCGATATCTACGATAATGTAGAACGGCTTACTTTTCTGAAAATTAACTAGGCATGGATCTCGCCTGATTTTGCCTGTCCGGTTTCAGATTAACTAACTGGTTGGCAACGTTTTTCCCTGTCTCCTGTTATGTTCATCTTTCTACCCCCTGAGCTATACTCCTGGGCCCACAACACTGCCAGTTGCTGCTCAGAAGTGTCGTGTCCACAGACCAATACACAAGCTATAGTAATAGTGGGTTCAGTAACGCCTGCTGTTCCCTGCTGGTGTCCGGCAAAAATTACTGCTACCTAGCTACACATGTTTAAAAAAAACATGACATGTTAAAGTGGGGTAGTGCTACACATAGATATCAGGCTACACCCTTATTTCTAAGCTGTAAACAAGTGAAACGTCAAATTTAAAACCATTCAATGATAGTGTTGGTAACAAATCTGTAACTAAATAATTGTGACATATTATGGCAGATATCCACATGTCTAACACAAATGCTAACACAAAAGCATACTTATGCTATAGGGTACTGATGGTGAACCTTCTCACTCCATAACTTTGACCAATCCAACTCACATCATGCCTCAAATGCTGCAATGTTGGAAGTGCATTAATGTGGGTTGAACTTTGCAACAGCTGCAGTGCGAAGGTTATCCTTCTGTGTTCTTGGCTTTTAAATAAAAGCATACAAGTAAATATAATATACATTGTTGATTAAGGGACATGATGTAACCTGTAATATTGTGCAAACAATGGATGTAGGACTATTCCTCTTCAACATTACTTATATTTGTGTCATTTGAAAAAATACATATTTTAGTTAAAAAAATTAAAAACCCATGTTCAGTAGTGTGAAAGGCCCGTTTGTGTACTTCTATATTGTTTGCAACCAATGTATTGTTACGGATGGAAGCGCGTCACACTAATAGATTAGATTTATTTTAAATGGAATGTAGCAGAACCAATTTGGGGATAAATGAAAAGGATGAGCCACTGAGACACGCTCAGCAGAGTACAAGCAGCAGTGCTTGAACAAGTAACTGGAGCGTGAATCTGCACTCAAAAAAGTAAAAAAAACAGATGAAGTGAACCTGAAAACACAACGCCCAAATCTGTGAAAAGCCCTTTCTGTACTTCTATAGTGTTTGAACCATGTATTGTATAGGTGGAAGCGCGTCAAAATAGATTAGTTTTTTTAAATGGAATGTAGCAGAACAATTTGGGAGATAAATGAAAAGGATGAGCCACTGGCCGCTCAGCAGAGTAAAGCCCAGTGCTTAAAACAAGTACTGGAGCGTGATCTGCACTCAAAAAAGTAAAAAACAAGATGAAGTGAACATGAAACACAAATGTCCCAATCTGTGAAAAGCTCTTTCTGTACTTCTATGTGTTTGCAACCAATGTTTGTATACGGATGGAAGCGCGTCACACTAATAATTAGTTTATTTTAAATGGAATGTAGCGAAACCAATTGGAGGAAAATGAAAGGATACCACTGAGACACGCTCGAGAGTACAAGCAGCAGTGCTTGAACAAGAATGGAGCGTGATTGCATAAAAAAAGTAAAAAAAACAGACTGAAGTGAAACTGGAAACACAACTGTCCACAATCTGGAAAAGCTCCTTTCTTACTTCTATATGTTTGCAACCAATGTAGTATCGGATGGAAGCAGTAACAATGATTTGATTTTTTTTAATAAAAATGGGCTGCACCAATTTCCACTAATAAAATTAAAAAAAAAAAAAAAAAAAGGACCGTGCGTGCTACAAACAGCGTGGATGCAGGGCAAAATGCAGGCACCTGACTGTCACACACACCACCTTGCAAGAGCTGTTAAAACAACACTGGCAAAATGAAGCTTTACACAGCGGTTGGTAAAAACTAGCCGCCTCAAGCCAGTATTCACAAAAGCAATATCTAACTGTCCCTCGAGCAGCAAGCGCGTTCTGTCCCTAACGAGTTCAAGACAGGACGTAAAATGGCTGCGGCGCCTTTTTATTGATTTGACATATTTCAGCAGCCATACAGCATGCCATTAGTTAAGATGACCCGCATCATTAAAGGATGTGCCCACTTCGTGGGATTCCCTTGGCTGACTAAAATCACATTGCCTCTAAAAATTATGGGAACTTCCGTTCCCGGTATTTTATTTAAAAAGTACGGAATTAAGTTATTGGAATTCCGATAACGCGAATATCGGCCGATACCCGATACTGCGGTATCGGAAGCCAACATATTCACCACAAGATCGCAATTCAGCCAGCCAAAAAGCTCAAAGAAGTCAGTGAGCGTCTACCATCGCCATTGCCGCCAAAGCAGAAGTGCCAAAGTGCGAGCATCGTTTGCTGAACAAGAAAGGCAATTAAAGCGAGGAACAAAATGGGCACACATGGAAGCGAGGAAGCACGCAGAAACAGCTTGGCCGAACAACGGCACACTGGAAGCAGGGAACAGCATAAAGCAGCTCTGGCCGAACAACAAGACCATGAAAAAATAATTGGAGAGGGAAGCCGCAGTTGCACTGGCAGAGGCTGAGTTTTTGGAGGGGAGCAAGTATCGCAAGTAATAGACGCAGCAGTATTCTTGGATCGGCTCGTCAACAGGACAAAGCAGACAAACCCTTTAAAAAGTACTGCGTATGAAAGTCAGATGCGGTCGATTACGGCCAGGGGGTCAACCTCGCTTACAAACTCCGCCTAAACCAGTCAAAAAACAAGCAGCCTCAGCTTCCCAAATGCTACATCAAGCAAGACAGTAACTTTTTATCACGGTCCCCAATGCAACCGCATTCCAACCGCAGACAACTGCAGAGCAGCTCCAGCCTTTCAAGAAGGGAACAAGCAATGGTAGTTATTAAAACAAAGAAAAATTTAAAGACTACTCTAACCCAACAGGACCTCTGCCCTCACTCATTTCCGATTCACAAACGAATCAATTTATGTCAGTGTTCTCAAAATTCCTTGCTCGAAGGAGTTGATAACCCAAGGACTCTCCAATTTAACGACAAACCTGAAGGCTATAGAGATGGCATCCTCTTAAGAAATACAATAACGTCGGGATCTTCGCAAAGGGGAGGTTGGACCTTTTAGTCATGTGGCTAGGAAATAATCCACGAGCTGCAAAAAAGTTTTGGGACATTCAATTTAGCTATCCCGACAGGGCTAACCTTTGGAGGACTGGAGGAGTGTTGGCTCACCAGAAGTGATAGAAAACGCACTCTTCAAAAGATGAGGATTTCCCCAAGATGCAAGGCAAAAGTTTCCAAAAACTGAGAGAATTTTGGGGATTGTTGACAGAACTTCAAGTTCCAAGCTCAAGGAGACTTACAGGCCAGCATTTCTTGGACCCAACGCGGTGTAAATCCCATAGTACGCAAACTTCCGCCCAAAGGGGTGATGATAAGTGGATCGGTCAAGGTCCAATACAAGGAACGATAAAAGTCCCTTTCCTCCTTCTCTTCTTTTTGGACTTTGTTTCACCAACAAGCAAGATTAGAAATGACCCCCCGCTTTGCTTCTCAATGTTTGCACCACGTACCCCAAAAACAGGTAAACCTGTTCAATGCTAATGAGAGTACACCAGTGGCAGTAACAAACCAGTGTTCTCTTCAAAGCACTTCACGCAAAACATTATAGACTGCAGAACGATAAGACCTCATCTAAAGACCCGTGAAAGAATGCCCCTGCTAAAAAACCCATTCGTTGTTGAAATGCAGAGGATTCAGAGAAAAACAGCCAAAGATCGCAAAACTTTCCTCAAAGAAAACCCATTTCTACAGGTGTGCGCCGCAACTTCAATCTTGCAAAAGACTGTAAAACAAACATTAAATGCTTCAGAATGTGACAGGAAAGAAAATAACACAGCTTTACACCCAGGACCGCTCCATGGCCCCACCCTCAGACCAGTGGCAGAGCACGGGAGGAGCAGAGAGACCCTACCCTCCTGAAGTGAACCTCAGTGCACCAAAGTCTGTGGAGAAGGATAGCAACAAATCTTGCTCCAAGATCTGCTTGCCACGTTTACCCCATTGGTCACAAGAGAAAGCGAAATTTGTATGCCTCCTTGATTCGACAACAGGTCTCTCGCTAATTCAATTTCTTTCATATCTTCGACTTAAAAGGAAACAGCTCGGATATTC
>JARQOD010000005.1:343399598-343639692 GCA_033576555.1 Oophaga sylvatica
TTCACATTCCCAATTCACATTCCATTTTTTAACCATCACAAAAATTTTAAAACAACATTCTCTTTTTCTCTCCAAGTACCTGAAACGTGACCCTATCCCCTCCAACCCTCCAGTCCTCTAAATGGCTGTCTTTTAAGCCACCTAACTAAAATACACTGCTCAAAAAAAAAAGAACACCAAATAACACCCAGATCTGAATGAATTAAATATTCTCTTGAATACTTGTCTGTAAAAGTTGAATGTACTACAAGAAAATCACACAAAAATCATCAAGGAATTCAAATTTTTAACCAATGGAGGCCTAGATTTGGAGTCACACCAAATTAAAGGGGAATAATGCCCTTAAAACCATCAAAATGATGCTCATATGTTTTGGCCTTCACGGCCTGATTAACCCTGTGTCCTTATCCCCTCCCTACAACACCTGGGCACCCTCCTGATGAGGCGGCGGATGGTCTCCTGAGGGATCTCCTCCCAGACCTGGACTAAAGCATCCACCAACTCCTGGACAGTCGGGGCAATTAAATGGTGGAGCAACATGATTTTCCCAATGTGCACAATCGGATTCAGCCGGGAACGGGCGGGCCATCCATAGCTTCAATGCCTTCAACCTTGCAGGAACTCTGACACACTCTAGAACAAGGCGGCATGTCCTGCCTTTAGGAGGAACCCAGGGCCAACCGCACCACATATGGTCTCACAATGGTTCTGAGGATCCATCTCGTACCTAAGGGCATTTCAGGCTATCCTGGCGAGCACATGGGGGGCTGTGTGCCCTCCAAAGAAATGCCACCCCACACCATTACTGACCCCGACAAACCATCAAGCTGAAGGTGTTGAAACAGCAATCACTCCCCCCGCATCTCCAACATGTAAAGTCTGTTACATTGCATTTGAACCTGGTTCATCGGAAGAGCACAGGGCGCCGGGGTGAATTTGCCAATCCAGTGTCCTGTGGAAAAAGCTAAGTTCCTCAGGTGTTGGGCTGTGAACAACCCCCATCGTGGACGTCGGCACTCAGACCATCCCATGAGCAGTTTCAAACCGTTGTGCAGACACATGCACATTTGTGGCCTCTGAGGTCATTTTGCAGGGCTCTGGCATTCCCTCCTGTTCCCCTTGCAAAAAAGGGTGGTAGCGATCCTGCTGCTGGGTTGTTGCCCTCCTAACGGCCCCCTCCACCACTCTCCTGTGTACTGGGCCTTTTCCGGGTAGCCCTCCCGCCTTTGGACAACACTGACGACACAGCAAACCTTTTTTCCACAGCTCCATTGATGTGCCATCCTGGATGAGCTACACTACATGAGCCACTTCTGTAGGTTGAAGAGTCCGCTCATCTACCACGAGTGTAAAGCAAAAACCAACATTCAAAATGAAAAAAACATCAGCCAGAAAGCATTGTTACTGAATTTTGGCTGTATCCCCACCGCAAACCACTTCTTTATTGAGGGTGCTTGTAATTGCCAATAATTCCATCTGTTTGTTTATTGCATTCACAACAGCATGGAAATTAAAATTTTCAATCATTGTTCTTCCAATGGACAGTTTGATTTCACTGAAGTTTGATTTACTTGGACATATTCTTTGTTTAAGTGTTCCCTTTATTTTTTTGAGCATGATTTAACCTCTCCCTTTTATTCAGATCTTTTCCCTCCTCCTCCAAATATCTGTCATAAACACCTATCTAAAAAAAGTAATGCCTTCTAGACCTTTTTTCAACCTATCGTTTTTACTCTAACTCCTGGAATGCTTGGTCTTCTCCCAAATTCCTAAATTTAGAGAACTACTTCTTTTATCCTTTACAAATTTGTTTTCCTCCCCCCTCGCTAATACTAAATATAAGGCCACTACTCCTTTTTGAACCTCCTTGATCCCCCCACACATTTGCACTGTGATCACCAGCTCCTCGTCACTAGCTTCCGCTCTTCAACTGAAGGACAACTGCTCTTTGGTACTTTCCTCCTACCATATGACCGCTGTTTTTGTGTTTCTTCTAGTGGCTCTACTTTCCTTTTTTTTCCCCTCCCTGTTGAGGTTCCAAGGTTTCAGTCAATGGTTCCCTCTTCTTTTTCCTCGTACACACACCATTTCTCACATCACCTGAAATTTGGGTTTTCAGTACCATCTCTTTACGATGACAAACCCCCGCTTTCACATCTTCCAGACATCACACCCCGCATTGCTGCAAAAATACCAGTGTTTGTCCACTGTCTTTAACATCATATCCTCCGTCTATATGAAAGGAAATGACCAAACTGAACTTCTTTTGTTTTCCACTTACCAACTTACCTAAACTTGAAATTTCCTTATCTGTTGTTAATTCTACCATAACATAAAAGCACATGCTTGCGTCTTGGGATAAATTTTATTCAGAGCTTCCTTTAACCTCTGTATCCAACCATTCACTCACTCATGTCACCTTCACCTCAACACCAACCTTTTCAACCTTTTTAACCCTGCAAAAACTCTTATTGTTGATCTGATTCATTCACACCCTAACATTGCAACTCTATTAATCAGTCTCCTCTTACTAAATTCTCCCCTTCTATCCTGAATGCAGGAAACCGGGGTTTTTTGTGTCCACAACAAACGATGCCTTCACCCTGTCTATCATTTCATGGTTACATCCACTACAGAATACAATAAAACTTATCACTCTCACCCAAAAAGCTCTCTACAGTTGTGCACCAATCTACATCTACCAACCTAGTCATGATTCCAATTCTGCTAATAATCTAAGACTAACATCTATAATATAACGCTGGGAGCGTCACTCTGTCCGAAGCCTTTACAGACTGCGCAAGCGCGACACACCTGCGCAGTCTGGCTCCAGACAGAAACGGCATCCAGCGGTGAGGATTGTGTATGGTGACGGAGATTGCGGTACGCGTAGACACTGGATGCATATCGCGATCTCCGGCACCATACTTACACACTTACCTGACCGGGAGGAGCGTTGCAGCGGCGCTTCTCTTCTCGCCGGAGACCGGGCAGGAGACCAGGAGTGCGCGTCGGAATCGAGCATGCGCATAGTGCTATCTGGCGCCATTTTACTGAAGACACATTTGCAGTATGTCTTCAGCAATATGGTGCTGGGCAGCGCGGTAGGGGCAAGTGCGTACTCCGCGCCGCTCTCCTCCCTTGGCCTCGGGCAGAACGGGACAGCGCTGAAGCACAGGGAGGAAAGGTGAGTATAAATGAATTTTTTTGGATATGTGCAGTTTAATAGGGGTGAGGGGAACATACATATCAGGATAGGGGTGAGAGGTAGCATGTATACCAGGATTCGGGGGTGAGGGGACCATTCATACCAGGAAATGGCGGTGAGGGGACCATGCATATCAGGATTGGGGGGTGAGGGGACCATGCATACCAGGATAGGGGGTGGGGGACCATGCATATCAAGATTGGGGGGTGATGGGACCATGAATACCAGGATAGGGGGGTGAGAAGAACATCCATACCAGGATTGGAGGGTGAGGGGTTACCATACATCCTGCGATAGCGATGAGGGGGGACCATGCATACCAGGATTGGGGGGTGAGGGGACCATGCATATCAGGATTGGTGGGTGAGGGGGCCATACATACCAGGATTGGGGGATGAGGGGACCATGTAAACCAGAATTGGGAGGTAAGGGGTGCCATGTATACCAGGATTGGGGAAGAGAGGACCATGC
Source organism: Oophaga sylvatica (assembly GCA_033576555.1). Lineage (NCBI taxonomy): Eukaryota > Metazoa > Chordata > Amphibia > Anura > Dendrobatidae > Oophaga > Oophaga sylvatica. The sequence goes on from JARQOD010000005.1 coordinate 343,403,278, forward strand.
ATACCAGGATTGGGGGAGAAGGGGTACCATACATCCTATGATAGGGATGAGGGGGGACCATGCATACCAGGATAGGGGGGTGAGGGGACCATGCATACCAGGATTGTGGGTGAGGGCACTATGCATACCAGGATTGGGGGTGAGGGTACCATGCATTCCAGGATTGGGGGTGAGGGCACCATGCATACCAGGATTGGGGGGTGAGGGGACCATGCATACCAGGATTGGGGGGTGAGGGGACCATGCATACCAGGATAGGGGGGGAGGGGACCATGCACACCAGGATAGGGGTGAGAGAACCATGCATATCAGGATTGGGGGTGAGGAGACCTTTCATACCAGGATAGGGGGGTGAGGAGACCATGCATACCAGGATAAGGGGTGAGGGAACCATGCATATCAGGATCGGGGTGAGGGACCATGCGTACCAGGATAGGGGGTGAGGGGACCATGCATACCAGAATTGGAAGGTAAGGGGTGCCATGTATACCAGGATTGGAGGGTGAGGAGGTAACATACATTCTACGATAGGGATGAGGGGGACCATGCATACCAGGATTGGGATGAGGGGACCATGCATACAAGGATTGGGCATGAAGGTACCATTCATACCAGGATTGGGGGGTGAGAGGACCATGCATACCAAGATTGTGGGGTGGAGGGACCATGCATACCAGGATTGGAGGGTGAGGTTACTATGCATTCACGATTAGGAGGTGAGGGGACAATGCTTACCAGGATTGGGGATGAGGGGACCTTGCATACCAGGATTGGGGCGAGGGGACCATGCATTCCAAGATTGGGGGATGAGGGGACCATGCATACCAGGATAAGGGTGAGAGGACCATGCATACCAGGATAGGGGGTGAGGAGACCATGCATACCAGGATAGGGGTGTGAAGCAACCATGCATATCAGGATTGGGGATGAGGGACCATGCATACCTAGTATAGGGGGTGAGAGGTCCATGCATGCCAGGATAGGGGGTGAGGGACTATGCATACTAGGATAGGGGGTGAGTGGTCCATGCATACCAGGAAAGGGGGTGAGAGGACCGTGCATACCAGGATAGGGTGATGAGAGGACCATGCATACCAGGATGGGAGTGAGAGGACATGCATACCAGGAGTGGGGGATGAGGTGTACCATGCATACCAGGATTAGAGATGAGGGGACCAAGCATACCAGAATTGGGAGGTAAGGGGTGCCATGTATACCAGGATTGGGGATGAAGGGACCATGCATACTAGAATTGGGGGTGAGGGGACCATGCATGCCAGGATAGGGGGTGAGAGGACCATGCAATCCAGGATTAGGGGGTGAGGGGACCATACAAACCAGGATTGGGGGTTGAGGGGAACATGCATTCCAAGATTGGGGGTGAGGGGACCATACATACCAAGATAGGGGGAGAGGCAACATGCATACCAGGAAAGGGGGTGACAGGACCATGCAATCCAGGATTAGGGGTGAGGGGACCATGCATACCAGGAGTGGGGATGAGGTGTACCATGCATACCAGGATTAGAGATGAGGGGACCAAGCATACCAGAATTGGGAGGTAAGGGGTGCCATGTATACCAGGATTGGGGATGAAGGGACCATGCATACTAGAATTGGGGGTGAGGGGACCATGCATGCCAGGATAGGGGGTGAGAGGACCATGCAATCCAGGATTAGGAGGTGAGGGGACCATACAAACCAGGATTGGGGGTTGAGGGGACATGCATTCCAAGATTGGGGGTGAGGGGACCATACATACCAAGATAGGGGAGAGGGCAACTATGCATACCAGGAAAGGGGGTGACAGGACCATGCAATCCAGGATTAGGTGGTGAGGGGACCATGCATACCAGGATTGGGGGTAGGGGACCATGCGTTCCAGATTGCGGGGTGAGGGGACCAAGCATACCAGATAGGGGGGAGAGGCACTATGCATACCAGAAAGGGGGTAGAGGACCATGCATACCAGGATAGGGGGTGAGAGGACCATGCATACCAGGATGGGGGTGAGAGGACCATGCATACCAGGAGTGGGGGATGAGGGGTACCATGCATAACAGGATTGGGGATGAGGGGACCATTCATACCTGGATTGGGGGGTGAGTGGGCCATGCATACCAGGATTGGGGGTTGAGGGGACCATGCATACCAGGATAGGGGGTGAGGGAACCATGCATACCAGAATTGGGAGGTGAGGGAACCATGCATACCAGAATTGGGAGGTAAGGGGTGCCATGTATACCAGGATTGGTGATGAGGTGACCATGCATATCAGGATTGGGGGTGAGGGGGTACGTGCATCCTACGATAGGGATGAGGGGACCATGCATACCAGGATTGGGATGAGGAGACATGCATACCAGGATTGGGGTTGAGGGGACCATGCATACCAGGATTGGGGGGTGAGGGGACCATGCATACCAGGATTGGGCGTTGAGAGGACCATGCATACCAGTATTGTGGGGTGAGGGGACCATGCATGTCAGAATTGGGAGGTAAAGGGTGCCATGTATACCAGGATTGGGGATGGGGGACCATGCATACTAGAATTGGAGGGTGAGGGGACCATGCATGCCAGGATTTGGGGATGAGGGGACCATGCATTCCAGTATTGGGGGTTAGGGAACCATGCATACCAGGATTGAGGGTGAGGGGACCATGCATTCCAAGATTGGGGGGAAATGGGACCATGCATGCCAGGATAGGGGGGTAATGGTGCCATGTATACCAGGATTGGGGATAGGGGACCATGCATACCTGGATTGGGAGATGAGGGGACCATGCATACCAGAATTGGGGGGTGAGGAGACCATGCATACCATTTTTGGGGATGAGGGGACAATGCATTGCAGGATTGGGGGGAGGGGACCATGAATTCCAAGATTGGGGGGTGAGGGGACCATGCATACCAGGATAAGGGGGTGAGAGAACCATGCATACCAGGATAGCGTGGTGAGGGGACCAAGTATACCAGGATGGGGGATGATAGGACTATGCACACCAGGATTGGGGAGTGAGGGGGCCATGCATACCAGGATTTTGGGAAAAGGGGTAACATGCATACCAGGGGTGGGGATGAGGGGTACCATGCATAACAGGATTGTGGATGAGGGGACCATTCATACCTGGATTGGGGGGTGAGTGGGCCATGCATACCAGGATTGGGGGTTGAGGGGACCATGCATACCAGGATAGGGGGGTGAGGGAACCATGCATACCAGAATTGGGAGGTAAGGGGTGCCATGTATACCAGGATTGGGAATGAGGTGACCATGCATATCAGGATTGGGGGTGAGGGGGTACCGTGCATCCTACGATAGGGATGAGGGGGACCATGCATACCAGGATTGGGGATGAGGACACATGCATACCAGGATTGGGGTTGAGGGGACCATGCATACCAGGATTGGGGGGTGAGGGGACCATGCATACCAGGATTGGGCGTTGAGAGGACCATGCATACCAGTATTGTGGGGTGAGGGGACCATGCATGTCAGAATTGGGAGGTAAAGGGTGCCATGTATACCAGGATTGGGGATGGGGGACCATGCATACTAGAATTGGAGGGTGAGGGGACCATGCATGCCAGGATTTGGGGATGAGGGGACCATGCATTCCAGTATTGGGGGTTAGGGGACCATGCATACCAGGATTGAGGGTGAGGGGACCATGCATTCCAAGATTGGGGGGAAATGGGACCTTGCATACCAGGATAGGGGGGTAATGGGTGCCATGTATACCAGGATTGGGGATAGGGGACCATGAATACCAGGATTGGGGGATGAGGGGACCATGCATACCAGAATTGGGGGGTGAGGAGACCATGCATACCATTTTTGGGGGTGAGGGGACAATGCATTGCAGGATTGGGGGGAGGGGACCATGAATTCCAAGATTGGGGGGTGAGGGGACCATGCATACCAGGATAAGGGGGTGAGAGAACCATGCATACCAGGATAGCGTGGTGAGGGGACCAAGTATACCAGGATGGGGGATGATAGGACTATGCACACCAGGATTGGGGAGTGAGGGGACCATGCATACCAGAATTGGGGGGTGAGGAGACCATGCATACCATTTTTGGGGGTGAGGGGACAATGCATTGCAGGATTGGGGGGAGGGGACCATGAATTCCAAGATTGGGGGGTGGGGGGACCATGCATACCAGGATAAGGGGGTGAGAGAACCATGCATACCAGGATAGCGTGGTGAGGGGACCAAGTATACCAGGATGGGGGATGATAGGACTATGCACACCAGGATTGGGGAGTGAGGGGGCCATGCATACCAGGATTTTGGGAAAAGGGGTAACATGCATGCCAGTATAGGGGGGTAAGGGGTGCCATGCATAACAGGATTGTGGATGAGGGGACCATTCATACCTGGATTGGGGGTGAGTGGGCCATGCATACCAGGATTGGGGGTTGAGGGAACCATGCATACCAGGATAAGGGGGTGAGGAACCATGCATACCAGAATTGGGAGGTAAGGGGTGCCATGTATACCAGGATTGGGGATGAGGTGACCATGCATATCAGGATTGGGGGTGAGGGGGTACCGTGCATCCTACGATAGGGATGAGGGGGACCATGCATACCAGGATTGGGGATGAGGAGACATGCATACCAGGATTGGGGTTGAGGGGACCATGCATACCAGGATTGGGGGGTGAGGGGACCATGCATACCAGGATTGGGCGTTGAGAGGACCATGCATACCACTATTGTGGGGTGAGGGGACCATGCATACCAGGATTGGGGGTGAGGGGACCATGCATACCAGGATAGGGGGGTGAGGGAACCATGCTTATCTGCATTGGGGTGAGGGGACCATGCATACCAGGATTGGAGGGTGAGGGGACCATGCATACCAGGATTGGGATTGAGAGGACCATGCATACCAGTATTGTGGGTGAGGGGACCATGCATACCAGGATAGGGGGGTGAGGGAACCATGCATATCAGCATTGGGGGTGAGGGGACCATGCATAACAGGATTGGGATGAGGGGACCATGCATACCAGGATAGGGGGTGTGAGGACCATGCATACCAGAATTGAGGGTGAGGACCATGCATACCAGGATAGGGGGTGAGGGGACCATGCATACCAGGAAAGGGGGTGAGAGGACTATGCATTCCAGGATTGAGAGGTGAGGGGACCATATATACCAGGATTGGGGATGAGTGGACCATGCTTACCAGGATAGCGGGGTGAGGAGACCATGCATACCAGGATAGGGGGTGAGGAGACCATGCATACCAGTATAGGGGGTGAGGAGACCATGCATACCAGGATAGGGGTGAGGAGACCATGCATACCAGGATTAGGGGTGAGGGAACCATGCATACCAGGATTTGGGGAAAAGGGGTAACATGCTTGCCAGTATAGGGGGGTAAGGGGTGCCATGTATAACAGGATTGGGGATGAGGGGACCATGCATACCTGGATTGGGGGGTGAGTGGACCATGCATACCAGGATTGGGGGTTGAGGGAACCATGCATACCAGGATAGGGGGTGAGGGAACCATGCATACCAGAATTGGGAGGTAAGGGGTGCCATGTATACCAGGATTGGGGATGAGGTGACCATGCATATCAGGATTGGGGGTGAGGGGTACCGTGCATCCTACGATAGGGATGAAGGGGACCATGCATACCAGGATTGGGATGAGGAGACATGCATACCAGGATTGGGTTGAGGGACCATGCATACCAGGATTGGGGGTGAGGGGACCATGCATACCAGGATTGGGGGTGAGAGGACCATGCATACCAGTATTGTGGGGTGAGGGGACCATGCATACCAGGATTGGGGGTGAGGGACCATGCATACCAGGATAGGGGGTGAGGGAACCATGCTTATCTGCATTGGGGGTGAGGTGACCATTCATACCAGGATTGGAGGGTGAGGGGACCATGCATACCAGGATTGGGATTGAGAGGACCATGCATACCAGTATTGTGGGGTGAGGGACCATGCATACCAGGATAGGGGTGGTGGAACCATGCATATCAGCATTGGGGTGAGGGACCATGCATAACAGGATTGGGGATTAGGGACCATGCATACCAGGATAGGGGAGTGTGAGGACCATGCATACCAGGATTGAGGGTGAGGGGACCATGCATACCAGGATAGGGGGTGAGGGACCATGCATACCAGGAAAGGGGGTGAGAGGACTATGCATTCCAGGATTGGGAGGTGAGGGACCATATATACCAGGATTGGGGGATGAGTGGACCATGCTTACCAGGATATGGGGATGCGGAGACCATGCATACCAGGATAGGGGGTGAGGAGACCATGCATACCAGGATTAGGGTGAGGGAACCATGCATATCAGGATTGGGGTGAGGGGACCATGCATGTCAGGATTGGGGGATGAGAGGACCATGCGTACCAGGATAGGGGGTGAGAGGACCATGCATACCAGGATTGAGGGGTGAGGGGACCATGCATACCAGGATAGGGGGTGAGGGACCATGCATACCAGAATTGGATGGTAAGGGGTGCCATGTATACCAGGATTGGAGGGTGAGGAGTAACATACATTCTACGATAGGGATGAGGGGACCATGCATACCAGGATTGGGGATGAGGGGCCATGCATACAAGGATTGGGCATGAAGGGACCATTCATACCAGGATTGGGGGGTGAGAGGACCATGCATACCAAGATTGTGGGGGTGAGGGGACCATGCATACCAGGATTGGAGGGTGAGGTTACTATGCATTCCATGATTTGGAGGTGAGGGGACCATGCTTGCCAGGATTGGGGGATGAGGGGACCTTGCATACCAGGATTGGGGGCGAGAGGACCATGCATTCCAAGATTGAGGGATGAGGGACCATGCATACCAGGATAAGGGTGAGAGGACCATGCATACCAGGATAGGGGGTGAGGAGACAATGCATACCAGATAGGGTGTGAGGCAACCATGCATATCAGGATTGGGGATGAGGGGACCATGCATACCAGTATAGGGGGTGAGAGGTCCATGCATACCAGGATAGGGGGGTGAGGGGACCATGCATACTAGGATAGGGACGTGAGGGGACCATGCATACCAGGAAAGGGTGATGAGAGGACCATGCATACCAGGATGGGGAGTGAGAGGACATGCATACCAGGAGTGGGGATGAGGTGTACCATGCATACCAGGATTAGAGATGAGGGGACCAAGCATACCAGAATTGGGAGGTAAGGGGTGCCATGTATACCAGGATTGGGGATGAAGGGACCATGGATACTAGAATTGGGGAGTGAGGGGACCATGCATGCCAGGATAAGGGGGTGAGAGGACCATGCAATCCAGGATTAGGGGATGAGGGGACCATACATACCAGGATTGGGGGTTGAGGGACCATGCATTCCAAGATGTGGGGGTGAGGGGACCATACATACCAAGATAGGGGGAGAGGCAACTATGCATACCAGGAAAGGTGGTGACAGGACCATGCAATCCAGGATTAGGTGGTGAAGGGACCATACATACCAGGATTGGGGGTGAGGGGACCATGCGTTCCAAGATTGGGGGGTGAGGGACCAAGCATACCAAGATAGGGGGGAGAGGCAGCTATGCATACCAGGAAAGGGGTGAGAGGACTATGCATACCAGGATAGGGGTTGAGAGGACCATGCATACCAGGATGGGGGTGAGAGGACCATGCATACCATCAGTGGGGGATGAGGGGTACCATGCATACCAGGATTGGGATGAGGGGACCATGCATGTCAGAATTGGGAAGTAAAGGGTGCCATGTATACCAGGATTGGGGATGGGGACCATACATACTAGAACTGGGGGTGACAGGACCATGCATGCCAGGATTTGGGGATGAGGGGACCATGCATACCAGGATAGGGGGTAAGGGGTGCCATGTATACCAGGATTGGGATGAGGGGACCATGCATACCAGGATTGGGGAATGAGGGGACCATGCATACCAGGATTGGGGGTGAGGGACCATGCATAACAGATTGGGGGAAGAGGGTAAAATGCATACCAGGATAGGGGTAAGGGCCATGTATACCATGATTGGGGATGAGGGACCATGCATACCAGGATAGGTGGGTGAGGGGCCATGCATACAAGATATGGGGGGTGAGGACCATGCATACCAGGACAGGGGGTGAGGGGACCATGCATACCAGGAATGGTGTGAGAGACCATGCATACCAGGATTGGGGGATGAGGGTAACATGCATACCAGGATAGAGGGGTGAGGGTACTAATATATAGAAGGTGTGGGGCACAAAGCCCCTGCCAGCTCACCCAACTTTCACCGGAGCTCGGAGCCACGAAGTCCTGACCAGGACATGGAATCGTAGAGAAAAAGGCAGTTGCAGTCCAGCTTCTTAGAAGTCAAATTCTTTATTTCCAATATGATAAAACATCACAGATGGTGTCCTCCAAAAGTGTACATCAAACAGAAAAGGTGACACCTAGTAAAACAGCGACGCGTTTCGACCACCAAGGGTCTTTGTCAGAGCTGTATATCATCCCCTAGTGCCACTGCATTATAAAGGTTTGTTGAACCTATGAGCTGGCTGTTACCTCACAATGCAGATACAACAGGTGTCTGATAATTAAGCTGCAATCAGAGGTCAGCAGCTAATGCTGATTTAGTCCAACGTGCATGTTAGAATGATATTTTATCATATCTTCTATCCCCTGTGCACCTGCATTAATTATGCTCCAACTTGAATTTATATCATTCTAACATGCACGTTGGACTAAATCAGCATTAGCTGCTGACCTCTGATTGCAGCTTAATTATCAGACACCTGTTGTATCTGCATTGTGAGGTAACAGCCAGCTCATAGGTTCAACAAACCTTTATAATGCAGTGGCACTAGGGGATATACAGCTCTGACAAAGACCCTTGGTGGTCGAAACGCGTCGCTGTTTTACTAGGTGTCACCTTTTCTGTTTGATGTACACTTTTGGAGGACACCGTCTGTGATGTTTTATCATATTGGAAATAAAGAATTTGACTTCTAAGAAGCTGGACTGCAACTGCCTTTTTCTCTACGGGTGAGGGGTACCATGCATACCAGGATTGGGTGGTGAGAGGACCATGCGGGTGAGAGGACCATGCGTACCAGGATTGGGGGGTGAGGGGGCCATGCATACCAGGATTGGGGGATGAGGGGTAACATGCATACCAGGATAGGGGGTGAGGGGTACCATGCATACCAGGATTGGGTGGTGAGGGGACCATGCATACCAGTATTGGTAGTTAAGGGGTGCCATGTATACCAGGATTGGGGATGAGCGGACCATGCATGCCAGGATTGGGGAGTGAGGGGTACCATACATCATACGATAGGGATGATGAGGGACCATGCATACGAGTATTGGGGGTGAGGGGACCATACATACCAGGATTGGGGTGTGAGGGGAATATGCATTTCAGGATTGGGAGGAGGGGACTATGCATGCCAGGAATGGGGGGTGAGGGGACCATGCATACCAAGATTGGGGGGTGAGGGAACCATAAATACCAGGATATGGATGAGCAGGTACCATGCATACCAGGATAGGGATGAGGGGGTACCATGCATACCAGGATTGGCGGGTGAGGGAACCATGCATACCAGGATGAGGGATGGGGAGCCATGCATACCAGGATTTGGTGGGGATGAGGGGACAGGGGACCATTCATACCAGGATAGGGATGAGGGGTACCATGCATACCAGGATAGGATATGAGGGGTGCCATGCACACCAGGATAGGAGGGGGCAGCACATACCAGGATGGGAGACCATATACCTATAAAAATGTTTGCCACCTGGGCGTTGAATGGGTTCATAGCTAGTCCTCTATAATCTGAACATCACTCTCCCATCTCTTGTGCTGTGCAAGTTCTTGAATGCACTTCTCCAGACAATCCAGTTAATTTCCAGTATTCACAGTTTTAAGCCTGTTCTAAAATCACATTTTTTTATACTAGCCTACTACATCATCTCACTAATCTAATTATTCCATGTTCTCCATTCCTAACTTTTCATCAGAATCTGGACCCTACTATCATTTGTTCTCCCCATCCTCCATGCACTCAATAGCACTTTGTAACTATAATTATATAGAAATTGTCTAATGACTGGGTTATGTAGCTTTATTTGAATACCTCCATTTATTATATTGATGACTGGACCATACACGACAAGAACTTATTAACCTTTTTTGTTCCCCCTATTTCCTCATAGATAGTAAGCTTGCAAGCAGAGCCCTCACTGTTCTTGTTTGAATTGTTGAATAATATGCTGCTGTGTAATGTTTTATATAGTTTGTACGTCCCCTCTAATTTGTAAATTGCTGCAGAATATGTTGGCGTCGTAGAAATAAAATTGTTATTATTATTAATGGACGAACTTGTGCACTGGGTTCAAAAAATTTCCAATAGAGCTTGTAAGCACTGCTTTGAAGGTGGCCAGATAATTGGAGCATTCTGTTAGCGCTCAATGAAATCAGCTTCAGTGCAACTGCGATTCTCTGATTCTACTATAGTATTTCCACAAAAATAAGTCACAGCATGATTTTACAGGATTTTTGGAGTATGCTTGAAAAATAAGCCTTACTCCAAAAATAAGCCCTTATTAAAGTCAAATATGGGGGCGAAGGGGGCACTCTCTTAGAGGGCCCCAGCATTTGTATTCTGAGATTAAGCCTGTTTAAGGACCTTGGGTTGCATCACAATTATGTGACCATGATGTCACCAAATGTCCTTTAACTTAAGGAGTCTAGAGGTACGGAAGAAGAGGCAAGCACTGTATATGCAGTGTATGCATATACATGTGTATGTATGTGTGTATACATGTGTATGTGCGGTGTGTGTGTACATGTGTATGTGCGGTGTGTGTGTACATGTGTATGTGCTGTGTGTGTGAACATGTGTATGTGCAGTGTGTGTGAACATGTGTATGCGCTGTGTGTGTACATGTGTATGTGCAGTGTGTGTGTACATGTGTATGTGCGGGTGTGATGACATATCTGTTTGAATAAATTTAGTTTTTTTTTGTTCAAGAATAAATGTGGATTGTTGTTCATGGGAAAAAAAGTAAGACATACCCTGAAAATAAGCCCTAACCCAACTTTTGGAGCAAAAATAATGACCCTGTCTTATTTTCTTGGAAACATACTGTATATAAGGCAACTTTGCTTCTGCATCTTCAGAGGAACGCAAAATTTCGGTCAGCAGTGCAAAAAATGATGCTGGCCTGTAATGTCATTGTAATGTCATTCAAGCACGTGTGCACGGCCTACCATCAAGCAGAAAACCTGGATGCTGGTGAGAGTTGCCCTCCTACTTGAGAAGATGAGACATCCCTTTTAATAATTCTCTAACTGTATGTTTACAGTATTTGTTTGTACAAAAACAAAATACCCAATGTGTCATATAGGAAGATCCATTTATTATCTGGTGTCAACATTGTCCATTCAAAGAATAAAAAGCCAAGGCATAATATTTTTTTTTTTGTAAAAAAAAACACATATACGTTTACAAATTCTCCATACTGAAGACTTCCCATAAAGAAAGCCGCAAGAATGCTGTAATCAGTGCTTGGTTTTTCCACTAAGAATACCACCATGAAGCACAAGTGTCTGCTCTGCAATACGCAATGTTTTGCCGTTCACACAAACTACTTTCGTCTACTGGAACATCTGGTTTCTGTTGTATTTACTGGAGAACACCTTGTTCCAACCATACAGTGACTTAGGCTTGTATGTTATTCTAGTTCTGGTCACGTCATAAAATAATACTTGGCAAACTAAACTTAACTTTAGGAATTCAAAAATGTAGTACGGCTCTTCCTATGTAAAGTGATGCTGTTTCCTATGGTTGTTTTGCATGACGTACCAAATGGAAAAGACCGCTAAAAAAAGACAAGATAAAATAGTGTAGCACTATGTGAAGCATTTGAACTTCAAAAGATCAGTAACATTAATTTTAGCTATCTTGGTTGTTTTTATAGCATTTTGGAAAAAACGTACTAGTCATCTGAGAGTCATCTGTCCAATGATTACCAGCAGTCCTTGTCCTAAGTAATCAAATGAGCTATGATACAGGTTTAATGAAATTTAAAAAAAATATTAAATGTCCATGCTTAATTATTTTTTATTAATTCATGACGATTTGGTAGGGCATAAGTAGATTAGCTATTGACCAGTTGCATTATGTGACTGCAGCTTTGACTTGCCGTCTCACACCGCAAATATTTACTTACTTTTTTAAAGGGTTTCTTCCCTTTCAGTTAAAGGGAATCTGTCACCCGATTTTTCGTATATCAGCTGCAGCCATTCTGTAATGCTGAAGATAAGCCCCCAATGTAACCTGAAAGATAAGAAAAATGAGTTATACTCACCCGGGGGCGGTCCGATGCTGTCCGTTCCGATGCGGTCCGGTCAGATGGGTGTCGCGCTCCTTGTCCGGCCCCCCATCTTCTAGTGATGACGTCCTCCTCCTTGCTTCTGTCGCGCTCCTGCGCAGGCGTACTTTATCTGCCCTGCTGAAGACAGAGCAGAGTACTGCAGTGCGCAGGCCTCGTGAAAGGTCAGAGAGGTCCAGCTTCTGAGCACTGCAGTACTTTGCTCTGCCCTCAACAGATAAAGTACGCCTGCGCAGGAGCGCGACAGAAGCAAGGAGGAGGACGTCATTGCTATAAGATGGGAGGCGCCGGATTCGGACCGCGACGCCCTTAGGACCGGATCGCATTAGACCTCCCCCCAGGTAAGTATAATGTAACTTGTTTTTCTTATCTTTCAGGTTATATTGGGGGCGCTTAACTACAGCATTACAGAATGCTGTAGATAAGCCCCTGACGGGGTGGCTGCAGCTGATATATGAAAAATGGGGTGACAGATTCACTTTAATCTTCGTTCCTTGGTGCAGTTTGGTGTAAAAGAATAATAAATAATAAAAAAATTCACTGTTCTCCCTGTCCCGTCTGCTCACAATCTCTAGCACTGACTGTGGTGCTGAAGTGATGTCGACTAAGCAGCTAATCAGTGAGATTTATGTTTTATAATATTCTATATATCATTTTTTCTGCTATTAACTTTTTTGTTACTGTAAATTTTGTTTTTTTGCTTCGTAAATTGGACATTTCTGCAAAACAACTAAAGGAAGTGTCAGTGTTCACTTTCCCTTAAGCCAAATGCAGTACCAGATTTAGATTGCTCCTTGATAAGGGAGAACACAGACACATAGCTGCTATAATGTTGTGAGTGACCTCATATTCGTCTTACAATGTTGGAGGTAAATACCTTAGAGTTAATAGCCATAAGGTTGTAAACTTCCTTCCATGGCTCTATTTTTATCCTGGGTTGGTTTTGTGTAGACAGTTAGTTTTAACCTGACCTGTCATTCTCCTTTGCACATAATTAATCACTGTAAGACACACATGTTTTACAAATTGCTAAAATTGTTGTTTTAAGTGCAGGACACCTTGAAAAAAGATTATGCATTTTTATACAGTAAGTATTAATTTATAATTTGCTTTCCCCCCATTCCCCACCCCAAATTCATCATTATTTGTGCTCCCTCACCTCAATATATCATCACTGTCCTCGTGCTACAGCATCAGTTCATCGTCATTTGCGCCCTCCCAAAAAAGTTTTTCATACTTCCCTCTCACGATCCCCTGCAGTTGCAACTCTTCTTCTTGTGTCCTGGCGAGAGGCACGCATACATACCACCACCAGTGCATCACAGAAGAGCTGGAGGGACTCTTTTAGAGCTGCACAGATGTTCCATGGAGTTCCAGAAAGGCTCCGTGCGCCGAGATGTGTACAACCGATGGCGATGTATCGACAAACAATGCTTTATTATATCATGGGGCCTGGTGAGCAGAAGCGCAAGAGTGGGGGCCCGGACTGGGTCTAGGGCCCCTCTCTTTTCTTCTGCTCACCTGGTGCCATACAACTGTAGGGGAAGTAATGCCCTGATGGCGTCCCTGCAAAGAGAAGGCGGCCTTCTCTTTGCAGACCTGATGAGTCTTTCCAATACACCAGGATTCCTTTTGGTATACAAGGAACCCCAACCACCTTCCGGAGGGCCATGGACCTGGTCATAACTCTTCACAAGAAATACCTAGACAACATTGTAATCTTCAGTCTGATTGGGAAAGTCATCTGCACATGGTCCAGGCTGTACTGGATGCACAGAGGAAGGCAGGGTTTACCATAAACCCAAGAAGTGTGCCATGGGGAAGGAGGAGGTCAAATACTTAGGCTTCATTATGGTTAGGGGCAAAATCAAGCAGCAGGAGAACAAAGTGGAGGCAGCCAATCTCCAAGAAATATGTTAGGACGTTTCTGGGAATTGTGGGATACTATTGCCAGTTCATCTCAAATTTCACCATGAGAGCTGCACCCCTGACCAATCTCCTTAAGGACACAAAGTCATCAATGGCCAAGTGGACTTCCAAAGCAGAGTTGGCTGTCCAAGAGTTTAAGCTAGCAATGTGTAAAAAGACAGTCTTGTTGCACCGGACTTCAAGAAGGAGTCTGTGGTCCAAACTGTGCTTCAGAGGTTGGGTTAGGAGCTGTGTTGTCACAAGAATTAAATGGGGAGGAACATCCAATCCTATACCTAAGTAGAAAACTCTCCTGTGAAAACATTTATGACAACATGGAAAAAGAATGTATGGCAATCAAATGGTTGATTGACAGTTTGAAGTGCTACCTGCTAGGCCAAAAGTTCAGGCTAGTGTCAGACCATGTGCCCCTGAGATGAATGAGGGAAAGGAATGGAAAGTGTCAGGAGTTGAACCCAGTACCTCTTGTCCACTGGCCAGCAGCTCTACCATCTGAGCTATTCTGCTGGCTGCAAAGTTCCTTGCTGAACCCAGATACCATTGACTGTTCTTCCTGATTGGTTACACCTAGTGCTCTTTTGATTGGGCCTCTGATTGCCAATTACACACCCTATATAAACCTGGCCCTGTGGGTGTGTCATTGCGAGATTATTGAGCTCCAAGCCTTTAGTCAAGCATTTCCTGCTGATCCATTGCTACAAACACTGCTCTCCTGTGAACCGACCTCGGCCTGCCTTCTGACTACGCTCTCCGCCTGATCCATTGCTACAAACACTGCTCTCCTGTGTACCGACCTCCGGCTGCCACCTGACTACGTTATCTGCCTGCTCCTCTGTTACCGAACTGCCTTTCCTGTGTACCGACCTCCGGCTGCCACCTGACTACGTTATCCGCCTGATCCATTGCTACAAACACTGCTTTCCTGTGTACCGACCTCCGGCTGCCATCTGACTACGCTACCTGCCTCTGCTTCCCCTAGTGTTTGCAGTAACATCGGCTCCAACCCAGACGAGATCTTGACAGAAAGAATGCCAGGGTGACTAGATGGTTTCTAGCACTCCACGACTTCAGCTTCCATATGGAGCATAGGCCTGGAAAACTACATGCTAAGGCAGATGCCCTGTCAAGGCTTCCCTGTTTAGTAATTTATGGTGCCAACCATTCCAACTTTGGGCAGAGGGGGATCTGTAAAAGGGTCACTGGTAATATACTGGAGGAGAGATATATTTCACTGAGGCTATTTGCTTCAGTGATGTGAATCTGGAAGTTTGCTCCAGCATGTTATGTGCTGAGAGGGGTTAATCAGCCATGACAGGGACAGGTTTTTAGTGAACAGCTAAAGAGCTGTGTGGGAAGGCTGTTCACCTTAGCTCCACTCTAGCATGCCATCCAATAGGTAAAAGCTTAACCGCTGGGCTCATTCAGAGTTTTGCTTGCTCTGAAAGTGAGCTGACCTTCAGAACTATTCTGTAATATATGCTGCTGCAGTGAGGGACAGTGCAACCTCCACCAGGGGGTGCTGGTGAGTGAAGAGAGGTTACACACACAGCGCAATAACACTGAGCAGCAGCACAGGTGTCACATGTAATGAAAGAGTGGTCAGACAAGCTGAAGTCAGAAACTGTCAGGAGCAGAAGTACCAAGGGAAACAGCAAGTCCGTAGCCTGGGACAAGCAAGAAGTCAGGGCCTACCGGGAACATGGTATCCAAAACATAAGACGCAAAATTTAGGCGGGGTACAAGCCAGAAGTCAGAGTCTACCAGGAACATTGTATCAGAAATGGAAAACCAGAAGCAGAGTCCAGAGATCAAGCTGAGTCATACACAAGTACAGGTGGCAGAAGGATCACTAAGGAATACAGGTCAGAGGCACTAGCTTGGAAGCTTGAAGTATAGCTGACACTGGCCTACAGTCTAAGAGGACTGAAATAGCCCAGCCAGCTCCAAAACAAGTCAGAGGGATTAACCCCCGCCTGACCAGTCCAGAGAGAAGACCGCTGAAAACAAACTCTGTAACTAGATCATGACATATTCTCTTGCTAAAAAGAGCTGAACCCTGTTTTCTGTGCGGGTGGACTCCTCAGTTATATGGACTGTAATGAGTGCTGTTCATATATGCCAACAAGACTGAATATGTCTATTTTGTTAAGGATTGATTTATGAAGCATGTTTTAGGAAACCAGTTGAAGATTTAAACTGGAAGCATTTCACTGACTACCTCGTTAAACAGCCATGTGAACCAATCTACAACAGTTGGTGTTAGAAGTACGAACAAGATCCCCAGAAAGCGAGCATGATGGCTGTGGACAAAGTACATGTATTGGACTAAATCAGCTATAAGGATAGAAGAGCGGTCAGACAAAGTGGACGAACTGATCAAGCAGCTGGTCCAAGTCCAGCAACAACAGCAACACCAGCAGCAGCAACAAGCTAGCAACAGCAACACCTACCACAACAGGAGATGAATAAACTGTTGCTGCTGCAGCTTAAGCATCAGTAGCAGCGGCAGCAACAAGAGGTGCTTTTGCGTCAGATTGAAGTCCTCACAGATGCAAATCAATGGCAGAGTAACCATCCTACCCCCAAGTCCAGGTGTTGACTGTCATGCGGTCTTATGATATGTGTACGATGTCAGTAAACTATTCTTAAAAGAACAACACTCTATACAACATATAGATTAGCAACATCAGCATGTAAATATAGAATAGATTTACCTGACACAATATCCGTTGAACTCAGGGTTAATCTTGAGGACTTGATACACTGTCACAGGAAAGAGGAGGACCGGGGTCTAACCTGACCCTAAACTGGGGTCCTAACTAATCCCTCACCTTGGAGGTACTGATAATGGTTCAGAGGTCCAAGTCTCCAGCCTAACCCTGTCTCCTATCAGTCCCTGAACCCTGTAATCAGTCCTAAGAAGGATTCTGATTACCACCAAAGGGATATGGGCTGATCTCTGCTAAATACACAGATTAGACATATAAGACAGACTGGAGAAAACACAGACTTGCATACACACTCAAACACAGAAGGAACATAAATGATCTGGATATTAAACTCTAAGCAAGGTGAGCTTAAAACAACTAAGGAGCTCTTTAACTTAAGTCTATACAGATACAATCCTATCTGTGGTCTGCATGAAGAATTTCACTGGCAACTCCCAACACAGACAACCAGAGATTTAAAGGAAACCAATCAACAAATAATTAATTGCAGCCGGGAGAAACTGCACCCAGTCCCAGAACTGAGCACAGACAGAATTAACTCCCTAACTGCCAAACACAAAGAAACAGCAACTCAGCTGTGAGAAGTCAGAATGTGCAACCGCGACGATCTTCGTGGCGATGCACACATGACAGTACCCCCCCTTCTACGAGGGGCCTCCGGACCCTCAGGGCCAGGTTTGCCCGGGTGAGTTCTGTGGAAGGTCCGCACCAAACGATCTGCGTTAATGTCAGACGCAGGAACCCACGTCCTCTCCTCTGGACCATACCCTTCCAATGCACCAAGTACTGAAGGGACCGGCGATTCAGACGTGAGTCAATGATCTTTGACACTTGAAACTCCAAGATACCATTGACCACCACTGGAGGAGGAGGTAGAGGTGATGGTATGACTGGTGCCACGTACCTCTTAAGTAATGACTTGTGGAACACATTATGAATTTTAAACGTAGGATGGAGGTCCAGACGAAATGCCACAGGATTAATTATGGAACTGATCCTGTACGGCCCGATGAATCTGGGGCCCAGCTTCCAGGAGGGAACTTTAAGTTTTATATTCCTGGTAGACAACCATACCAGATCGTTCACATTAAGATCTGGACCAGAAACTCTCCTCCTATCAGCCATACGTTTATAACGGTTCCCCATAGCACTCAGATTATTCAATACACCTCTCCACACTGAAGCAAGTGACGACGAGAAACGCTCCTCCTCAGGAACCCCAGAAGGGCCCCCCCATTGAATGTACAAAACTGGGGATGAAAACCATATGCCCCAAAAAACGGGGACTTACCAGTGGACTCGCTCCGCCTGTTGTTAAGAGCGAACTCTGCCAGAGGCAAGAAAGAAGACCAGTCCTCCTGGTTCTCTGAGACAAAACACCGAAGATAAGTCTCTAGGCTTTGATTCAGACGCTCTGTCTGACCCTTGGTCTGCGGATGAAAAGCCGAGGAAAATGACAATTGCATCCCCCGACGTAAACAAAATGCCCTCCAAAACTTGGACACAAACTGAGACCCCCTATCTGACACCACATCAGAAGGCAACCCATGAAGTCTCACAATCTCCCCAATGAACACCTGGCCAGAGTTTTAGCATTAGGGAGGGCAGGAAGAGCAATGAAATGTGCCATCTTACTGAACCTGTCAACAACCACCAGTATGACAGTCTTCCCTGACGACTGAGGAAGGTCCGTGATGAAGTCCATAGACAAATGAGTCCATGGACGCTCCGGAAGTTTCAAGGGTAAGAGGGTCCCAGACGGACGGGTATGAGGGGTCTTAGAGCGAGCACAAACCCCACAGGACGCGACAAAAGTTAAAACATCTTTATTAACGTTAGGCCACCAAAACCGGCGAGAAAGGAGATCTAAAGTAGCCTTACTCCCTGGATGTCCTGCTAAAGCAGAATTATGATGTGCCTCAATAACCTTTTGTCTCAACTGATTTGGGACAAACAGTCTCCCTGGAGGTCCTGCAGGGGCGTCCCCCTGAGCCTCTAACACCTCCTCCTCAAGCTCAGAACATACAGCCGACACTACCACCCCCTCCTGAAGGATAGGAATCGGGTCATCCATTTTCCCGGCCCCTGGGAAACTGCGAGACAAGGCATCCGCCTTAACATTCTTAGATCCAGGGCGATAAGTGACAACAAAATTAAACCTGGTAAAAAACAACGACCATCGAGCTTGTCTGGAATTCAGACGCTTAGCAGATTCCAAATACAGCAGGTTCTTGTGATCAGTAATGACGGTGACCGGGTGGACTGCCCCCTCCAAAAAGTGACGCCATTCTTCAAAAGCCAACTTAATGGCCAAAAGTTCCCTATTGCCGATATCATAATTCCTTTCGGCGGACGACAATTTTTTAGAAAAGAAAGCGCACGGATGCCATTTACCAGGGGACGGACCCTGGGACAATATTGCAACCACCCCTACGTCAGACGCGTCCACCTCCACAACGAACGGCTGTGATGCATCTGGTTGGATGAGAACGGGTGCCGAAGCAAAACATTTTTTCAAAGAGGAAAAAGCTTGGCAAGCTTTGTCCGACCATTTAGAAAAATCCGTCCCTTTTCTTGTCATGTCAGTGAGAGGTTTGACAACAGATGAGAAATTACAAATAAATTTCCGGTAGTAGTTAGCAAACCCCAGAAAACGCTGCAGAGCCTTAAGATCCTCTGGCTGATTCCATTCAAGCACTGCTCTCACCTTTTCAGGGTCCATACGGAAACCGGAGGCTGACACCAAGAAACCCAAAAACTGAAGTTCCTGTACGGCGAATACACACTTTTCCAGTTTGGCGTATAGTTTATTGTCTCGCAAGATCTGCAACACCTGTCTCACATGCTCCTGGTGAGACACAAGATCTGGTGAGTAAATTAAAATGTCATCCAAATATACGACCACAAACAGCCCCACCAGATGACGAAAAATGTCATTAACAAAATGTTGGAATACTGCTGGTGCAGTAGTCAGACCAAAAGGCATGACAAGGTTCTCATAATGTCCCTCCGGCGTGTTAAACGCCGTTTTCCACTCATCCCCCTCTTTTATCCTAATCAGATTATACGCCCCCCTGAGATCCAATTTAGAGAACCATTTGGCGCCAACAATTTGATTGAAGAGATCAGGAATCAGAGGGAGTGGATACGGATCTCGAACAGTAATCCGATTAAGTTCGCGGAAATCCAAGCAAGGGCGTAGGCCTCCATCTTTTTTCTTCACAAAGAAGAACCCCGCGGCCACTGGGGAAGATGAAAGGGTCTAATATGCCCTTTGGCCAGACTTTCCGAAATATAATCTTTCATAGCCTGCCTCTCAGGACCAGAAAGGTTATATAACCTAGCTTTAGGTAACTTAGCATCAGGAAGTAAATTAATAGAGCAGTCATACACGCGATGAGGAGGCAACTCCTGACACCCCTCCTCAGAGAACACATCCCCAAAGTCCTCCAAAAAAGGAGGCAAAGTACTAGGCAAGACCGCACTGATGACTGTGTTCATGCAGTTACTTTTGCAAAACTCCCCCCATTGGCTTATATCTCTGGACTGCCAATTAATCACAGGGTTATGTTTAACCAACCAAGGAAGTCCCAACACAATAGGAGTAGGTAGACCCTCCAACACATAACAAGATAATAGTTCCCTATGTATTGCCCCTACCCGAAGGTCAATGTTATGAACCTCATGAACAAAGCTACCTTGGCCGAGAGGCCTGGCGTCAATGGAGAATATAGGGATCGGTTTGACCAATACACTCAATGCATACCTTGAGCCTGAGCAAACTGAGCGTCAACCAGATTAGCCCCGGACCCACTATCAAGAAGAACAGAAAATCTCTCCACTCTCGTACCAACCACCACCTCCACTGGTACAAGGAACTGAGAAGAACTAGCGGACGAAATACATACTCCCAGGTTGTCGTCCACCACACAACCTGGGATTAACAGTTTTCCGGCGACTTTTTGCTCAACAAGGCACGGGATGGACATCCCCCAACAAAATGTCCCTCTTTCCCGCAGAAGAAACACCTTCTAGTCCTGCGGCGTACCGCCAATCCCCTCCTACGAAATGATGTCCCTCCCAACTGCATAGGCTCCTCCGAACAGACAAGGGGAACCTCAACATAAGGGACTTTAGTAGTAGGTGGAGTAACAACAGGGGGCGGAGTTACCTCGCACCTCTCCCGGAGCCGTCTATCAGTACGGATAGCTAGGGCCATAGCAGCCTCCAGTGATGGAGGAGAATCATACTGAGCCAAAACGTCCTTTAATTTGTCAGAAAGCCCATGACAAAACTGGCTTCTAAGAGCTGGGTCATTCCACTGAGTATCTGTGGCCCATCTACGGAACTCAGAAGCAAATTCCTCCGCCGGACGATCTCCCTGCTGTATCTTACGTAATTTTGTCTCAGCAAGAGAGACCCGATCTGGGTCATCATATACCAAACCCAGGGCAGTAAAAAATCGATCTACTGACTGTAGAGCCGGGGATCCCGGAGGAAGGGAGAAGGCCCAGGATTGAGGGTCCCCTTGTAGGAGCGAGATAACAATTCCCACTCTCTGCTCTTCACTCCCTGATGATCGAGGCCGAAGCCGAAAATACAATTTACATGCTTCCCTGAAGGTAAAAAAATTTGTCTCGCCCACCAGTGAACCTGTCCGGGAGAGCTACTTTAGGTTCAAATCTGGTTTTCTCCGAGGGAGACAAAACTTTGGACTTAATGTCCGTCAGCTCCATGGATAATCCCTGCAACTGCAGAGCCAGCTGGGCTACTGGATCCATGGCAACTGGGAATAATTTTATGGGCCAGTGAAAATGTCACGCGGTCTTATGATATGTGTACGATGTCAGTAAACTATTCTTAAAAGAACAACACTCTATACAACATATAGATTAGCAACATCAGCATGTAAATATAGAATAGATTTACCTGACACGATATCTGTTGAACTCAGGGTTAATCTTGAGGACTTGATACACTGTCACAGGAAAGAGGAGGACCGGGGGTCTAACCTGACCCTAAACTGGGGTCCTAACTAATCCCTCACCTTGGAGGTACTGATAATGGTTCAGAGGTCCAAGTCTCCAGCCTAACCCTGTCTCCTATCAGTCCCTGAACCCTGTAATCAGTCCTAAGAAGGATTCTGATTACCACCAAAGGGATATGGGCTGATCTCTGCTAAATACACAGATTAGACATATAAGACAGACTGGAGAAAACACAGACTTGCATACACACTCAAACACAGAAGGAACATAAATGATCTGGGATATTAAACTCTAAGCAAGGTGAGCTTAAAACAACTAAGGAGCTCTTTAACTTAAGTCTATACAGATACAATCCTATCTGTGGTCTGCATGAAGAATTTCACTGGCAACTCCCAACACAGACAACCAGAGATTTAAAGGAAACCAATCAACAAATAATTAATTGCAGCCGGGAAAAACTGCACCCAGTCCCAGAACTGAGCACAGACAGAATTAACTCCCTAACTGCCAAACACAAAGAAACAGCAACTCAGCTGTGAGAAGTCAGAATGTGCAATCGCGACGATCTTCGTGGCGATGCACACATGACATTGACTCCCACTGGCTGGGTGTCTATTAGCTGGGTCTCAGTCTTTCTCAACCATTATTCACATTACATCACTTCACATATGGTAAGGTTTTAATACTAGAAGTTAGGACCATCTCGAATAGGGTCACCTTGACATGGTGTGACATTTTTTTAATGAAAATTATGTTAGCTAAAGTACTCTATATTATTTTCATGCACTATTGCTATTTATCTATTTACTGCAAGGTATTTGCTTATTGTGTTTTTATCTTAGGTTTTCACCTTAATGGACATGCCTCAACTATTTCATTCTGACTTGACAAATCATTGGATCTTTTACATGGACTGAAATCTCAGATCAATGACAAAAGAACACTGAAATGAGGCCTAATTAAACTCAGGAGTTCCATGGATAGAGAGGTTCACACTTATAGGCCATATTATATTTGACAAAAAAATGTACACAATCCAATCTTGCTGGGAATTTTGCTTAACTTTGGGCTACAGATTCATGTAATGGCATGTCTTTACTTTCTACCAGTAGGTTTTCTTCAAGGAGACAAGCAACAAGGTGAAATAAAGTAATCCTAGGGTAACCTAACAGCTTATAAAACAGTAAGCAAATGCTTAATAAAGCTTTAAAAACTCTGCTTCATTTTCATGAAGTATCTTCCTTTTTTAAATATTTTGATAAAATATGTAACTGATAAGGGTAAATAAAAGTGTCCTTGCTGCCTCTAGTACCCAAAAGACCTTGTGTTTTAACTCTGATTGCTTGTTGTTGGCAACAAGGCCGCTCTGTCAGTTGCATGCATTATCCTCATGTTTTCACATAAAGCACAGTATCTGCACTTTAGAGTTTGCACTCTTTTTAAGCAGTGATTTATGACCAAGGCCCACACATGAAGTGATACAAGTAGGCATGTGCCAGAAAAGTAGATCCATGGTGTTACTGTACTTGCCAATGTCTCCACTAGACTTTAATCCAAACATTGGCTGATGCCAACTAAAGTTCTGGCTAGAGAAAAAAGTTGCTTTTGACTTTTTATAGGCCTTCCTTTAGTGCAGCTATCAATATTTGCTTTAAATCCCTATTTTCCTGAAGCATGTTAATCAATGGTTTAATAATTTTACCACAGTAAACTGGAGGCTTTAAACCAAGAAACGACTGAATTGGAGAGTTGTCCTTGTAGAAAGTAAATAGCCCCATGAACCATTAAAATCCTACAAACTTCCTTCAGGTATATGTTGTGTGATACTTCATCTAGCCTAAAAACATTAATTTTCAGCTCAACATAATGGGACAATTGTGTTGAGACTGAGTAAATAATAATATATTTGCCATTCGTCACCATTTTACAATTCCTATAATCTACATGACAAACTAAGTAAACCTGTTCTGTTTGATGTTGCATCACTTCATGGGAGTCGAGGTGATTGGGTCGCGGCAGTCTTATTATAGTCCTCCTATTGCCTAATATAATACAATGGGACAGTTCGTGCTTCCTGCATAATATACAGACGGCAAACAACAAAAGCAAGTTTTGGGCAGGAATTGAGCTAGCAAGAAAATTGGAAGTTTCAGCTCAGAAATCACCAGCAATAAAAATTCCAAAAGACCTTAAGTCAGGATCAATAAAAGATATGTAATGCAATTCATCCTCTCCATTCAGACAGGGTTCTGGGGAGCTTCATTCTTGGGACCAGAGAGGGTCCAACTAGTTGACTCCTATGCAATTGTTAAATTATCTCATATACTCTATAGCAGGGGTGAGGAACCTTTTTTCTGCCGTGGGCTGTTTGGATATTTATCATTCATGTGCATACAGAATGATGATAAAACTAGCTGGCTTTATTTGGTTATTTATTTAATTCACCCTTCATGTTATGGCTAGAGTTGAGCGATACTTTCCGATATCCTAAAGTATCGGAATCGGAATGGTATCGCCGATATCACTAAAATATCGGTGATACCCGATACCGATACCGGAAGTCCCATGTAAGTCTATGGGAACAAAATATCGCAACTAAAAAAACCCCATTCTTTCCTTGTAAAAACTAAATATACACACATAGCATACATATATATATATATATATATATATATATATACATGTCATTGTGACATATATATACATATATGTATAGTTTATACACTTCTACATAGTAAAATATACTCTGATTCAATTGCCGGGTAAAGCCGGCTTCAGTGAAAAGACAGAAGCACCCGACATGAAATGACACTTGGTGTACATAGGGTTAACCATGTCTTTTCATGTCGTTTGCTATCTGATTTGCACAAACAATTAAATCAGTCTATGTGTGCAAAATTTCACACCTGTAGGGGTTAATTAAAGGTGTAAATTCGTTGTAAAAAAAACGGACTTTTTTGCTACGAATTTACACCTTTAATTAACCCCTACAGGTGTGAAATTTTGCACACATAGATTGATTTAATTGTTTGTGCAAATTAGATAGCAAAGGACATGAAAAGACATGGTTAACCCTATGTACACCAAGTGTCATTTCATGTCGGGTTCTGCATTTTCACAAAAGCCGGCAATTGAATTAGCGGCTATTATACTATGTAGAAGTGTATGAACTACAAATATAAATATATATATATATGTGTCACAAATTCAATGACATGTATATATATATATGAGGTGTAAAATTGCTGAAAAAAAATGCGTGGGCTCCCGCCCTATTTTCGCAACCAGACAGACAAAGCCAGTGAGTGGGGGCAGATAATAATAGCCCAGAGAGGGACCATTATTTTTGCCCCCCCCCGGCTACTAACATCTGCCCCCAGACACCCCAGGAAAGACAAATCTATAATTAGATTCGCCCTTTCTGGCACTTTGCCCATCTATTCCCATTGCCCTGTAGCGGTGGCGAATGGGTTAATATGGGGTTATAGCCACCTTGCTATTGAAAGGTGACCTTAAGTCAGGTTAATAATTGAGAGCTGTCAATTAGACAACTATCAATTATTAATCCTATTGCATGAAATAAAAATAAAACACACACACTTTAATTAAAAATCATTTTAATGAAATAAAGACACATGTTTTTGACCATCTTTTATTTTACTGCAAAAACCATTTCCTGTAATAAAAATAAAATAAAAAAGCAAAATTATTCTTACCTATCCCATGCACAGTCAGGTCCCACGGTGTAATCCTTCAGAAAGGGTTAATGTTTACTGCAGGGACCGCAGCTAATGCTGCAGCCTCACAGTAAACCCCAAATGAATGAGTTCCTCTCCTGCCTGACAGGAGAGTAAAGGCTGGGTGTCACATAACGATACACCAGCGATCCCGACAACGATATGCACTTGTCAGGATCGCTGGTGTATCGCTACATGATCGCTGCTGAGCTGCCAAACAGGCAGCTCAGGCAGCGATCTGGGACAGCGACACTGCGGGTAACATCGCTTAAGGGCCCGTCTCACATAGCGATATCGCTACCGAGATCGCTGCTGAGTCACTAGTTTTGTGACGCAGCAGCGAGCTCACCAGCGATATCGCTGTGTGTGACATTCAGCGACGATCAGCCCCCCTGCCGGGTATCGCTGATCGTCGCAGAAATGTCAGGACCTTTTTTTGATCGCTGGTCTCCCGCTGACAGGCACGCATCGCTGCGTGTGACAGGCGGGAGACCAGCGATCCACTGGTAACCAAGGTACACAGCGGGTTTCCAGGCACCGCGCAGCGCTTGGAAACCCGCTGTGTACCTTGGATACCAGCTCCCTGCATCAGGGCGCTGGTATCCAAGGTACACAGCGGGTTTCTAGGCACAGCCCCGCGCCTGGAAACCCGCTGTGTACCTTGGTTACCAGCGGATCGCTGGTCTCCCGCCTGTCACACGCAGCGATGTGTGCCTGTCAGCGGGAAACCAGCGATCAAAAAAAGGTCCTGACATTTCAGCGACGATCAGCGATACCCGGCAGGGGGGCTGATCGTCGCTGAATGTCACACACAGTGATATCGCTGGTGAGCTCGCTGCTGCGTCACAAAACTAGTGACTCAGCAGCGATCTCGGTAGCGATATCGCTATGTGAGACGGGCCCTTAAGTGGAAAGCTTAATTGATTGCTTTCCACTTTCACTTCAGGTCAGCCAGGGACACAATCAGTGACGTCAGAGGGAACTGATTAACAAAAATAGGGGTTCCCTTCGAAAAAAAAATGGCGTGGTTTCCCCCCTATTTTGTTAACCAGCCAGATGAAGCAGACCACTGAGGCCTGGATTTTCAGGCTGTTAAGGAGCCAAGATCCATGGACCTTGCCAGCCTGATAATACCAGGCCACAGCAGTCTGCATATCTTGGCTGATTAACAAAAATAGGGGATCCCCTCGAAAAAAATTGGCGTGGAGTCCCCCCTATTTTTGTTAACCAGCCAGATGAAGCAGACCGCTGAGGCCTGGATTTTCAGGCTGTTAAGGAGCCAAGATCCATGGACCTTGCCAGCCTGATAATACCAGGCCACAGCAGTCTGCATATCGTGGCTGATTAACAAAAATAGGGGATCCCCTCGAAAAAAATTGGCGTGGGGTCCCCCCTATTTTTGTTAACCAGCCAGATGAAGCAGACCGCTGAGGCCTGGTTTTTCAGGCTGGTAAGGATCCAATATCCATGGACCTTGCCAGCCTGATAATACCAGGCCACAGCAGTCTGCTTAGCTTGGCTGGTTAACAAAAATAGGGGATCCCCTCGAAAAAAAAACGGCGTAGGGGTCCCCCTATTTTTGTTAACCAGCCAAGTAAAATGCAGACTGCTGCGGCCTGGTATTAAAAGACTGTCAAGGCCCATGGATTTTGGCCCTCAACAGCCTGATAATACCAGGCTACAGCAGCCCCACATTTGGCGCATCAAAAGATGTGCCAATTGTGGCACTTTACCCGGCTCTTCCCACTTGCCCTGTAGCGGTGGCAAGCGGGGTAATAAGGGGTTAATGTCACCGTTGATTGCACGGTGACAATAAGCCCGGTTAATAATGGAGAGGTGTCAATAAGACACCGATCCATTATTAATCCCAAAGTTATTAAATGTGTAAAAAAAAAACATAGCAAGAAAAAAGTATTTTAATGAAATAAAAGAGACAACACAGTTTTCATTTTTTTTATTACTCTCTCATTCCTGCGACGCCATCGATCTCCTGTAAAAAAAGAAAAAAAACAAACCAACAGTATACCACCTGTCCGACGCAGTCCATAGTAACGACTGTCCCACGACGATCCAGCTCTGCTACATCGCAATGACAGGCAGAGCCTGACATCCCGGCGCAGCACAGCTGATTACCTGCTTCCCCGGCGGTGACGTCATCGGACTGACTGCTTTACGGCCGGGATTACCCAGCAGTCACTGCAGTTATCGCGAGGAACTGCATGTGACCGCCGGGGAGAAGAGGATGGCGGCCATGAAGCAGTCCAGGACGTGACCGCCGGAGATCTTCTGCCAGGTAAGTGCCGCTGACTCCTGACAGACCCGACAGACGGACACTGACAGTGACAGTGACATCCCGATTCCGGTATCCGATATGACGAAAATATCGGAACTCGGAATCGGAATTCCGATACAGCCAATATCGGCCGATACCCGATATTTGCAGTATCGGAATGCTCAACCCTAGTTATGGCTAGTCTTTGCTGAGGTATGTGATGTTAGGTGGTATTGATTATGTTAATACGCACAACTGCTTTTCCAGGTTTGCATCGGTATGAACTCAGTCAACTCTTTGCACTGGTAAGTTTTGAAAGGAACTGCTGACAGCAATAAGTAGTTCCGAACACAGATGCATATTTCAATGCAACATGTCTCCTCAAAGTGAGAAATTCAACACTGCTTACTAGGGTTGAGCATTCCGATACTGCAAATATCGGGTATCGGCCGATATTGGCTGTATCGGAATTCCGATTCCGAGTTCGGATATTTTCGTCATATCGGATACCGGAATCGGGATTGTCACTGTCACTGTCAGTGTCCGTCGGTCGGGTCTGTCAGGAGTCAGCGGCACTTACCTGGCAGAAGATCTCCGGCGGTCACGTCCTGCACTGCTTCATGGCCGCCATCACCTTTCCCCGGCGGTCACATGCAGTTTCTCGCGATAACTGCAGTGACTGCTGGGTAATCTCGGCCGTAAAGCAGTCAGTCCGATGACGTCACCGCCGGGGAAGCAGGTAATCAGCTGTGCTGCGTCGGGATGACAGGCTCTGCCTGTCATTCTGATGTAGCAGAGCTGGATCGTCGTGGGACACTCGTTACTATGGACTGCGTCGGACAGGTGGGATACTGTTGGTTTGTTTTTTTTCTTTTTTTACAGGAGATCGATGGCGTCGCAGGAATGAGTGTATAATAAAATTAATGAAAACTGTGTTGTCTCTTTTATTTCATTAAAATACTTTTTTCTTGCTTTGTCTTTTTTTTTATACATTTAATAACTTTGGGATTAATAATGGATCGGTGTCTTATTGACACCTCTCCATTATTAACCGGGCTTATTGTCACCGTGCAATCAACGGTGACATTAACCCCTTATTACCCCACTTGCCACCGCTACAGGGCAGTGGGAAGAGCCGGGTAAAGTGCCACAATTGGCACATCTTTTGATGCGCCAAATGTGGGGGCTGCTGTAGCCTGGTATTATCAGGCTGTTGAGGGCCAAAATCCATGGGCCTTGACAGTCTTTTAATACCAGGCCGCAGCAGTCTGCATTTTACTTGGCTGGTTAACAAAAATAGGGGGACCCCTACGCCGTTTTTTTTTCGAGGGGATCCCCTATTTTCGTTAACCAGCCAAGCTAAGCAGACTGCTGTGGCCTGGTATTATCAGGCTTGCAAGGTCCATGGATATTGGATCCTTACCAGCCTGAAAAACCAGGCCTCAGCGGTCTGCTTCATCTGGCTGGTTAACAAAAATAGGGGGGACCCCACGCCAATTTTTTTCGAGGGGATCCCCTATTTTTGTTAATCAGCCAAGATATGCAGACTGC
This sequence comes from Oophaga sylvatica, assembly GCA_033576555.1. Taxonomy (NCBI): domain Eukaryota; kingdom Metazoa; phylum Chordata; class Amphibia; order Anura; family Dendrobatidae; genus Oophaga; species Oophaga sylvatica. Next base: position 343,432,884 of record JARQOD010000005.1, read on the forward strand.
TGTGGCCTGGTATTATCAGGCTGGCAAGGTCCATGGATCTTGGCTCCTTAACAGCCTGAAAATCCAGGCCTCAGCGGTCTGCTTCATCTGGCTGGTTAACAAAAATAGGGGGGACCCCACGCCAATTTTTTTCGAGGGGATCCCCTATTTTTGTTAATCAGCCAAGATATGCAGACTGCTGTGGCCTGGTATTATCAGGCTGGCAAGGTCCATGGATCTTGGCTCCTTAACAGCCTGAAAATCCAGGCCTCAGCGGTCTGCTTCATCTGGCTGGTTAACAAAAATAGGGAGGACCCCACGCCATTTTTTTTTCGAAGGGAACCCCTATTTTCAGTTCCCTCTGACGTCACTGATTGTGTCCCTAGCTGACCTGAAGTGAAAGTGGAAAGCAATCAATTAAGCTTTCCACTTCCTCTCCTGTCAGCCAGGAGAGGAACTCATTCATTTGGGGGTTTACTGTGAGGCTGCAGCATTAGCTGCGGTCCCTGCAGTAAACATTAACCCTTTCTGAAGGATTACACCGTGGGACCTGACTGTACATCGGATTGGTAAGAATAATTTTGCTTTATTATTTTATTTTTATTACAGGAAATGGTTTTAGCAGGTAAATAAAATATGGTCAAAAACTGTGATTATTTCATTAAACTTCTTTTTTATTAAAGTGTGTGTGTTTGATTTTTCTTTCATACAATAGGATTAATAATTGATAGTTGTCTAATTGACAGCTCTCAATTATTAACCTGGCTTAAAGTGACCTTTCAATTGCAAGGTCATTTTAACCCCTTATTAACCCATTCGCCACCGCTACAGGGCAATGGGAATAGACGGGCAAAGTGCCAGAAAGGGCAAATCTAATTAGAGATTTTCCCTTTCTGGGGTGTCTGGGGCAGATTTTAGTAGCCGGGGGGGGCCAAAAATAATGGTCCCTCTCTGGGCTATTATTATCTGCCCCCACTCACTGGCTTTGTCTGTCTGGTTGCGAAAATAGGGCGGGAGCCCACGCATTTTTTTTCAGCAATTTTACACCTCATATATATATATACATGTCATTGAGTTTGTGACACATATATATATATATTTATAGTTCATACACTTCTACATAGTATAATAGCCGCTAATTCAATTGCCGGCTTTTGTGAAAATGCAGAACCCGACATGAAATGACACTTAGTGTACATTGAGTTAACCATGTCTTTTCATGTAGTTTGATATCTGATTTGCACAAACAATTACATGAGTGTAAGTGTGCAAAATTTCACACCTGTAGGGGTTAATTAAAGGTGTAAATTCGTAGCAAAAAAGTCCGTTTTTTTTACAACAAATTTACACCTTTAATTAACCCCTACAGGTGTGAAATTTTGGACACATAGACTGATGTCATTGTTTGTGCAAATCAGATTGCAAACGACATGAAAAGACATGGTTAACCCTATGTACACCAAGTGTCATTTCATGTCGGGTGCTTCTGTCTTTTCACTGAAGCCGGCTTTACCCGGCAATTGAATCAGAGTATATTTTACTATGTAGAAGTGTATAAACTATACATATATGTATATATATGTCACAATGACATGTATATATATATATATATATATATATATATAATATGTATGCTATGTGTGTATATTTAGTGTTTACAAGGAAAGAATGGGGTTTTTTTAGTTGCGATATTTTGTTCCCATAGACTTACATGGGACTTCCGGTATCGGTATCGGTATCGCCGATATTTTAATGGTATCGGCGATACCATTCCGATTCCGATACTTTTAGATATCGGAAAGTATCGCTCAACTCTACTGCTTACATAATATTTATAGAAGTCAAGCAGTGGGAGTTCTGTTGTACATATTAAACAGGACATACAGAGACTGTTGTAAATACATCACCACAGAGACACTGAGACTGCTGTATGCACATCACATACGAGACACTGAGACTGCTGTCTATACATTACATAGGATACACCATGTCTGCTAATTACATTATGTATGATTCACTGAGACTGCTTTCTATACATCACACGGGATATACTGCAACTGCTGTGTATTCATCACATAAATCACACTGAGAGTCTGCTGTATATAGTTAACATAGGATAAACTGCGACTACTGTATGTACATCACATAAGAGACATTGTGACTGCTGTAATTACATCACATAGGATTCACTGAGTGCTGTATATACATCACATAGGATTCACAGCTATACATACACCACTTACGATACACTGTTCTACATATATCACATACGAGACACTGAGACTGCTGTATTGGCATCACATAAGAGACTGCTGTGTAAACATCATATATGAGACAGTAAAACTGCTGTATACATGTCACATAGGAAAAACTGAGGCTGTTGTATGTACATAAATTAGGATACATTGAAAGACATAGGAAACACTAAGATTGCTGTATATACATCACATAGGAAACGGTGTGACTGCTCCATACATCACATAGGCAAAACACAAGAAAAAAACATAATGAGAAAATACCCAGCAGTCTTAATTCCTAGTATTAAAACCTTACCATGTGTCTAATGATGCTTGTGTGAATAAGAGTTGGGAGGGATTGAGGCCCCAGTGGGGAGCTTTTTAAGCGTAATGTCCTGCTCAAAGTAAAAGTAGGTCACGTCCCTATCTACACAGTGCACACCATTTTGAAAAAAATGTTAATTTAAGGATGAAGCTAAGCAATAGTAACTGTTGTACAAGTTGCATGGCATTTGCAAATAACTTTTGTTTTAAGGGGGTTATTCTGGCTTGTGAAAAAAGTCTGCGGTCACTAAATGTGACTGCAGACTTCTAGAATCTCACAGTGTGCATGGTGCACACTGTGAGGACTCTCTGTTGCCGGTGGCAAGACTGGGCGGTCACGTGACCACAAGTATTCTATTTGCATACTTTCTACTATATTCCGACTAGATGTGCATAAGCCTCAACTCTCTGGAGTCATTGACTGCAGACTTTCAAACCAACCCAGGTCAATCCCATTATCCATATGTAACACCGGTATATTTGTACCTTGGTTCCCCAGCATTACTCTGCATGTCTCTGCTTTACCCCTTTGCTACTTTTCCCCTAACCATCTGGGATACTGTTGTCTGTTACCTGTATGGATGCTACTCAGTTCCTGGCTCTGCTGCGTAACCGTACATGTGTTGTGATGTCTCTGCTCCGCTGCATGACCATCCACATGTGTGGTCCCTGGCTGCCGCTGTGGAAGCTATCCGTGGGTTGGAAGGTCCACTGCAGCTGTTGCATGACTGTGTCCAGGCTTGCAGCCGCTGCCAGGTGCCTTAAGCCGCAGTTCCTGTGCCGACTGTGCTGTAATGGTTTCTGTTTGTGCTTAGGGTATGTGCGGCCACACCTTCCCTGATTTTATTAGATCAGTGAGTGTACTTAATTGCTGTCTCCAGCCTATTGCTAAGGAGCAGCTCCTATATAAAGTTTCTCTTTCCTGTTGGGCGTTGCCAAAGCTTTGCATTAAGTTCCTGAACTTAGCCATGTACATTTGTGTGTTCAGCTCCTGCTCTGCTTGCAATCAGTTCTGGGAAAGCTGATGTCTTTTGTCCTGTCTTGTGCTTCCTCCTGCTCTGGGGGCTGAGTATCCAGATCTGCTTCTGTTTGTGTCCTATTTTTCCGCCTACTCTGAGGGCTGAGTACCCAGATCCGTTTCTGTTTGTGTCCTGTTTTTCCGCCTACCCTGGAGGCTGCATATCCAGGTCCGTTCCTGTTGTGTCTTGTTTCCCGCCTATCTGAGGGCTGCATACTCAGACCTGAATCCTTGATCTTGGATCTTTTCATGTTCCTGACCCTATCTGAACTGTGTCCTTTGTGTTATGTTCCTGAAGTCCCTCTGTGTCTGGAACCATGTACCCAGTGACTGTGAGTTTCCTGTAACTGGTGTCCTGTGAACCAACCTGGGTTCGTCTGTTAAAGATGGAGTCTGGTGTTTTTGCTGAGCACCTACTATGCTGTGCTCAGCTTGCTATGCGGTGCTAGCTCCGTCCAGCCAAGTCCAACCCGGCGGTGCTTGCACCATCCCGCTTGAGTTCCTTCTTATGTCCGATGCCCGGAGCTTGATGACTGTAGTTTGTAGCACGTGTCCCAGCCAATGACCTGAGCTGCCATTCCGGTGTCCCGAGGTCATGCTTATGTTCTGATGTCCTGCTGGTGTCCCTGATGTCCTGCATGTGTCCTGATGTCCTGATGTCCAGTCTGTGTCTTGATGTCCAGCTGTGTCCTGATGTCCTGCCTGTGTCCTGATGTCCTGATGTCTAGTCTGTGTCCTGATGTCCAGCCTGTGTCCTGCTGTCCAGCCTGTGTCCTGATGTCCTGATGTCTAGTCTGTGTCCTGATGTCCAGCCTGTGTCCTGATGTCCAGCCTGGGTCCTGATGTCCAGCCTGTGTCTTGATGTCCAGTCTGTGTCCTGATGTCTTGTCTGTGTTCCGATGTCCTGCCGGTTCCCCGTGGTCCACCCTGTGATGACGTCTATCCTTGGTCAGTGTCTGATGTTCTCCTGCTGAGCCTGTGCTATGCCTGAGGCCTGGGAGAGAGGCCATCCTAGTATGCCCGTGCTAGATGACCCTGGACTGCATCAACCGTGATGTCCTCCTGCCTTCGTCTGTTATCCTGAGACGTGTACCCTTCCTTGATGTGCGGAATCGGGAGCCTGGCATTGCTATGTTCTGTCCATGTACTGTGTCTTTAATTAAACTTTATGTTTCTTCATACCTGAAGTTGTGCGGTGTCATCTAGTCCTGCATGTTGTCACCCTTGCCCACATGCTCAGCTGCCACAGACCCCGGTCGCTGCCCTCCCCTAGTTCGGGAAGGCCCGGGTTCCCCTCTGTGGTCCAGTGGGTCCACATTCCCTTCACATCTGGAACGCACGCCCCACGTTGTCGTGGTCTGCCTAGCTAGGCAAGATATGCCATGTCCCGATGCCCCGAAACAGTGGAAGCATAACAACATAGTTTTTATTAATGTAAACAATAATCATTTTTATTTACATAGTGATGTCATATTCTGCAGAATTTTACAATTCAGAATGTAGATGTTCAAATAATGTTTACCATAATTCACCATTTCATTCTGGATGGATGAAATCTGGTGTCAAAGGTTTGTAAACACCTGTTTCACTTATATGGCAAATTTTGTACAGATTGGTCCAGTCATTTGGCTATTAATTAATATTTGCTTTTCGGAATCCATTTTTTTGGCAAATATCTAGAAAAGTGTTAGGCCTTATCTAGAAAAGTGTTAGGCCTTTCAAAGTGCACACCTATGTGGCAAATTTGAAACATATTGGTCCAGTCCCTTGACTGTACACTAATATTTGCATTTGTGTTTCAAAGACAGACAGAAATGGAAATATCAGGTTTAGACACGTTAGCAGAAGAAGAAAACACAAGAAGTTCAGTTTTTGAAAAATTCAGGTGCAGAAAGGCAAGACATGAGGTCACAAGCAGTCAATAAAGATGAGAAAATTTACTTGAAGCAAATAAAATTTGTGTCAAAATTTTAGAAATTTACTTAACCTAGTGACTTTGAACAATTAAATTTGATTTTTGCTTCCCTAGAATTGTCTAAAATAGTCTTCACCACTTTACATGTTGCTAGAGAAGGCTGAAATGACCTCGAGTGCAACCGTACAGACTTCCCCATAATGCCTTGCAGGTATCACATTACAAGGTATAGAGAGCTCATCAGGTGAGAATATCATAGCCTTTATAATGCATAAACAGGGAATACTGTAGTTGTTTTGTGCTTTTTGACACCCATTTTCAATAGTCAAATTTGTGGGAGCTGCAACCAGCAGTAGTACCACCAATGGCATCACCTGTCTGGGCAGTAGCACTACCAAACACAGGTCACAATTGCCCTCTGGCAAAGCTATTGCAGCAGAAGTAGAGACCATTATAGATTATATGGCACATCAGAAAAAAGGAGAGAAGAAAGAATCCATAGGCTGGATATAATTAAAATTAGCTTTTTATTTTATTCCATTAAAAAGAAAAAAAAAGTGTTGTCCAGACAGATTAAAAAGAATCCAACATTCTAACGTGATTCTGGCCATAGCCCATAGTTGTAGAATATGGCAGTGTTGTAACAACGGATGTAATATATAGGAGTTTTACCTCCTGTGACATCACAGTATAATTAACATTTTACAAAACGTTTTAGAAAAAACAAAGAGTATACAGCACGTATCATTGAAACTGTATGACAGTATTATATAGACTAGCTAAATAGATATATTTAATCCACCAGTTAATATAAAAAATGTTGGGTCATAATAGACATACGGTATAATGGAGAAAAGCTGTGCAAAAAAGTTTTTGATATCTAATTAATGTAAATAGTCAGAAAAAACTTCACCGCGGGGAAACACCTGCATTAAGACGAATTGTCCTGGCGTATAAGAATTAGAATGTCCCCTCATGAAATACTGCCGACCCTCATCTGAAATACAAGATCTTTACAAAGGTTAGGACTAGTTATTACTTTTTTAAGCTGTAACTAAATGCTGAAGTGCAGACAGCACAATAAATCTAGTCACAGATAAGACACCACCGACTCACATCTGAACTCCACAGAAGCTTCTTATGAGGTTAGGAATGGTAGTTGTTTCAAATGTGTAGTTTAAATGCATGGGTGCGGACAGCATGAGAGAATTCTGTCATCGACAGAATGCTGGAATTCCGCATCAAATATGGGAGCAGTCTACACAAGATACAAAACAAAAAGCCGCATGAGGATGTATTCTGGTGTTAAGATGTAGGTAACATAGAGCAGAACATTATAGAATGGCATATAGTTTCTAATCAGTCACATAGTGATTTAACAGTTTCAAATTATTACAAACATTAAAATAGATAAATGAAAAAGTAAAATGAAATAAACTGAAACTATTACAAAATGTATACAATTTTGTGAGTGATTGATATTATCATGGAGTAAATATGAAGGTATATATTTTAGAAAAATTATGAAACCAGTGTTCTAATACATAAACATGGTATCTTTGTGAAAATTAAGACCCTTAGGACATCATCTCACTTACAGAAGTATGGTGTTACTTTTTACAGTGATTTGTCCACCTCTGCAGCTGTAACAATTAATCTTTTCTTGCAATTTCATAATAACATCTGTCTTCTCTGAGCTCTAGTCCCCAAAGCACAACAATTGGTGGGCTAAGGAAGATATTTCACAACTTATTCCATTTGAAATATTGTATGACATGCCTCCAATGTCTAACTTTGTTGGCGGTGATAGTAGGAGTGGCACTGGCAGTGGCAGCCACCATGGGTGTGGCACACTTAGTGCAAATCTAGAAATGGAAATTATAAGGGGGAGAAGACACTCTGAATATTTCTCACACTGAAACAACTATCAACTGAGGGTTGTTTTAAAATGATGATTGTTTGGGGAACTGGACCTGAGAACCAGATCAGTGTGACAAGCAAGTGATCTTCTCAGATGATGAGGTTAGTGACATCAGCGATAAAGAGTGTAGTCAGTATCCATTCAAAAGATTTTCCAGATACATATCTGCTCTAAAGCAGTCAATCCCACAACTGCTGTTAGCAGAGGAGGCCTAAGAGCTCCTGCAAGCTCTGATCATGCTCTTAGTGGTGGCAAGTCCTGCTTGTGGGCATCTCGGTTATTGGAATTTTTTTCCATGTTGGCAGACAATGAATCTTTTACAGAGTTCAGGCTCTGCAGGAGACAAATATACCATAGGCAACACAGCACAAATTGTAGACCGTGTATTGGGGGGGTTTCCCCAGGATGCAGCAGGCCGTGGACAAAGAACAACACCAGATAACTCATGGAGGAATAATTCATTACTGCAAACAAAAACTGAGTTATTCAAACAATGTAAAGGTTCACATACACCTAGTCAGAGTCGAATAGAACCACTGTGCTGCACAACCTATAGACCCAGAATATTCTACCAAATACAGTACACCGGTAATTTACCTATGCGGGAGCCGAAGAATTAACCAAGAAAAACAATGTAAATAGATAAGCACAAGGGGCCGACCTAGCAGTGGTGCAGCACAGTGGTCCACAAACTTAACAATGTTCTAACCCAACCTTTTCTCCCACCCACAGGTGATTCTCCTAGGGATCGGTTTTGTTCTGAGAGTTTATGTATAAGTCTGTCTAATACTGTGAGCAAACAGCTCGAGTTCTTATAGTTCTGCTAGCAAACAATGTCTCTGCCTGAGAATCTAAGTTTGATGCCAAACTCTCTCTCTAGGTCTGCAAGCACGCTCCCACCATGATCACTGTGGTGAGGCCTGGGCTCAGGACTTACCAACCGAAACCTGATCACAGAAGAGGGCCGGTGATCGTCTGTTCATCCATTAGCTAGGAGGCCGAGGAGTGGATGCTGGACTTATCACCTGGAGAGCAGTGCTCAGGCTAGCTAAAACTAGCAGGAGGCCCTCCACATCACAACAGATGCCTTGGGGGGAATCCAACTCTGCATCCAACCATAGTCATCACCCAAAGTAATTATTTGCCGCTAATAGGCGTCACAGAAACAGGTACACATTTCTCCTGTACTTTGGTCTGTTTCTGAAACACAACAAACTCTGAGCTGTCAGGATGGCAGTGAATTTCTCTCTCATTTGTCCTTCACCAGTCAACTCTCTGCTGATACTGAAAAAAAACATGAGGTCTGTAATAGAGTCTATCCAAGTGGCAAAAGTGACCTCTCATTGCCGGAGTCTAAGGCCTCTTTCACACATCCGTTTTTCCCCTTGCGGCGCCCCCGGCATTTTTTCGCAGCGCCGCATCACAAAACCGTATGCGCCGCATGCGGTTTTTTTTTCCCATTGACTTGTATTAGCGCCGGATGCGGTGTCTGGTCACCGTACGGTGTCTGGAAAAAACGTTGCATGTAACGTTTTTTGTCTGCGGCGAAAAAGCCGCATGCGCCGGATGCGGCGCATGCGGTTCTTTTTTACAATGAAAGTCTATGGACGCCGCAATGCGCCGCATCGCGGCATCCGCCGCATCCGGTAGCCGCATCCGGTTTGTTAATTGATATACCAGCCCACAGCAAACAGATACCAGACAGATACCACCCCTCAGCAAACATATAAAAAAAAAATTGGGTGGGACATCAGACACAGCCACAGAAGCCACAGAAGCCACAGGAGCCACAGGAGCCACAGAGAGACACGGAGAGCCACAGAAAGCAGCCACCGGACTCGCAGCCAGGATCCATACCATGGAGCGCCAGGAAAACAGACGGTAATGAACCACCCACCCCCAAATTCAAAAATTTAAAATACATATGTCACCAATGCTGTGTGAGCTGATGTTTATTTTTTGTGGCCTGGTACATTATATATTTAATGTTTTTTCTGTGATGGGGATTGGTTCCCCAGGTATTTAATGAAATTAAATTGCCGATGATGGGGTGGGTCCCCGAGTTTAAAATGCATTTGTTTGGGAACTTTATTGTGTATTCACTGCTACTGTTGTGAATGTTGATAATGTAGATCTGCTGGTACTGTTTTTTAGCAGTGATGTGCTTGGTCTCCCTGCGACAATCTGAAATGTGGATGTATTTGTGTATCAAATTTTTTTTTTATTTTTAAAAAAGTATTAATTTTTTTGGCCAGTGATGTCGTTATTTATGCTACTATCTGAAATGTGCATGTGTTTACTATGGTAATGTTTCTCTCCATTTTTTTTGCCAATGTTTATTTTTTGTTTTGGCCTGTCACGGTTTTATCTACTCATGGTCTGTTGAATTGTTTGACTATGCTAATGTTTTTTTGTTTGCAATATTTGCTCTTTGTGGCCTGTCATGGTTTTATCTACTCATGGTCTGTTGAATTGTATGACTATGCTAATGTTTTTTTGTTTGCAATCTTTGTTCTTTGTGGCTTGTCATGGTTTTATCTACTCATGGTCTGTTGAATTGTTTGACTATGCTAATGTTTTTTTGTTTGCAATCTTTGTTCTTTGTGGCTTGTCACGGTTTTATCTACTCATGCTGCTATTATTTTCCTGTGTTTAGTATACAAATGTTGATGTACTTTTCTTTTTGTTGCAATGTTATTTTTTTGGCTGCCTCTGACCTTAGCTACTCATGCTCTTATGTGAAATTTCCATGTTTTTATTATCATATTGTTTTTTTTTTTTTTTTTTTTTTTGGCCAGGGATACGGTTTACCCTGGTACTGTTGATGGCTACAAAAAATGATTGCATGTGGTCGGAATAATGTCGTTGTTTGAATGTTATATTTTAAAACAGGGACAATCAAAACATATAAACCAATTTTTTTTTGGTCTGTTAATTTCACAGCAGAAGAATTGATGCTGGCGATGAAAGGGCGCAGGACATCCTGGATGCAAGGAGGCAAGCAAGTAGAAAGTAAATGTCATCCCCCATGTCCCTAAAAATTTAATGTTTGTTTTTCTCTTTCAGCCAGGGACAAGGAATCCACATATATTCACTGTCCCTTTTTGTGTCCTAACAGCAGAAGAATTCAACGAGCGGCGGCGGCGGCGGCTGAAGCTCAAGTTGAGCAGAGGGGAGGAGAGGACCTCCAAGCTAGGAGGCTAGCAAGCAGAAAGTAAGTATTACAGCACACATTTTGCTCTAAATTACATGTTTGTTTTTTCTCTTTCAGCCAGGGGAAAGGAATACCCATATATTCACTGTCCGTTTTTGTGTCCTTATTCAACAGCCGAAGACTTCACCGGGCGGCAGCGGCTGAAGCCCAAGTTCAGCAGAGGGGAGCAGAGGACCTCCAAGCTAGGAGGATAGCAATCAGAAAGTAAGTATTACAGCACACATTTTGCTATAAATTACATGTTTGTTTTTTATTTCAGCCATGGACAAGGAATCTCAAATTTACAGTACCTTTTTACTTTAACAGTAGAAGACGTCAACAAGAGGGGGAGGCGGCGCCTGGAGATAGAAGAGAACAGGAGGAGAGGCGGGCAAGGAGGGAAGCCAGAAGAAAGTAAAGATTACACCCCCCATTTCAATAAAAATACATGTTTGGTTTTCTCTTTCAGACAGGGCCAAGAAATATACAAATATATTGACTGTCCCTTTTTGTTTCTTCCACAGCAGAGAACATCAAACAGCTGCTGCAGCAATGGCGGTGTTGGCGGAGGAAGCTGCGGCTGAAGCGGCGGCGGCAGCACCACCGGCATCGCCATCTCCTCCCTCACAGCCAGAGGCAGAGCCAGAGCCGCCACAGCAGGAACAGCAGGACACATCTTCTTCTGGGAGCTCTCCTACCCATCGTCAGAAATTGGCGGTAAAAATATCTATTTTTTATTTTTCTATCCACAATCCATCTGTGGGCTATATGTCTTGATTGTGTTATTTTAATAACAGGAATCTGAAGATGACGAGGAGCTCCCAGAGGAAGAAGGACGGGGTGGAGAGATACCCAGAGTGGGCTCACAATTCGTAAGTATCCTACATCAATCGCAGAAACACAACATCACAGTACACACAACACATAGAAAAACATTTAGTGCATACTTCACACAGCGGCCAACACCTGCCAATATCCTAATTTTTCTTTTCATTTTTAGTCTCTCGCATCTGGGAGCCAGAAGGTTTCTCCCAGCGCCTCCCAGAGTCGTCGTGAGACTGTCGGCGGTTCTCAACGTGTAAGTATTTTTTTTTTTTTGCCATGTTATATAATTTATGCTTTTTAAAAAACGTGTTATCTACAAATGTTTTGTGCATTAATTTTCCCATTGTAACATGTATAATTTTTACAAATTAAAACCATGTATCTGATAATTTTTTTTTTTTTCATTGTTCATTTCACAGGCTTCACAGCGTGATCCCGACTCGGACACGGAGGAGGGATTGGACGTTGAGTTGATGATAGACCTGGTCCGAGAAAGGGAGCCGCTGTGGAACATGGGGGACCGCCAGCATGCGGATCAAATTGTGACACGACGGCTCTGGACGGAAATGGCAGCAGCAATGATGCACCGCTGGGAGGACCTCAATCCTAGGTCCCAGAATAAATACCGTAAGTATAGTTCATGTTGCTGACTGTAAAGGTGTTTTTAAAAAAATTCTGTCCTTGTGTAACCAACGCTTCATGTTTTCATGATTTCCTTTTGTGAAACACTATGGAAACAATGAAAACATGAACTCTGGGGGACACGAGGACTAAAGTGTGGTTGTTGTATAGTAACCAATGTGTGCTTTCTCGTTTCAGGGGAGAGAATTATGAAGCGGTGGCGGTCTGTGAGGGATCGCTTTAAGAAAGAATTCAATAAGGAAATGCGGGCCCCGAGTGGTTCTTCAGGACGCCAGAGTAAGTACAAATATGCACGAGCTCTGGCGTTCCTGCGTGAAACAATGGTCACCAGAAGGTAAATATAACCATAAAATGTTAACTTTTTTTCTTTTACAGCCAGGGCCATTCCACATCTGTATATTAATTTTATGTTTTTGTTTCTTCCACAGCACGGTGAGCAGCACTCGGGCGCCCGCAGAGTTGGAGCCTTCTAGAGCGATCCCTCAGGAGACCGACACCGAGGGACACTTTGACCAACCCTCCACATCTGACCCTTCCCAGACTTCACACACACACGATCCCGCTGTCCCTTCCACCAGCGCTGGAGCAGCGTGGCCGCCTGCAATGCATGAATCTGCTGGTCAGGATATAGCCTTCCCTTTACCCCACCCTTCTGACCCTGCCACCTCTAGTACAGCTGCGGGTACTGGGCGGCAGCGTCAGAAGGGTCAGGAAAGGAACTATGCGCCCGAGTTCTTACACATGAACGCATCTTTCCAGAACTGCCTTAAGTTGCTATCTGAACAAGTTTCCGCAGGCCTTCGTCAGATAACCACACTAGTTGGTGAGGTCAAGACACTTCTGGAAACTGTGCGTTCAGAGGTAAGAGGATCCCCGAACTACAGCTTTTTTAGGTCGGTTGCGGAGCGCATAGATCCGCTATCTTATGACCAGCAGATGTATGTGATGCACACGTGCCACGCTGCTGTAGTGCAGGTTGTCTCCCATCCTCAATCCACCCCAGTCATTCCACCACCTCCCCCCCCTACAGCCGCCGTCCATCTTCCCCCCCTCCACCTGCCATACCTCCTCCCCCTCCTATTCAATACCAACCACATCCCCAGTACCAACCACCTCCCCAGTACCAACCACCTCCCCAGGTACAACAACCTCCCCAGTACCAACCACCTCCCCAGGTCCAACCACCTACCCAGTACCAACCACCTCCCCAGGTCCAACCACCTCCCCAGGTCCAACCACCTCCCCAGGTCCAACCACCTCCCCAGTACCAACAACCTACCCACTACCAGCCACCTACCCTCTACCACACTTCTACTTACCAATCTCCTTCCCCCTTCCAAATACCTACTATGTCACCTGCTACTCCTGCACAACCCTCCACTCCACCACCACCCACATGTTCTGCATTGTCTTCCCATTCTTTTTGTCTTTCCACCCCTTCACCTCTTCCTGTTCCTTCCCCACCACCATCCCGTTCGTCCCTCCACACTCCCACGGTCGAAGTGTCCCGCAGCCCCTCCAGCAGTATTTCCATCCCACACTACACAGACCTTTAAATCTGTTTTTGTTTTTCATTTGTTTAATGAAATAAAAAAAAAAAAGTTAATAAAAAAAAAGTTGAATCAAAAAATAAAGTGTAAGAAAAAAAATTTAGTTACATTTTAAAAATTTTTTATTTATATGTGAAACATTTGGCCTAAAGGCCTAATTTAATAAAAATTATATTAAAAAATATATTTTTAAATAAACTGTTCATTGGTTTAACATTGTTGTCTGTCTTTAATTTATACGATGTTAAGTTTTAAAATTGTTTTACAGGTACACCTAACTTTGGCTAAAAGGTTCGTAAATGCAACCTTTTTGGCAAAGTTATGTCCCGGGTTGTGTAGTATGCAAAGTGTATTCTCTTTTTAATAAAAATGTGTACTTTTTTAGATTATCCCCTACCCCAGTTTTCCCCTACTCCAGGCCCACCAAAAACATATCATGTTTTCAGTATTTCCTTTGTATTGCACAGGTGAGGCAATTATCACCTGAGCAATACAAAGTAAAGACTGAAAACTTGACATGTTGGTGGACCTTGAGGACTGGAGTAGGGGAAACATAATGTACACTTTTTGTAGGACAAATGGTGAAATACTTTTGTTAATACAATTTCACCTTTTGTCCTAAAAAGGGTACATTGTAGGCCATGTGTCACCAAATCCAGTCATCAAGGCCTAACAACAGGTATTGTTTTCAGTATTTCCTTTGTATTGCACAGGTGAGGCAATTATCACCTGAGCAATACAAAGTAAAGACTGAAAACTTGACATGTTGGTGGGCCTTGAGGACTGCAGTTGGGGAAACATGGCCTACAATGTACACTTTTTTGGACAAAAGGTGACAGCCATGGACACAACAATGGCAAAAAGGTTATAGTAGAAAACACACAAGAAGGTAGACAAGTAAACTATTAAAGGTTTATTGTGGGTAAAGAAAATTATTAAAAGAAACAATACATTTATCACACTCTGTCATCCTGCCAGTCAACACTACCTTCCGGTGACACAAAGTATTGAGCAAACTGGTCCCTCATTCTAGAAACTGCAACTGTACTGCGAGTGGTAATGTTGGTGTAGTTGTGCAAAGTTGTTTCTTGATTGTGGTCCTCCAGAGAAATTGGTTCCTTGGTTAGGACAAAATTATGGAGGACCACGCACGCTTTCACTACATCATCAACAGTCTCGGTCTTCAAGTTTATTGCAGTCAAAAGGACACGCCATTTTGCTGTCATAATGCCAAAGGCACACTCCACCATCCGTCTGGCTCTTGTGAGGCGGTAGTTAAATACCCGCTTTGTATGTGTCAATTCTCTGCTGGCATACGGCTTCAATAGGTGTTGGGACAGCTGGAATGCCTCATCACCTACACAAACGAATGGCATTGGTGGGCCTGAGGTTTGAGGCAGTGGCCTAGGGGGGGGAAACTGAAAACTGTTTCCATACAATTTACGTCCCATAGCAGATATTTTAAACACTTGGGAGTCATTAGACCGTCCATAAGACCCAATGTCCACCGCGATAAACTTGTAGTGCGCATCTGCAATAGCCATCAGGACGACAGAGAAATATTTTTTATAGTTAAAGAATTCAGATCCAGTTCCTTTTGGCTTTTGAATGCGGATGTGCTTTCCATCAACGGCCCCCAGGCAATTGGGGAACTGGCAGATGGCTAGAAACTGGTCCGCTATTTCAAGCCACCGCTGTGTTGTTGGCTCTGGAATAAATTCTCCAACCAAACTATCCCACAGAGCACGACAAGTATACTTTATTATGCCGGATAGTGTTGAGATTCCAATCCGATACTGAAAATGGAGCGATGATAGAGTTTCGCCAGTTGCCAGAAATCTGAAAACAAATTAGAAAATACAAATTATTTCAGAAACGCAGCATTACATACCAGAACTCAGCTACGACTATTGGAGATACCAAAAATAATAATATCTAGGAGAAAGACTGTTTTATAACTAGATTTGGGGCTACTCATGTGGTTTCCTAGTTGGCCTGTGATGTTCAATTAATGATAAAATTACAAGTGCGCTCGCTCAAGCAAACAGAACCAATACATATAGCTTACCTTATAGTCACCATGAGACGCTCCGCCGGAGATATCGAGAACCGACAGTAGGTGTCCGATTTTTTAATTTTGTCTCCAACACGCTCCAGCAAATCATCAAAGTTTTCTATATTCATCCGCAGATAGGCAAAAAACTTCTCTGGATTTAGTCGCAGCTCCATGTTCAGTGTGGAATAGACACCACGAGTTAATCTCTGTGACGTGATGGGGTGGATCCACATACGGCGGCGACTTCGCAGGCGCTGACGCCGCTGCTCCTCAAACTTTAGCTCCTTCTCCAGAACGATAAACCTCAATCGATTCATCTCCGCAGTAAAATCAACAAGATTCCTGAAGATATTGCCGATAATGGGTTCCATGTTCGCCAATCACTTGCTACTTGCTCTTCTCTCCAAACTGCACTTTCTCCTCTACAACCTGTCAAAGAAGGGATGTAGGAGCAGTGTATATATAGGATTACAGTAGCCAATCATATTTGGAACCCCAAAAAGGGCCCCAAAATGGGCGTGCTTAAAAGCCGGATCCGGCGCATTACGGCGTCAACGGATGCCAACCGTATACACCGGATGAGACGTATGCGGTTTTTTGCCGCATTCGTGAACCGGATGCGGCGAAAAAACCGGATGCGGCACATCCGTTGTTCAGAGAAAATACCGCATGCGGCGCTGCGGCTAAATGCCGGGGGCGCCGTTTAGGCGCCCGCCGGATGTGTGAAAGAGGCCTTACTGCAAGTATATTTATTGCCATCTCACAAAGTTGCCTTGGAGCTGTTGCTGTCTACTAGCATATGAAGCGGCAGTACCTGCAAACAAGCCAGCAATATGAGCTCTGCTTGTCCTCTATTTTTCTTGTAGCGAGGCCGCATTAGCAAGAGATATCTGAACATTGTTATCATCATCTGCTCCTCATCAAACTTCCCCTGCTCCTCCTTTGCACTGTCAAATATTCATAATTGATTCTTTTGCCAGAGAACAAAAATACACACGCAGTTATCTACTTGTGTGGTCACCTAGTCAAGTTGACAAATTGATGCCAAACCACTAAGTGGACTCCACTGCCTTTTAGGAAATTAAGTTGTGCGCTGAGCCTATCTGGAAGATATCAAGCCAACATTATTTCTCCTATTGGTAACCATTATGTGGTGCCACATTCAGGAGAATATGGATTGCTCCCTGAAATTGTCATTGATCTCAAAAGTGCACCATCAACAGGAACAGCAATTATGGACAAGGACAGTACATGTATTTTATGACCCATTGAGTTAATGTCTTGAGCAAGTGATGCACTATAGCTACCAGGACAGGTGGTGAAGCTTTCACTGTTGGGTGTTAGGTATTGATCCAGCACATGGCGGTGCTTATCCACCTTTCCCTACAACTACTCCACATCCTCTCCAATGGATGTCTCACAGTCCCCAACACAAAAGTCCAAGTTGAACCCACTCCCTTATCTTTCATTCTTGTAAGCTTAATTGTTGCCATGCTGTTTTATGGCTTATGGGCATGGGCAACACAAAACAGTGTACTGTCAGAGATAGAGTATTCAGAGTTGTCAGTTGGCTTTGTCATGCCCAAGCAGACTAGATTTTCCTTTTAAAATTTGGAAAAACTTTCATTCACTTATGCCTGATGATTAGATTGGCTGTATCATCTTTCTGCCAGTCCAGTATGTTCTAAACTGTTCTGCTGCTGCCAATACATATGCCCCTATACAGCTATGTACCTCCTCCATTATGTTCTATATTTATTATGTACTGCTGCCAGTCTGACAGTGATGACTCTACACAGCTGAAATTCTATAGGAAAATGACACTGAGGAATGGTAAGAGGATCAAATGGAGGGATGCAAATGTATCAAAAAAATTTTTTATAAAATAATAAAAATATTTATGAAAAAATATATATGTAAATAAAAAAATGTATAACTAAAATTACTTGAATATATTAAAAAAAAATATATATATATATAAAAATAACAAAAAATAAAAAATAAAAAATAATAAAAATGAACAAAAGCTCAAATACAAAAGGTTTTATTGACATATGATTAAATACAGATACAATAATAATGCAAAATAATATATAAAAAATTAATTGAAATGTTCAACTAATACAATTGAGACACTCCACTGAAACATAATTGACCAAGGCAAAAGGAATACACAGGAGATTTGTAAAGCACTGAGTAATGGTGAAAAAAAATATATATATAATAGTGCGCAAAAAAAGATAATAATAAATACAAGAAATAATACTGACTGCCAATAAAGTGCACATAAAATAGTGAAACTAATGATCAGGTTATTAAATAGTGCTGAATTGTGCAAATGTGCAGAAAAACGGAAAATATATATATATATATATAAAAAATGTCTTTAGCACATTTTTTATATATATATATATATATATATATATATATATTTTTTTTTTTAATATATTCAAGTAATTTTAGTTATACATTTTTTTATTTACATATATATTTTTTCATAAATATTTTTATTATTTTATAAAAAAAATTTTTGATACATTTGCATCCCTCCATTTGATCCTCTTACCATTCCTCAGTGTCGTTTTCCTATATATATCCGGATGGTCTGCCATCCAATTTTCTTAGCTGTGTCCTAACTAATAAGGAATTATCATTATTTTTTATTATTTCTTATTATTTTTTGATTGTGATTCAGCTTTGTGTGTCTATAACAGCTGAAATTCTCCAGTCTACTCAACATATTGTCTACTATACTGTTGCTGACACCAGGGCCGATTTTAGGCAAAGAGGGGCCCTAGGCAAAGTTTAAAATGGGGCCCCAAATGCTGACATATTGCACATCACACAGAAGCATTTTGGTTGTATTTACATGCGCTGAGTTCAGGACGCTAAATGAGTGTGATCGACAATATTGAAATCGTTCAACACTTGTATCCCGGCCTCTTTCCACCTGCTGAGGAACAATTATGGGGACAGAACAATCACTAATAGATCCCCATACAGTATCATGTTAACAGAAGCATATCGGCAGTTTTCACAGGGCGATGTGCTGCTGAGAACAATGATTTGTGTTCCGGCATAAACAATCTAATCACTCGATGAATATGCAGCATTTTGCTTGTTTAGTATAATACACCCCATAGTCCTCCATATATTATAATGTGCACCACAGTCCTCCATATTGTAAAATGCACACCCCATAGTCCTCCATAGTCTTTGAGCAGACGATGACCTAGGCAGCATTCCATTAACCGCTGGAAATTTCCCGATGCATTACAGAGCCCGAATGGCATGCAGTTGAACTCGCAGAGGCCCATTGGTGTCGTAAACGCTGTCTTCTCTCTGTCTGCTTCTGCCACGGGAACCTGCCAATACCCACTGGTGAGATCTAAAGTGGAGAAATAGTTAGCGTATCAAAGTGCAGCTAATGATTCCTCAATTCTGGGTAACGGGTAGGCGTCTTTATGTGTAATGCGGTTCATCTGCCTGTAGTTAACACACATCCTCAGTGTACCATATTTCTTTCTAACAAGGACTAACAGAGTTGCTCAAGAGCTACAACTATGTCTGATTACCCCAGCCTCCTTCATCTCCCGTAACATACCCTTGGCACATTGATAGTGAGTTGAGGGTACAGGCCGGTACCTCTCTTTAATGGGCAGATGACCGCCGGTGGGGATATGGTGTTGGACCCCTTTTACCTGCCCAAAGTCTAGAGGGTCTTTGCTAAAGATCTGCTCATATTCTCGAACCGCCCAGTAAACCCCATGCTTTTGATCCAAAGGGGTGGAGTCAGTACCTATGTGTAGCTTCTGACACCAATCCTCCAGCTGCCCCTCAGAGCCATTGTCCTCCGCCTGGTCGGATGGAAGCAAGGGTTTCATGGCCTTTATTGCTTTATTACTGAGAGTGAACAGCTTAGCAAGGGTGGCATGCCGGAGTAAATGGACCTCTTTCTCCCTACAATTCAGGATACATATCGGTACCTTCCCCTTGTGGACATCGACTACCCCTCTGGCTGTCAGGATGGTGGGTCTACTATCAGAGTACACGGGTTCTACCAGGGCCTGGTAATCTTGACCCCTGAAGCCTATTGCTGCCTGACACCAAATCAACATTTCACTCCTAGGGGTAATTGCAATGGGGACTGGTTCACTCACTCTGACACTCCTGACTTCTCCACCAGACAGCTCTACCTGTTGTCTCTGCATCAGGGCTCTGATTTCCTTTTGCAGGACATGCTGCTGACTGGAACTGGCGGTCTCGGCTACCTGTTGCAACAAAGCAATAATTTCTCCTAGACAATTCTCTGTTACATTGGTGCCGAGAGTAATCATAGGACGGCATTCTTGTCTGTCAATATCAACTATAATCAAACCTTGTGACTGCAATTCTTCTTGGCCAACCTTGATGGTCACCTCCTTATACCCCACCTGGGGCAAAGGCCATTGCTGGCAAAGATGTTAAAGTGATCATCTGGGCGCGAGTAATGTCTGAATCAGCCCACTACCGTTTAAAAAGGATATATGGCATTGTTGTCACCTGGGAGCCAATGTCCAATAAAGCGTTCATCGGGATGCCATCAAACACGATGGGCAGGACCGGCTGTCCTCTCACGTACTTGTCTCGCCAGCTTTGTGGGCCTGGTGGTCTTACTCCTGGGGGTTGGCCCTGTGCCCCAGGGGTTTAAATTACAGAATCTTGTGATGTGTCCCAAAACAACCAATAGCAAACAGAACAATGCCAGCAATTACCCCAGCACAGCACACATTACAGGGCCTCACCGTTCCGCTAACTCACCTGGATAGATGTTATGTCAGAGCTCCCTGGGTCGATATTCCACCTGTGATATACACACAGAGAAGATATAATGACAAGCGTAGGGAGATGACAGTCCATACAGTCCATACAAGGTCCAAAGCCAGTTGACACGAGAGTCACCACCTGGCTTATCTGACCATCTCCATGGAACCAGGTGACCAACGGGTCCCAAAACCTGGCTTTCTCCAAACATATCCATGGTTCAGAGATGGTCACTGGATCCGATCTGTGTCCATCCAACTGGAGCCAAAAACCCCTAAGTTGTTTCCTATAGAATCATAGATCCATGTCCCTCGTTATGATGCCATGATGAACTGGCTGCAGTCCAGTCTCTCGTCTGTTGAGTGTTGTGCAGAATGTCCGACTGGTAGCTCTCTGTGTGATGAGATGAGATCTGCTCTCTCTGTCTCTTGAGTCTTTTTATACCCAAAGCATGTAAGCTATTTTTAGAATTACCCAGTGTACTTCAGACCACCCTCACATTCTTTTCCCTCTTTACTTTAGATGTCAACAAGCTAGTTGCATAATACAATGCACAATTAGCTTATCAGTACACATCAATAGACAAAGATAAACACGCACTATGTACAATTCACTTTTACAGACTTAAGGCCCCGTCTCATATAGCGAGATCGCTAGCGAGATCGCTGCTAAACAGCGATCTCAGCAGAGATCTCACTATGTCTGACACGTACCAGCAATCAGGCCCCTGCTGTGAATTGCTGGTCGTGTCAGAAATGCATGGACTTTTTTTTGATCACTGGTCTCCCGCTGGCCAGCACGCATCGCTGCGTGTGGCAGGCAGGAGACCTGCGATCAGCTGGTAACCAAGGTACACATCGGGTTTCCAGGCGCGGGGCTGTGCCTGGAAAACTGATGCGTATGTTGAATACCAGCGCGCTGCTGCAGGGGAGCTGGTAACCAAGGTACACGTCAGGTTTCCAGGCACCGTGCAGCGCCTGGAAACCCGATGTGTACCTTGGTTAACAGCTCCCTGCATCAGCGGGCTGGTATCCAACGTACACTGCAGGTAACTAGGCGACGTTATCGGCCGTGTCGCTGTCCTGATCGCTGCCTGAGCTGCCTGTAGCGACACACCAGCGATCCTGATCGTTGTCGGGATCGCTGGTGTGTCGCTATGTGAGACGGGGCCCCTACACAGTATATTAAATAGTATATCAGCTTGCAAGACTTTCTTCTTGACCCACCAGACATAAACACTTAAATCCACAAGCCAATATACAGATAAAAGTCAATTCTTGGTTTGCAAAAAAAGCATGGTTGGCTGGGAAATTAAGATACAATCTGGTTTCTTCACAGCCCCGCCTTGCTGCAGCGGCGACAGATGGGCCATCTGTCCTCTGGTCAGTGCTATTCTCTTCTGCCATCGCCACGGGACGTCATCTTGACTGGAAGACAGCTGGATCTTCTCCTTTGGGTACACTAGCATAGACTGCATGGTTTTGGTTAGTGCAGCCACATTTTTGGTCAGCTCCTGGACCTGCAGAAGTAGGTCTGCAGAGGAGTCATTATCTAGGGTCTGCGCATCGGCCTTCACGGGTGCCGTGGAAAAAGATGCCACCCCTGGCGGGGTGCAGTGCCTCTAGGGGTTGGTTCTCGCAGCATCCGGATGGTCCGGTCTTTAAATCGTGCGAAGTCCAAGTCAGGGTTTTGCAGGGCCATAAGGCGCATCTGTGTCCGGTGAGCGGTAGACAGGAGCCCTCAGTAAACTGCTCGGTTAGCAATCTGTCCTCGTCTCGCACACTGTCGGGATCTACCTGTTTAACGGCCTGCAGCGCCTCTTGCAGGTATTAGGGCATAGTCCCGTAGTACACTGTCCTGAGCCCTTTGTTTGCACCCTTAGAATTTCATTTTAATCTCCGCTGCTGTGCGGGTGTCAAATGTATCCTTCAGCCGGGCCAGGATTTGCCTAACAGTTCTTCTGTCGGTGTCAGGCCAGGACTTCACCTCCCTCTGGGCTGCATCGGTTAGCTGGCCAATAAGGATGCTGACTTCTTGGCTCTCTGACAGGGGGTACACTCTCCTAGATTGAGCATCTCCTTCCCTCCTAGTGAACCTCAGCCAGGCTCTGGGTATCGTTACTCTAGTAAGCGGCTGCTCCGCAGGCGGGATGGATTGAGCTCCCAGGGATTTCAAAGTCGAGGCCTCCTGCTTTCTGCATGCCGTGTGGTGCAGTAATCGCGGCTATTATACAGTTCTATAAAGTCTATGGCACACAGTACCCGGTAATAATGGGCTACCTGGTTGATCCTCTTCGTGACGCCAAAATGACACACCCACCCGGGCTGTGGGGTATTCAGAACCGGGTCAGACACTACTTTGGGGAAGCCACGGGGCGGTGACCTGACTCTGTGGCCCTGGCTGTGCCATAAATGGGGAATATGTATATGGGATTTAACGTGACGCCACCTGTGGTGTTCGGCAACAGATGGCCGATGCTGCTGAAGGAGACCACTGGGACAGAAGGTGACGCAGCTGGGATGGTTCTGCTCCCCACAGGTGGAGCGGGCCCAAGGGCTATTGGTGCAGTTTATATCAGGCTTCGTGTACCTTGTGGTGCAGGACTAAGGGCGCAAGAGATCACTGGAGGACACAAGTTCTGTAGTTTTCTTTTCCTTTACTTGATGGTTGATAGTACAGACTGGGGTACTGGTAACAGATCATGATGGAGAGCCGGGCAGCCTGGAAGCAATTTTGGATTCACCTGGCAAGGTAGGTACAGAGCCCGTCCTTCTACGCTGTCCTCCCTTTTTTTCCTTGCTACTAACAGCTCACCCTCCTGCTGCTAGCTGTCTCTCTCTCCTTTAAAAAACAAACCGTTGCCTGCATGGCAGGCAGCTCGAGCTTAACACAGGTGCCGATCCTTTGTGTCGACTCCAGGTTCTGGTATGCTGCTGTGCCTCTGGGTATTAGATCGGGCCAGGAGACCTGCAGTCCCCTGCCCTCCGGATATATCTGCCAGGACTTCAGTACCCGAGCAATCACAGACTCCAGTATCTGGTCCCTAGCGCTCAGCTCTGGGGTGATTTTAATCACAGCTCCACTCCCCAGGTTCTGCTCGACTTCTCACCTACTGACACCGGGTAAGGGGACCCCTCTTTGCTTCCAGGCATGACATTCCTCCTGTGAGGAAGGCAATGTCACTGTGGCAACCGGACTCCTGGGATGCCACAATTGCATGGTGAATAAGCCTCTTTACCTTGACAAGCCAGAGCTGGTTTGTCACTCTCCACAAGGAGAAATCTTACCCCTTAGTCCTCAGTCCACTGCCTCTCACCTAGTCAAATCAGATCTCATACTTTGCACTGACGAGGGCCAATAGCCCAAAACGCTTTGTCTGCAACTTGAGATTCTGATTTGGCTTTTATCCTAAGTCATGTTGCAAGACTCGTTAAAGGGTTGATTGTGACTTGTAGCATTGCTACTACCAACAGGTGGCGCTACAGAGTTCAAGTCCTCTTTCTCTCTAAAGAGGCAGTTTGCATACTAAGGGACTGGGGCATCATTTCTTGTTGGATGTTATAATTTTTCTTAAGTACCAGTACATTAAAAGTCTTGATGTTTAGCATGTAGATCTGTGACAGGTGAGTGTGCTTTCAGACTGATGAAGGAGTAAAAGGCCAAATTTAAAGAGTCAATAATGGGCATCAAGCAATTATTAGAATTCTCATTTGTTGATTATCGGCTTAAGTAAGCCTGACAGCAATCACCGCAGTGGACAAGCAAAACGCTTATTCACTGGATTACTGGATCAATAATGTCTGCATTGAAATCATCGTTATCAGCAACACATTGTCTTATGTGAACAGGGGATGTGCTGCCAAAAAAAATGTTATTGTATTCCCACAAAAATATCGTATTAATGACTTACTGTGCACAAACACTGTAAGTGTGGTCATTCTGTCTGAACAAGGCATCACTTGACCGCTGGTGGGCTTGTACATAGGAAAGGTGCATTGCTGATAAGGATGAAATTCTATGCACACTGAATGATCATAGTAATGAAATTCAAAGTAGGGATCAGTGCACTAAAAATTAGATGGCAAGAGTCGTCTTCCTCTATTCGGTGTTTCTATGGGAAGATGGTGTAGGATGCAGCACCACTGATGAAACTATATACACTGCTCAAAAAAATAAAAGAACACTCAAATAACACATCCTAGATCTGAATGAATTAAATATTCTCATCGAATACTTTGTTCTGTACAAAGTTGAATGTGCTGACAACAAAATCACACAAAAATCATCAATTTAAATAAAATTTATTAACCAATGGAGGCCTGGATTTGGAGACACACACAAAAGTGGAATGTAATGTCCTTAAAACAAGTCAAAATGATGCTCAGTAGTGTGTGTGGCCTTCACGTGCCTAGATTACCTCTCTGTGCCTGTATGACCTCCCTACAATGCCTGGGCCTGCTCCTGATGAGGCAGCGAATGGTCTCCTGAAGGATCTCCTCCCAGACCTGTACTAAAGCATCTGCCAACTCCTGGACAGTCTGTGATGCAACGTAATGTTGGTGGATGGAGCGAGACAGATGTGCTCAATCAGATTCAGGTCTGGGGAACGGGTGGGCCAGTCTATAGCTTCAATGCCTTTATTTTACAGGAACTGCTGACACACAGTCACATGAGGTCTGGCATTGTTTTGCATTAGGAAGAACCTAGGGCCAACCGCACCAGCATATAGTCTCACAAGGGGTCTGAGGATTTCATCTCGGTACCTAATGGCAGTCAGGCTACTTCTGGAGAGCACATGGAGGGCTGTGTGGCCCTCCAAAGAAATGCCACCCCACACCATTATTGACCCAGTGACAAAGCGGTCATGCTGAAGGATGTTGCAAGCAGCCGATTGCTCTCCATGGTGTCTCCAGACTCTGTCACGCCTGTTACATGTGTTCAGTGAGAACCTGCTTTTATCTGTGAAGAGCACAGGGTGCCAGTGGTGAATTTGCCAATCTTGGTGTTCTGCGGCAAATGCCAAGGGTCCTGCACGGTGTTTGGCTGTGAGCACAACCCCCATCTGTGGATGTCGGGCACTCAGACCATCCTCATGGAGTCGTTTTCTAACCGTTTGTGCTGACACATGCACATTTGTGGCCTGCTGGAGGTCATTTTGCAGGGCTCTGGCAGTGCTCCTCCTGTTCCTCCTTGCACAAAGGCGGAGGTAGCAGTCCTGCTACTGGGTTGTTGCCCTCCTACGGCCCTTCCACATCTCCTGGTGTACTGGCCTGTCTCCTGGTAGCGCCTCCAGCCTCTGGACACTACGCTGACAGACACAGCAAACCTTCTTGCCACAGCTCGCATTGATGTGCCATCCTGGATGAGCTGCACTACCTGAGTCACTTGTTTGGGTTGTAGAGTCTGTCTCAAGCTACCACGAGTGTGAAAGCACAACCAACATTCAAAAATGACCAAAACATCAGCCAGAAAGCATTTTTACTGAGATGTGGTCTGTGGTCCCCACCTGCAGAACCACTCCTTTATTGAGTGTGTCTTAATAATTGCCAATAATTTCCATCTGTTGTCTATCTAATTTGCACAACAGAATGTGAAATTGATTGTCAATCAGTGTTGTTTCCTAAGTGGACAGTTTGATTTCACAGAAGTTTGATTTACTTGGAGTTATATTCTGTTGTTTAAGTGTTCCCTTTATTTTTTTGAGCAGTGCAGCATCGTCTTTGTTTTTCATTGTTTAAAAACTGGTGTAGAGGCAGATTTATTTTATTTAAGCTACTAGGAAAGAACGGTGAAAAGGTAAAAGAGTGGTGCAAGGCTAAACTGCCTATTCCTCTGCAATTTTTAAATTTATTGTACTGTTGGGACTATGTAATACACACCTTGAATAGCAGAGGACAATAAGTTGCATAACGGAATTGCACTATTAGTAAGATACTGTTCTAATTTGGTGCAATTTATAAACATTGTATGTCCCTGATTGCAGTAGCATGTAAATTGGCAACCCTGGTCAATATTACTGTTATTGTGAAGACTTAAGCAAGGTAAAGATGACACATTTCCTTTGTATTTTAGGCAAAACAAGTATATATATAAATTTTCATCTTTTACATTTTAAAAATTTCAAACAGAAAATATGCCGATGCAAAAGTTTGAGCACCCTGCATGGGTAGTACCTTAGTAGCACCCCCTTTTGAAATTATCACAGCTTATAAACACTTTTTGTAGATGGCCAAGAGTCTTTCAATTTTTGTTTGAGGAATTTTCATACATTCTTCCTTGGAAAATTCTCCCTGTTCTATGAGATTCCTGGGTTGTCTTGCATACACTGCTACTGTATTTTGAGGTCTAGCCACAGATATTCAATGATGTTCAGATCAAAAGACTGTGAGGGCCGTTGTAAAACCTTCAGCTTGCGCCTTTTGAAGTAGTCTATTGTGGATTTTGACTTGTGTTTAGGATCATTATCCATTTGTAGAAGTCATCCTCTTTTCAGCTTCAGCTGTTTTACAGATGGTGTTATGTTTACATCAAGAATTTGTTGAAATTTCATTAAATCCATTCTTCCCTCCATCCACGAAATGTGCCACGTACCATTGGCTGCAACACAACACCAAAGCATTATTGATCCTCCCCTATGCTTAATGGTTGGTGTGATGATCTTTTCCTGAAATGATGTGCCCTTTTTTCTCCACACATACTTTTGAACATTGTGTGATCAGAGTTCTATATTAACCTCATTGGTCCACAGGACTTGCTTCCAAAATGGATCAGACTTGTTCTTTTGCATATTTCTGACACTGAATTTTATGCAAGAGAGGTTTTCTTCTGATGACTCTTTTGTAAAGGCTATATTTGTGCACGTGTCTCTGAACAGTACAACAAAGTGCCACAACTCCAGAGACTACTAAATCTTTCCGAAGGTCTTTTGCAGTAAAGGTTCTGGTTGTCTCACTAGCAATCCTACGAACAGCTCTCACTTAAATTTTGCTTGGTCTTCCAGACCTTATCTTGACCTCTACTGTTCCTGTTAATTGCCATTTAATTACATTTTAAATTGAGGAAAGGACAACTTGAAACCGCTTTGATATATTCTTGTAGCCTTCTCCTGCCTTGTCGGCCTCCACCATTTTCATTTTCAGAGTGCTAGACAGCTGCTTAGAAGAACCCATGGCTGCTGTTTTTTGGCACAAGGTTGAGGAGGTTGGGTTTTTAGAAAGCTGGGAAATTTGCATCACCTGGCTTTTCCTAATAATGACAGTGAACAAGCCATAACCATAACAGGCTAATTAAGGTCTGAAGCATTGGTCAAAGTTATCTAAGCACACAAATCTCAAAGGGTGCTTAAACTTTTGCATAGACACATTGTTAGGGATCGAGTTCCCACTGCTGCACAAGGGGAATCTCGAACCAGTCCCGCTGTGGTCCCCCATCCATCTCCGGCCGCAGTGGAGTCTGCTCAGCGGAGACGTCGGTCCCAGCGTCTCGCTCGGTCTAATGCTGTGCAGAGGATTGTTGCTGCCTCTCCTGGTTCCTCTATTATAACCAGTGCTGGAGTAGGCAGTCCTGGGACAAAGTCCCCGCTTTCTCCATCTGAGCATGCCCAGGGCAAGATCTCCCATTGGAGATCAGGGGGTCACATGCTTGGTTACAGCAGCGACTCCCATTGGTCCGCCAGGAAGGTCCTGAAACTGCTTGTGTTCTGGAACAGTTTCTCATTGGTCCTTTTCTGGAAGGTCCTGTAGCTGCTACTATAAAAAGGTGGCATAACCGCACGGCCGTGCGCTAGTATCAAATCTGTTACGTGCTTGCGCCAGTGTGGTCATGTATGCATGTGGTTAGGTCTTGCTGAAATAAGCCACTAGAATACTGGCACCTCCGGTGAGGAGTTTTGTATGCACGTGTTCAGGGCTCGGCTGAAAATGCCATTAGAATACCGGCTAAGGTGTATTTGAGGAAAGCAGAGAGGAGGAGGGCCTTCCAGAAAACGCAATTTTATGATGAAGGTGAAAAAGTGGGGCATCTGTTGTCAGTGGTGGTAGCGGCGCAGAAGGAATCGTCTTATGTATATAAATTGAAGACTGATGAGGGAAGGGAGGTGGGGGACACAGAGTGTATTTTGGAGGAATTTAGACAATTCTATAATCAGTTATATTCTTCGGGATCGGGGGATTCATTTGGGGATATAGAGGGTTTTCTTCAGGAAGCAGGGCTCCCGAGGATTAAAGACAGTGATAGGGGGAGACTGGAGGTGCCCATAACAAAAGAAGAGATTGAAATGGCTATTACATCTATGGCTAATAATAAGGCCCCGGGGGCAGATGGTATCCCTAGTGAAATTTACAAACAATTAATTGAGATGGTAACACCCAGACTGCAAAAAGTTTTTGAAGAGGCTCTTCGGGAGGGTGAATTACCGGCGTCCATGAGGGAGGCGGTGGTGGTGGTCATTCCGAAAGAGGGAAGAGATTCGGGGTTGGCAGAATCTTATAGGCCCATCTCGTTGCTCACGGTGGATGTAAAGATTTTGGCCAAAATTTTGGCTAGCCGTTTGGCGAGTGTGGTTCAGGATCTTGTCCATCCGGACCAATCCGGATTTATGCCAAATAAGTCTACGGCGATAAATTTGCGTAGACTTTTTCTGAATTTGCAGCTGCCGTCGGACAATAGGGGCAGTAGGGTCGTGGTTTCATTGGATGCGCGTAAAGCGTTTGATAGTGTTGAGTGGCAATATCTTTGGAGGGTATTGGAACGCTTTGGTTTTGGGCCGACCTTTATTTCATGGATACGGTTGCTATATACTTCCCCAACCGCTAGGGTCAGAGTTAATGGGCAAATGTCTGGGAGTTTTGCGCTTCATAGGGGGACTAGGCAGGGGTGTCCACTGTCCCCGCTACTTTTTGCTTTGGCAGTGGAGCCCCTGGCGCAGACAATTAGGAGGACGGCTTCGGTTAAAGGGTTCAAATATGGCTTGGTAGAGGAAAAAGTGTCATTGTATGCGGATGATGTGTTGCTTTTTTTGGAGGATTCCGGAGAGTCGTTGTTGAGAGCAATGGAAATTATTAAAACATTTGGGTCTATATCGGGTTTAGAAATTAACTGGGGAAAATCCACTGTCATGGCTGTAGATGATTGTGTTGTTGATTTGCCAGTGTCGAGGAGGGTAGTAGGTTGGCAGTGGTGCGACAGTTTAAATATCTGGGTATTCAGGTGGCACTTCCGATTTCCAGCTATGCAGATTTGAATCTGACCCCACTGCTGAGTAAGTTTAGGAGTAAAGTAGGGGCGTAGTGTAAACTGTATCTTTCAGTAGTGGGAAGAATCAATCTGATTAAGATGATTTTAATGCCCCAACTGCTATACGTCTTGCACAATGCCCCTATTTGGTTCCCTAGGTGGTGGTTTCGTACTATTGACTCTATATTTAGGGATCTTGTGTGGGGTTAAAAAGCAGCCAAGGATCAGACTTGAGATATTGCAGAGGCCCAAGGATGGAGGGGGACTGGCGCTTCCGAACCCTTGGATTTACTACTTAGCTGCTCAGGGCCAACAGATGAGAGGGTGGAGGGATGTGTCTGGGGCTGGTTCAATACAAAGGGTCTTGGTTCAGGTGATGGGGAGGGATCCCTTGGTTCAGGGGTTGGAGGCAGGAAGGTTTAGGAAGTTGGGTTTGATGTATCCTACTTTAGCGCTGATACATAAAGTCTGGGAGGCAATTAAAAAGATTAGGGGTTTGGAACACTTGACAAATTTTTCCCCGATATGGCAAAACGAGACTCTACCGGAATTTGTTAAAATGGGAGTATTTAAAAATTGGATGAGACTGGGAATACAGTACATGGTTCAGTTGCAGGACGCGCAGGGACTGGTGCCCTTTGGAAAGTTGCAGGCAGATTATGGGCTACCGGAGGTCTGCAGGTTTCAATATGGGCAGTTTAGGCATGCCTATGTTACGCAGAGTAGGACAATGAATATGGAGATTCACAAGGATATATTGATTGATTATGTCTGTGCAGAGTGGGGAACAAAAGGGGTAGTGTCGGGCATTTATAAGGATCTAATGTATACCTTTTTAAATAATTATCATATTAGAGCACAGGGGAAATGGGAGGAGGAGTTGGATAGGATAGAGGAAGATAAATGGGAAGTGATTATGGAATATATACCCCAATTATCGCTGAGTGAATCGGGCAGACTCTCGCAGATATATGTACTCCATAGAGTATATAGGACTCCTGAACGGCTGTATAGTGTGGGTCTGAGACAGACTTCTGAGTGTCCTCGGTGCCGATTGGAGGGGGCTGGAATTCTCCATATGTTATGGCAGTGTCCAAATCTGAACCCATATTGGACGGCGGTGCTTAATGCGATAGGACGAGCGTATGCTTGTAGGATTGAAAGGGATCCTGTGGTGTGTATACTGGGGTATGTGGAGGAGGTCCAGGTACATAATAAATATAAGGTGGCTATAGCTAGATTATTATATATTGCGCGAAAACTGATCGCAAGATACTGGATAAATGAAGACCCGCCGACATTGAGGGAATTTTTCAGACAGTCTGACTATATTGTGAATATGGAAAAAGACATTTACGTTAAGAGAAAAAGCATAAGAACATTTGATTAGAGTTGAGCGATACTTTCCGATACCAATAAGTATCGGATCGGAATTGGTATCGCCGATACCCAAAAAGTATCGGCGATACCCGATACCGATACCGGAAATCCAATGTAAGTCTACGGGAACAAAATATCGGAATTAAAAAAACCCATTCTTGCCTTGTTGGTTAATTGTACATGAAGGAAAACAACAAAGAGTAATGTAGAATGTATTGGGGGAGGTTGAGGAGACATTAAAGGCATAGATGTTTAACCCAATCAAATGGAATAGCATTAATATTTTTTTTTTTAAAGATGTTCGGATTGACGAAGAAATTGACAATGTTGTTAACCTTTTTTCTATTTTGGCAAATATGTATGTTTCACAACAACCATGCTCTTCACCTTTTTAACTTTTGCCACACTTTCTCCTTCATAATCTTCAGCAGCATCATCTTTTTCATCCAATTATTCTTCATCTTCACCTTCTTTATCTTCTTCTTAAACTTCTTGCTATTTATCTTTTTGTTAACATTACTCATATTGTTCTTATTAAACTATTATTCTTCTTCATATTCTACTTCATCTTCATCTTCTTCATCATATTCTTATTTGTGACAGAGATTCCTGTACTTGTAATCTGTAAAAGTATGAATTTTTCTTCCTTCCGTTCTTGCTGTCACAAAAGATTTAAATTACAACAGTATTTGTCCGTGTTCAGTTTAGCCTGCAGCAGCAGGCATTTTCCAGGGGCACCACGAGGAGGAACGGACTCACCCCCATACACTGCTTAGTCTTCTTCTGCTTATAATTTAGAGCATATATTTAGCTCTTCATTTTGGTCTTATACTTCATGTTCTTCTGCTTTTTGATCTTCTGCTTATTGTTCTTCTGTCTCTTGTTCTGTATCTTGTAGTTTGTCTTAACCTTCTTTGTCCTGTTGGTGATCTTCTTCTGGGTAATCTTTTATTTCTTCTTTGTGATGGTGTTCAGGCTGATTGGCTTGATGCTCGTCGTCCTTGTGGTCATCATATTCTTCGGGGTGGTGTTATGATTTGGTAGCTGAGGAGAGCAGGCAAAAAGGAAATACACCAGAGCAGTTGGAAACTATGAGATTGCAGTACCCTGACTAACCACCACAACTAGAGGCAGCCGTGGAGCGTTCCTACGTTGGTCCTAGACGCCTCGTCACAGCTTGAGAAACTAACTACACCTAAAGATAGAAAGAGGAAAGCTATCTGCCCCGGAGCAGATCCCCAAAGAACATAGAAAGCCCCCAAACATGTAATGGCGGTTAGACAAGAAGAAATACTGACACAGACAGAAAATAGTATGAGCAAACGTTGGGGCCCAAACTTACTAAATAGAAAAGGATAGGAAGGGCACTTACTGCAATCCCAAAAAACCCTGAAAAGCACCAACTCTACTAATTTCAAAAACACCTGAGATCACACGACCTCTACCACCTAAATTAGTTCTCTGGTGTAACCAAAAACAAAACAGCAGCCACTGAAAAAACTGGAAAAAGCAAATGTACAAACATCAGTGGCTGAACTGAACTGAGAGGGCAAAAGCCCCCAGAGGGGACCCTGAAGGCCCCCACAGAAGTGCAGGACAAAATGCAAAAATCAAGCACAAAAACAAAAAGAAGAAAAAGTCTTATCTGTTAGCAGGAGATTCAGACACGACACAGCAGGCTACCAAGGAAACAGGAATCAAGGATTGAGATCAGAACAATTGATCACCGGCAACCCTGATGGGAAGGCGACTCCCTTATATAAGACCAGTCAGTAACACCTGATTCCCAATCCTCACAATCTTCACTGGACAGTCCAGTACCGTTTGTAACCACCAGAGGGAGGTTCTGCTCAGAACTCATTTCCAGCCTATTCACAACAGGGTGGTCATCAGGGTCGTCGTCTTCATTGTTGGAGATCCAGAGTGATTACCCAAAAAAACATTTAAAAAATCTTAAATTTGTAAATGTAGCTGAAGGTACAAGAAGGCTGACTAACTTCCGAAAACCAGCTGACGTTACTGGAACCCGGACAGGTATCAGATGGTACAAGAGACAATGGAAGTAACGAGGACCAGCTGACTGTGCTGGAACCCGGAGGGGCAGCAGAAGGAAAAGAGCCAATGGCACAACCGAGGACCAGCTGACGTTACTGGGACACGGTTACTAAGAAGGAGGTTCCTGTGCTCCAAAGCACTACCAAGGACCAGCAGACGTTGCTCGAACTCGGATACTGAGATGGAGGCACCTAGGCCAAAGGCACTGCGGAGAACCAGCTGACGGTACTGGAACCCAGACGGGTACCATAAGGCACCCATGAAAATGTAAGTTGACAGGCCGCAAGCCGTCCGCAGTTACCTAATCACACAGTCCTACAGTGGGTGCTTGTCCTATTGTCACAACGGAAACAGCCTTTATTTACATATCCCACAGCACACATAGGAATCACCTAAACTGCAGGCACCATAGAGTCGGCTAACCCGAATGCAACACGACAGGACAACTTATTGGAGGCTAATTGACGTTGACACTGCCAGGAAACAGCTGTCGTGCTGTAACCAGGCTGGGCAGGAGTCAGTACCCGTGCCAATTACTTCCGAGCAACAACTGGCGTTGTTGGAGCCCAGGGATGAGAAGAGAAGAGGGTGGAGGCAGCAGGACTTTTTGCCGTACACACAGCAGGGGAACAGCTGACATTACTGAACCCCAGTAACACAGGAGCAAGTGTTGACTGTGCTAACAGCACTTCATGGCAACAACTGGCGTTGTTGGAGCCCAGGGATGAGAAGAGAAGAGGGTGGAGGCAGCAGGACTTTTTGCCGTACACACAGCAGGGTAACAGCTGACATTACTGAACCCCAGTAACACAGGAGCAAGTGTTGACTGTGCTAACAGCACTTCATGGCAACAACTGGCGTTGTTGGAGCCCAGGGATGAGAAGAGAAGAGGGTGGAGGCAGCAGGACTTTTTGCCGTACACACAGCAGGGTAACAGCTGACATTACTGAACCCCAGTAACACAGGAGCAAGTGTTGACTGTGCTAACAGCACTTCATGGCAACAACTGGCGTTGTTGGAGCCCAGGGATGAGAAGAGAAGAGGGTGGAGGCAGCAGGACTTTTGCTACACTAGCAGGGGAACAGCTGCTACTGAACCCAGTCACAGGAGAAAGTGTGACCGTGCTAATACTTCATGCAACAACTGGCGTTGTTGGAGCCCAGGGATGAGAAGAGAAGAGGGTGGAGGCAGCAGGACTTTTTGCCGTACACACAGCAGGGTAACAGCTGACATTACTGAACCCCAGTAACACAGGAGCAAGTGTTGACTGTGCTAACAGCACTTCATGGCAACAACTGGCGTTGTTGGAGCCCAGGGATGAGAAGAGAAGAGGGTGGAGGCAGCAGGACTTTTTGCCGTACACACAGCAGGGTAACAGCTGACATTACTGAACCCCAGTAACACAGGAGCAAGTGTTGACTGTGCTAACAGCACTTCATGGCAACAACTGGCGTTGTTGGAGCCCAGGGATGAGAAGAGAAGAGGGTGGAGGCAGCAGGACTTTTGCCGTACACACAGCAGGGAACAGCTGACATTCTGAACCCCAGTAACACAGGAGCAAGTGTTGACTGTGCTAACAGCACTTCATGGCAACAATGGCGCTGTTGGAGCCCAGGGATGAGAAGAGAAGAGGGTGGAGGCAGCAGGACTTTTTGTCGTACACACAGCAGGGGAACAGCTGACATTACTGAACCCCAGTAACACAGGAGCAAATGTTGACTGTGCTAACAGCACTTCATGGCAACAATGGCGTTGTTGGAGCCCAGGGATGAGAAGAGAAGAGGTGGAGGCAGCAGGACTTTTTGCCGTACACACAGCAGGGGAACAGCTGACATTACTGAACCCCAGTAACACAGGAGCAAGTGTTGACTGTGCTAACAGCACTTCATGGCAACAACTGGCATTGTTGGAGCCCAGGGATGAGAAGAGAAGGGGTGGAGGCAGCAGGACTTTTTGTCGTACACACAGCAGGGGAACAGCTGACATTACTGAACCCCAGTAACACAGGAGCAAGTGTTGACTGTGCTAACAGCACTTCATGGCAACAACTGGCATTGTTGGAGCCCAGGGATGAGAAGAGAAGAGGGTGGAGGCAGCAGGACTTTTTGCCGTACACACAGCAGGGGAACAGCTGGCGTTACTAAACCCCACTAACACTATAGCTTGTGTATTGGTCTGTGGACACGACACTTCTGAGCAGCAACTGGCAGTGTTGTAGCCCAGGGAGTAGAGTTTAGGTGGTAGAAAGTGTGATACACCAAAGGGGATCTTGCTGGATGGGAGATATATTTCTTCTAGCAGACTGAAGTTTGGTCAGGATTTTCCATGATCACAAGGACCTGTGCTGAGATCATAGTCACGTGATCAGGTCAGCTGATGTGTACCTCACCTGAGGGTGTGGACTAGGCCTATTTAGCAAGAAGCTGTGGGAGTATGAGGAGGGGAAGGAAGGAAGGAGTTTGGCTGGAGACAGGCTGGAAGAGTGTTTTGTTACAGTGTGTCAGTGTGCACCAGGAAGCGAGTACCAGACCACCCGGAATGGCACCTGGCGGTCTCTGCTGACCTGCATCCGCTTAGTTAAGCCCGTCCCAAGCAAGGGTGAGTCTGGGACCAGTGGTTCTCCAAACTGGAGTGATTTATGTTCTGTTTTGATTTTGTTATCTGGACTTTTGTTGAACCCGTCATTAAAACCACTGAACTTTGAACTGAACGCCTGTGTGTTTGCCTCATTACTGCGGCCCGGCCCCTGCGGATCCCTACAATTGGTGGCTTGAAAGCGGGCACACGAAGTGAGGTCAGGCTGTGGTATTGTTTTTTTTTTTTTCCTCTGCATGACAGTCGATGTCCTGGGTGAAAAAGTAACGCAAAACCCGGTGGAGAACTGTCCGGAGATGGAGAGCACAGTAAAGATGCTGTGGGGATGGACAGCAGCAGCAGGCTATGCAGCAGCAACAGCAGGCTATGCAGCAGCAACAGGAAACCAATAGTCTACTGATGCAGCACATCGCAGCGCCGCAGACAGCAGGAGCTGCCCGGGGATGCCAGGATGTCCGGAAAGCGGTGTGTACAGCGATCCCAAAGATGGAGCAATCAGATGACGTCGAGGTATACCTGGAGATGTTTGAAGGCGTGGCTAAGAGGGAGAGACTGCCCGGGACCAGTGGGCCGAGATCGTGGCTCCGTTTTTGGCTCCAGGACCCACGAAAGCCTATAGGGACCTACCCCCCGAGCATCAGACGGACTACGAGATCGTCAAGGGTGAGATACTCGCATGTCTTGGGGTAAATGTGTTAGTCCGGGTCCAGCGGGTACACCAGTGGAAGTTTTCCACTTCCGAGACAGTTCGGTCCCAGTATTATGACTTGATACACCTGATGGAAAAGTGGTTGCAGCCGGAGGTGTTGTCACCCCGCGCTATGCTGGATCGTATAGTGACTGATAAATTCTGGAGAACTTTGCCCCACACCCTGCAAACCTGAGTTGGACAGGTAACCCCTACTGATGGTCTCCAGATGGTAGACCTCATTGAAAGATATGGGGCTACCAAGGAGGTACAGGGAGAGACTACCCGGAAGGTAATGAGTAAATTCCCCAAACCTTCACCCGCCGTTCGGCGAGCAGAGACTCGGAAGGCCGCCCAAGACACGTCTGGGGACGAAAGAGGCCCCATAATCTGTTGGCGGTGCCAAGAACCAGGACATGTGAGAGCTGATTGCCCCCACCTGACTGAGCCCATTGACACAAACTATGGGTACTATCAGTCTCACTATGCCGAACACATGTGTGCAGTGGGCAAACCAGAGGGACCCAGTATGAACCATTTGTGTAAAGTGGAGGTGGAGGGTAACCCTGCTGTGGCTCTTCTGGACTCAGGGAGTCTCGTAACCCTAATACGAGCCAGCCACGTCCAAATCAGCGAGTATACTGGTCGGAAAATGGGTGTATTGTGTATACATGGGGACCTAAAACATTATCCTACCGCCCTGGTGATGATCAACACACCAGCGGGGAGGAGGTGCCACGAGGTGGGGGTGGTGGTTAATTTGCATTATGAGGTAATAATGGGGAGAGATTTTCCGTTATTTTCTGTGCTTTGATCGGGCATGAATCTGGTGGCCTAGAGGAAGATGTGCTGGCGGTAGGAGTACCTTTGCCTTCGGTGGAGGAGGAAAACCCCTCTCCTATACAAGTGTTAGCTGGGGAGATGGAATATTTGCCACCGGGACCGGAATTGTCAGACTTAAATGTGACAGGTGCCAATTTTGGTACGGCGCAAATCGGGACCCTACATTGGCTCGAGCTCGGGAAAATGTACTGGTTGTCAATGGGGAACCCCAACAACCCGGGGCAGCTACAGTATTTCCCCGATTCGAGCTGACCCAAGATTTGCTGTATCGGGTTGAAAAAGTACGTGAGGACATTGTCGAGCAGTTGCTGGTACCCCAGTCGTATCGTAAGTTGGTAATGGACCTAGCGCATGCGCATGTACTGGGGGGACATCTGGGTCAAAAGAAAACCCTAGACCAAATTCTACAACAGTTTTACTGGCTAGGGGTCTATGAAGAAGTTAAACGGTATTGTAACTCTTGTCCCGTGTGTCAGGTAACCAGTCCGCAGCCTCATTTTCGGAGTCCCTTAGTACCATTACCAATTATAGAGGTCCCGTTTTAGAGAATAGCCATGGATCTGGTGGGGCCTGTTAATAAATCAGCGAGGGGTCACCAACATATCCTCGTAGTTCTAGATTACGCTACCAGGTATCCTGAGGCTATTCCCCTGCGCCACACCTCTGCCAAACTTATCGCAAAAGAACTCATGGGTATGTTCTCTCGGGTGGGAATCCCTCAAGAAATCTTAACAGACCAGGGACCCCCTTTATGTCAAAAATCATGAAGGAACTCTGCCACTTGTTGAGTGTTAAACAGTTGCGCACATCGGTCTATCATCCTCAAACAGACGGGTTGGTAGAAAGGTTCAATAAGACCCTGAAGAATATGTTGAAAAAAGCTGTGTCTAAAGATGGTAAGGACTGGGATCTCTTGTTGCCATACCTGATGTTTGCAGTGCGGGAGGTGCCCCAGGCATCTACGGGGTTCTCGCCCTTCGAACTATTATATGGCAGACATCCCCGTGGCTTACTCGATATAGCTAAAGAGACCTGGGAAAACCAACCAACTCCCCACAAAAGTGTGATAGAACATGTGGCCTAAATGCAAGAGAGAATGGAGACAGTCCTACCATTAGTCCGAGAACATATGGAAGCAGCACAAAGGTCACAGAGGCAGGTCTATAACCGGGAGGCACGGGTAAGTGGATAGTAAGTTCCTTGCAAGGTGGCAGGGACCCTACGAGATTATGGAGAAGGTGGGTCCCGTAAACTATAAAGTACACCAACCAGGGCGAAGAAAGCCAGAACAGGTATACCATGTGAATCTGCTCAAACCATGGAAAGACAGAGACCCTCTTGGTGAGGATTGTCCACGGCCTGCATTTCCAGTAGAGAGGGCTCCCTTGCCTCAGGAGAAGGCAAGAGAAGTTCTCTCCGCCGTCAAAATAGCAGACACTTTGTCTCCTAGACAAGTTCAGGAGGTCAGAGAGTTTGTTAGCCGAAATACCGATGTTTTCTCAGAGCTCCCTGGCCGTACCTCCCTAATCCAACATGACATTGTCACGGAGCTGAAGGCCAAAGTCCGATTAAAGCCATATCGGGTGCCTGAGGCCGGCGACAAGCCATCTCAGAAGAGGTAAAGAAGATGCTGCAGTTAGGGGTTATTGAAGAGTCCCAGAGTGAGTGGGCCAGCCCAATAGTCCTAATACCAAAACAAGATGGGACACTAAGGTTCTGTAATGACTTCAGAAAACTTAATGAAATTTCTAAATTTGACGCCTACCCCATGCCCCAGTTCGATGAGTTAATAGAGCGGTTTGGGCAGGCCTGTATTTTTCAGTCATTGACCTCACAAAAGGGTATTGGCAGGTGCCCCTAACAAAAGCAGCAAGAGAGAAAACTGCTTTTGTAACACCCGAGGGACTGTTCCAGTATATAGTCCTACCCTTCGGGTTGCATGGCGCTCCAGCGACTTTCCAGAGGTTAATGGATGTTGTTCTTTGTACTCATCACCGATATGCCGCGGCCTATCTCGACGATATTGTGGTGTACAGTGCAGACTGGGAAAGTCACTTAGCCAAGGTACAGGCGGTGATTGATTCTCTGCGACAAGCAGGGCTAACTGCCAACCCAAAGAAGTGTTCCATAGGGTTGGAGGAAGCTCGGTACCTGGGATATGTGATTGGGAGAGGAGTTATCAAACCTCAAATAAACAAAGTGGAGGCAATCCAAAACTGGCCCCGTCCCCTCACCACAAAACAAGTGAAAGGGTTTTTGGGGTTAGTGTGATATTACCGTCGGTTTATTCCCAATTTTGCAACCCTGTCGGCGCCGTTAACTGACTGCCTGAAAGGGAGGAAGTCAGTAATGGTTGGCTGGAATGATCAGATTGAAGAAGCGTTTGTAAAACTAAAAGGGGCACTGTGTGGGTCACCAGTTCTGATCACACCCGACTTCAAAAGAGAATTCATTGTCCAGACTGATGCGTCAGAGGTAGGTCTGGGTGCCGTGCTGTCTGAGGTTAACGGGGAGGAGCATCCCATTAGTTTCCTGAGTCGAAAGCTTACTCCAGCTGAAACCAGATACAGCATTGTAGAGAGAGAGTGCCTGGCCATCAAATGGGCACTGGAGTCATTGCGCTACTATCTGTTGGGGAGAACGTTTCGGTTGGTAACTGATCATTCCCCTCTGACTTGGATGAGTCAAGCCAAAGAGAGAAATGCACGAGTCACCAGGTGGTTTATGTCCCTGCAAAATTTCAAATTTTCAGTAGAACATCGGGCAGGTAAATTACAGGGGAACGCAGATGCACTGTCCAGAGTTCACTGTATGTCATGTGTCCACCCTCCTAAGGTTGAACAAAGGGGGGAGGTATGTGGTACACCAAAGGGGATCTTGCTGGATGGGAGATATATTTCTTCTAGCAGACTGAAGTTTGGTCAGGATTTTCCATGATCACAAGGACCTGTGATGAGGTCATAGTCACGTGATCAGGTCAGCTGATGTGTACCTCACCTGAGGGTGTGGACTAGGCCTATTTAACAAGAAGCTGTGGGAGTATGAGGAGGGGAAGGAAGGAAGGAGTTTGGCTGGAGACAGGCTGGAAGAGTGTTTTGTTACAGTGTGTCAGTGTGCACCAGGAAGCGAGTACCAGACCCCCCGGAATGGCACCTGGCGGTCTCTGCTGACCTGCAGCCGCTTAGTTAAGGCCGTCCCAAGCAAGGGTGAGTCTGGGACCAGTGGTTCTCCAAACTGGAGTGATTTATGTTCTGTTTTGATTTTGTTATCTGGACTTTTGTTGAACCCGTCATTTAAACCACTGAACTATGAACTGAACGCCTGTGTGTTTACCTCATTACTGCGGCCCAGCCCCTGCCTACCAGAGCGGATCCCTACAAAAGATATACATAACAGGAGACATGGATAACGTTGCCAACCAGTTATTTAATCGGAAACCGGACAGGCAAATTCAGGCGAGATCCATGCCTTGTTCATTTTCAGAAAAGTAAGCCGGTCTACATTATCGGAGGATAGTCGCATGCGACGGTCTGTTAGTACACCACCTGCAGCACTAAAGACGCGCTCCGATAATACACTGGCAACAGGGCAAGCCAGCACCTCCAATGCATACTGGCTAAGCTCTGGCCATGTATCCAGCTTAGAGACCCAAAACTTGAATGGGGAAGAGCCATCTGGGAGTACACTGAGAGGGCAAGACATGTAGTCTGTCACCATCTTACGGAAACGTTGCCTCCTGCTGACTGGAGCCGTCTCGGATGGTGTACACATTGGTGGTGCTGCCACAAAACTTCGCCACATTTGGAACATACTGGTCTTGCCCTGTGCAGAGGCGCTGCTTGTGCTCCCTGTTGTTGCAGAGCTGTCTCCACTGCCTCGACGCACAGAGCTGCTTTGTAAAGCAGTAGCAGCAGCAGTGCTCTCGGCTGGAATGGAGAACATTATGGATTGCACCAGTGTGTCTTGGTACTCCCGCATTTTACGCTCCCGGTTCAACGGTGTGATGAGGCTTTGTAAGTTGTCCCGGTAGCGAGGGTCTAGGAGGGTGTACACCCAATAATCAG
Organism: Oophaga sylvatica; assembly: GCA_033576555.1. Taxonomy (NCBI): domain Eukaryota; kingdom Metazoa; phylum Chordata; class Amphibia; order Anura; family Dendrobatidae; genus Oophaga; species Oophaga sylvatica. The sequence goes on from JARQOD010000005.1 coordinate 343,474,206, forward strand.
ACGTGGTGAGAATGTGGGCGATGCGGCGGTCGTTTCTCAGGCACTGCAGCATGAAATCAACCATGTGCTGCAGACTCCCAACTGGCCAAGAAACGCAGTCCCCTGCAAGAGGTGTAATCTCTGCCTGCTCTGCATCACCCCACCCTCGCTCTACATACTGACTAGAGCATTGTGTACCTCCCTCTGGAGCGATGTCTTCCTCCTCCATTGACTCCTCCTCATCCTCCTCACAAAGTGACCCCTGCCCAGCCCTTTGTGAGGAACCACGTTGCGCTGACTGTCCAGAAGGTGATGGAATTTGTGACTCCTCATCCTCCACCTCTTCCAAAACCTCATCCCTTAGTGATTGCAGTGTTTTTTGAAGCAGGCAGATAAGGGGACAGTCAGGCTGACTAGTGCATCATCTGCACTCGCCATCCGCGTTGACTCATCAAACGCACGCAAAACGTAGCAGATGTCCTTCATAGAGGCCCACTCAGTAGTGGTGAAGTGTGAACGGCGCAAATTGCGAGTTGATTGCGCCTGATGCAGCTGATACTCCATTACTGCTGGCTGCTGCTCACACAACCGCTCCAACATATGTAACGTGGAATTCCACCTGGTGGCTACGTCACATATGATGCGATGTTCAGGAAGGCGAAATCTGCGTTGCAGAGCTGCAATGCGCTATCTGGCCATGCTGGAAACGTCGCAAGTGAGCGCACTCTAGGCGGACCTTGTGCAGCAGTGCATCAACATCCGGATAGTCCCTCAAAAAACTCTGCACGACCAAGTTGAGCACATGTGCCAGACATGGTATGTGAGTGAGGTTGCCAAGGCCCAGAGCTGCCACCAGATTTCGGCCATTGTCACACACTACCAAGCCTGGCTGGAGATTCGCTGGCAAAAACCACACGTCGCTCTCCTGCTTGATGGCATTCCAGAGCTCCTGCGCTATGTGGCTTCGATTCCCCATGGAAATTAATTTCAGGACGGCCTGTTGACGTTTGGCCACGGCTGTGCTCATATCGGTCGCAACAGGTAAGCGTTCACGGGTCCATGTGGAGGTAGACTGTGACGGCTCCTGCAGCGATGATTCTGAGGAACTGGAGTAGGAGGAGGAGTCAATGTGTACAGACTTGATTCCTGCAATCCTTGGAGTTGGCAGAACACGTACAGCGCCACTCGCAAGATCTGTACCCGGCTCCATAACATTGACCCAATGGCAGTGAGGGAAAGGTATCGTCCCTGGCCATGGGTACTGGTCCATGCATCGGTGGTCAGGTGGGACCTTGCTACTGACGGCGTTTAGTAGCGCATGTTTAATTTTTCCCTCAACATGCTTTTGCAGACCAGGGACGGCTTGCCTGCTGAAATAAAATCGGCTTGGCACATTGTATTGTGGGACTGCCAATGCCATTAAGTTACGGAAACTGTCAGTCTCCACCATCCTGAATGACAGAATTTCAAGGGACAGGAGTTTTGCAATGCCAGCATTCAGAGCCTGTGCTCGTGGATGGTTTCCCGAGTATGGCCGTCTTTTATCCCATGCCTGTGCTACCGATGGCTGTTTTGTGGCCTGGGAGTGTGAGGATGACAGGGAACTTGCTGCTGTGGGTGGAATAACACTTTGTCTCTGGACAACAGTGACCAAGGTTCTTCCATGGCGATCCTGTGAGGAAGCCGAACCAGCTGTGTGTGAGCTGGAGGAAGAGGCTCCAACACGACCTGAAGATGTAGGTGTCACGCGGTCTTATGATATGTGTACGATGTCAGTAAACTATTCTTAAAAGAACAACACTCTATACAACATATAGATTAGCAACATCAGCATGTAAATATAGAATAGATTTACCTGACACGATATCCGTTGAACTCAGGGTTAATCTTGAGGACTTGATACACTGTCACAGGAAAGAGGAGGACCGGGGGTCTAACCTGACCCTAAACTGGGGTCCTAACTAATCCCTCACCTTGGAGGTACTGATAATGGTTCAGAGGTCCAAGTCTCCAGCCTAACCCTGTCTCCTATCAGTCCCTGAACCCTGTAATCAGTCCTAAGAAGGATACTGATTACCACCAAAGGAATATGGGCTGATCTCTGCTAAATACACAGATTAGACATATTAGACAGACTGGAGAAAACACAGACTTGCATACACACTCAAACACAGAAGGAACATAAATGATCTGGGATATTAAACTCTAAGCAAGGTGAGCTTAAAACAACTAAGGAGCTCTTTAACTTAAGTCTATACAGATACAATCCTATCTGTGGTCTGCATGAAGAATTTCACTGGCAACTCCCAACACAGACAACCAGAGATTTAAAGGAAACCAATCAACAAATAATTAATTGCAGCCGGGAGAAACTGCACCCAGTCCCAGAACTGAGCACAGACAGAATTAACTCCCTAACTGCCAAACACAAAGAAACAGCAACTCAGCTATGAGAAGTCAGAATGTGCAACCGCGACGATCTTCGTGGCAATGCACACATGACAGTACCCCCCTTCTACGAGGGGCCTCCGGACCCTCAGGGCCAGGTTTGCCCGGGTGAGTTCTGTGGAAGGTCCGCACCAAACGATCTGCGTTAATGTCAGACGCAGGAACCCACGTCCTCTCCTCTGGACCATACCCCTTCCAATGCACCAAGTACTGAAGGGACCGGCGATTCAGACGTGAGTCAATGATCTTTGACACTTGAAACTCCAAGTTACCATTGACCACCACTGGAGGAGGAGGTAGAGGTGATGGTATGACTGGTGCCACGTACCTCTTAAGTAATGACTTGTGGAACACATTGTGGATTTTAAACGTAGGAGGGAGGTCCAGACGAAATGCCACAGGATTAATTATGGAACTGATCCTGTACGGCCCGATGAATCTGGGGCCCAGTTTCCCAGGAGGGAACTTTAAGTTTTATATTCCTGGTAGACAACCATACCAGATCGTTCACATTAAGATCTGGACCAGAAACTCTCCTCCTATCAGCCATACGTTTATAACGGTTCCCCATAGCACTCAGATTATTCAATACACCTCTCCACACTGAAGCAAGTGACGACGAGAAACGCTCCTCCTCAGGAACCCAGAAGGGACCCCCCCATTGAATGTACAAAACTGGGGATGAAAACCATATGCCCCAAAAAACGGGGACTTACCAGTGGACTCGCTCCGCCTGTTGTTAAGAGCGAACTCTGCCAGAGGCAGGAAAGAAGACCAGTCCTCCTGGTTCTCTGAGACAAAACACCGAAGATAAGTCTCTAGGTTTTGATTCAGACGCTCTGTCTGACCATTGGTCTGCGGATGAAAAGCCGAGGAAAATGACAATTGCATCCCCCGACGTAAACAAAATGCCCTCCAAAACTTGGACACAAACTGAGACCCCCTATCTGACACCACATCAGAAGGCAACCCATGAAGTCTCACAATCTCCCCAATGAACACCTGCGCCAGAGTTTTAGCATTAGGGAGGGCAGGAAGAGCAATGAAATGTGCCATCTTACTGAACCTGTCAACAACCACCAGTATGACAGTCTTCCCTGACGACTGAGGAAGGTCCGTGATGAAGTCCATAGACAAATGAGTCCATGGACGCTCCGGAAGTTTCAAGGGTAAGAGGGTCCCAGACGGACGGGTATGAGGGGTCTTAGAGCGAGCACAAACCCCACAGGACGCGACAAAAGTTAAAACATCTTTATTAACGTTAGGCCACCAAAACCGGCGAGAAAGGAGATCTAAAGTAGCCTTACTCCCTGGATGTCCTGCTAAAGCAGAATTATGATGTGCCTCAATAACCTTTTGTCTCAACTGATTTGGGACAAACAGTCTCCCTGGAGGTCCTGCAGGGGTCCCCCTGAGCCTCTAACACCTCCTCCTCAAGCTCAGAACATACAGCCGACACTACCACCCCCTCCTGAAGGATAGGAATCGGGTCATCCATTTTCCCGGCCCCTGGGAAACTGCGAGACAAGGCATCCGCCTTAACATTCTTAGATCCAGGGCGATAAGTGACAACAAAATTAAACCTGGTAAAAAACAACGACCATCGAGCTTGTCTGGAATTCAGACGCTTAGCAGATTCCAAATACAGCAGGTTCTTGTGATCAGTAATGACGGTGACCGGGTGGACTGCCCCCTCCAAAAAGTGACGCCATTCTTCAAAAGCCAACTTAATGGCCAAAAGTTCCCTATTGCCGATATCATAATTCCTTTCGGCGGACGACAATTTTTTAGAAAAGAAAGCGCACGGATGCCATTTACCAGGGGACGGACCCTGGGACAATATTGCACCCACCCCTACGTCAGACGCGTCCACCTCCACAACGAACGGCTGTGATGCATCTGGTTGGATGAGAACGGGTGCAGAAGCAAAACATTTTTTCAAAGAGGAAAAAGCTTGGCAAGCTTTGTCCGACCATTTAGAAAAATCCGTCCCTTTTCTTGTCATGTCAGTGAGAGGTTTGACAACAGATGAGAAATTACAAATAAATTTCCGGTAGTAGTTAGCAAACCCCAGAAAACGCTGCAGAGCCTTAAGATCCTCTGGCTGATCCCATTCAAGCACTGCTCTCACCTTTTCAGGGTCCATACGGAAACCGGAGGCTGACACCAAGAAACCCAAAAACTGAAGTTCCTGTACGGCGAATACACACTTTTCCAGTTTGGCGTATAGTTTATTGTCTCGCAAGATCTGCAACACCTGTCTCACATGCTCCTGGTGAGACCCAAGATCTGGTGAGTAAATTAAAATGTCATCCAAATATACGACCACAAACAGCCCCACCAGATGACGAAAAATGTCATTAACAAAATGTTGGAACACTGCTGGTGCAGTAGTCAGACCAAAAGGCATGACAAGGTTCTCATAATGTCCCTCCGGCGTGTTAAACGCCGTTTTCCACTCATCCCCCTCTTTTATCCTAATCAGATTATACGCCCCCTGAATCCAATTTAGAGAACCATTTGGCGCCAACAATTTGATTGAAGAGATCAGGAATCAGAGGGAGTGGATACGGATCTCGAACAGTAATCCGATTAAGTTCGCGGAAATCCAAGCAAGGGCGTAGGCCTCCATCTTTTTTCTTCACAAAGAAGAACCCCGCGGCCACTGGGGAAGATGAAGGTCTAATATGCCCTTTGGCCAGACTCTCCGAAATATAATCTTTCATAGCCTGCCTCTCAGGACCAGAAAGGTTATATAACCTAGCTTTAGGTAACTTAGCATCAGGAAGTAAATTAATAGAGCAGTCATACACGCGATGAGGAGGCAACTCCTGACACCCCTCCTCAGAGAACACATCCCCAAAGTCCTCCAAAAAAGGAGGCAAAGTACTAGGCACGACCGCACTGATGACTGTGTTCATGCAGTTACTTTTGCAAAACTCCCCCCATTGGCTTATATCTCTGGACTGCCAATTAATCACAGGGTTATGTTTAACCAACTAAGGAAGTCCCAACACAATAGGAGTAGGTAGACCCTCCAACACATAACAAGATAATAGTTCCCTATGTATTGCCCCTACCCGAAGGTCAATGTTATGAACCTCATGAACAAAGCTACCTTGGCCGAGAGGCCTGGCGTCAATGGAGAATATAGGGATCGGTTTGACCAATACACTCAGATGCATACCTTGAGCCTGAGCAAACTGAGCGTCAACCAGATTAGCCCCGGACCCACTATCAAGAAGAACAGAAAATCTCTCCACTCTCGTACCAACCACCACCTCCACTGGTACAAGGAACTGAGAAGAACTAGCGGACGAAATACATACTCCCAGGTTGTCGTCCACCACACAACCTGGGATTAACAGTTTTCCGGCGACTTTTTGCTCAACAAGGCACGGGATGGACATCCCCAACAAAATGTCCCTCTTTCCCGCAGAAGAAAACACCTTCTAGTCCTGCGGCGTACCGCCAATCCCCTCCTACGAAATGATGTCCCTCCCAACTGCATAGGCTCCTCCGAACAGACAAGGGGAACCTCAACATAAGGGACTTTAGTAGTAGGTGGAGTAACAACAGGGGGCGGAGTTACCTCGCACCTCTCCCGGAGCCGTCTATCAGTACGGATAGCTAGGGCCATAGCAGCCTCCAGTGATGGAGGAGAATCATACTGAGCCAAAACGTCCTTTAATTTGTCAGAAAGCCCATGACAAAACTGGCTTCTAAGAGCTGGGTCATTCCACTGAGTATCTGTGGCCCATCTACGGAACTCAGAAGCAAATTCCTCCGCCGGACGATCTCCCTGCTGTATCTTACGTAATTTTGTCTCAGCAAGAGAGACCCGATCTGGGTCATCATATACCAAACCCAGGGCAGTAAAAAATCGATCTACTGACTGTAGAGCCGGGGATCCCGGAGGAAGGGAGAAGGCCCAGGATTGAGGGTCCCCTTGTAGGAGCGAGATAACAATTCCCACTCTCTGCTCTTCACTCCCTGATGATCGAGGCCGAAGCCGAAATACAATTTACATGCTTCCCTGAAGGTAAAAAATTTGTCTCGCCACCAGTGAACCTGTCCGGGAGAGCTACTTTAGGTTCAAATCTGGTTTGCTCCGAGGGAGACAAAACTTTGGACTTAATGTCCGTAAGCTCCATGGATAATCCCTGCAACTGCAGAGCCAGCTGGGCTACTGGATCCATGGCAACTGGGAATAATTTTATTGGCCAGTGAAAATGTCACGCGGTCTTATGATATGTGTACGATGTCAGTAAACTATTCTTAAAAGAACAACACTCTATACAACATATAGATTAGCAACATCAGCATGTAAATATAGAATAGATTTACCTGACACGATATCCGTTGAACTCAGGGTTAATCTTGAGGACTTGATACACTGTCACAGGAAAGAGGAGGACCGGGGGTCTAACCTGACCCTAAACTGGGGTCCTAACTAATCCCTCACCTTGGAGGTACTGATTGGGTTAGAGTCAACGTACCAGCCAACCCTTGTCCTCCTAACATTCCCTGGCACCTGTAAAAGTATCCCTGGGCATGTACTGAGTACCACCATGGTGGATAGGTGGACTTGCTATGACGCGTTTAGTAGGACATTTTAACAACTGCTTGAAACCAGACTGCTTGCCTGCTGAAATAAAATGACTTAAATTGATTGGGATATATTAATACGAAACAATGTAGTTACATTAAAACAAATAAGGAGCTTTTCAATAATTAAGCTTGATCATCTTTGTGGTTTCCGAGAAGGCGTTTCTCATCCCAATCCTGTGCACCGATGGTTTTTGGGCCATACAGTAGTAGTATGCAGGGAGAAACTGACCCGTCTGTGGATGGAAGACGATTACTTCCTCTGGCCAAACCAATGAACCAAGTCTCATGGAAGATCTGAGGAAGCAACCGCGTGTGACTGGGCAAGTGCCAACACGATGAACAGTAGGTGGTGCTGTAGGTTGGCCTACATCTCCAGTGTGTCTTTGTAACTCAACTACGTGCTTTGTCCGCACATGTTTCCACATATTTGTGGTATTGAGGTTACTGACACTTTTACCTCTTTTTACTTTTTGATTACACAGCTTGCATTTGACATAGCAAATATCATCTGCAAGTGTGACAAAAAAGGACCACGCAGTACAAGTCCTGGGAGCGCCCGTTTTGACTTTTGGAAGAGAACTGCTCCAAACAGGTGCCAAACTGGAGGCTACAGGCAACCGAGTCTGCAGCCTACCTCTCCCTCCTGTTTGGACCGTTGGGGCAATCTCTTCCCTTGAGCTGCTCCCACCACCTTCCTGTTCCTCACGCCATGTTGGGTCTTGGACCTCATCATCTCCACTACCCTCTTCCAACACCTGCTGCTGTTGGGTGGTCTGGCCAGCACCATGCTCAACAGAAACTGGCACCTGAGTCTCATCATCATCAGATGCGTTCTGCGGTGTGCTGACCATAGGCACTGGCTCACCCGCCTCTTCAGATTCAGAGAGACACAGCTGTTGCGCATCACTGCATACTCCCTCTTCTTCACATTCCAGAATGCTGCTTAGCTGGGCCCCTGTTTGCAAGCCAACAGATTCTGAGAACAGAAGCAGAGACTCAGCTGGCTCCTGTACAGAACTCTCTGACTGCCTGGGCAATTTGGCAGGCGGTGAAGAGACAGATGGTTGCTCAACAGTGCTGTGGTCCTGAGAGGAGGTGGAAGCAATTGAAGTCGATGCATTGGCTGCCATCCAACCAACAACGGCTTCAATTTGTTCTTCCCGCAGCAGGGAGGTACGCCGAGCTCCTACAAAAGTGCGCATAAAGGAACGCTCACGGGGAAAACTGGTGGATGCTGTGTCACTGGGGGCGGCAGCAGCCACAGAATCCCCACGTCCTCTCCCTGCTGAAACTCCACGCCACGACCACGTGCCTTACTCCCTGCCTTCTTCATCTTGGTAGATTGATAAAGAATGTCCGAAAAGTTATAAGGCCTAAGTGTTGTTATTCCGCAGAGACTGCAGTGAACACTGCAGACAACTGTTCACTAGGTGTGAAAGGCCCCTTTGTGTACTTCTATAGTGTTTGCAACCAATGTATTGTATACGGATGGAAGCGCGTCACACTAATAGATTTGAGTTATTTGAAATAGAATGGAGCAGCACCAATTAGAGAAAAATGTCAAGGTTGAGGCAGTGACACACGCTCAGCAGACTACAACCAGCAGTGGTTGAAGAACTAACTGGAGCGTGATCTGCACTCCAAAAATGAAAACCTCAGACTACAGTGAACACTGCACACAACTGTTCACTAGCTGTGAAAGGCTCCTTTGTGTACTTCTATAGTGTTTGCAACCAATGTATTGTATACGGATGGAAGCGCGTCACACTAATAGATTTGAGTTATTTGAAATAGAATGGAGCAGCACCAATTAGAGAAAAATGTCAAGGATGAGGCAGTGACACACGCTCAGCAGACTACAACCAGCAGTGGTTGAAGAACTAACTGGAGCGTGATCTGCACTCCAAAAATGAAAACCTCAGACTACAGTGAACACTGCACACAACTGTTCACTAGCTGTGAAAGGCCCCTTTGTGTACTTCTATAGTGTTTGCAACCAATGTATTGGATACGGACGGAAGCACGTCACACTAATAGATCACTGTTAATTTCAATTGAATGGAGCAGCACCAATTCCACAAAATAAAAAAAAAGAGTCAGTGAGTGACACGTGCAGATGACTACAAACAGCATTGGATGCAGAGCAAACTGCAGCGTCACCTGCACTCACACACACACCTTGCACAGAGCTGTGAAAAAAACACTGCAAGGAAAAAGGATGATTTACAGAGCGGTTTCTCAAATAGCCTGCCTACACAGCAATTCACAAGAACGCTATCTGTAACTGTCCCTCAGAGTCAGCAGAGCAGCGTTCTGTCCCTAACTGAATTCACAGCACAGTGACGCTAAAATGGCGGCGGCGCCTTTTATAGTGTATTCTGACATCATTTCAGCATCAAATCACAGCCATGCCATTAGTTAACATGACCGCAGCATTACAGGATGTGCCCACACTTCCTAGGATTCCTCATTGGCTGTCTAAAATCACATTGCCTCTCAAAGAATAATGGGAACTTCCGATTCCGGTATACGATATATGAAAAATATCGGAACTAAGTATCGGAATTCCGATACAGCGAATATCGGCCGATACCCGATACTTGCGGTATCGGAATGCTCAACTCTACATTTGATACACTGTGGACACCCTGGGTGGAGAGAAGATGATCCTGAACTTATGTTACACCATGCATTATTTGCTGCTCTTGTATGCAATGGGGGGGAGGGGAGGGGAAGGGAGGGAAGGAATTTCTGAAACTAATGACCATTGTTAATTATTTTCATTGCGATTTTTGTTCTATTGTTTTGTACCTTGAATTTGGTTAAATAAAAATGTATCTGATTTAAAAAAAAAGAATACCGGCTACTCCGGTGAGGAGATTATTTCTTGTTTTCTGATTGCATGACTACAGACTGCAACCCACTTAGCAGTCATCTGTGTCCCCTGTGAGTCTAACAGGACACAGTCTTTGTCACAGCGGCTCTGTGAATTAACAGAGTCCGCTAATATCGCCATATAGCGCTACAGCATTTTAGTTAGCGACTCTGTGGAATAACAGAGTTCGCCCATACCGCCATATAGTGCTACGGCGTTTACATCTGCGACTCTGCGGGATAACAGAGTTCGCTCATACTGCCTATTTGCGCCATCTTACTAGCAGCAGGCTCTGCCTGCATGGTGGACCCCGGGCTGCGAACGCACCTCTCCTTAATATCTATTAGGTGCGTTCCGCAGGCCCCTAACACACATTTTCATGTTTGTAATTTTAAAATGTAAAAAATGAAAAAAATGTTTGCATAAAATACAAAGCAAATGTGTCATCTTTAACTTTAGACCACTTAGAGATCATTTCATCTTTAACTGTTCACAATAACAGTAATTTTGCCCAGGGGTGCCCAAAGCTTTTCTTGCCATTGTTAAAGGGTTTGTCCATTACTCAGACATCCCCTTCTAAATCTATATGTAGAGTATATCAGTAGTGTTGAGCGATACTGCTCGATATCTAAAAATATCGGATCGGAATGGTATCACCGATATCACTAAATATCGTCGATATCCGATTCCGATACCGGAAGTCCCATGTAAGTCTATGGGAACAAAATATCGCAACTAAAAAAAACCTTTATTTCCTTGTAAACACTAAATATACACACATAGAATACATATATATATATATATATATATACATGTCATTGTGACATGTATATATATATGTCACAATGACATGTATATATATATATATATATATATATATGTATTCTATGTGTGTATATTTAGTGTTTACAAGGAAATAAAGGTTTTTTTTAGTTGCGATATTTTGTATATACATATATGTATAGTTTATACACTTCTACATAGTAAAATATCCTCTGATTCAATTGCCGGGTAAAGCCGGCTTCTGTGAAAAGACAGAAGCACCCGACATGAAATGACACTTGGTGTACATAGGGTTAACCATGTCTTTTCATGTCGTTTGCAATCTGATTTGCACAAACAATTACATCAGTCTATGTGTGCAAAATTTCACACCTGTAGGGGTTAATTAAAGGTGTAAATTCGTTGTAAAAAAACCGGACTTTTTTGCTACGAATTTACACCTTTAATTAACCCCTACAGGTGTGAAATTTTGCACACATAGACTGATGTAATTGTGTACACCAAGTGTCATTTCATGTCGGGTTCTGCATTTTCACAAAAGCTGTCAATTGAATTAGCGGCTATTATACTATGTAGAAGTGTATGAACTATAAATATATATATATATATGTGTCACAAACTCAATGACATGTATATATATATATATATATATGAGGTGTAAAATTGCTGAAAATAAATGCGTGGGCTCCCGCCCTATTTTCGCAACCAGACAGACAAAGCCAATGAGTGGGGGCAGATAATAATAGCCCAGAGAGGGACCATTATTTTTGGCCCCCCCCCGGCTACTAACATCTGCCCCCAGATACCCCAGAAAGGGCAAATCTCTAATTAGATTTGCCCTTTCTGGCACTTTGCCCGTCTATTCCCATTGCCCTGTAGCGGTGGCGAATGGGTTAATAAGGGGTTAAAATGACCTTGCAATTGAAAGGTCACTTTAAGCCAGGTTAATAATTGAGAGCTGTCAATTAGACAACTATCAATTATTAATCCTATTGTATGAAAGAAAAATCAAACACACACACTTTAATAAAAAAGAAGTTTAATGAAATAATCACACAGTTTTTGACCATATTTTATTTACCTGCTAAAACCATTTCCTGTAATAAAAATAAAATAATAAAGCAAAATTATTCTTACCTATCCCATGCACAGTCAGGTCCCACGGTGTAATCCTTCAGAAAGGGTTAATATTTACTGCAGGGACCGCAGCTAATGCTGCAGCCTCACAGTAAACCCCCAAATGAATGAGCTCCTCTCCTGGCTGACAGGAGAGGAAGTGGAAAGCTTAATTGATTGCTTTCCACTTTCACTTCAGGTCAGCCAGGGACACCATCAGTGACGTCAGAGGGAACTGATTAACAAAAATAGGGGTTCCCTTCGAAAAAAAAATGGCGTGGGGTCCCCCCTATTTTTGTTAACTAGCCAGATGAAGCAGACCGCTGAGGCCTGGATTTTCAGGCTGTTATGGAGCCAAGATCCATGGACCTTGCCAGCCTGATAATACCAGGCCACAGCAGTCTGCATATCTTGGCTGATTAACAAAAATAGGGGATCCCCTCGAAAAAAATTGGCGTGGGGTCCCCCCTATTTTTGTTAACCAGCCAGATGAAGCAGACCGCTGAGGCCTGGTTTTTCAGGCTGGTAAGGATCCAATATCCATGGACCTTGCCAGCCTGATAATACCAGGCCACAGCAGTCTGCTTAGCTTGGCTGGTTAACAAAAATAGGGGATCCCCTCGAAAAAAAAAACGGGTAGGGGTCCCCTATTTTTGTTAACCAGCCAAGTAAAATGCAGACTGCTGCGGCCTGGTATTAAAAGACTTTCAAGGCCCATGGATTTTGGCCCTCAACAGCCTGATAATACCAGGCTACAGCAGCCCCACATTTGGCGCATCAAAAGATGTGCCAATTGTGGCACTTTACCCGGCTCTTCCCACTGCCCTGTAGCGGTGGCAAGTGGGGTAATAAGGGGTTAATGTCACCGTTGATTGCACGGTGACAATAAGCCCGGTTAATAATGGAGAGGTGTCAATAAGACACCGATCCATTATTAATCCCAAAGTTATTAAATTTATAAAAAAAAAGACAAAGCAAGAAAAAGTATTTTAATGAAATAAAAGAGACAACACAGTTTTCATTAATTTTATTATACACTCATTCCTGCGACGCCATCGATCTCCTGTAAAAAAAGAAAAAAAACAAACCAACAGTATACCACCTGTCCGACGCAGTCCATAGTAACGACTGTCCCACGACGATCCAGCTCTGCTACATCGCAATGACAGGCAGAGCCTGTCATCGCAACGCAGCACAGCTGATTACCTGCTTCCCCGGCGGTGACGTCATCGGACTGACTGCTTTACGGCCGGGATTACCCAGCAGTCACTGCAGTTATCGCGAGAAACTGCATGTGACCGCCGGGGAAAGATGATGGCGGCCATGAAGCAGTCCAGCCCGTGACCGCCGGAGATCTTCTGCCAGGTAAGTGCCGCTGACTCCTGACAGACCCGACCGACGGACACTGACAGACCCGACCGACGGACACTCACAGACCCGACCGACGGACACTGACAGTGACAGTGACAAATCCGATTCCGGTATCCGATATGACGAAAATATCGGTACTCGGAATCGAAAGCCCGATACAGCTAATATCGGCCGATACCCGATATTTGCAGTATCGTATCGCTCAACACTATATATCAGTACTCCACTATTGCCGAAGCTCCATTTTTTTTACTATGCCAATATGCAGCACAAATCTCCAAAATGTCATAATTTCTTGTGTGTATGATGACATGGGATTTTGGGTGAATAATTGATGGGCATACAAATTTGTCTGGGCCACCATAAGATTTATTATTTCCTCGCTTAACCCCTTTCTACCATGTGCCCTGGGACTTAATTCCCAGGGACGGTATGCTATGTCATAGTCGATCGTCCGCGCTCACGGGGGAGCGTGGCCGATGGCGGCAAGTTGTCAGCTGATTTTCACAGCTGATACCCGGCACTAAGTGCCAGGAGGTGGTCACGGACCACTCCCGGCACTTCAACCCCCGGCACACTGCATCAAACATGATCGCAGTGTTCCGGCGGCTGCAGAGGGGCTGATAGCCCCTCTGCCTTTGGATCGGAAAACCAGCGGCTTGCCGCGGGGTCCAGATCCTGCCATGCCATGACATCTAGGTCTCCTGGCCTGAGGGACTTCCTGTCATGCACAATGATGACCAGAAGTCTCTCAGGTCAGGGTTATAGAAGCTGCAGCACTGACAGCTTCTATATCATGCAGATCTGCATGCTATAGAAGAGATCAGCCTGCAGAAAATGAGTGTCCCATTGTGGCACAATGTGTAAAACTAAGAATTAAATAAAAAAAATATTTTAAATAATTGTAAAAATATTTAAAAAAAATAACAAAAAAATAATAATAAAAAATTGATTTATTCTACACTGTGTTCCAAATTATTATGCAAAAATTGTTTAGGAGTGATAAGGTAAGAATTTTTTTGTTGTCAGTTAAACTCATTGATGGTGTGTGTGTCAGGGCTCTTTATATGACTGTAAGCAATTGCAGACACCTGTGCTAATTAGTTTGGCAGATGTGTCCAATGAAAGGCAAGACTACTTAAGAAGGCTGTCCCACATTATTAAGCAGCCTACATTTTCTGCCAAAATGGGAAAGAAAAAGCATGTGTCGGCTGCTGAGAAGCAACAAATTGTGGAGTGTTTGGTTCAAGGCATGACTACAATCAACATTGCCAAGACACTTCATCGTGATCATCGCACAATCAAGAAGTATGTAGCTGATTCACAGTACACACGTGTGCATGCTGATAAGGGAAAATTGAGGACTCTTTCCTACAGGCAATTAGTCAGGTTAAAAGAGCAGCGGCAAAAAAGCCTTGTCATAGCAGCAGACAAGTTTTTGAAGCTGCTGGTGCCTCCAACGTCCCCTGAACAACAAGATGCAGGGTCCTTCAGAGGTTTGCAGCTGTGCGTAAGCCATCCTGTCGACCTCCTCTATCCACTGACATAAGCAGAAATGGCTCCAGTGGGCCAAACAATACATGAAGACTGACTTCAAAACTGTTTTGTTCACCGATGAGTGCCGTGCAGCGCTCGATGGTCCAAATGGATGGAGTGGAGGATGGCTGGTTGATGGACACCCCATGCAAACACGGCTACGGGTAACAAGGAGGCAACAAGGAGGAGGTGGAGTAATGTTTTGGGCTGGAATCATGGGGAGAGAGATTGTCGGCCCCTTTAGGATCCCCGAAGGGGTAAAGATGAACTACATAGTGTATGTTGAGTTTCTCAAACAGTACTTCCTGCCATGGTTCAAGAAGAAGAACCGTGCATTCCGCAGCAAGATCATTTTCATGCATGATAATGCACCGTCTCATGCTGCACATAACACATCTGCATCTCTGGCTGCTATGGGCATAAAAGGGGACAAACTTATGGTGTGGCCCCCATGCTCCCCTGACCTCAACCCCATTGAGAACCTCTGGAGCATCATCAAAAGGAGTGTCTATGATGGCGGTAGACAGTTCACATCTAAGCAACAGCTCTGGGAGGGTATTCTGTCCTCATGCAAAACAATTGAAGCAGAAACCATCCAAAACCTGACAAATTCAATGGACAAGAGAGTTCAGAAGCTCCTTTCGAACAAGGGGTCCTATCTGCAAATGTAACATCACCTAGAATAAAGTTTTGAGTTGAAAACTGTTTGATTTCAGTTTGTAATAACCGGCTAATGCTTATAATTTCAAAATGACCATTTTTTTGTTCTTTATTAAAATGAAAAGGTTGAAAACTCTGCTGTGCATAATAATTTGGAACATGCATTTTGAGTGCAGTTTGAGTGTTTTATTTTTAAAAAAATATACTGTTATCATAGGCAGTTTGTACAAAAACCTTTCAATTGTACTCTAATAGTTATTTGACTGGAAAATTACAATGACTCAAATTCATATAGGTAATTTGGGAAAATCTGAGAAAATATTATTTGCATAATAATTTGGAACACAGTGTATTAATAAATAAATATTTTAACCCTTCCCGACCTGTGACGCAGCGTATGCGGCATGAATTCCTGTGCCATCCCGACCTGTGACGCCGCATATACATCATGGTGGGATCGCGTTCCTGCGGGTCAGGTGACCGGGGTTACTGAAAGGTCACCCGACCCGCAGGCACAGGAGGACTTAAGCCCCCATCACACACAGCGATCTCGCTGCTGAGTCACCAGTTTTGTGACGCAACAGCGATCTCCTCTGCGCGGCGCCTGGAAACACGATGTGTACCTTGGTTACCAGCTCCCTGCACCAGCGGGCTGGTATCCAGCGTACACTGCGGGTAACTAAGTGACATTACCCGCAGCGTCGCTGTCCTGATCACTGCCTGAGCTGCCTGTTTGGCAGCTCACCAGCGATCATGTAGCGACACACCTGACAAGTGCATATCATTGTCGGGATCGTTGGTGTGTCGCTATGTGTGACGGGGCCCTTATACTTCACCCCAGGGGGGGTGGCTTTGCCCCACATTGCTACGATCGCTCTGATTGGCTGTTGGAAATGAAATAGCCAATCAGAGCGATAGTAATATTTCACCAATGAATCTTGGTGAAATATTACAATCCAGCCATGGCCGATGCTGAAATAACATCGGCCATGGCTGGAGCTCAGTAATCTGACCCCCGCCACCGACTGACAGCGGCGTTCTGCCGCCACCGTCATTATCTGCTCCCCCTCCTCTTCCCTCCTCTCCCCCACCTTCCGATCACTCCCACGCCTTCCGATCACCCCCCCAGTACTTTCTGAGGCCCGATGTCCCTCCTGGTGTCCCGCCGTCATCGGTGATGGGCAACGTCATCTTCCAAAATGGTGGTCGAATGTGCAGTGCTCCAGCCGAATCTGCCAGCCGGCAGATTCATTTATTCATTGCAGGTACATTTTGATCACTGTGATAGAACCTATCACAGTGATCAAAGTAAAAAAGGTAAATACCCCCTTTATCATCCTCATAGGTAGGGACAAATAATAAAATAAATAAAATACATTTATTTTTATTTTTCCATTAGGGTTAGGGTTAGGGTTAGAATTAGGGTTGGAATTAGGGTTAGGGTTGCAATTAGGGTTAGGGTTGGAATAAGGATTGGGGATGGAATGAGGGTTAGTGTTAGGGTTGGAATTAGGGTTAGGGTTGGGATTAGCGTTAAGATTAGGGTTAGGGGTGTGTTGGGGTTAGGGTTGGGATTAGGGTTAGGCTTGTGGTTAGGGTTGGGATTAGGGTTAGGGGTGTGTTGGAGTTAGGGTTGGGATTAGGGTTAGAGGTGTGTTGGGCTTTGGGTTGTGGTTTGGGGTTAGGGATGGAGTTAGAATTGAGGGGTTTCTACTGTTTAGGCACATCAAGGGCTCCACAAATGCGACATGGGGCCACCATTGATTCCAGCCAATTTTACGTTCAAAAATTTAAACGGTGCTCACTCCCTTCCAAGCCCCGACATGTGCCTAAGCAGTGGCTTACCCCAACATATGAGGCATCAGCGTACTCAGGAAAAATTGCACAATAACTTTGAGTGTCTAATTTCTCCTTTTATCTTTGGGAAATAAAAAATTGGGGCTAAAAAATTACTTTTATGGAAAAGAAATGATTGAGTTCAAAGTGCTCACCACACATCTAGATAAGTTCCTTGAGGGGTCTAGTTTCCAAAATAGTGTCATTTGTGGGGGGTTTCCACTGTTTGAGGCACCTCAGGGGCTCTCCAAACGCGCAGCCAATTCTGCGTCGAAAAAGTCAAACAGCGTTCCTTCCCTTCCAAGCTCTGCCATGCACCTAAACAGTGGTTTACCCTACATATCAGGGGTATCAGCGTACTCAGGACAAATTGCACAATAACTTTTGGGGTCTTTTACCCTTGGGAAAATAAATATGTGGGTGAAAAGATTATTTTTGTGGAAAAAAATATGATTTTTTAATTTTACGGCTCTCCGTTACAAACTTGTGTGAAGCAATTGGGGGTTCAAAGTGCTTACCAAAGATATGATAAATTCCTTAGGTGGTCTAGTTGCTAAAATGGGGTCAATTGTAGGGGGTTTCCACTGTTTAGGCACATCAGGGGCTCCCCAAACGTGACATGGCGCGATTCCAACCAATTTGTGTTCCCTTCCGAGCTCTGCCATGCACCCAAACAGTGGTTACCCCCATATCTGGGGTATCAGCGTACTCAGGACAAATTGGACAACAACTTCTGTGGTCCAATTTCTCCTGTTACCCTTTTGAAAATAAAAAATAGTTGACTAAAATATCATTTTTGTGGGAAAAAAATAGGATTTTTTATTTTCATGCCCGGGCATTATAAACTTCTGTGAAGCACTTGGGGGTTCAAAGTGCTCATTACAGATCTAAATAAGTTCCTTAGCGGGTCTTTTTTCCAAAATGGGGTCACTTGTGGGGGGTTTCTACTGTTTAGGCACATCAGGGGCTCTGCAAACTGAACATGATACCCATCAAAGTCTGCATTCCAAAACATCATTACTTACTTTCCGAGCCGTGCCGTGCGCCCAAACAGTTTTTCCCTCTCACATATGGGGTATCAGCATACTCAAGACAAATTGGACAAGTTTTGGGGTCCAATTTCCTTGGAAAAAAAATCAAAAATTGGGGACTAAAAATCATTTTTGTGGAAATTTTTTTTTTCACACCCAAGCATTATAAACTTTAGTGAAAACACTTGGGGGTTCAAAGTGCTCACAACAGATCTAGATAAGTTCCTTAGGGGTTTAATTTCCAAAATGGTGTCACTTGTGGGGGGTTTTCACTGTTTAGGAACATCAGGGGCTCTCCAAATGCAACATGGCATCCAATCTCAATTCCAGCCAAGTTTGGTTTCAAAAGTCAAATGGCGCTCCTTCCCTTCAGAGCCCTGTTCACCTAGACAGTGGTTTTCCCCCACATATGGGGTATCGGTGTACTCATGAGAAATTGCAAAACAACTTTATCTGTCCATTTTCCCCTTTTACCCTTGTAAAAATAAAAATTTTTTGTAAAAGATAATTTTTGTGACTAAAAAGTTAAATGTTCATTTTTTCCTTCCATGTTGCTTCAGCTCCCGTGAAGTACCTGAAGGGTTAATATACTTCTTGAATGTGGTTTTGATCAGCTTGAGGGGTGCAGTTTTTAGAATGGTTTCACTTTTGGGTATTTTCAGCCATATAGACCCCTCAAACTGACTTCAAATGTGAGGTGGTCCCTAAAAAAATGGTTTTATAAATTTTGTTGGAAAAATGAGAAATCGCTGGTTAACTTTTAACCCTTATAACTTCCTAAGGCTACTTTCACACTTGCGTTTTTTAGCGCTGCGCATCGAGCGCTATTGGTCGCATGCGCAATGTTCCCCTATCATTAACATGGCGGGCTGCAGTGTCTTGCGCTTGCACGCGCTCATTAGCGTTTGACGTGCGCAGCGCATTTTCCAGGTGTGCGCCCAGATGCGCTAGACGCTACATGTTGCATTTTTTTTTCATCACACCAATTTAAAAAGGCGCGTGCGCACGTGTGCGCACGCTACGCGCATATAAATATCATTGCCGTCTATGTGGGCGCTGGCGTGCGTGTGGCTGTGCGCATGTCAGCGCTTGTATACGCACGCGATTTTTTAGTAAACAATGTCTAGACACTTGTCAAATGACCCCCTAGACAAGATACATTGTTTGTGAGGAGTTTAGTATAGATAAAGGAAGGTGTCAGTGCCACACAGACCCCTACTCAGACTGCCTGGAGACTGCTTGCTGATAAGACCTGAAGATACAGCCTGGATCCCTATAAAAAGGCCTGCAAACAGCAAGCAATATACTACACTGCCTGGAGATTGGAGCTGAACACTGGAAGATCCATCTTGGACCACAACAGCCTGAATATTGCCTGGAGACACTGTGCCTGGACTCAAGACCGATCCAAAGTGCAAGAATGTGAGTATTCTTTAACCAAATGACAGGCTGTCCTTCTAATGTAATATGTGTTCATTGTTTTTTTTTTTTTTTTTGCAGCATGTCTTCTGGATCTGAATATTCCCCATCCCGGCAAGAACTGGCCGAAGCAGAGCATGATGTGAGTATCTTCCTGCCTTTGGGTAAGTATAGCTGCAGAATCTACAAATGGCTAAAAAATTTTTTCATTTTTCAGACATCATCGTCGGACACGGGCATTGAGGAGTCTCAGGAGCAGTCGCAGTCAAGTCAAGTCCCGGTGGCGAGACGGAATGTAAGTATATAGCCTTTGAATGTCTATTTCTTTTCTAAACCTATTTTTCTTTTCTTTGTACAAAATATACAAGATTGTAATTTGGTTTTTGTGTCTTCTAGGTTCCACAACGGGACGACGACCTGTATGTGGACAACGATGCCCTCATCTGCCAGGTCCATGAGCGTGTCCCGTTGTGGGACAGCCGAGATCCCCAGTACAAGGACAATGTGGTGACCCGGCGGCTATGGAACGAGGTGGCTGCAGCGTTGATGGATGGCTGGGACAGCACCTCTCCAAACCTCAAAAAGGCGTTTAGTAAGTATTTTCATTCTCTGTAATGCTGCACTCACTGTTGTTCCTGAGGCTACTGATGGGTTTACTTGCAGATATATTCTGCCAGCAAACCCAACAGTGCCCTCAGGTTCAAAAGTGACTGGCCTGTGTATGCTATTGCTATGTGTTCTGCATTCAATTGTTTGTTTTTATGTTGCAATCACTGTTGTTCCTGAGGCTACTGATGGGTTTACTTGCAGATATATTCTGCCAGCAAACCCAACAGTGCCCTCAGGTTCAAAAGTGACTGGCCTGTGTATGCTATTGCTATGTGTTCTGCATTCAATTGTTTGTTTTTATGTTGCACTCACTCTTGTTCCTGAGGCTACTGATGGGTTTACTTGCAGATATATTCTGCCAGCAAACCCAACAGTGCCCTCAGGTTCAAAAGTGACTGGCCTGTGTATGCTATTGCTATGTGTTCTGCATTCAATTGTTTGTTTTTATGTTGCACTCACTCTTGTTCCTGAGGCTACTGATGGGTTTACTTGCAGATATATTCTGCCAGCAAACCCAACAGTGCCCTCAGGTTCAAAAGTGACTGGCCTGTGTATGCTATTGCTATGTGTTCTGCATTCAATTGTTTGTTTTTATGTTGCACTCACTCTTGTTCCTGAGGCTACTGATGGGTTTACTTGCAGATATATTCTGCCAGCAAACCCAACAGTGCCCTCAGGTTCAAAAGTGACTGGCCTGTGTATGCTATTGCTAGGTGTTCTGCATTCAATTGTTTGTTTTTATGTTGCACTCACTCTTGTTCCTGAGGCTACTGATGGGTTTACTTGCAGATATATTCTGCCAGCAAACCCAACAGTGCCCTCAGGTTCAAAAGTGACTGGCCTGTGTATGCTATTGCTATGTGTTCTGCATTCAATTGTTTGTTTTTATGTTGCACTCACTCTTGTTCCTGAGGCTACTGATGGGTTTACTTGCAGATATATTCTGCCAGCAAACCCAACAGTGCCCTCAGGTTCAAAAGTGACTGCCCTGTGTATGCTATTGCTATGTGTTCTGCATTCAACTGTTTGTTTTTATGTTGCACTCACTCTTGTTCCTGAGGCTACTGATGGGTTTACTTGCAGATATATTCTGCCAGCAAACCCAACAGTGCCCTCAGGTTCAAAAGTGACTGGCCTGTGTATGCTATTGCTATGTGTTCTGCATTCAATTGTTTGTTTTTATGTTGCACTCACTCTTGTTCCTGAGGCTACTGATGGGTTTACTTGCAGATATATTCTGCCAGCAAACCCAACAGTGCCCTCAGGTTCAAAAGTGACTGCCCTGTGTATGCTATTGCTATATGTTCTGCATTCAATTGTTTGTTTTTATGTTGCACTCACTCTTGTTCCTGAGGCTACTGATGGGTTTACTTGCAGATATATTCTGCCAGCAAACCCAACAGTGCCCTCAGGTTCAAAAGTGACTGCCCTGTGTATGCTATTGCTATGTGTTCTGCATTCAATTGTTTGTTTTATTGCACAGTCACTCTTGTTCCTCATGTTAGTGTTGTTTTTGCTGCCAGATATATTCTAACAGCAAACATAACAGTGTCATGTGCTTCAACAGTTACTGACATGTGGATTCTTGAGCTATAATGCTGCATTAACAGTTAGACATTTTCATTCAGGTATGTGTGCTGAGACTGATTTTCCCCTGACTGCATTGTCTAATTTATTTTTTTTTTCTCAACAGTGAACAAAGTCCGCACACGATGGCGCTCGATGAAGACCGCTTCAACACTGATGTTCGAGCAGAGGGACAGGTTCGCAGTGGTTCTGCAGCAAGGCCCAGAAAGAAATATCGCTACTATCGCGAGTTGGCGTTCCTGAGACCGGTACTTGCTAGCAGAGCGTAAGTATTTTAGATTTTCTTTTTTTTTTTTTAGTTTTTAATTTATTTTCTTTTCTACAGCTGATGCTTCTTGTTCATGCATTACAGTAATGTTTTGTTTTTCTTTCCACAGCACCTGGAGCAGCACCAAGCAGCCTGTCCCTGAAGCGGTCCTTCCTCGGACGACCTTGGACTCGTCCCAGCCATCCGACAGCCTGGAAGCAACTTGCAGGTCAGCAACACGGACAGCTGGTGACCAGGAAGCTGGTCCATCAGGTGTTCCCCTCTCCCAGGTCTCTGCCACTGGTTATGCGGGCACTTCCCACCAGCTGCAGAGGGCCATGGAGAGGAATGTCTTGCCCGAGTTTGTTCACTTGAGCGAGTCCTTTCAAGGCAATATCAAGACGCTTGGAGGCAGAGTTGGAAGCGGTTTTTCACTGATGGAACGTGGTTTTACCCACATGGATCACCGCTTCAACAGTGTCGAACAGCGTCTTAATCGCCTGGAGGCCGACCTCAACAGACCAGCGCACCATTTTTTTAGTAAAATAGAACGGGGCATGGCGGAACACCTTAGTCCTGAGCAACAGCTGGGTGTGATGCAGGCCTGCAACAATGCTTATTTGCAGTATATGCAGCAGAATCGGTACGTGCAGCAGTCAGTGGTTGCATATCCAACAGTGCCACCACTGATTCGCCACACATCACTACCGACTTCTGCTGCATACCTCTGCACGGCCACCAGCATTCCGAGTCAACACTACACCACCACAAGTCCGAGTACTGTTGGACAGTCCACCGTCACCACCACCATGGCAAGCGCTGCTCCTGTGTGGAGCAACACCACCACAGACACTGTTCCACAGTCATGGACTCAAGCTAGCGCATTACCTGCTTGGGCCAACACACCCACTTCTCCTTCTAGGAGTACTGCCACCAGTCAACAATTTCCCGGCACAGCACCCACTGATCCTATGAGTACCGTCACCAGTCAGCAACAATCCATTTCAAGGGCACCCACTTCTCCTTCTAGGAGTACCGCCACCAGTCAACAATTTCCCGGCACAGCACCCACTGATCCTATGAGTACCGTCAGCAGTCAGCAACAATCCATTTCAAGGGCACCCACTTCTCCTTGGAACACCGACAACCTTTTTGTTACTCCGAGCACTGCCAACACTTCCACCACCACTGCCACCACCGAGCATGAGAGCGGTGACCCACATTCAGTCTTTTTTAGGTCAAGGCCACGGTCAACCAGCTTAAGGCGGACACAGAGAAGTCGGTCCACGCATGGTACTCCTGTCCCCAAGAAGAAAAAAATGAAATCTTTGTTGGTGCATCCACCCTCTCCTCCTAATGTGTCTCAAAGTGACTCTCATTTGATGTCTGATCTTCCTTCACCTACTACTTTTGTTACCCCTTCTCCTCGAACCCCTTCATCGCTTTCCAGCCGCTCTTCATCTCTGCACACCCCTAGAGTATCAAAATCACCACCAAAACGTCAGTAGCAATAAAAATTTGTGTATCTGTACAAATCACATTTCTATCCAACTTCTGTGGCAGTGACGATACCAATGTCATGTTGTACACATATTGTACGAATCTGATTTTTCTACTACTTCTGGGGCAGTGACTATACCAATTTTTATATTGTACACAAACACTGTACTAATCTGATTTTTCTACTACTTATGGGCCAGTGACTATACCAATTTTTATATTGTACACACATTGTACTAATCTGATTTTTCTACTACTTATGGGCCAGTGACTATACCAATTTTTATATTGTACACACATTGTACTAATCTGATTTTTCTTCTACTTCTGGGGCAGTGACTATACTAATTTTTATATTGTACACACATTGTACTAATCTGATTTTTCTACAACTTATGACCCAGTGACAATACCAATTTTTATATTGTACACACATTGTACTAATCTGATTTTTCTACTACTTCTGGGGCAGTGACTATACCAATTGCATCTTGTACACACATTGTACTAATCTTAATTTTCTATTACATATGGTGCAGTGACAATACCATCGTCATGTTGGACACAAATTCTAATATGTGATCTATCCAAAACCTTTGTCTGAATATAATTTTTTTTTTTTTTAATCAAAAGAGTACTAATGTGATCTCTAGAAATGTCATCCAAAAAAATTTTGCCAATTCAAATGTTGTTTTCCTGTTGTACAAAATAAATGTGCCAATCTTCTTTTAGTAATTTTGGTTTGCTTTGTGTTTATTTTTCCGCCTACACACTGCGGCGTACACACACTGCGACGTACACACACTGTGCCGTACACTTTGCGTTTTGGAGTACACATAACTCCAGGAATGACACATGTTTGTGTACTTCATGGAGATATGTTTACTCCAAAACACAAATATATTATTTTGTTTTTTCACCACCAGTCTGTCTGTCTGCTAATATTGCACAGACTGAATAGAGGATGGGGTTCCGTGCAAGGCATATCTATTTAACCTTGCCAGATATACTATAAAGTGAAATGAGTGTGGAGTGTTTTTTACATTATTTCACTTTGTGATACAAGGCCAGGGATTCTACATATAGCTTGTAATTGACACATCCTCTATTCAGTGTGTGTTGAAGAAATAGAGGAATGATGGTGAAAATAACTTATATGTACAATACCCTGACCTTGTATCATTACTATCACACCTGGCCAGGTGAAAGACATGAGTTTTAACCAGCAGCTTGCTTCAGTCTGCATCTATTTTAAGCATACTGTAGTGATGCTGCTGTTTATAACTCATGTGTACTCACCTGCCCAGGCCTGATACATTCTGAAGTGACGATGCGTTATTTGGGGCATCACCACTTCAGCATGCCACCAGGCATTGGTATAGAACAAGATGTATAATCTTTATTATCTCTGCGTTCCAAATCAAGTCACAGTGCCACAAATAATTGTTGTGTTATCTCCACCGTCACTGAAATTGGAAGCAAAAGTGGATAAATAATAAAGGTCATACAACTTGTGTGCATGTATATTTAACTACATAGTCAGGATTACCAATAAATTCATGATGCACCCAAAAATATGCATCATGAATTCACTGGTAAACCTGGCCATTTCATAATTGTTTTTAAATTTAAAAACAGACTGCACGTGGTACAGGTATAAATAGAGGTATTTTATTAACATAAAAAAAAAAAAAAATTATTAACATACAGACAAGAACATTATTTTACACCATTTGTTCTTGCCAATCCACCCGTCCTACATCTGACATGAAGTAGGCAGCAAATTGGTCTCTCATTTGGCCTACTTCAACAGAAGACCTGAGAGGGTGCTGAGTGAACTCAGGCAATGGGTTAGGAGCTGCATCATCCAGTTCAAAGTTTGGGTGCTCTTTCGCCATGACAAAGTTATGTAGCACCACACAGGCCTTCACCACTTCATCCACTGTTTGCACTTTCAGATGAATGGCTGTGCCCAGAATGCGCCATCTGGAAACCAGTATACCGAAGGCACACTCCACAGTTCTCCTTGCCCTGGTTAGCCTGTAATTGAAAATTGTTTTGTTGTGATCCAAGTCCCGGCTGGAGTAGGGTTTAAGTAGGTATTGGCACATCTGGAATGCCTCATCCCCAACCATTACAAATGGCATTGGTGGACCTTCGGTGTGGGGAAGAGGCCGTGGCATGGGGAAATTAAACTGGTTTCCATACAACCTCCGTCCCATGTCAGAGTTCTTAAACGCCTGTGAGTCATTCCCACGCCCAAATGACCCAATGTCCACCGCAACAAACATACAGTCTGCATCCGCAATGGCCATAAGAACTGTAGAATAGTACTTCTTGTAATTGTAGTACTCCGAGCCTGTTCTTTTGGGTTTGATAATCCGTATGCTCCCAAACAGTTGGGGAAATTGCAGGTTGTCCAGAATTTGTCGGCTATTTCTAGCCACTTTTCGGTGGTGGGCAGGGGCATAAATTCCGGACAGAGAACAGTCCACAATGCCCGGCAGGTGTCAACAACAATTCCTGACAAGGTGGAGATACCAATCCTGTACTGGAAGTGGAGTGAAGACAGGCTCTCTCCAGTAGCAAGGAATCTAGAGAAAGAACAAAAAAAATATTATTGTATATGTTTTTGTAAAACATTAATAAACCAAAAAATGGCATAAAAATAATTCTGCAGGTCTTTGTTTACTAGCTGGCAGAACTATAATTCTGTCATCTTTGGAATACTACATGGCATAAGTAATACAATGATGCAGGCATTGGTTTCTCAATAATACGTACCGTAATGTCACCAGGAGTCTTTCCTCTGGAGGAATCGCCCGACGCAGCTGGGTGTCCTGGCTCCTTATTAATTGTTGTACCCGAGCAATTAAATCCATGAAGGATTGCTGTGACATCCGGGTGTAGTCGGTAAATTTCTCCGGGTTTGACTGCAGCTCACTGTAGAGGTGTCATGTGTGCATTGCCACGAAGATCGTCGCGGTTGCACATTTTGACTTCTCACAGCTGAGTTTCTGTTTCTTTGTGTTTGGCAGCTTGGGAGTTAATTCTGTCTGTGCTCGGTGCTGGGACTGGGTGCAGTTTCTCCCGGCTGCAATTGATTATTTGTTGATTGGTTTCCTTTAAATTCCTGGTTGTCTGCTTTGGGAGTTGCAGTGAAATCCTTCATGCAGACCACAGATAGGAATGAATCTGTATAGACTTAAGTTGAGAGCTCCTTAGTTGTTTTAAGTTCAACTTGCTTAGAGTTTATTTCCCAGACCATTTATGTTCCTTCGGTGTTTGAGTGTGTATGCAAGTGATTGCTATCCTGTCTGTCTTATATGTCTAATCTGTGTATTTAGCTGAGATCGGCCCATATCCCTTTGGTGGTAATCAGGATCCCTCTTAGGACTGATTACAGGGTTCAGGGTCTGACAGGAGACAGGGTTAGGCTGGAGACTTGGACCTCTGAACCATTATCAGTACCTCCAAGGTAAGGGATTAGTTAGGACCCCAGTGTAGGGTCAGGTTAGACCCCGGTCCTCCTCTTTCCTGTTACAGCTCAACAAGATCTCAAGATTAACCCTGAGATCAACTATATCGTTCCTGCTCATCTAGTCCTCAAGATTAACCCTAAAGTTCTGCAGAGATTGTGTCAGGTAAATCTATTTTATACTTACATTCTGTTGTTGCTAAACTATATGTTGTATAGAGTGTGGTTCTTGTATAAATAGTTTACTGACATTGTATTCATATCATTAGACAGCGTGACATTTTCACTGGCCATAAAAAATTATCTCTAGTTACCATGGATCCAGTAGCCCAGCTGGCTCTGCAGTTGCAGGGATTATCCATGGAGCTGACGGACATTAAGTCCAAAGTTTTGTCTCCCCTGGAGCAAACCAGAGTTGAACCTAAGGCCTCTTTCACACATCCGGCGGGCGCCTTGCGGCGCCCCCGGCATTTTCCCGCAGCGCCGCATCTGAAAATCTGATGCGCCGCATGCGGCTTTTTTCGCATTGACATGCATTAGCGCCGGATGGCGCCGCATGTCAATGCGTTGCATGCGGCTTTGTCCGGATGCGGCGCAAATGTACATTGCGGCGTCCGGAAAAAACGCTGCATGTAACGTTTTTTGTTTTTGCCGGATGGTCTCTTATCTCTCCAAGCATCAGAGACCATCCGGCAAAAAAACGCATTTTGGGCGCCGGAAGTGTGAAAGCTTTTCACATGCGGCGCTGCGGCAAAATGCCGGGGGCGCCGCCAGGCGCCCGCCGGATGTGTGAAAGAGGCCTAAAGTAGCTCTTCCAGATAGGTTCACTGGTGGGCGAGACAAATTTTTTACTTTTCGGGAGGCATGTAAATTGTATTTTCGGCTTCGGCCGCGATCATCAGGGAGTGATGAGCAGAGAGTGGGAATTGGTATCTCACTTCTTCAAGGGGACCCTCAATCCTGGGCATTTTCCCTTCCTCCGGGTTCCCCGGCTCTACAGTCTGTAGATCAATTTTTTACTGCTCTGGGATTGGTATATGATGACCCAGATCGGGTCTCTCTTGCTGAGACCAAATTACGTAAGTTACAGCAGGGTGATCGTCCTGCGGAGGAATTTGCTTCTGAGTTTCGTAGATGGGCCACGGATACTCAGTGGAATGAACCAGCTCTTAGGAGCCAGTTTTGTCATGGGCTTTCTGACAAATTAAAAGACGTTTTGGCCCAGTATGAGTCTCCTCCTTCTCTGGAGGCTGCTATGGCCCTAGCTATCCGTACTGATAGACGGCTTCGGGAGAGGGGTGAGGTAACTCCACTCCCTGTTGTTTCTCCACCTACTACTAAAGTCCCTTATGTTGAGGTTCCCCTTGTCTGTTCGGATGAGCCTATGCAGTTGGGAGGGACATCTTTTCGTAGTAGGGATTGGCGGCACGCCGCAGGACTAGAAGGTGTTTTTTCTGTGGGAAAGAGGGACATTTTGTTGGAGAATGTCCATCCCGTGTCTTGTTAAGTAAAAAGTTGCCGGAAAACTGCTAATCCCAGGTTGTGTGGTGGACGACAACCTGGGAGTATGTATTTCATCCGCCGGTTCTTCTCAGTTCCTTGTACCAGTGGAGGTGGGGGTTGGTACTAGAGTGAAGAGATTGTCTGTTCTTCTGGATAGTGGTTCTGGGCTAATCTGGTTGACGCTCAGTTTGCTCAGGCTCAAGGTATGCATCTGAGTGTATTGGTCAAACCGATCCCTATTTTCTCCATCGACGCCAGGCCTCTCGGCCAAGGTAGCTTTGTTCATGAGGTTCATAACATTGACCTTCGGGTAGGGGCAATACATAGGGAACAATTATCTTGTTATGTGTTGGAGGGTCTACCTACTCCCATTGTGTTGGGACTTCCTTGGCTGGTTAAACATAACCCTGTGATTAATTGGCAGTCCAGAGAGATAAGCCAATGGGGTGAGTTTTGCAAAAGCAACTGCATGAACACAGTCATCAGTGCGGTCGTGCCTAGTACATTGCCTCCTTTTTTGGAGGATTTTGGGGATGTTTTCTCTGAGGAGGGGTGTCGGGAGTTGCCTCCTCATCGCGTTTATGACTGCTCTATTAATCTACTTCCTGATGCTAAGTTGCCTAAAGCTAGTTGTATAATCTTTCTGGTCCTGAAAGACAGGCTATGAAAGATTATATTTCGGAAAGTCTGGCCAAAGGGCATATTAGACCTTCATCTTCCCCTGTGGCCGCGGGGTTCTTCTTTGTGAAGAAAAAAGATGGAGGCCTACGCCCTTGCTTGGATTTCCGCGAACTTAATCGGATTACTGTTCGAGATCCGTATCCACTACCTCTTATTCCTGATCTCTTCAATCAGATTATTGGCGCCAAATGGTTCTCTAAATTGGATCTCAGGGGGGCGTATAATCTGATTAGGATAAAAGAGGGAGATGAGTGGAAAACGGCGTTTAACACGCCGGAGGGACATTATGAAAACCTGGTCATGCCTTTTGGTCTGACTACTGCTCCAGCAGTATTCCAACATTTTGTTAATGACATTTTTCGTCACCTTGTGGGGGTGTTTATGGTCGTATATTTGGATGACATTTTAATTTACTCGCCAGATCTTGTGTCTCACCAGGAGCATGTGAGACAGGTGTTGCAGATCTTGCGAGACAATAAACTATACGCCAAACTGGAGAAGTGTGTTTTTGCCGTACAGGAACTTCAGTTTTTGGGTTTTTTGGTGTCAGCCTCCGGTTTCCGTATGGACCCTGAAAAGGTGAGAGCAGTGCTTGAATGGGATCAGCCAGGGGATCTTAAGGCTCTGCAGCGTTTTTTGGGGTTTGCTAATTACTACCGGAAATTTATTTGTAATTTCTCGTCTGTCGTCAAACCTCTCACTGACATGACGAGAAAAGGGACGGATTTTTCTAAGTGGTCGGACAAAGCTTGCCAAGCCTTTTCCTCTTTAAAAAGATGTTTTGCTTCGGCACCCGTTCTCATCCAACCAGATGTATCTCAGCCGTTCATTGTGGAGGTGGACGCGTCTGACGTAGGAGTGGGTGCTATATTGTCCCAGGGTCCGTCCCCTGGTAAATGGCATCCGTGCGCTTTCTTTTCTAAGAAATTGTCGTCCGCCGAAAGGAATTATGATATCGGCAATAGGGAACTTTTGGCCATTAAATTGGCTTTTGAAGAATGGCGTCACTTTTTGGAGGGGGCAGTCCACCCGGTCACCGTTATTACTGATCACAAGAACCTGCTGTATTTAGAATCCGCTAAGCGTCTGAATTCCAGACAAGCTCGATGGTCGTTGTTTTTTACCAGGTTTAATTTTGTCGTCACTTATCGTCCGGGGTCTAAGAATGTAAAGGCTGATGCCTTGTCTCGCAGTTTCCCAGGGGCCGGGAAAACGGACGATCCGATTCCTATCCTTCAGGAGGGGGTGGTAGTGTCGGCTGTATGTTCTGAGCTTGAGGAGGAGGTGTTAGAGGCTCAGGGGGACGCCCCTGCAGGACCTCCAGGGAGACTGTTTGTCCCGAATCAGTTGAGACAAAAGGTTATTGAGGCACATCATAATTCTGCTTTAGCAGGACATCCAGGGAGTAAGGCTACTTTAGATCTCCTTTCCTGCCGATTTTGGTGGCCTAACGCTAATAAAGATGTTATAACTTTTGTCGCGTCCTGTGGGGTTTGTGCTCGCTCTAAAACTCCTCATACCCGTCCGTCTGGGACCCTTTTACCCTTGAAACTTCCGGAGCGTCCATGGACTCATTTATCTATGGACTTCATTACGGACCTTCCTCCGTCGTCTGGGAATACTGTCATACTGGTGGTTGTTGACAGGTTCAGTAAGATGGCACATTTCGTTGCTCTTCCTGCACTCCCTAATGCTAAAACTCTGGCGCAGGTGTTCATTAGGGAGATCGTGAGACTTCATGGGTTGCCTTCTGATGTGGTGTCAGATAGGGGGTCTCAGTTTGTGTCCAAATTTTGGAGGGCATTTTGTTTACGTCGGGGGATGCAATTGTCGTTTTCCTCGGCTTTTCATCCACAGACCAATGGTCAGACAGAGCGTCTGAATCAGAGTTTAGAGACATATCTCCGGTGTTTTGTATCGGAGAACCAGGAGGACTGGTCTTCTTTCTTGCCTCTGGCAGAGTTCGCTCTTAACAACAGGCGGAGCGAGTCCACTGGTAAGTCCCCGTTTTTTGGGGCATATGGTTTTCATCCCCAGTTTTGTACTTTCAATGGGGGGGGTCCTTCTGGGGTTCCTGAGGAGGAGCGTTTCTCGTCGTCACTTGCTTCTGTGTGGCGAGGTGTATTTAGTAATTTGAGTGCGATGGGGAACCGTTACAAACGTATGGCTGATAGGAGGAGAGTTTCTGGTTCAGATCTGAATGTGAACGATCTGGTATGGTTGTCTACCAGGAATATAAAACTTAAAGTGCCCTCCTGGAAACTGGGTCCCAGATTCATCGGGCCGTACAGGATCAGTTCCATAATTAATCCTGTGGCATTTCGTCTGGAACTTCCTTCTACGTTTAAAATTCATAATGTGTTCCACAAGTCATTACTTAAAAGGTATGTGGCACCAGTCATACCGTCACCTCTACCTCCTCCTCCAGTGTTGGTCAATGGTAATTTGGAATTTCAAGTATCAAAAATCATTGACTCTCGTCGGAATTGCCGGTCCCTTCAGTACTTGGTGCATTGGAAGGGGTATGGTCCGGAGGAGAGGACGTGGGTCCCTGCGTCTGATGTTAACGCAGATCGTTTGGTTCGGACCTTCCACAGAACTCACCCGGGCAGGCCTGGCCCTGAGGGTCCGGAGGCCCCTCGTAGAAGGGGGGTACTGTCATGTGTGCATTGCCACGAAGATCGTCGCGGTTGCACATTTTGACTTCTCACAGCTGAGTTTCTGTTTCTTTGTGTTTGGCAGCTTGGGAGTTAATTCTGTCTGTGCTCGGTGCTGGGACTGGGTGCAGTTTCTCCCGGCTGCAATTGATTATTTGTTGATTGGTTTCCTTTAAATTCCTGGTTGTCTGCTTTGGGAGTTGCCAGTGAAATCCTTCATGCAGACCACAGATAGGAATGAATCTGTATAGACTTAAGTTGAGAGCTCCTTAGTTGTTTTAAGCTCAACTTGCTTAGAGTTTATTTCCCAGACCATTTATGTTCCTTCGGTGTTTGAGTGTGTATGCAAGTGATTGCTATCCTGTCTGTCTTATATGTCTAATCTGTGTATTTAGCTGAGATCAGCCCATATCCCTTTGGTGGTAATCAGGATCCTTCTTAGGACTGATTACAGGGTTCAGGGTCTGACAGGAGACAGGGTTAGGCTGGAGACTTGGACCTCTGAACCATTATCAGTACCTCCAAGGTTAGGGATTAGTTAGGACCCCAGTGTAGGGTCAGGTTAGACCCCGGTCCTCCTCTTTCCTGTTACAGCTCATCAAGATCTCAAGATTAACCCTGAGATCAACTATATCGTTCCTGCTCATCTAGTCCTCAAGATTAACCCTAAAGTTCTGCAGAGATTGTGTCAGGTAAATCTATTTTATACTTACATTCTGTTGTTGCTAAACTATATGTTGTATAGAGTGTGGTTCCTGTATAAATAGTTTACTGACATTGTATTCATATCATTAGACAGCGTGACAAGAGGGTGTGATACGCTCCACGGCTCTCCCGGAGTTCTACAATGGGATGTACCCACAAACGCCGCCGCTGCCGTCTACGCTGTCTATCTCTCTTCCTTTGTTCATGGCAAGCAACGGCATAAGACTGTGCCATAGCCATGTCCACATCAAGGTTGAAGAAGAAAGTCTGCATAAGCTGTTCCATGTTCACCAAGGCAAATGCAAGCAAATGTAAAAAAGGGCTGTGAACAGGCTCTATATAAAGATTTTCAATATGACACGCCCACTGGTGTCCCATTGATGGGTTCTGTTGCAAGATTTTTTCAAGGATTTTTACATCATGTGTTTTGCACAGAAAATACGCAAACGCATACAAAAACGCTTTAAATCGCATACAATCGCTTACAATCGCTGCGTTTTTT
This sequence comes from Oophaga sylvatica, assembly GCA_033576555.1. NCBI lineage: Eukaryota > Metazoa > Chordata > Amphibia > Anura > Dendrobatidae > Oophaga > Oophaga sylvatica. The sequence continues at coordinate 343,507,340 of JARQOD010000005.1, forward strand.
AAAAGCAATGCGCATTATTCGACTGCAAAATATCGCAGCGATTGCACGCGTTTGCACGCGGTTTTTTCATGCGTTGGATGTGCGCTCGATGCGCAGCGCTAAAAAACGCAAGTGTGAAAGTAGCCTAACATAAAAAAAAATTTGTTTCCTAAATTGTGCTTTTGTAAAGTAGACATGTGGAAAATGATATTTATTAATTACTTTGTGTCACATAACTCTCTGGTTTAACAGAATAAAAATTCAAAATTTGAAAATTGCGAAATGTTCAAATTTTTTGCGAAATTTCCAATTTTTTCACAAATGAACACAAAAATTATTGACCATAATTTACCACTATCATGAAGCCTGATATGTCATGAAGAAACAATCTCAGAATCACTCGGATTCGTTGAAGCGTTCCTGAGTTACCTCATAAAGGGACACTGGTCAGAATTGCAAAAAATGGCCAGGTCAGTAAGGTCAAAATAGGCTGGGTCATGAAGGGGTTAATGAAAAAAAATATAAACATTAAAAGTACACATATTTGGTATCCCCGCATCCGTAACGACCCGCCCTATAAAACTGTCCCACTAGTTAACCCCTTTAGTAAACACCATAAAAAAAGTAAGGCAAAAAATACATGCTTCATCATCATACTGTCGAGCAAAAATTGGAATAGCATGGGATCAAAAGAAATATCATCTTGTCCCGCAAAAAGCAAACCCCCATACAGAGTCATCAGCAAAAAAATAAAAAAGTTATAGCTGTCAGAATGAAGCGATGCAAAAATAATTATTGTATAAAAGTGCCAAAACATTAAAAAAATGATATAAATGAGGTATCGCTGTAATCATTCTGACCCGAAGACTGCCTTATAAATTTTACCACACGCGGAATTGTGTAAATGCCCCCCCAAAAGAAATTCATGAATTGCTGGTTTTTATTCATTCTGCCTCCCAAAAATCAGAATAAAAAGCGATCAAAAAATGTCATGTGCCTGACAATGGTGCCAATAAAAACGTCAACTCGTCCCGCAAAATACAAGACCTAACATGACTCTGTGGGCCAAAATATGGAAAAATTATAGCTCTCAAAATATAGTGATGCAAAAACAATTTTTTGCAATAAAAATCGTTTTTTAGTGTGACATCTGCCAAACATTAAAACCCACTTTAAATAGTAAATCAAACACCCTTTTTCACCCCCTTAGTTAGGGAAAATAATAAAATAAAAAAAAGTATATTTCCATTTTCCCATTAGGGTTAGGGTTAGGGTTGGGGTTGTGGCTAAACTTAGGGTTAGGGTTGGGGCTAAAGTTAGGCTTAGGGTTAGGGTTGGTGCTAAAGTTACGGTTGGGGCTAAAATTAGGGTTTGGGCTAAAGTTAGGGTTAGGGTTGGAGCTAGAGTTGGGGTTAGGGTTTGGATTACGGTTAGGTTTGGATTACGGTTAGGGTTGGGATTAGGGTTAGGGTTGGGATTAGGGTTAGGGGTGTGTTTTGGTTAGGGTTGGGGTTAGGGGTGTGTTGGGGATAGAGTTTGAGTTAGAATTGAAGGTTTTCACTGTTTATGCACATCAGGGGCTCTCCAAATGCGACATGGTGTTCGATCTCAATTCCAGCCAGTTTTGGTTTGAAATTGTCAAATGGCGCTCCTTCCCTTCTGAGCTCTGCCGTACACCCAAACAGTGGTTCCCCCTACATATGGAATATCAGCATACTCAGGACAAATTGGACAACAACTTTTGGGTCCAAGTTCTCCTCTTACCCTTGAGAAAATAAAAAATTGGGAACTAAAAGATCATGTTTGTGAAAAGAATATGATTTTTTTTCACAGCTCTACTTTATAAACTTATGTGAAGCACTTGGGGATTCAAAGTGCTCACCACACATCTAGATAAGTTCTTTAAGGTGTTTAGCTTCCAAAATTGTGTCACTTGTGAGTGTTTTCCACTGTTTAGGCACATCAGGGGCTCTCCAAACGCGACATGGCGTCTGATCTCAATTCCAGCCAATTTTGGTTTGAAAAAGTCAAATGGCGCTCCTTGCATTCTAAGCCCTCCTGTGCGCCCAAACAGTGGTTTTCCCCCACATTGGGGATCAGCGTTCTCAGGAGAAATTGCACAACAACTTTGTAAATTTTCTCCTTTTACCCTTGTGAAAATAAAAAATTGTTTGTAAAATATAATTTTTGTGACTAAAAAGTTAAAGGTTCATTTTTTTCTTCCACATTCCAAAAATTCCTGTGAAGCATCTGAAGGGTTAATAAACTTCTTGAATGTGGTTTTGAGAACATTGAGGGGTGCAGTTTTTAGAATGGTTTCACTTTTGGGCATTTTCTGCCATATAGACCCCTCAAAGTGACTTCAAATGTGAGGTGGTCCCTAAAAAAATGTTTTTTGTAAATTTTGCTGTAAAAATGAGAAATCGCTGGTCAATTTTTAACCCTTATAACTTCCTAACAAAAAAAATGTTTCCAAAATTGTGCTGATTGTAAAGTAGACATGTGGGAAATGTTATTTAGTAACTATTTTGTGTGACATATTTCTCTGTTTTGAGGGCATAAAAACTCATAGTTTGAAAATTGCAAAATTTTAACAATTTTTTCCATATTTCTGTTTTTTTCTTAAATAATTGCAAGTTATATCGAAGAAATTTTAACACTAACATGAAGTACAACGTGTCACGAGAAAACAAACTCAGAATTGCCATGATCTGTTGAAGCGTTCCTGGGTTATAATCTCATAAAGGGACAGTGGTCAGAATTGTAAAAATTGGCTCGGTCATTAACGTTTAAACTTATTCCACAACCACACACATTGTAAAATTAGCATTGTTGTATGTAATGTGTGCAGGAAGTGTGACGGACACACAAAATTCAAATAGAAACTAGGAATTACTGCATGCGCAGCAAAAATGTGTACCAGTCCAAGAGGTATATAGAAAAATGTAAACTTTATTACTTAACATTTTTTAGAAAAGAGTTTAACACACAAAAAGACAAGTGAACAGATATACAGGAGACATGTATAATGTACTAGAACCCAATGGGAGTTTGTAAAAAAGGCGCCTGCTCATCTGAAAACACCTCCCCATGTATCCAAATAATCAAAGATGTCAATATATGTGTGACTGCCGCAAATTGATCATATATATAAATATGCATAAATGCCCATTGTCAAAGGTGCTAGCGGTAAGTATACACAATCACCACCAAATAGAATCCACTGCACCATGACAATAGGATAACAAAGTATGCTAGTGAGTCATGGTTATATTACCTTGTCTTAATAACGAAGGCTGAGGCCGAAACGCGCGTTGGGGAGGGTGCACTGCTCATCTGGGCACCATTCCCCCCTCTTTTTTGCCTGTGTGCCGCTTGCTGTTATTAAGACAAGGTAATATAACCATGACTCACTAGCATACTTTGTTATCCTATTGTCATGGTGCAGTGGATTCTATTTGGTGGTGATTGTGTATACTTACCGCTAGCACCTTTGACAATGGGCATTTATGCATATTTATATATATGATCAATTTGCGGCAGTCACACATATATTGACATCTTTGATTATTTGGCTACATGGGGAGGTGTTTTCAGATGAGCAGGGCGCCTTTTTTACAAACTCCCATTGGGTTCTAGTACATTATACATGTCTCCTGGATATCTGTTCACTTGTCTTTTTGTGTGTTAAACTCTTTTCTAAAAAATGTTAAGTAATAAAGTTTACATTTTTCTATATACCTCTTGGACTGGTACACATTTTTGCTGCGCATGCAGTAATTCCTAGTTTCTGGTCATTAACGTGCAAACCACCCTCGGGAGTAAAGGAGTTAAAAATAATATGAAAAAGTCAATTTCAGTAAGACCTGTAACATGAAATTGAATTCCTGAGCTGCCTATGAAATACGGAGTAACAGGCTGATAATTTTCGCGTGGTAGAGTAGATATTGGATCAATTGCTGTAGGGGTTGCCTGGGTCCTAGGGCACCTTACTGGGAGTCCCTCCTCACTAGATGACGATGAGGAAGAGGAATAGAGTAATGTGGGATCTTCCTCACTGCCTGAATCCATGTCAGAGGCAAGGAAACCGTAGTCTTCTCTGATGAATAGCGTCTTCTTGACAAATGGGCCATTTTTATTTTACTCTTCAAAGCTCCAGGGATGTGTGTGTAAGTGGTGATTTTACATGTGAATTGTGTGGGGCTTGTGTAAAGAATACTAATTATCATAAAAATAGTGAGAAAAAAGACAAAAAGAAGTAGAGAAAAAAGGAAAAATTTAGAAGAAACTGAAGAAAAAGTAAAAGGAAAACCAGTACTTGTAAAAAAAAAAGTTTGTATAAAAAAATTTAGTGACATTCACTACACTACTGCCCTGCCTATACTATTACTTAGCTCTAGCTATTATCTTTTTTGCAAAAGTAAAATGGACATCACTAACACTGCAACATATGCTACTCTAAAGCACTAGCTAAAAATTTACTTAGTGCTAACAATTCTTTTTTTGCAAAAGAAAAATGTACATCACTAACACTGCAACGCACGTTTCCCTAATGCACTAGCTATGAAATTACTGGTGATAAAAATTCTATCTTTTTTTTTGCAAAAGAAAAACGTTACCTTCATAACTGTAAAGCTACTCTACACTATTATTTATTTTTCTAAAAGAAAATCGGACGTCACTAACACTGTGACGTCCGCTACTCTAATATACAGTATTTACCTCACTGGCTAAAAGGCTACTCTGTACTAAATTTATTTATTTATTTTTTTCTAAAATAAAATCGGACATCACTTACACTGTGATGTTCACTACTCTAATACGCTACCTCGCTACATATAAGGTTACTATGTTCTAACTACCAATAGAGAAAGGCAATTCTTGAAAAATATTACATTGCATTTAGTGATGAGCGAACGTGCTCGGTAATGCTCGTTACTTGCCCGAGCATCACTATACTCGCTGTACTCGGCAAGCAGCGAGCATTTCCGTGTTTGCTCAGCGGGAGTTCTGGTGCACACCCCACATTTTTGGTGTTCTTTAGAGCACCAATCAACATGCAGGGATTGTCAGCCACACACTGTAATGCCGCAGCCATCTTTGTTGTGGTATTACAGTGATTGGCTGGCCACACAGCGTCATCAGGTGTATAAGAGACCGGGCGGCGCTATGCTCGGCTCTGTCTGCTCCAGAATAAGCGAGCGTAGGGAGAGCTGCTGCTGAGATAGGGTCAGATTTGGGGGTTTAGAAGGTAGTGTAGGTCTAACATCAAAGTAGACACAAATCCAGCTTAATCAACAGTCCTTCTAAGGAATAATTAGTATAAAGATTGCAGTGATAGGTAGGCAGGGATTGTATGTGTGTATATACATATCAGTGCAAGGCATGCACACACTGTATGTGGGTATATAGATCTCAGAAGCAGACAGACAGGCATTCTATGTGGCATACTTAATTGAATATATCAAGAGGGTCCATTCCATTACTGTCTGCTGCAGCCTATAAGCTATATTGACTATATCTACACAGCCCTAGGTCTTAGAGGGCAGCAAATTTTTTGGCATCTTAATCCTGATTATTTTTTTCCAAAGCAATCCAGAACCCTTTTTTTTTCTCTAATTGCTTGTTGACACTGCAGAATACAGGCAGATCCTTTTCATAGTAAATTGTGAAAATACAGTGTCAGGGTCTGCCAAGTAAATATAAATAATGGGTACGTTCGCAGCCCAGGGGTCCACCGTGCAGGCAGAGCCTGCTGCTAGTAAGATGACAGGATATGGCGGTATAAACGAACTCTGTCACTTCACAGAGTCGCAAATATAGATGCTGTGGCACTATATGGCGGTATACAGAGTCGCTGAGGTAGAGACACAGAGATAGAGACTGTGTCCTGTTAACACCACAGGGGTACACAGATAACTGCTGTGCGGATAGAAATCCGTGGTCATGCAGTCAGCAACACAAACAAGCAACTACTCACCGGAGTAGCCGGTATTCTAGAGGCTATTTCAGCCAAGCCCTGAACACGTGCATACAAATCTACTCACCGGAGGTGCCGGTATTCTAGGGGCTTATTTCAGCCGAGCCCTAACCGCATGCGTGCATGATCACACTGGCGCAAAGCGCATAACACAATTGATACTAGCGCATGGCCGAGCGGCCATGCAACCCTTTTATAGCAGCAACTACAAGACCTTCCAGAAAAGGACCAATGAGAAACTGTTTCAGAACACAAGCAGTTTCAGGATCTTCCTGGCGGACCAATAGGAGCTGCTGCAGTACCTGAGCATGTGACCCCTGATCTCCAATGAGAGATCTTACCCTGGCATGCTCAGAAGGGGAAATGCAGGACTTAGTCCCAAGACTGCCTGCTCCAGCACTGGTTATAATAGAGGAACCAGAAGAGGCAGCAACAAGCCTCTGCGCAGTATTAGACCGAGCGAGACGCTGGGACCGACGTCTCCGCTGAGCAGGCTCCACTGTGGCCGGAGATGGATGGGGGACCGCAGCGGGACTGGTTCGAGATTCCCCTTGTGCAGCAGCAGGAACTCGATCCCTAACATACAGCTATTTTAAACAGGTTTGCCTGTCCCAGGCCTTACATCTGAGTGCGTCCAAAAATCTGTGATTTTTTTGTGGTACTGTAGAATTGTTTTGCAAACAGGGAAAAAGAAAAAGGAAAAATTCAGCTCACCAGTTTCAGCAGGAGTTAACCCTCATAACACGCTCAAGGCGTCAGTTCCAGAGGAATGGGGAAGTAGTACACGCACGGAGGTGCCTTGATCAGAGGCGTTGTCCACAACAAGGAGAAACGGGGAAAGGAAGAATGATCTCCAGCGTGAAAACTTGGATAAAAATGCAAATTTATTAAAAAAATGTATTAAAAATAAAAATCCATAAAGATACGATACATGGGCAGGGTCCCTGGTACAACCAACGCGTTTTGACCCATTGGGGTCTTAATCATGGTATAGATTTTTATCCAAGTTTTCACGCTGGAGATCATTCTTCCTTTCGCTGTTTCTACTTGCTGTGTAGAATTTTTATGGAGTGTCTTATAAATTTTATTGACACAGTTTTGCTGCCCAAAAAATTTATCTGCCCAACAATATTTAGCTACAGGGCAGATATTTTACACTGGGCTTTGTCAGCCACAGGATCACATATCATTGCTGAAAAATTTTTGCCATTTCAGGCCTTCATAGAATTTTTTTGTTGTGTCTTAGCCAACTTATTGACACAATTTTGCTGGCCAAAAAAAAAAATACAGGGCAGATATTTGAAAGTGGGCTCTCTTTGTCAGACGCCTGATCTATCAGTAAGCTAAATATTGTGGCCTTTCAGGCCTACATTCCCCTTTTTTGCTGTCTGTTACCCTGTTTCTATACCGTCTTTTTGGGTAAAAAAAATAAATCCAGCCCACATATTGACCAGTGTGTTATCTGTGTCAGACTCCTATCTCTCTGTGTGCTAAATATTGTGGCATATCAGGGCTACATTACACTGGATTTGCTGTGTGTTACCCTATTTCTATAATCTGTTGGGGAAAAAAAATAAATCCAGGCCACATATTGACCAGTGTTTTATCTGTGTCAGAATCCTATCTCCCTGTGTGCTAAAAATTGTGGCATTTCAGGGCTACATTACACTGGATTTGCTGTGTGTTACCCGATTTCTATACAGTCTTTTTAGGTAAAAAAAATAAATCCAGGACACACAGTGACCAGTGTGGTATCTGTGTCAGACTCCTATCTCTCTGTGTGCTAAAAATTGTGGCATTTTGGCCAACATTCCCCTTTCTTTTAATGTATCTTACCCTATTTGTATACAGTGTTTTGTGGCAAAATAAATAAATCCAGGCCACATATTGTCCAGTGTGTTTTCTGTGTCAGACTCCTATCTCTCTGTGTGCTAAAAATTGTGGCATATCAGGACAACATTACGCTTTTTTTGCTGTGTCTTACCCTATTTCTATACAGTCTTTTTGTGTAAAAAAAAGAAATCCAGCCCACATATTGACCAGTGTGGTATCTGTGACAGACTCCTATCTCTCTGTGTGCTAAAAATTGTGGCATTTCAGGGCTATATTACACTGTTTTTTTCTTGGTCTTACCACAGTTATTGACGCCAGTTTGTTAAACAAATAAAGTACATTCCAGATAATTGAAAGTGCATTTTTTCAGCACATGGATCACATCTAAGCTTGCTCCCAATTCAGCCTTTTTTATTGAACGTGAAAAATATTATACTCCATTTAAAATGGGAAAGGTGCATGTCAAGGGATGGGAAAGTGGATGTGATGGTGATGGTGCATGCAGAGGCAGAAGCTGTGGGCTAGCTGCAATTGTGCCACAACAAACACCCACATCTTCTCGCAACAGATTCCTGCCAGAATCCATAGGGGACTGCAGAGCAGCACTTTTGACACCAGAGCAGCGTGAAAAGGTAGTTGATTGGATGGCGGATAATGCTTCCAGTCACTTTGCCACCACCCCCAGCACCCTGTCTTCCACATAGTCGAGTCTGAGTAGCCGTGAGTCTAGACAGCATATTCCTCACCCTGATCCTCCTCCTCCCATGCCGAGCACCCGCAGACAACTGATCGCACACTTGGACACTCCGAAGAGCTGTTCATGTTTCCATTTATAGATTTGGGCCTCTCACCCATTAACTTGAAGCGGTCAAAAAGAGATTGCATGTAGCGGTGCCCGAATATTGGAACAGCCACATTCACATGAAGGCGGTGGTGCAAACATGTCACAAGAGGTTGACGATGATGAGACACAATTACCAGAAAGTCAGGAGGAGGACCAGGGTGCGGAAGTGGAAGAGGAGGTGGTGGATGATATAGTAACATGGCAGGAGACACGCAGAGCGAGGACAGCAGCACACAGAGGGAGGGAGGCATAGCACCACAACAAGCAGGAAGAAACACTGTGGTGGCCACAGACAGAAGGAGGGCAACTGTCCGTCGTAACACCAACACGATGGAAGTTGTCAGTAAAACTGTTAGGTCTTCCCAAATCTGGTTGTTTTTTAAAGACTCTGCCGATAACCCAAAACAGGCCATTTGCACCACCTGCCATTCCCACATCAGCAGGGGTAGCAAAACTGCCAGGCTGACCACCATCCGCATGCTCAGGCACATGGCAGCGAAGCACCCGATTTTGAGGGCCGAACCCCAGGGTCAAGGAACAGTGTCAGCGGGTGACACCACTGCTTCTTCCGCTGTTGTGCTTGGAAGCCAATCCCCTGTCCATGGTGCCTGCGAAGATGCCTCCTGCCCTGCACCTGTTGTTGCACACACTCAACTACCACCATCAGCAAGCACGTCCACGTCCTTGTCCCAGCCTTCAGTGGTCCATACGCTAGTTATTGGAATGCAAGCAGAAATACCCAGCCAACGCCCCACGGGCCACAGTACTAAATTCACACATTTCTCATCTGCTTGCACTCGAAATGTTGCCTTTTAGCCTCGTGGAGATGGAAACTTTCCACAACCTGATGGTGGGGGCCTTCCCAAGGTACTTTGTTCCCAGCCGACACTATTTCTCCCATTGTGCTGTCCCAGCATTAAACAAGCATGTGTCTCACAACATTACCAGTGAACTCAACAATGCAGTTACAAGGAAAGTACACTTAACCACAGACACATGGACAAATGCTTCGGGGCAGGGACAGTACATCTCGCTGATGGCACACTGGGTTAACATAGTGGAATCTGGGACCTAGTTGGACCTTGGGATGGAACACATCCCATCAACGCCGAGTATTGCGGGCCCTAGGTCAATCAGGGTTGCCCCCACAGTCTACAGCTCCTGCAAGTCATCCTCCTCCTCTTCAGCCTGCATCTCTGAAATGACCACATCAGTCGCAAGCTGGAAGCACTACAGCACTGCCTCAGCCAAGCAGAAACAGACTGTGCTGAAGCTAATATGCTTAGGTGACAAACCTCACAATGCTGAAGAGTTGTGGACAGCTCTGAAAGAGAAGGCAGATATGTGGCTGACACCGCTGAACCAACAGCCAGGCATGTTCATGTGTGACAATGCCCTGAACCTGGTGGCGGCTCTGAGGCTAGGCGAGCTCACACACGTACCATACCTGGCCCATGTGCTTAACCTCGTGGTTCAGCAGTTTCTCAAAACCTACCTGGAGCTTCCGGATCTGCTTGTGAAAGTACGCCGCATGTGTGCCCATTTTAGAAAGTCAGCTACAGCTTCAGCTGCACTTGCCATGCTTCAGCAGCATTTGCAGCTTCCAGTTCACCAACTGGTGTGTGATGTCCCAAAGCGTTGGAACTCTACACTGCATATGCTGGAAAAGATTTGTGAGCAGAAGAGGGCAGTTGTTGACTACCAGCATCAACGTGTTCATTGGTATTCAGTTCAGACTTCACACATAAGACCTTAGGAGTGGACATGGATGTCAGACATATGTACCATCCTCCGAAACTTTGAGGAGTACACCAAGATGGTCAGCAGCGATGACGCCATAATTATCGTCACAATCCTGCTTCTCTGTGTTCGGAAACACTCTCTGCTCACAATCAAAGAGGATGCATTGCAGGCAGAGCGCGAAGAGATGGAGCAAGGAAACATGCAGGGTGATTACACACAGCCCAGCCTCATATCATCCCAACGTGGATTGGTTGACAATGAGAAAGAGGAGGAGGAAGAACAGGAGCTACTTTCCTGCGCTATACACTGTGTTCCAAATTATTATACAAAAATTGTTTAGGAGTGATAAGGTAAGAATTTTTTTGTTTGTCAGATAAACTCATTGATGGTGATGTGTGTCAGGGCTCGTTATATCACTGTAAGCAATTGCAGACACCTGTGCTAATTAGTTTGGTAGGTAGGTGTTCAATGAAAGGTAAGACTACTTAAAAAGGCTGTCCCACATTATTAAGCAGCCTACATTTTCTGCCAAAATGGGAAAGAAAAAGGATGTGTCGGCTGCTGAGAAGCAACACATTGTGGAGTGTTTAGGTCAAGGCATGACTACAATCAACATTGCCAAGACACTTCATCATGATCATCGCACAATCGAGAAGTATGTAGCTGATTCACAGTACACACGTGTGCTTGCTGATAAGGAAAAATTGAGGACTCTTTCCTACAGGCAATTACGTCAGGTTAAAAGAGCAGCTTCAAAAAAGCCTTGTCATAGCAGCAGACAAGTTTTTGAAGCTGCTGGTGCCTCCAACGTCCCCCGAACAACAAGATGCAGGGTCCTTCAGAGGTTTGCAGCTGTGCTTAAGCATCCTGTCGACCTCCTCTATCAACTGCACACAAGCAGAAACGGCTCCAGTGGGCCAAACAATACATGAACACTGACTTCAAAACTGTTTTGTTCACCGATGAGTGCCGTGCAACGCTCGATGGTCCAGATGGATGGAGTGGAGGATGGCTGGTTGATGGACTCCTCATGCAAACACGGCTACGGCGCCAACAAGGAAGAGGTGGAGTAATGTTTTGGGCTGGAATCATGGGGAGAGAGATTGTCGGCCCCTTTAGGATCCCTGAAGGGGTAAAGATGAACTCCATAGTGTATGTTGAGTTTCTCAAACAGCACTTCTTGCCATGGTTCAAGAAGAAGAACCGTGCATTCCGCAGCAAGATCATTTTCATGCATGATAATGCACCGTCTCATGCTGCACATAACACATCTGCATCTCTGGCTACTATGGGCATAAAAGGGGACAAACTTATGGTGTGGCCCCCATGCTCCCCTGACCTCAACCCCATTGAGAACCTCTGGAGCATCATCAAAAGGAGTGTCTATGATGGTGGGAGGCAGTTCACATCTAAGCAACAGCTCTGGGAGGGTATTCTGTCCTCATGCAAAACAATTGAAGCAGAAGCCATCCAAAACCGGACAAATTCAATGGACGAGAGAGTTCAGAAGCTCCTTTAGAACAAGGGGTCCTATGTGCAAATGTAACATCACCTAGAATAAAGTTTTGAGTTGAAAACTGTTTGATTTCAGTTTGTAATAACCTGCTAATGCTTATAATTTCAAAAATGACCATTTTTTGTTCTTTATTAAAATAAAAAGGTAGAAAACTCAGCTGTGCATAATAATTTGGAACATGCATTTTGAGTGCAGTTTGAGTGTTTTATTTTTTAAAAAATATACTGTTATCATAGGCAGTTTGTACAAAGACCTTTTAATTGTACTCTAATAGTTATTTGACTGGAAAATTACAATGACTGCAATTCATATAGGTAATTTGGCAAAATCTGAGAAAATATTATTTGCATAATAATTTGGAACCCAGTGTAGACAGTACTACAAGGACAACTATCATACCTGTTGTGAATGGACTTGAAATGAGTTCTGAGCAGAGGCTCCCTCTGGTGGTTACAAGCGGTACTGGACTGTCCAGTGAAGATTGTGAGGAGTGGGAATCAGGTGTTACTGACTGGTCTTATATAAGGGAGTCACCTTCCCATCAGGGTCGCCGGTGATCAATTGTTCTGGTCTCAATCCTTGAGTCCTGTTTCCTTTGTAGCCTGCTGTGTCGTGTCTGCATCTCCTGCTAACAGATAAGACATTTTCTTCTTTTTGTTTTTGTGCTTGATTTTTGCATTTTGTCCTGCACTTCTGTGGGGGCCTTCAGGGTCCCCTCCGGGGGCTTTTGCCCTCTCAGTTTAGTTCAGCCACTGATGTTTGTACATTTGCTTTTTCCAGTTTTTTCAGTGACTGCTGTTTTGATTTTGTTACACCAGAGAACTAATTTAGGTGGTAGAGGTCGTGTGATCTCAGGTGATTTTGAAATTAGTAGAGTTGGTGCTTTTCAGGGTTTTTTTGGATTGCAGTAAGTGCCCTTCCTATCCTTTTCTATTTAGGTAGTTTGGGCCCCAACGTTTGCTCATACTATTTTCTGTCTGTGTCAGTATTTCTTCTTGTCTAACCGCCATTACATGTTTGGGGGCTTTCTATGTTCTTTGGGGATCTGCTCCGGGGCAGATAGCTTTCCTCTTTCTATCTTTAGGTGTAGTTAGTTTCTCAGGCTGTGACAAGGCGTCTAGGACCAACGTAGGAACGCTCCACGGCTGCCTCTAGTTGTGGTGGTTAGTCAGGGTACTGCAATCTCATAGATTCCAACTGTTCCTGTTGTATCTTGTTTCCTGAATCCCTGATCCTGGACCTAACCCGGTACCTGAATGTCTGAACTGTGTCTTGTGTTTTCGCCTATGCTGGGGGCTGATTACCCAGATCGCCGTTCCTGGAGGCTGTATATCCAGGCCTGTTCCTGCTGTGTCTTATTACCTGAACCCCTGATCCTGGATCGCATCCTGTACCTGACTGTCTGAACTGTGTCCTCTGTGTTATGTTCCTGAAATCCTGCTGTGTCCTGAACCCTGTGCCAGTGACTGTGAATCCTAAAATAAAAAAAAAATGCAACAAACAGAAAAATATCTCTGACAACTCTGACAACCTTTCTTCTTTCACAATATTTTTTCCCTTCTGTGAGTACCATACAATTTTTAATTTTTTTGGCCGGTGATACTGTTATGTTTCGGTAACTGAGGAGTGCAGGTAAAAAAGGCAATACACCAGAGCAGTTGGAATCTATGAGATTGCAGTACCCTGACTAACCACCACAACTAGAGGCAGCCGTGGAGCGCTCCTACGTTGGTCCTAGACGCCTCGTCACAGCCTGAGAAACTAACTACACCTAAAGATAGAAAGAGGAAAGCTATCTGCCCCGGAGCAGATCCCCAAAGAACATAGAAAGCCCCCAAACATGTAATGGCGGTTAGACAAGAAGAAATACTGACACAGACAGAAAATAGTATGAGCAAACGTTGGGGCCCAAACTAACTAAATAGAAAAGGATAGGAAGGGCACTTACTGCAATCCCCAAAAAACCCTGAAAAGCACCAACTCTACTAATTTCAAAATCACCTGAGATCACACGACCTCTACCACCTAAATTAGTTCTCTGGTGTAACAAAATCAAAACAGCAGTCACTGAAAAAACTGGAAAAAGCAAATGTACAAACATCAGTGGCTGAACTAAACTGAGAGGGCAAAAGCCCCCGGAGGGGACCCTGAAGGCCCCCACAGAAGTGCAGGACAAAATGCAAAAATCAAGCACAAAAACAAAAAGAAGAAAATGTCTTATCTGTTAGCAGGAGATGCAGACACGACACAGCAGGCTACAAAGGAAACAGGACTCAAGGATTGAGACCAGAACAATTGATCACCGGCGACCCTGATGGGAAGGCGACTCCCTTATATAAGACCAGTCAGTAACACCTGATTCCCACTCCTCACAATCTTCACTGGACAGTCCAGTACCGCTTGTAACCACCAGAGGGAGCCTCTGCTCAGAACTCATTTCAAGTCCATTCACAACACATACCATCTGTTCAGTGTGGATGGCCTGACTACAGGGAGGAGGAGGAGGAAGAGGAGAGCATGGTCAGTCATCCTCTTGGTGAGGCCACGGAAGTCTTGCCTGTTAGAAGTCTAGCACACATGGCTGTCTTTATGTTGCGCTGCCTTTCCCGTGATCCTCGTATTCTCCAAAATTTTGGTGACAGTCATTATTGGTTGATGACGCTTCTAGAGCCATGCTACAACGAGAACTTTCAATCTCTTCTTCCAGAGGCACACAGGTCTACTAAAATGGTTCAATACCAGAAGGCTCTTGTTGTGGAATTATTAAAAAAATTCCCATCTGAAAACACTGGCGGTAGAGGTCACACTTCGTTGGACAACCAAGGAGTACAGGCGAGAGAGACACAACTCCAATTCAGCAGCTGCAGGGGAACATTGGCAGAGTTCTGGGATAGTTTTCTTAGTCCTTCCCATCGCAGTGGCCCTGAGGAGTGGGGTACTGTCACAAGGAGTGCAAGGTTTTGGAAGATGCTGAGGGAGTACCTTGCTGACCGTACCAACGTCCTCAGTGATTTCTCTGTGCCTTATAATTATTATGTATCCAAGCTCAACATGTGGCATGAACTGGCTTCTCTACGCTTTGGAGGTCCTGGCCCGCCCTGCCGCTAGCGTTTTGACAGAGCAGGTTTTTAGCGCCTCTGGTGGAATTATAACTGATAAGCGCATCTGCCTGTCAACTGAAATTTCTGACAGGCTGACTGTTATAAAAATGAACAAGGGCTGGATTGGGCCAGACATCTCTACACCACCGAATGATAACAGCGAAACATAACCTCAAATCCAGTGTCACTTTGTTGGAGGTGTATTCCCATGCACCTCATCACACCCACACATGGGTATAACCTTCATGATTTTGGCTATTTGCTGTTATCCTCCTCCTTCTCCTCATCCTCATCATCCACCACCACTAGATCACCATGGTGACAGTGGTCCATGATGCAACAGTCAGGTTTTTTTTTCCAAGGGTGTTTATGATTCCCATATAAAAAAGTTTACACAGTATGTTGATGTGTACCCCCCAGGGGAAATGTTTGTCAGCCAATACACTGCTCCCTTAAATTGGGAAAAGATTTTTAGTAGGCCACCCTGCATGTCCTGATGCAGCAGCAAGGTTTTTTTTTTCAAGGGTGTTTATGATGCTTGTAAAAAAAAAGGTTATAAAGGATGTTGATGTGTACCCCCCCCCCGGGGGAAATGTTTGTCGGCCCATGCACTTACTGCATGGGCATTACAAGTATAGGAGACCCGCTCCTTTAAATTGGGAAAAGATTTATAGGAGGCACTCCTCCACGTCTCCTCCAAGGGGTATTGGGGTGCATCAAAATTTGGAGCAGGCCTTGCATTCACTTCATGGGCAAACATTATGGGATTAGCAAATTAAGAAAAATGGGAACTTTGGTTTCATGTGGCCATCCAGTACTTTGGTTCAAAGGGTTATTGTGGTGCGTGTAACTTTGGGGCAGGGCAGGCCTTGTAGTCAATGCATAGGCAATAATAGTATAGGAGACCCACTGTTTAACCCTTACTGCCATCGGACGTACTATCCCGTCCATGGTACCTGGGCCCGTATGACCGGGGACGGGATAGTACGTCATAGGCGATCAGCTGCGCTCCTGAGGGGAGCGCAGCTAATCGCCGCCGGGTGTCAGCTGATTATCACAGCTGACACCCATGACTGTGTGTCAGGAGCGGTCACGGACCGCTCCCGGCACATTAACCCCTTGCACACCGCGATCAAACATGATCGCGGTTGTACTGGGGGCACAGGGGAGGATCGCGCAGGGTGGGGGCTCCCTGCGCGCCCCCCTGAGACCCTCAGAGCAGCGCGATGTGATCGCGCTGTTCTGAGGGCTTCCTCCCTCCCAGGACCCGGATCCAAGATGGCGCCGGGGTCCTGGAGGGAGGCGGCTTCCTCAGTGCCTGCCGAGAGCAGGCACTGAGAAGCCTGCATCTATGCCTGTGCGATCGCTGGTGTGACAGAGTGCTGTGCACACTGTCACACCAGCGATCTGATAAAATACTGTGATGTCCCACCCTGGGACAAAGTAAAAAAGTTAAAAAAGTAAAAATAAACATGTGTAAAAAAAAAATCCAAAATAAATAAAAAAAAAAAAAAATATTCCCCAATAAATTCACTTCTTCCTGTAAATAAAAAAAAAAAAACAATAAAAGTACACATATTTGGTATCGCCGCGTCCGTAACGACCCCCCCTATAAAATTGTCCCACTAGTTAACCCCTTTAGTGAACCCCTTAAAAAAAAAAAAAAAACGAAGCAAAAAATCAATGCTTTATCATCATACCGCCGAACAAAAAGTGGAATAACGCGCGATCAAAAAGACCGATATAAAAAATCATGGTACCGCTGAAAACGTCATCTTGTCCCGCAAAAAACGAACTGTCATAAAGCATCATCAGCGAAAAAATAAAAAAGTTATAGCTCGCAGAATAAAGCGATGCAAAAATAATTATTTTTTATATAAAATTGTTTTTATTCTATAAAAGCGCCAAAACATGAAAAAATGATATAAATGAGGTATCGCCATAATCGTACTGACCCGAAGAATAAAACTGCTTTATCAATTTTACCACACGCGGAACGGTATAAACGCCTCCCCCAAAAGAAATTCATGAATTGCTGATTTTTGTTCATTCTAACCTCCCAAAAATCAAAATAAAAAGCGATCAAAAAATGTCACGTGCTCAAAAATGGTACCAATAAAAATGTCAACTCGTCCCGCAAAAAATAAGACCTCACATGACTTTGTGGGCCAAAATATGCAAAAATTATAGCTCTCAAAATGTGATGATGCAAAAACTATTTTTGCAATAAAAAGCGTCTTTTAGCGTGACAGCTGCCAATCATAAAAACCCGCTATAAATAGTAAATCAAACCCCCCTTTATCACCCCCTTAGTAAGGGAAAAATAATAAAATTAAAAAAAAGTATTTATTTCCATTTTCCCATTAGGGTTAGGGTTAGGGTTGCGGCTAAAGTTAGGGTTAGGGTTGGCGCTAAAGTTAGGATTAGGGTTAGGGTTGGGATTAGGGGTGTGTTAGGGTTAGGTTTGTGGTTAAGGTTGGGACTAGGGTTAGGGGTGGGTTGGGATTAGGGTTGGAGTTAGAATTGGGGGGTTTCCGCTGTTTAGGCACATCAGGGGCTCTCCAAATGTGACATGGCGTCTGATCTCAATTCCAGCCAATTCTGCGTTGAAAAAGTCAAACGGTGCTCCTTCACTTCTCAGCTCTGCCATGCGTCCAAACAGTAGTTTATCCCCACATATGGGGTATCAGCGTACTCTGGACCCCAAGAGTTATTGTGCAATTTGTCCTATTTCTTCTGCTACCCTTGGGAAAATAAAAAACTGGGGGCGAAAATATCATTTTTGTACAAAAAAAAAATATTTTTTTGTTTTTACGGCTGTACATTATAAACTTCTGTGAAGCACTTGGGGCTTCATAGCGCTCACCACACATCTAGATAAGTTCCTTGTGGGGTCTATTTTCCAAAATGGGGTCACTTGTTGGGGATTTCCACTGTTTAGGCGCATCAGGGCTCTCCAAATGCGACATGACGCCCCCAGACCATTCCATCAAAGTCTGCAATCCAAAACGTCACTACTTCCCTTCCGAGCCCCGACGTGTACCCATACAGTAGTTTTCTCCCACATATTGGATATCAGCGTACTCAGGACAAATTGGACAACAACTTTTGGGGTCCAATTTCTCCTGTTACCCTTGTAAAAATAAAATATTGGGGCAAAAAAATCATTTTTGCAAAAAAAAAAAGGATTTTTTATTTTTACGGCTGTGCGTTATAAACTTCTGTGAAGCACTTCGGGGTTCAAAGTGCTCACCACACATCTAGACAAGTTCCTTGTGAGGTCTATTTTCCAAAATGGGGTCACTTGTGGGGGTTTCCACTGTTTAGGCGCATCAGGGGCTCTCCAAATGCGACATGACGCCCCCAGACCATTCCATCAAAGTCTGCAATCCAAAACGTCACTACTTCCCTTCCGAGCCCTGACGTGCGCCCATACAGTAGTTTTCTCCCACATATTGGGTATCAGCGTACTCAGGACAAATTGGACAACAACTTTTGGGTTCCAATTTCTTCTGTTACCCTTGTGAAAATAAAATATTGGGGGCGAAAAAATCATTTTTGTAAAAAAAAAAAAGATTTTTTATTTTTACGGCTGTACGTTATAAACTTCTGTGAAGCACTTCGGGGTTCAAAGTGCTCACCACACATCTAGATAAGTTCCTTGTGGGGTCTATTTGCCAAAATGGGGTCACTTGTGGGGGGTTTCCACTGTATAGGTGCATCAGGGGCTCTCCAAATGTGACATGACGCCCCCAGACCATTCCATCAAAGTCTGCAATCCAAAACGTCACTACTTCCCTTCCGAGCCCTGACGTGCGCCCATACAATAGTTTTCTCCCACATATTGGGTATCAGCGTACTCAGGACAAATTGGACAACAACTTTTGGGTTCCAATTTCTTCTGTTACCCTTGTGAAAATAAAATATTGGGGACGAAAAAATCATTTTTGTAAAAAAAAAAAAGATTTTTTATTTTACGGCTGTACGTTATAAACTTTAGTGAAACACCTGGGGGTTAAAAGTTCTCACCACACATCTAGATAAGTTCCTTGAGGGGTCTAGTTTCCAAAATGGCGTCATTTATGGGGGTTTCCACTGTTTAGGCAGATCAGGAGCTCTCCAAACACGACATGGCGTCCAGCCAATTCTGCGTTGAAAAAGTCAGACGGCGCTCCTTCCCTTCCAAACTCTGCCATGCACCCAAACAGTGGTTTACCCCCACATATGGGGTATCAGCGCACTCAGGACAAATTGCACAATAACTTTTGGAGTCTTGTTACCCTTGGAAAAATAAAAATTGGGGTGAAAAGATCATTTTTGTGGAAAAAATATGATTTTTAAATTTTACGGCTCTACGTTATAAACTTGTGTGAAGCACTTGGGGGTTCAAATTGCTCACCAAAGATCTAGAAAAGTTCCTTAGGGGTCTAGTTTCCAAAATGGGGTCATTTGTGGGGGGTTTCCACTGTTTAGGCACATCAGGGGCTCTCCAAATGCAACATGGCATCCAATCTCAATTCCAGCCAATTTTGGTTGGAAAAAGTCAAATGGTGCTCCTTCCATTCCGAGCTCTGCCGTGCGCCCAAACAGTGGTTCCCACCCACATATGGGGTATCAGCGTACTCAGGACAAATTGGACAACAACTTATGTGGTCCAATTTCTCCTGTTACCCTTGAGAAAATAAAAAATTAGTGACTAAAATATAATTTTTGTGTGAAAAAAATAGGATTTTTTATTTTCATGCCCGGGCATTATAAACTTGTGTGAAGCACTTGGGGGTTCAAAGTGCTCACCAAAGATCTAGATAAGTTCCTTAGGGGGTATAGTTTCTAAAATGGGGTCACTTGTGGGGGGTTTCCACTGTTTAGGCTCATCTGGGGCACTGCAAACGGAACATGACCCCCATCAACGTCTGCATTCCAAAACGTTACTACTTCCTTTCCAAGCCCTGCCGTGCACCCAAACAGTTCCCCCCCCCCACATATGGGGTATCAGCGTACTCAGGACAAATTGGACAACAACTTTTGGGGTCCAATTTCCTTGGGAAAATTCAAAAATTTGGGACTAAAAAATCATTTTTGTGGAAAATTTTTTTTTTTTTTTTCACACCCAGGCATTATAAGCTTTTGTGAAACACTTGGGAGTTCAAAGTGCTCACAACAGATCTAGATAAGTACCTTAGGGGGTCTAGTTTCCAAAATGGTGTCACTTGTGGGGGTTTCCACTGTTAGGCGCATCAGGGGCTCTCCAAACACGACATGGCGTCCAATCTCAATTCCAGCCAATTTTAGTTTGAAAAAGTCAAACGGCGCTCCTTCCCTTACGAGCTCTGCCGTGTGCCCAAACAGTGGTTTTCCCCCACATATTGGGTATTGGCGTACTCAGGAGAAATTGCATAACAACCTTATCTGTCCATTTTCTCCTTTTACCCTTGTGAAAATAAAAAAAAAGTTTGTAAAAGATCAATTTTGTGGCTAAAAAGTTAAATATTCATTTTTTCCTTCCACGTTGCTTTAGTTCCTGTGAAGCACCTGAAGGGTTAATAATCTTCTTGAATGTGGTTTTGAGTACCTTGAGGGGTGCAGTTTTTAGAATGGTGTCACTTTTGGGTATTTTCTGCCATATAGACCCCTCAAAGTGACTTCAAATGAGAGGTGGTCCCTAAAAAAAATGGCTTTGTAAATTTTGTTGTAAAAATGAGAAATCGCTGGTCAACTTTTAACCCTTATAACTTCCTAACAAAAAAAAATTTTGGTTCCAAAATTGTGCTGATGTAAAGTAGACATGTGGGAAATGTTATTTATTAACTATTTTGTGCGACATATTTCTCTGTTTTAAGGGAATAAAAATTCAAAGTTTGAAAATTGCAAAATTTTAAAAATTTTCGCCATATTTGCGTTTTTTTCAAAAATAAACGCAAGTTATATCGAAGAAATTTTACTTCTAACGTGAAGTACAATATGTCACGAGAAAACAATCTCAGAATCGCGAAGATCCGTTGAAGCGTTCCAGAGTTATAACCTCATAAAGAGACAGTGGTCAGAATTGTAAAAATTGGCCCGGTCATTAACGTGCAAACCACCCTTGGGGGTGAAGGGGTTAATAATGGGAACAACAAAGCATAGCCGGCTGATGGTTCTCTAATAATAGTGAGGGCCGACTGCTAGCCCTATAAAAATAGGCTTTGTGACTTTCAGAGTCCCTCCTTCATGAAACAGGATGTGTCTGATGATGTGTCACCACCACATGGACAGCTAAGGTTGTTTAATGTTAAAAGACATTTCCCAGTGAATGTATTTGTCTTGGTTGAAAGCAATGCTAAAGTTGAAAAACGCATCAAAAACGCTACGTGTGAGCATAGCCCAAGTGGTGGAGGAACATTTTTGTTCTGGGTTATTTATTTTGCCTTACATACAAGTAATTACCCTGGAAAGGATGTTCATTAACATATTTCCCAGGAAAATCAATTTTGGTTTCGTTTTTGTATGTTTTATTGTGCGCACGGAAAAGTGGCGTAAGACTCTGACAACATCGTTCACAGCAGTGACCTGGAAGTCAGAAATGCTTCCAGGGGTCTTCTCCATGATGTTCCCTTGTCATTTCAGCACTGTTCCCATCGATTTCAGATGTTTTTAGACCCTAAAAAGACCCCTCGGGTCTCCCATAGACTTACATTGGGCTCGTTGCTCGGGTCGAGCACCCGAGTATTCCAATTTGCTCGACCCGAGCAATGAGCACCCGAGCACCTGAGCATTTTAGTACTCACCCATCGCTACAGGAGACAAATAGCATTTAAAAGACAATTCAACGATCTGTAATGGGTAGTGCCCCCTCTATTGTGTGCCTTCATCTCTCTCAGGGTTATCAAAAAGAGTTGGGTTTATATTAATGTATTCCGCAGGAGATAGATAAGCAGTGTTAAAGTGTTGTTGTTTTGAGCAGCTCACATACCAGTCATCTACATCAAAACTGGAAGGAAATGGAACACAACACTGTTTCTTTCATTGGGTTATTTTAGAATTTCCTCTCTGGGTATCATGGTGTTGCCTGACTGATTCTGACAGCACATATTTCTCTACATTACTATAAGCCATGGAGTGAACCCTCGTTTTGTTCATTTTAACATGTCAAACTTTTAAGAACATCCAAAAATATGTTAAAGTGTATGCTTCTCTTCAATGAGGTACCATGCAATAATTACAAGATGTGTGTGACCCATGCAGAACGTGGTTAGGATCCTGTCTAGCTTTCAGTTCAGAATACAGTCCCTTTCAGGTCTTCCCAGACTAGCATGTTTACCTGTTCTAAGACAGGCTGGCCTTTATGTGACGGCTAGAACTTCCTAAGCCTGCACTCCCTCTTCTGGTAGATTCTTAGTACATTTTTTTCATGGGACCAGGGAAAAACATTGAGCAGCAATTATGTCTTTATATACTATATATACTTTAGATACTACATAGCATATGTTGCAGCAGGACAATACCACTAGGCGGAATGGCATGGACTATGTTTTGTTCTCACGTTTTGGCCACTAGCATCTGAGTCTCATGGTTTATATGATATATCTCATATCTATTACAGTCCATGTGGATGTATACATGCCCTCTTTTTTTAGCAGACTGAATGGTCCCCAAATAAAAAAATAAATGACAGGTCACACTTTGACTCACACATCAAACTTGCCACTGTGAGTCTACAAGATGGATGCCATTTGTGTGCTGACCATTTTTCTCTTAGTATTTGATAGGAGAAATTTGAGAGCCCTCCATCAGCTTTTTGTGTGCAAGAAATATCATTGATGACTGAATGAGCCCTAAGTTTCACTAGGGCATTAGTTAGTGAGCCGGCGGCCCTGTTTTTATTCTTACACTGTGTTCCTGTAAATCTTTTTTGTATCCATGAAGTTAATATAACTGGTGTTGCAAGTATTGACTCAAAAAAAAAATTGTGCTGGAGCAAACATAAGCTCTCTCTATATATATACAGTATGTACAGGTCCTTCTCAAAAAATTAGCATATAGTGCTAAATTTCATTATTTTCCATAATGTAATGATTACAATTAAACTATCATATATTTTAGATTCATTACACACCAACTGAAATTTGTCAGGTCTTTTATTGTTTTAATACTGATGATTTTGGCATACAACTCCTGATAACCCAAAAAACCTGTCTCAAAAAATTAACATATTTCAACCATCCAATAAATAAAAGTGTTTTTTAAAAACAAACAAAAAAACCATCAAATAATAAAGTTCAGTTATGCACTCAATACTTGGTCGGGAATACTTTTGCAGAAATGACTGCTTTAATGCGGCGTGGCATGGAGGCAATCAGCCTGTGACACTGCTGAGGTGTTATGGAGGCCCAGGATGCTTCTATAGCGGCCTTAAGCTCATCCAGAGTGTTGGGTCTTGCGTCTCTCAACTTTCTCTTCACAATATCCCACAGATTCTCTATGGGGTTCAGGTCAGGAGAGTTGGCAGGCCAATTGAGCACAGTAATACCATGGTCAGTAAACCATTTACCAGTGGTTTTGGCACTGTGAGCAGGTGCCAGGTCGTGCTGAAAAATGAAATCTTCATCTCCATAAAGCATTTCAGCCGATGGAAGCATGAAGTGCTCCAAAATCTCCTGATAGCTGCATTGACCCTGCCCTTGATGAAACACAGTGGACCAACACCAGCAGCTGACATGGCACCCCACACCATCACTGACTGTGGGTACTTGACACTGGACTTCAGGCATTTTGGCATTTCCTTCTCCCCAGTCTTCCTCCAGACTCTGGCACCTTGATTTCCGAATGACATGCAAAATTTGTTTTCATCAGAAAAAAGTACTTGGGACCACTTAGCAACAGTCCAGTGCTGCTTCTCTGTAGCCCAGGTCAGGCGCTTCTGCCGCTGTTTATGGTTCAAAAGTGGCTTTACCTGGGGAATGCGGCACCTGTAGCCCATTTCCTGCACACGCCTGTGCACGGTGGCTCTGGATGTTTCTACACCAGACTCAGTCCACTGCTTCCTCAGGTCCCCCAAGGTCTGGAATCGGTCCTTCTCCACAATCTTCCTCAGGGTCCGGTCACCTCTTCTCGTTGTACAGCGTTTTCTGCCACATTGTTTCCTTCCAACAGACTTCCCATTGAGGTGCCTTGATACAGCACTCTGGGAACAGCCTATTTGTTGAGAAATTTCTTTCTGGGTCTTACCCTCTTGCTTGAGGGTGTCAATGATGGCCTTCTTGACATCAGTCAGGTCGCTAGTCTTACCCATGATGGGGGTTTTGAGTAATGAACCAGGCAGGGAGTTTTTAAAAGCCTCAGGAATCTTTTGCATGTGTTTAGAGTTAATTAGTTGATTCAGAAGATTAGGGTAATAGGTCGTTTAGAGAACCTTTTCTTGATATGCTAATTTTTTGAGACAGGTTTTTTGGGTTATCAGGAGTTGTATGCCAAAATCATCAGTATTAAAACAATAAAAGACCTGACAAATTTCAGTTGGTGTGTAATGAATCTAAAATATATGAAAGTTTAATTGTAATCATTACATTATGGAAAATAATGAAATTTAGCAATATATGCTAATTTTTTGAGAAGGACCTGTATATAGTGAACCAGAGCCCAGTGAACCTCCTATGGGGAGTGCATTATACTGTATAGAAGACTATGGGGAATGCATTATGGTATATGGAGGCCTTTGGGGAGTGCATTATATTATATGAAGGACTATGGGATGCATTATACTATATGGAGGCCTATGAGGAGTGCATTATACTATATAGTAGCCAATGAGGAGTGCAGTATACTATATGGAGGACTATTGGCTGCATTATACTTCCTGCCATCATCGGCTTCTAATCAGAAGAGGTGATGGGCATGACAGCAGATTACTGGAGGTTCACAGTGACCTGGTCGCAGCTGCTGGACAAAAGTTCTGCTAACTTTTTGTTAAATTTTAGTATTTATAAATATATATAGTATTTATTTTAGTTTATACAAATATATATTCAGCTTATTTGCTTATGTAATAAAAATATAGGAAAGGCTCAGTGCTAGAGCCAAAACTTTGCATAATTTGGGAATGGAACAAATATTAGTCTAAGTTTTAATGAGCGATATGTTGACTCCATTCTGGCTACTAGTATATATATATATATACACTGCTCAAAAAATTAAAGGGAACACTCAAATAACACATCCTAGATCTGAATGAATGAAATATTCTCATTGAATACTTTGTTCTGTACAAAGTTGAATGTTGAATGTGCTGACAACAAAATCACACAAAAATCATCAATGGAAATCAAATTTATTAACCAATGGAGGCCTGGATTTGGAGTCACCCACAAAATTAAAGTGGAAAGTAATGTCCTTGAAACAAGTCAAAATGATGCTCAGTAGTGTGTGTGGGCCTCCACATGCCTGTATGACCTCCCTACAACACCTGGGCATGCCCCTGATGAGGGGGCAGATGGTCTCCTGAGGGATCTGCTCCCAGATCTGGACTAAAGCATCCGCCAACTCCTGGAAAGTCTGTAGTGCAATGTGACGTTGGTGGATGGAGCTGTACATGATGTCCCAGATGTGCTCAATCGGATTCAGGTCTGGGTAACGGGTGGGCCAGTCCATAACTTCAATGCCTTCATCTTGCAGGAACTGCTGACACACTCAAGCCACATGAGGCCTGGCATTGTCCTGCATTAGGAGGAACCCAGAGCCAACCGCACTAGCATGTGGTCTCACAAGGGGTCTGAGGATCTCATCTCGGTACCTACTGGCGGTCAGGCTACCTCTGGCGAGCACATGGAGGGCTGTGCGGCCCTCCAAAGAAATGCGACCCCACACCATTACTGACCCACTGCCAAATCGGTTATGCTGAAGGATACTGCAGGCAGCAGATCGCTCTCCACGGCATCTCCAGACTTTGTCACGTCTGTTACATGTTCAGTGTGAACCTGCTTTCATCTGTGATGAGCACAGGGCGCAAGTGACGAATTTGCCAATCCTGGTTTTCTGTAGCAAATGCCAAGCGTCCTGCATGGTGTTGGTCTGTGAGTACAACCCCCATCTGTGGATGTCGGGCACTCAGACCATCCTCATGGAGTCGGTTTCTAACCGTTTGTGCAGACACATGCACATTTGTGGCCTGCTGGAGGTCATTTTGCAGGGCTCTGGCAGTGCTTCTCCTGTTCCTCCTTGCACAAAGGCAGAGGTAGCGGTCCTGCTGCTGGGTTGTTGCCCTCCTACGGCCCCCTCCACATCTCCTGGTGTACTGGCCTGTCTCCTGGTAGCGCCTCCAGCCTCTGGACACTACGCTGACAGACACAGCAAACCTTCTTGCCACAGCTCGCATTGATGTGCCATCCTGGATGAGCTGCACTACCTGAGCCACTTTTGTGGGTTGTAGAGTCCGTCTCATGCTACCACAAGTGTGAAAGCACAACCAACTTTCAAAAGTGACCAAAACATCAGCCAGAAAGCATTGGTACTGAGATGTGGTCTGTGGTCCCCACCTGCAGAACCACTTCTTTATTGAGTGTGTCTTGATAATTGCCAATAATTTCCATCTGTTGTCTATTTCATTTGCACAACAGCATGTGAAATTGATTGTCAATCAGTGTTGCTTCCTAAGTCGACAGTTTGATTTCACAGACGTTTGATCTACCTGGAGTTATTTTCTGTTGTTTAAGTGTTCCCTTTATTTTTTTGAGCAGTACAAATATATATACATACAGTTGGTGAAATAAGTATATAAGTATTCAGTACATCACCAATTTTCTAAGTAAATCTATTTTCTGCACCTCTCTCTCTTCATGAGATCAATACTTTTTCCATGTGTTATTTCTAATTATTACACATAACATAAATTATGGATATCTGTGATATGATTTCTTTGCCTGTATGGATCGGATTGGTTGTTTCCGACATCTGGTGAGAATTTCACGTCAATAGCACCTTTTGAAATATGTTTACTTAGAAAATTGGTAACGTGTCCAATACTTACTTCACCCACTATATATTTATACAGCTCTGGCAAAAAATAAGAGACCACTTTCAAATGTTCAGTTTGTCTGAATTTTTTCTTTATAGGTATAATTTTGAGTAAAATGTAAATGTAAATTGTTCTTTTAGTCTATAAACTTCTGACAACATGTCTCCGAATTTCCAAGCAATAAATTTTCTTTGTTTTTTTGCAGTACAAGGCAAGAATGGTGTCCCCACTCTGCTCATTGATCTCCCGGCGGTGGGCCTCAGGAAAATGACCACATCCAGCGTTGCTTACGCAGATTTAAATCTCATCTCAGTGATGAGTCAAGATCTCAATCTGTTCTGGCACCGCCAGAGGTGCCCATTTTCCTGAGGCCCACCGCCGGGAGATCAATGTGCAGAGTGAGGACTCCACTCCTGCCTTCACTACCAACATTTTCTTGAAGCCCACCGCCGTGACACCCCTTCCTCCCTTCCCAGAGCCGGCATCATTTTCCCACTCCTGTCACCACTGGCTTCCTGCAGCTGCAACCTTGCCTCCTGTGACCCCACTCAACCGCCACAGCCCCCCAGCAAGCTAAATTCAGACAATAAGACGAACCCCCATTTGACGCATTAAATTTTTTTTTATTTTCCTCATGAAAATTTGTGGCATGTCTTATGATCCGGTGCATCTTATAGTCCGAAAAATACGGTGTGCATGCATATATATGTATATGTGTGTATGTGTGTGTGTACATATACACATGACAGCTTCCTGAATAACATCCTAAATTTGTTAACATGTTACTACTGTAAACAAATCTCTATATTAGAAAGTGATAGGTATTCCCTATGTACACAATAAGGATCATACTGGGCAGTATAGTTTTCACAGTTACGTTTTTACATCTGCTTGAGGCACAGCACTTGACATGGAGTATTTCTCAACAAGATGTAAAAATAATATAATCTTATGATGGGGCTCAAACTCATAGTTGTTACTTTTCTCAGGCACTACTAGGTAAACAGGAAGCCCAGTCCTAAGTTTGCCTTTTGTGTATTTTATGAATCTAGGTTTCCCATTTGCGTCATGAGCTTCATCATTACTCTTCTACAATAGCCATTTCTTACATAGAAACTAGGAGACGATGTAGTCATCAAGGTGGTGAAGAACTGTCTGAAAAGCAGAGCAGACAGTGTTTGCTTGACTTGCCAGATTCCTGTCTTTACAATATTAAATGGATGGAGGGACAACGAGATTTATTTATTTAATATACATGACTTTCTATTACTTTCATGTTCAGAGACTAAAACGGTATATCTCCTAGAATACTTTTGTCTGTTTTTCTAAAAGTATTTACACCGATGTTCCGAGACAGGAACTCGTATAACGTTTCACAGCAATAACAATTTTCTTTTGATTTTTTTTTTACTTTTTTTTATAAGGAGCTGAAAATGATGGGTTACATAAAGTCAGGACTAACAGAGATGCCACAAAATACCTTTCACAAGGCAAACTTGGATAAAATGTCTCTCTGTGTACAAGCAAACATTCGGCATCAAACTCTGTAAGAAGACAAAATGTACCCCGACACCGTCCAGTTTAATGTGTTTTTCTCTATGACTGTAAGTACGAGAAAAAGGTTTTATTGGCAAATAAAAAAACAACCCTTCTTCTAGTAAATAGGCCTTGAGCAAACATTCTTTGGGTTGAAAGGCATTGGTTTTGGAAGCCAGTGTAAGAGACCAAATATGTTCCTGTGGCGCATGATTCTCCGTGAGTCAGGGACAGTCTAAAATGCAATATAATTTCCCAGGAATTGTGAATAAGGGCCTGATGGTAATTGCTAGTAAGTAGTATACTTTTTATATGCACATCAAAATTGAAAGCTGTTTTTGGCAATACAAAAAAGACGATAACTATGTGATGTCGGGGTTATGGTGCGTTTACATGTTTGCCGATAGGCAGTCATTTAAAGTCTTTTAAAAGACAGTCCAACCGCACATCCAACAAGCACCAAATGGTCAGTAGATGCACATAGATTGTCATAATTCTCAGCAGCACATGACCTTTTATACAGGACTAGGTGCTGCTGAGAATAATTACCAAAAGATCATTTTACCGACACGATTGCTCAATTGACAAGTGATTGGCAGCCTGTTTACACTGCATGATGATCAGGAAACAAGTAATCCTAAGATCATTCCTTCACAATAACCGGCCAATGTAAATGCACCTTTAGCGAAGGCAAATGCTTCAACCGCAGTATTGTTTCAATACCATACCAGATATTTCTAAACATACAGATGCCCAAACGTAGGCCACATTATTTAGATTAAGTATT
This sequence comes from Oophaga sylvatica, assembly GCA_033576555.1. Lineage (NCBI taxonomy): Eukaryota > Metazoa > Chordata > Amphibia > Anura > Dendrobatidae > Oophaga > Oophaga sylvatica. The sequence continues at coordinate 343,536,648 of JARQOD010000005.1, forward strand.
AAGAATCAAGTATTTGAATAATTTGGTAGAAAAAGGCAACATGTCAGAGCAGACGTCTTGGCGGTGGAACGTGTGGTGACTCAGAAATGTGTTGTTAATGTATTATGCAAGCCAATGTTAATAGGTGCAATTACTTCAATTACTGTCTATTGTTATGTAGTACTCGCAACATGTACAAGATGAAGTGATTAAACCAGTGTATTTACCCTAAAGCCTTTTTGCATAACTTGTAGTAAAGATTCGATGTTATTATACAAATTAAAGCTCCAGAGTTAAAAGCCAAGTAACACTGATCCAATGTTGACTTGAAAAATACTCTATAGGTTATATGTCTCTTTAGTTTTGTATTTTTTACCACTGCTATATTACAGGATGGTGATAGCAATATGAAGCAGCAAAACTGTAAATGTGCATCAATGAAAAATCCATCCAAAGTACAAATCATAAGAAATATCTCCTTGTGTATGCCCCTTTCCAATAAGGATTCAAATGCAAACAATAAGGCTTTGTCTCTGCGCACTCCCAATGCCAAAACTAGCAGTCCGATATTCACTGTTTGAAGGGGGCAGTAGTGCACCACTTCTCCAATATTACGAGTGGTGGTCACAAATGTGAACATCCGCTCACATAGACTTATAGAAATGAATGGAGTGGCAGTCAAGAATGGGCACTACTGCTGCATTTACGCAATCTGTTGTACGCCCACTGATCATGCATGTCATCTCAGTTTAAAATCTTTAGATCTGTTGCCAGCTACGATAATCATTGGCATCATAAAATTAATCTGACATGTTAACAATTTGGGTCATCAAGAAATGCAAATTATTGTAATATTGAAATGACAACTTTTGACATTAATGAGGCTTCATTCATTCCCATCATAGACAACCATACAACCATCATATGAATTGCTTTTCAAGTTGAATGTACACCTAATTGTGGTACGTAAACCAAGTGTTAGACCCATGTTTACATATACCCAAAGACATGATTGAAATCTGCAGCAATGACTTGTCCCATGCTACCATGACGTCACGTGAGATCTTTTTAGAGCTGGAGGCATCTAAGATGTCTTTGAAGAGACCGCAGTGGTGACAGGAAAGAAGAATTGGAGAAGAGCTGTATGTTGTGTTTTTAATATTAAGGGTGGGTTTTAGATGGTGGAGGGAATAGACAATACCCTTGTTATAGTTGCTGGTAAGACTGAGAGGGATGATATCTTGTCCATGAGTGGGTATGTGTAAACATGGGTCTAATAGTGGGTTTACATGTCACAATTAGGTGTATATTCAGGACAGGTGAGAGCAAATATTTATTATGCTTCAGGGTCTGGAGAGTCTATACTGTAGACCATAATAATGCACATTTTATTCACATCAAATAAATTCATTGTGATTTTAATTCCTGGCCTAATTCATGTGAAACTGCCAGATTAAAATTTTGAGAGATCTGCACATTCCTATTTATTACCTATCCTATGGATAAGTTACACATATATTTTCTGCAACATCAGCCAGATTGGAGGTTATGTTAAAAAGTGTATTCAATAATTTCCATGTCCTAAAATTATCCTTATTTCAAATGTTACTTCACTTCTTTATTCCAAAGAGGGAATCTTGTTAAAGATTGGGGGAAAATGACCTGTCTGGAAATTAGCCTTTTAGCTTAAGCAGGGCCTAAAGTAGACACCAGTGTCTGATTTCAGGGGGTTAGCTTAATCGGAAGCCTGGAATAAAACACACACTTCATTCAAGACATTGTGAAAACCTTAAGACAGCTAGAAATAGTACCTGCTTCAGCATTTGGCCTATCACGGAGATAAATAGCACACTGTGCAAATTTCCATATAGGGCCAGACTTCCTCTGTCTGTGCATTGCGTACAGCTTTTGGCTAAAGTCTCGCATTCCTTCGGTATGTTTCTCTGGGAGCTTTTGATTTCCGTTTTGAGGGCTGGCACAGACCTTCAATTGCTCTAATAAGAAAATGTCTGTGACTGAAAGCTGAAAATGTGCAAGATTCCTTCTTTAAGTACACAAACACTTCAAGTCTAGCCACTTTCCTGTAGTTTGTCCAGTTTTTCGGTACAGTATGTCTGATACCTGATCAAATGACTTAGAAAAAGCAGGAAAAAACTTAAAGGGAAGGAATGTACTAAGATCTCCACCTGTACAATTTACAAGACCCGACTCAACTAACTGCTGCATTTGAAGCAGATGTAAACCTACTGTATATAGCTGTGTAAATATACATGTGCTGCCAACGGAGCTAAATTCCTCATTTTACCAGAAAAATATGCGCTTGTGAAGGAATTCTCTATCTAAACACCTGCAGGAAAGTCAGGAATACGGAACATTAACTCCTACAGGTATCTATAACACTGTTCCTATGATAAGGAACCCTAATAAATGGGAATTATTAATGGGGTCTCATTGTGCGCTCTAAGCTTGTACAATATTTGAGACCACAATTCAGTTCCAGGAGCCTTGGCTTGTGGATCTGATGTGTTGGTCTCCATCCAGGACGCCTATAGACATACATTCAGTAGATGGATTACATGCTGGAGATCACCTTTAACCAGAACCAGTTTATATAGAGCAATGAAACAGTGGCGCCAGTAGCATTGATGATCTAGATTGTGACATTAGGTTACATCATATTGAACGCTGTTATTGCTACATTCAATTTCTATTGTTGGGCAGTGAGAATTTAGATTAATATGTACTTTGTACTAGAAGAAACAATATACATGTCATGTGCTCGTCCTTGCTCCCCTCCCTCCAGCTAGAGAACAGCTGTGTATCAATCAATGGCCGGTGGCTACTATCCCCGCGTGACCTTATCTGACTAGTGAGTGACATCATACCTATTAGCAGATATTATGAAAGCTCCTGGGTATGTTCAGTGCTATTCTCCTCCTCACACACATTATCCTGCCTGTAAATGTATTTAGAGAAAAGTATGTGAGGGTTGGAACCTTCTGTGCGCCAAACCCTCTGTTCCATTCATGGTCAATTGGCAACCAGAGCCTTCCATCAAGTGACTGCATGAACAATGTCTTCACATAAGCAAGTGTAAATATTGGAATAGTCTTTATCATTTTTTTTTGCATCTGGATATCAAGTTGGACCATGTTTTGCATAAGAAATAATTCCAAAACATTAGAAATGACTGTAAATATTATACATTTGGCATTATGTTATATTTCATAAATTCCAGCCCTAGATGTGACATCGTGTTTCATTACAGTTCCTGTTACTTTATCCAATTCTAGAATTATATAAAATTCCAAAGAATTCTATAACAAAGGTGACTTGTCCAAACGTAAACCCCGTAAACACACATATATATATATATATATAATAAGCTATGCACAATCAATATATAAAAGTATATTTACATTCATGCACATAAAGGGTAACTTGTGAATTTCAGACAATCTTTAATATTTACAATCATTTTCCTGTATGATCTACATGTCTATAATACTGTATACCAAGAGTCAGGAATGGGTAAATGAGCTGCACATAGAAAAATGTAATAGTTGATGGGTCACATTCCTTGAAATTTTCAGTGCTACTACATTTTTTCTATACGACTTTTTGATTACATTTTTGTTCCATTTTTTGTGTGTCTGTATAGTGAAATAGCTAGGTTTTTCCATGCTTTTTTTGTTTTTAACTGTGTTCATAGTATGGTTTATGGTACAATTTCCAAGCTTGGGTTATTACAGGCACGGTAGATCCAGCAGCGTGAGAAACAGACTCCTCCTCTCGGAAACGCGGTGCTCTGACATACTATGCTCCTGTGTGATGTCATCAGGGCGCCGGCGTGCTGGCTTTTTGGCTTGCTCTCTGACTATTCTCTGCTATCTCAGGGGCTTAAATGCCCCACTGGGCACAGATGACAGCCACAGAGGCCGAATGTCCTGTTTATGACCCCTGCTGTACACTTTTTACATTAAATAGTATTAAAAGCATAGGTCCCTTAAGAAATAATGTAGATTAAATTCTTCCTTCCTTATGCTGCCCCTCCTGTTGAAGATTGCTTATGAAACAAGAAAGAATGTATTTTTACATTGTGGTTACATCTCTCAGTTGGATGTATTAACATGATTATCGTAACATGAACGTGGAATGGTGAGGCTGTCTGGAACAGAGGTTAGCCATAGAAAAACAAGGCTGAAACCTCCTTTTCATATAAAATTATAGAAGGGAGAGTGGAAATTATATAAAAGCAAGGAGAAAATCCTATTTGATGGCGAGGATACAGCACCTTTTTTTGTGCTGCGGAGTGTGCCAGTTTTTTCAGACAGAAGGAATGTGGAGTGTCAAGGGGTCAGGATCAATCCGGTGTGAGCTGATGGGGCAGGAAGGTTGGGAGGAATGTAAGGAATGTCCCTGCTTGTGTAGGACTCCATTCAGCTCATTGGCCTGTCCCTACAGCCAGCAGGATATAAAAGAGCAGCAGCTCCCTGCTAGACTCACACAACAACTCTTCCAGAACCTGAGAGAGGAATCATATTCAGCAAACAGGGGCTGAGGAAGGAGGCTTAGAAACTCTGAAATAAAGCAAGCAACCCTAAACGAGATCCCACTGAGATCTACAGGTTGAGAACGACAGGAGACTTTCTTTTGACTTTAAAGAATATTGGACAATGGCTTTCGGAAAAGTGACAGCTGTGCTCTTCATCGTTCTGCTCTCCTGGGTAAGTTTACATCTATTTATTGGGGACTGGGTTATTTAACGGGGTATTAAGATCGGGACATGCCATACCTATGTAGCTGCAGACCATCTTTGTACTCTGAGAAGTATAATGTTCAGCATAACTTATGCCTTTCTCTCCTGCATAACAGGTATGTGATGCCCAAGATTGCAGTGGAGAATGCCAGTGCCCACACAGGGTACCTGAATGCGAACCTGGTGTCAGTCTGGTGCAAGACGGATGTGGATGCTGTAAAGTTTGTGCTAAACAGCTGGGTGAACTTTGCACTGAGAAAGATGTGTGCGACCCCCACAAAGGACTTTTCTGTGATTTTGGGTCAAGATTGAACCGAAAAATTGGAGTTTGCAGTGGTAAGTATCTAAATATCAATAATATTAGCTTTACTAATAGACTGTGTAGCCATTCAATAAAATAGTAAAAATTTAATAAACAATACTAGACTGTTATCTAATAATACTGCTGATTTATTAAAAATCCAATATTATTAATCTCAACATTATACAAGTTTACTATTTCATTAATGACAGCACTTGCGTAAATATAGTGAATATATAGAGTAGAGTCAGCACTTGATAAACAGTAATCTGCTTGGTGAAACCTCTTAATACGAGAATCCTAAACTTTATTATTATTATTCCCATTCTAGCTAAGGAAGGTGCCCCATGTGTATTTGGAGGCATGGTCTATAGAAGTGGAGAGTCTTTCCAAAGCAGCTGCAAGTACCAGTGCACTTGTCTGGATGGAGGAGTGGGCTGTGTTCCTCTGTGCAGCATGGACATCCGTCTCCCAAGCCCTGACTGTCCATACCCAAGAAGGGTAAAGCTGCCCGGTAAATGCTGTGAAGAATGGGTCTGTGATCAGCCCATGGAGAAGACTATGGTTGGACCTGCTCTTCCTGGTAAGTTGTAATCTATATCAGCTGTTATGTCTCCATTTTACATACTAGCTACCTAGGGTAAAAACATAGTTTTACCATTCATACTAAAATCCATAAAGATTGTAGCATAAATAATAAAGTTACTGTCCATAATTGCTAACTTATAGGGGATGTGAATTCATGTTTTTAAACAGACCTTTAATGTGTCTTTATTTTTGCCTCCTCAGCTTTCAGAATGGAGGAAACTTATGGTCCTGATCCATCTCTGATCCGTGCCAACTGCTTAGTGCAGACCACTGAGTGGAGTGCTTGCTCCAAGACCTGTGGAATGGGAATCTCCACCCGTGTGACCAATGACAATGAGTACTGCAGACTTGAGAAACAGAGCCGACTCTGCATGGTCAGACCTTGTGAGGCCGATCTTGAGGAAAATATTAAGGTGAGATATGTTTTCAATGTCATATATGAATATATTCTGTATAGCATAGCCTTATCTAAGAATTCATCAAACACATTCATCATTATTACCTGTGCTACTTAGTAAAGTTACAATACTGCATTTTAAAAAAATAGTTAATTGAGGGCCAACTTTTAAAAGAAAATGTTAACCAATGCTATATAGGAAAGATGTATATCTTTGTACCGTTAGCCATTAAAAGGTATCCACCACTGAGGACTCTCAATTCTAAATATTGTTCAACCAATGCTATAGATTTCTAATGTTCAAACTTTTCATTTCTCCTCAACAGAAAGGAAAGAAATGTATCCGCACTCCAAAGATCTCCAAACCAGTCAAGTTTGAGCTTTCTGGCTGCACAAGTGTGAAAACCTACAGAGCCAAGTTTTGTGGGTATGCACAGATGGCCGTTGTTGCACTCCTCACAGAACAGCCACCCTTCCAGTAGAGTTTAAGTGTCCTGATGGTGAGGTCATGAAGAAGAAGATGATGTTCATTAAGACATGCGCATGCCATTACAATTGCCCAGGAGACAATGACATCTTTGAGTCCATGTATTACCGAAAAATGTACGGAGACATGGCATAGATCCATAGGTCTACAGCCAAGAGACTGTATCACTTGAAATGACTTTGCATCTCATTGCTAAACATAATTTTATAGCACAAGAACGTATTTAAGATTGTTTAAAGGAAAGTCTTTGTTTTTAAGACTTGATTGTTGAATGACCCCAGCCACTGGTTTGAAGAAAGCAAGACGAACCAGACTGCCATAGCTTCCCTGAGTACAATGTAATGTCACCGTACATTTGCTGGCACCTTGCCGTATTCACTGAGTATGGTGATCTATGTTGTACCCAGTAATGCAACTGGAAAAAGTTCTTAGTATTTTTATATACAATATATAATGAACCAGCACCGTGGTAGTGACAGCTGGAGTTCACACTCCGGCTCCATTCTGGTGCTAAATACAGTAAGTTGTCCTTGTGGGATGACTCATTTTTAGCAAATCCTAAAAAAAAATCATATTGAGTGGAATGGAAACTATGTTTGTAACAAGACTGGAAAGTTTGCAGCATGCTGTAAGGCATGTTGTAATCTTGCTTTTTATAGTGATTGTATATAATGTATATATATTTTTGTACAGTTATCTAAATTAACTTAAAATTGTTTTGATCCCGTTTTCCATTTTTATAATGCTTAAATATTTTGATAATCTGTTTTTTTGTATTATTATTATTATTATATGTCATTGGTTCCCGATAAGTAATTTGTAATACTTGTCTGAAGAAATACAAAGTCTAAAATAGATTATCAAGTAAAAATGATATTCAGTTCCAAGAGACTAACTTTGAAAGTCCAGAAAGCAATAGATACCATGGACACATTTGTATTAGTCAACCTTTAATGAACAAATGATGAAAATCTGGAACCGTTTTGTGATTTTCACTAGGATAATCTGTTTTTTACCTTGTTTATGACTGTACTTTTGTTTTCAACATTTTATATTTGTTGGGAAGTGTGACCAAAAGGTACATGTTTGCACTTTTCTAGATGAAAAATAAAATATTTTATTTTTTATAGAAATCCTGTCTTTTGCTTTTCTTTCATTAAAAATTGCCACATTATTAGAAGCAAACACCATTACGTATTTCATACCACTATAGCAAACAAAGTTTATTCTTTGTATAAGGAAAAATGATACATTCTTTTTAATATACTTTCATGTATAGAAAAATGTGTCCTAATCATGTGATGGAGATATGCAACTCATTGGAGTAAAGCCAGCCATACACATTAGATGGCTATCGGATGAAAGATGCTCCGGCCGATCATTCATTCGACAGCCATGTTAGTCGACTCTGCCATACACAGGAGCACTCACCCAGACAAGTGCTCATGTGTTAGTTCACTGTAGGACTCTATACTATTTATGTTAAAATGTAACTTTTAATTCATATCAATAAAATATCAAAAACCTACATAACATGAAACCAAACATCATCACCAGGAAACTACAATTATTATTATTATTATTATTTATTATTATAGCGCCATTTATTCCATGGCGCTTTACAATTGATAAGATACAGATACCACAGGGAGGTGCCTAACCCTGTACAGTGCTGAACCACCCTACCTATCAGCAGAGGTTGGCACCCTATTTACGTGCGCAATGGTGCCCCAGCTTGCCGTCGGCTCACCCTGCTGACACTGTTAGGCCTTAGTCGGGGCAGGGAAGCAGATATAATCTTTACAGGCAGGGACAATGGATGTGAAAAATATGTAATGAAATATAAAGATTGATTAATACAATCTGAATGGTCTAGATAGGTGGGATGTTCTCTGACTCATGGGTCATAGCGTATGATAGCATAAAATGTGAACAACATGTGTAGCGGTTACCTATGTTATGGTTGCCTATCTAGCAGCGGGGGTTGGCACCCTATAATGAGATTGGTGCCCCCACTCATCGGCGGCTGTCCCAGCTGTCCCTCCCTGCTGTGTTAGGGCCCCGTCCCACATAGCGACACACCAGCGATCCCGACAACGATCAGGATCGCTGGTGTGTCGCTACATGATCGCTGCTGAGCTGCCAAACAAGCCGCGATCAGGACAGCGACACTGCGGTTAACGTCGCCTAGTTACCTGCAGTGTACGTTGGATACCAGCCCACTGATGCAGGGAGCTGGTAACCAAGGTACACATCGGGTTTCCAGGCGCTGCGCGACACCTGGAAACCCGATGTGTACCTTGGTTACCAGCTCCCCTGCAGCAGTGCGCTGGTATCCAATGTACACATCGGGTTTCCAGGCACAACCCCGCGCCTGGAAACCCAATGTATACCTTGATTACCAGCAGATCGCTGGTCTTCTGTTTGCCACACGCAGCGATGCGTGCTGGCCAGCAGGAGACCAGAGATCAAAAAAAATTCCAGGACATTCAGCGACGATCAGCGATACCCGGCAGGGGGGCTGATCGTCGCTAAATGTCACACACAGCGATATCGCTGGGGAGATCACTGTTGCGTCACAAAACTAGTGACTCAGCAGCGATCTCGCTTAGTGAGATCGCTGTGTGTGACGGGGGCTTTAGAGAGTAAAGAGATAAGCGATAAGACAGGAAGGACTAAAAGTGCTTAGTGCTTTAAAGAATGAAAAGTAATTCTGACATCTTCATAGTGGCTTAGTTCGGTAGAAAGATGCATAACATTTGTGCTTCTGTGTTCTCTATGAGAAAATTGTCGGGCTACACGTTAGCTGCCAACTTATTTCTGTGAGAGCAATCTGATTGGCAGTCCAAAATCAGACATACAGTACAGACCAAAAGTTTGGACACACCTTCTCATTTAAAGATGTTTCTGTATTTTCATGACTATGAAAATTGTAAATTCACACTGAAGGCATCAAAACTATGTGGAAGTACTGTATATACTTAACAAAAAAATGTGAAACTACTGAAAATTTTTCTTATATTCTAGTGTCTTCAAAGTAGCCCCCTTTGCTTTGATGACTGCTATGCACACTCTTGGCATTCTTTTGATGAGCTTCAAGAGGTAGTCACCGGAAGTGAAAACCATTTCAGGTGACTACCTCTTGAAGCTCATCAAGAGAATGCCAAGAGTGTGCAAAGCCGTCATCAAATCAAAGGGGGCTACTTTGAAGACCCTAGAATATAAGAAATATTTTCAGTAGTTTCACATTTTTTTGTATATACTGTCATTCCACATGTGTTAATTCATAATTTTGATACCTTCAGTGTGAATTTACAATTTTCATAGTCATGAAAATACAGAAACATCTTTAAATGAGGTGTGTCCAAACTTTTGGTCTGTACTGTATGCGATTGACATATCTCTCAACCATCAGTCGGATGGCACTCTCGTACAAATTATACCAGTGTTCCCCAACTCCGGTCCTCAAGTATTTCCTAGTATTGATAATTCCATTACCTGGACAGGCTAGAATTCCATCACCAGTACAATTTTAAGGAAATCCTGAAAACATGACTTGTTGGTGGCTCTTGAGCACCAGAGTTAGGGAACACTGCAGTAGACCACCGGCTGAACCCGTCGATATCCATGAGTTTGGCTGACATTAGTCTAATATGCATGGAGTCCATAAGTTAACAGAAATCCCTCTTGTAAAATTAAAGCTAGAACCACGGCTTCTTCAGGACGGAATTATTTTCTTTTATCCACATCCTTAAAATGATCATACAAGGGAAAAAGAGAGCCGGCTGTGCACAATGCCATGGTCAGCTCCTGCCTTCCTTGCAAGAAGAGGCTAATACAGCAGCTCAAAGAGGGCACAGCAGTGGCTAATAATATATTCAGGTGGTAACAGTGGCTATTAATATATACTCAGGAGGTAAGAGTGGCTAATTTTATTTTCAGGGGGCACATCTACTAATTATATATTCTCGAGAGCAGAGTGTCCAAGTTTATATTTGGTGGGGTGAACATAGTGAGCAATTTTATATTACATGGGGCACAATTATATATTCAGGGGCCACATTGGCTAAATATATATCAGGGGATCCCTAGATCAAATTATATTTTCGAGGGGCACAGTGATTACATTCATATTCAGAGGGCATAGAAGTTAATAATATATTCATCCGAACCCCTGTGACTGAAAGCCCAATGGCTTCCGGGGGAATAAGATTAATTTGTTCCCGGCAGCGTAGCTTTCAGTGCAGGCGCTGGACATCTTCAGAATGCCATTAACCTGTAGATTAACCCCATATCTGCAGGTACATAGTGTTTTTTTAACATGACAGGTTCCCTTTAAAGGCTTAGACTTCCTGATATTTTGTCATGTAATTGTACAATGTGCAGCATTGGTGTTTTCAGTTATTATCCATTTTCTGCACAGTTGCTTAGTCAACCATTTGACTGTATGTTAAAGGAAAATAAGCTAAATTGGACAGACTACATTTGCATATATTATATATAATAATATATTTTTTAAACTTTTCTATATTTTTTTATCAATTTTTCCTGCATGTAGTCAATTAAATTTGTATACAATGTAAATAAGCAATATTTATCTCATCCAGGGGTGGACATACTGCTGATGCAGCTGCACTGAGGCCCTGAGGTGGAGGGGGGCCCCTGCACAGCAGCTAATAACAAGGGCAATCTGGCCTTTTTCTCCAGCCCTGAGGCAATGGGGGCCCCTGGCCAGATTGCCTCCATGTGCAGAGCTGCCTTCAGGAGAAAATGGCAGCAGAGCGGAGCTGCAGGGATCCGTCCTCTTCTTCCTGCCCACGCTTTCTGTCTGACACAGCCATGCGGCTGGATGTCATCAGCTTTCAGCATGCGCCTGTGTCAGAGAGAGAGAAAGCTGCTGGTGATGATGATGCTGCAGCTGCGGGGAAGTGGTGTTACATTTTTTAACAATACATTGGAGAGTGGTACAGAAGGCATTGATGGAGGTGGTGGACAGGATAATGATGGAGGTGGTGAAGAGGGCAATGATGGAGGTGGTGGAGTGGGTAATGATGGAGGTGGTGGGAGAACAATGATGGAGGTGATGGAGAGGGCAATGACTGTGGTGGTGGAGAGGGCAATGATGGAGGTGGTGGAGAGGGCAATGATGGAGGTGGTGGAGAGGATAATGATGGAGGTGGTGGGGAGAACAATGATGTAGGTGGTGGAGAGACAATAATGGAGGTGGTGGGGAGAACAATGATTGTGGTGTTGGAAAGGGTAATAATTGGGGTGATGGGGAGAACAATGATGGAGGTGCTGGAGGAGAATAATGATTGGGGTGGTGGAGAGGGCAATATTGGAGATGGTGGGGAGAACAATGATTGGGGTGGTGGAGAGGGCAATGATGGAGGTGGTGTAGAGGGCAATGATGCAGTGGTGGGATAGAATAATGATTGGGGTGGTAGAGAGGGCAATGATGGAGGTAGTGGGGGAGAGCAATGATTGGGATTGTAGAGAGGACAATGATGAAGGTAGTGGACAGGACAATGTTGAGGTGGTTTGAAGCGCAATGATGGGGTGGTGGGTGAGAACAATGATTGAGGTAAAGGGGAAAAACAATGATTGAGGTCGTGCAGAGGGCAATAATGGGGGTAGTGGAGGAGACAATGATGGATGTGGGGGAGGAGGACAATGAGGGATGTGGGAGATTGGGATTGGAATAAGAGATACTTATAATGGATTTATGAAAAGGGGAAGGGAGAGGAGGACATTAGATATGTATGTAAATTGAATTGGGTGGTGAAAGAGGATGCTAAGCCCCTGATAGTGAACTCATCCATCTCACAATTCATTGCGATGTTATCGGGAACTTAACATTTTTTGGGGAGAGGGGGACATAAGGTGCATAGGACCCATTGTAATGAAATAAAAGGTGGGAGAAGACTGTCAGGGACTTCTAATGAATTGGGAGGTACCTGATAGCAAACTGAGAAATTGTAAAATGAATTGGGTGGTGAAGGAGGATGCTAAGCCCCTGATAGTGAATTCATCCATCTCACAATTCATTGTGATGATATCGGGAACTTAAAATTTATTGAGGAGGGGGGGATAAGGTGCATAGGACCCATTGTAATGAACTAAAGGGTGGGAGAAGATTGTAATGGACTTCTAATGAATTGGGAGGTGCTCAGTACCTGATAGCATCTTTTGCCGCACACCCAAGTTCATTATGATGCTATTAAGTACTTATGCCAAATGGAGAGACACATGTTCAAGATTTGCAGGAGAAAATTCTGTTGCATGTCCCAATGTGTTGGCAGGAAAAGCGCCGCTGTGTAAAACACATTTATTTTTTTTTTGCAACTTTTTTGACATGCTTTTGTTGCTTATTTTCCCCTATTCATTAGTATGGGTGAAATATGCTGCAAGCATTGACATTATTTAGCACATTAGTGGTGATCAGAAATTGCAAGACCCCACACAATGGTATAAAAATATACAAAATATTTTTTAAATAACAATGATGACACAACATAAAAATTGCATAGAAAATAATACAAGGTACAAAAGCATAGAACCAACCCAGGATGTGGAGGGAAATGCCACCATGGCAGAGAAAATAGAAAGAAAGCCAGAAACACAACCGACTAATAAAAAAGAGCCTTTATTAACCAAATGGCATAGTAATAGAAAAACCATGTACAATTAAAATATGAATATAAAATACACTGATATAATGAGGCTGATATCTTTACAGAAACCACTTAAATACGCATAACAATATAATCATATTAGGACCACTCATGGTTTCAATTTGCAATATATAGTGGAAAAACGGCTCATATTAATGAGACCAGGTAAAAGAGGGGCCATAAAGTAATAATACCACGGTGCCAGGTTTACAAAAAAATATAATGGTGTAAAAAATAATATACAAAAAAATAAATAAAAAAATATATAAAGGATAATATATCAGATAGAAATTATATATCCGTGACAAAACATTAGTAGCACATAAGGTTAATAAGCAAATTAAGTAATACAACTGACATATAAATACCGCTGTGCTCAAATAAACTAACAATGTGACATATGGTGCTATGAGTTGCCAACAATGCGGCAAACTAAATGAAATGAATATGGCACACAAGAAAATAAGTATGAACCTGCACCTGTGTAATAATACAACAACCACCAAAATACCTGGGAGCCTGAACAGCCTGACAGTGCCTCACAGAACGCGCCCCGACGCGCGTTTCGGAAAATAAATTCCTTCGTCAAGGTACAAAAGCACAAAAACAAAGAGGGACATTAAACCATAGTGGAAAAAACCTCACCACAGCAGATATAAGACAAAATTCTGAATTGTGTAGTTCCCCTTGGGTAAGGCCCTAGTAGCATGTAATGGGTCACCAACCGCTGATAGGCTTCACTATATAAGCAATTGGTTATTTCTACCAATATCACAATTCTGCCATCACTCCGGTCATGACAATTGTAAAGTGCTGTTGTAAACAATATGCACTGCCATATCCCCAAAATTTGCTTAAAACATATTATGGGCAACCAATGCACTGGGAAATGAAAGCTGAAAAAGGTGGTTATAATAAACCTACCACTTGTTCTGCTGGGAATCCACCTGGACGTCCCTCTGCCCCGACGCGCGTTTCGCACTGCTTCTTCCTGGAGGCGTGAGAGGGCAGGGGGACGCCCGGTTTAAATCAGGCCACAGCCGATGTAATAATCAAGGATGAAGAGAAACCCCTGTGTTAAACACATCTGATGAAATCCGGAGCTCAAAAAATCCATTGGCACTGCAAGGATGAATTACTGCGCCTGCATTTAGCTGCGCAATCACCACTAGCCAATAGAATTAGTCCAAAGCAATCACGTGTCCAAAACACGGAAGGTCCTGTAGGCGCTATAAAGATACATGACAGCGCATGTGCCTAGTCACGTGGTCACACCCATCCAATAAAGGAATGAATACCATCACATGTTCAAAAGGTCCTGTAAGTATTGACACAATATATTAATGCGCATGCGTCAGAAGCCGCAATCTTTTCTTACTAATAGCCAGAATACAATGCCACAAATATGGCTATATTTAAAAGAATTCTATTATTGTAATAAAGTATCAGCGCCTATATATATAGCAACACTTAAGGGTCCTGTCATTGCGAGGGTATATATCGGCGCATGCATGTGTCACATGGTGCTGTTAATCAATAAGAGAGGAGTAAGGCAGTCACGTGTCAAAAATGGCAGGTCCTGTAAGGAATATGTACATCCCCGACACGTATAGACCGCCTAAACAACTCTCAACAGCCCACATGACCCGCACGCGCACTACCCTCTAAATAGCAGGAACTAATAGTCATCATGCAATAGAAGACACCTAAACAACCCAAAACCTATATTTACAATAAAAATAATATAATTATATAACTATGATATATTGACATTATATTGACATTATTCAGATTTTAATCTGCTGGAAATTTGCAAGGAAAAAATATGCAACATGTGCATGAGACTTCAGGAATCTCATTCACATTGCTTGTACTGTAAAACCTTGCATGTTTTCCATGTTCACATAGTCTTACAGTTAATTGGGGAGAGTCACAGACTGAATAATTTATATTATTGAGAGGCGGTTATTATTGGTAATTTGGGCACAGTACTGCTTATCACTATATTTTTAATGGCGGGGTACATTCAGGGGAGAGACACAAGTATGTATACAAAATATGTGACCTTATTATTTTCAGGGCTGCGACTTTCATTGTGACACCATGAGTCGTGGCTGGGCGATGTTGACATGAAGGTCTGACCAGATGGAGAGGAAACAGCAAAAAACGGCTCTAATTACACGATACGTCAGCGGTAAGTGCCTGGATGTAAATATTATTCTGTATCTGCATTGTGTGACGTGGAGTGATAATATTATATGTAAAATCCCTTATTCTACATTCTCACATTTGTTTGATATGTCTGTGTGCTTCCAGATTTTTTTAACGGACGGCACTCAGACTCGTAGAGATTTATAGTTCCACTCACACATCCGTGAATATCACTGATCTGAGAATGAGATCCGTCAGGGTCTGAGAATGTTTAGTTCTTATCCGATTTTGAGGACTAGAATAGGACATGCTCATTGCATATGTAAAAATGCACAGCACGCCGACACTGCACACAGCTACAGAAATGTAGCCTTGTTATGTGTAGCACAGTCCCTTAGCATATAGTGTACTCACTTATTATGTAAAGCACAGTCCCTTAGTATATAATGTGCTCACTTATTATGTATAGCATAGCCCCTTAGTATATAATGTACTCACTTATTATGTATAGCACAGCCCCTTAGTATATAGCATATTTACTTATTATGTATAGCACAGTCCCTTAGTATATAGTGTACTCACTTATTATGTATAGCACAGTCCCTTAGTATATCGTGTACTCATGTATAGTGCTGTCATTAGTTACATAGTTTCCTCATTTATTATGTATAACACCATCCCTTATTGCGCACCATCCTATCTAGTGATATATAATGCTGTCCCTCAGTATATAGCTTCTTCTGTAGCTATGTATACAGCACTGTCTCTTACATAGTGTATTCTTGTTAGTTTTGTTATTCACAGCGCCCTCTTTTATTGCTTAATCCCCTCTTTTGTTAGAATATAACATAATGGCTGATGGAGCAGTTGGTGACCAGGTGGCGAGTCCATCAGCTCCTCCATTAGAAAAGAAGCTTTCCCATGCTCTGTCAGCAGTCATTGCATTATATATCTAACAAGACAGGACGGTAAGTAATAAAGACAGGAGGCGCTATATAATCCAATATGTAAGGGATGGAGCTGTACATAACAAATATGGGACGGCAATATACATAATAAAGGAGACTGTGTAAGATATAAACATGTATGTGTGTGTTATATAGAGTAATTACAAACAGAGTGATCTTTTTCAAGTGTTTATTTCTGTTAATGTTGATGATTTTGGCTTACAGCCAATGAAAACCCAAAAGTCATTATCTCAGTAAATAAGAATAATTAACAAAAAACACCTGCAAAGGCTTACTAAGCGATTAAAAAGGTCCCTTAGTCTGTTTCAGTAGGCTCACAATCATGTGGAAGACTGCTGACTTGACAGATGTCCAGAAGGCAGTCATTGACATATTCCACAAGGAGCGTAAGCCACAAAAGGTTATTGCTAAAGAAGCTGGCTGTTCACAGAGTGCTGTATCCAAGCACATTAATGGAAAGTTGAGTGGAAGGAAAAAGTGTGGTAGAAAAAGGTGCACAAGCAAACGAGATAACAGCAGCCTTGAAAGGATTGTTAAGAAAATGCATTCAAAAATTTGGAGTAGAGTGGACTGCTGCTGGAGTCTTCCTCCTGAAGCATTGGAGGGCACACACTGCTGGTGGCCCTGTGCAAGACAGAGTAAGAACCCCTTGGTATCATCCTCTTATGTTTCTCTAATAATTCACAAATCATTTTTATCTATAAAATTCGTGTGTGATCCCTTGCTGTCCTACCTGTATCCTCTTTTTTGTTTCCTCCCCTGCCCAGGAGCTGTGGCATGATCAGACCATGTCCCTGTATGGTCAGACACAGCCACAGTACACGGAAGGAGCAGATTTATAAGATTATCTCCGCACAGGAACATTATTTGTAAACACATCCAATTGTGGAAATTATTATTATTCAAAGATCTATTGATTAAAATTAACTTTGTGTTAGAGGTCGAGTTCCCGCTTCTGCACAGGGGAATCTCAAGCCATTCCCGCTGGGGTCCCCCATCTGTCTCCGGCCGCATTGGAGTCTCCTCAGCAGAGACATCGGTCCCGGCGTCTTGCACAGCCTAGTACTGTGCAGAGGTTTACTGCTGCCTCTCCAGGTTCTGCTATTGTGGCCAGTACTGGTCAGTGGAGAGCAGACGTCTTTAGGACTAAGTCCTGCGTTTCCCCTTCTGAGCATGCCCAGGGTAAGATCTCTCATTGGAGATCAGGGGTCACATGCTCAGGTACTGCAGCAGCTCCTATTGGTCCGCCAGGAAGGTCCTGAAACTACATGTGTTCTGAACAGTTTCTCATTGGTCCTTTTCTGGCAGGCCCTGTAGTTGTTACTATAAAAGGGTTGTATGGCCATGCGGCCATGCGCTAGTATCAATTGCATTATGTGCTTTGCGCCAGTATGATCATGCACGCATGTGGTTAGGGCTCGGCTGAAATAAGCCCCTAGAATACCAGCACCTCCGGTGAGGAGAATTGTATGCCCGTGGTTAGGGCTTGGCTGAAATAAGCCCCTAGAATACCGGCTTCTCCGGTGAGGAGATTGCTTGATAGCGTGGCTGACTGCATGATCACGGACTGCTATCCGCACAGCAGTTATCTGTGTATCTCTGTGGAGTTAACAGGACACAGTACCTATCTCTGCGTCTTTACCTCAGCGACTCTGTAGTGTAACAGAGTTCACTTATACCGCCATATAGTGCCACAGTATTTATACTTGCGACTCTGTGAAGTAACAGAGTTCGCCTATACCGCCATCTTACTAGCAGCAGGCTCTGCCTGCACGGTGGACCCCGGGCTGTGAACGCACCCACTATTTATATTTATCTCGTGCGTTCCGCAGACCCTAACACTTTGTTCTTAGGAAAACCCTTTAATGACACCATGACATAAGAACATGCGACAAGCCATCGCCAATTCTGGAAAGGAGTGGGTGACTTACGAAGCCAGTGTAGGATCAAAACAGAGCTGTAGAAGCAGGGATAGGTGAGTGTGAAAATGTATTGGTTTTAACCCCTTCGTACCCCATATCAATCACGGAAAATTTGCTACTATTTTGCTGAATTTTTACAAATTTTTACAAATTGAACTCCCAAAAATCAAGAATCTGCAAATGTAAAATGCCAATCAAATTTGATAGGTGTACAATTTGCTCATCTCTAGGCTGTACCTTGCTTCAGTTTAAATTATTTGCTGCTAGGTGTGTTGACGCCAATTAAATATACCTGGCCAATGCTGTAAGGTTAAACCTTCAGATTTTTTTAATTTACTTATTTTCAGAATTTTAATTTAGAAATAATTTGCTATAATTCATGATAAAGTGGAATTTTGCTATTTAGAATCCCCGTGTCGCATGCCTTCCTTCTCAGTTTTCCCTTCACAGTCCTAACTAACATTGGATTTGGAAGCAATTACTTTACTCTTGCTCGTTGTGTGATATTTCCATCTCTTACGGCTGGAACAGTTTTAAATATCACAAATATTTATGCTACATTTCAGTAAACAGCTTCGTTGTCCAGGTGAAGGATTCTGACGACCCCCCTGCAGCGAGGATCACATGACTTGTGTACAGACTCCTTCTTGCTTTAAATGTCGTCTTACCTCATCGATGGCTAACATAACATTTTCCCTGGTAACCATCAAAATATTGATTTCAGGAGAAATTACTAATATGACATCGCCACCTTTGACACTTGTCACTCCGGCTGAAAAATAAATGTTTATGGTAGGGCTGAATACTTCTTTCCCTCAACGACAAAATCATGGGGAGTTTTCTCAATGTTCCAATATTTACAAATAGATTTGAATGCAAGTTACCATCATTTTTTGTCAAAAAAGAAATATGAAAAAAAATGAATGTCAATAAAAAGATCCTTGTCTAATTAAGGAATAACATGCATATAAATTTATTGCATCAAACCAGCTTTCAGGGTGGTGCGGTGATCTAAGGCTACGTTTACACTTGAATTGTGCCTTCTGTTCCTAACTGAAGCTGTAAATGTAAGCCCCTTGTACGATGGATATCAATGGTTTTTGGCTGGTTTCACATTTGCAGATGGAGGTGCTGCGGAGGGCTACATACTTCTTCCGTGAAGCTCCGTCCACCACCGCACCTCCTCCGGTCAGCTCTATGTCTGCTTGCGGCCTGCGTACCTATATTTAACATTGGGTACACAGGCCGTGCAGATGTATGCGGATGCCGCAGCATGCATCGTTTTGACGGTGTGGCGACCTGCGCCGAACGCAACATGTTGCATTTTGTTGCGGTCGCCGCACTGTCAAAACGAGGCATGCGACGGCATCCGCATACATCTGCACGGCCTGTGTACCCAATGTTAAATATAGGTACGCAGGCCGCATGCAGGCCGCAAGCAGACATAGGCGGAGCTGACCGGAGGAAGTCTGCAGCACCTCCATCCGCACATGTGAAACTAGCCTTAGTAAGACCCTGGTCCGTTTTAGTGTCTGTCAATATGGTGGGAAGAAAAGTTTGCATGCACCAGATACACGGACACAATCTATGACCATAGGAGCTATAGTGAACTGCATAGATATAACAATGGATGTTGTGATATCTTGGACTTTGCAAAGGCATTTGATACTGTACCACATATGCGCTATTCTTTTTGATTTTGTAATTTTGTTTATTTAATAAAATGATCAAATATATAAAATAACTCTTGACCTCTTTTTCTTGCTTTAGTTTAGCATTTGTGGGTGGTTTGTGTGTTTCCTATGTACCACATGACAGCCTTATACTGAAGCTACAGAAACAAGGACTGGGGGAAACTATATGCAGATGGGTAAGGAATTGTCTAAATGACAGGAAACAAAGAGTCGTCATAAATGGTACCTTCTTTAAATAGGATATAGTCAGCAGAGGGCACACAATGTTAGTCCAGGTGAAGAGATTTAATGTGATCCAAAAGGAAAAAAACATACAGTTGCCAATGCCTTATGCATTTTCCTTTTGGATCACATTAAATCTCTTCACCTCGACTAACATTGTGTGCCAAGTTGTTTACACAAGATTGAATGGTTTGGGAACCTACTTGTGCACCAGTTCTGCTAATGATTTATTACCATTATAGTCAGCAGTGGGGACTGCAGGGATCTGTGCTAGAATCGATTCTTTTTAACCTCTTTAGTAGTGTTGATCATTCCGATACCGCAAGTATCGGGTATCGGCCGATATTCGCTGTATCGGAATTCCGATACTTAGTTCCGATATTTTTCCAATATCGTATACCGGAATCGGAAGTTCCCATAATTCTTTGAGAGGCAATGTGATTTTAGTCAGCCAATGAGGAATCTTATGAAGTGTGGGCACATCCTGTAATGCTGCGGTCATCTTAACTAATGGCATGGCTGTGATTAGCTGCTGAAATGATGTCAGAATGCACTATAAAAGGCGCCGCCGCCATTTTAGCGTCACTGTGCTGTGAACTCAGTTAGGGACAGAACGCTGTTCTGCTGACTTTGAGGGACAGTTAGACATTGCGATTTTGTGTACTGTACTTTAGGCAGGCTAGCACCAACCGCTGTGTAAAGCTTCCTTTTGCCAGTGTTGTTTTAACAGCTCTGTGCAAGGTGTGTGTGTGAGAGTGCAGGTGACGCTGCAGTTTGCTCTGCATCCAACGCTGTTTGTAGGCATCTGCACGTGTCACTCACTGACTCTTTTTTTTATTTTATTTTGTGGAATTGGTGCAGCTCCATTATATTTGAAAAAAATCTAATCTATTAGTGTGACGCGCTTCCATCCGTATACAATACATTGGTTGCAAACACTATAGAAGTACAGAAAGGAGCCTTTCACAGATAGTGAACAGTTGTGTTTCAGTGTTCACTGCAGTCTGTGAGGTTTTGATTTTTTGAGTGCAGATCACGCTCCAGTTAGTTCTTCAACCACTGCTGGTTGTAGTCTGCTGAGCGTGTGTCACTGCCTCATCCTTCACATTTTTCTCTAATTGGTGCTTCTCCATTATATTTGAAAAAAATCGAATCTATTAGTGTGACGCGCTTCCATCCGTATACAATACATTGGTTGCAAACACTATAGAAGTACACAAAGGGGCCTTTCACAACTACTGAACAGTTGTCTGCAGTGTTCACTGTAGTCTGTGAGCTTTTCATTTTTTGAGTGCAGATTACGCTCCAGTTAGTTCTTCAACCACTGCTGGTTGTAGTCTGCTGAGAGTGTGTCACTGCCTCATCCTTCACATTTTTCTCTAATTGGTGCTGCTCCATTATATTTGAAAAAAATCTAATCTATTAGTGTGACGCGCTTCCATCCGTATACAATACATTGGTTGCAAACACTATAGAAGTACACAAAGGGGCCTTTCACAGCTACTGAACAGTTGTCTGCAGTGTTCACTGTAGTCTGTGAGCTTTTCATTTTTTGAGTGCAGATTACGCTCCAGTTAGTTCTTCAACCACTGCTGGTTGTAGTCTGCTGAGCGTGTGTCACTGCCTCATCCTTCACATCTTTCTCTAATTGGTGCTGCTCCATTATATTTGAAAAAAATCTAATCTATTAGTGTGACGCGCTTCCATCCGTATACAATACATTGGTTGCAAACACTATAGAAGTACACAAAGGGGCCTTTCACAGCTACTGAACAGTTGTCTGCAGTGTTCACTGCAGTCTCTGAGGAATAACCACACTTAGGCCTTATAACTTTTCTGACTTTCTTTATCAATCTACCAAGATGAAGAAGGCAGGGAGTAAGGCACGTGGTCGTGGCCGTGGAGTTTCAGCAGGGAGAGGACGTGGGGATTCTGTGGCTGCTGCCGCACCCAGTGACACAGCATCCACCAGTTTTCCCGTGAGCGGTCCTTTATGCGCACTTTTGTAGGAGCTCAGCGTACCCCCCTGCTGCGGGAAGAACAAATTGAAGCCGTTGTTGGTTGGATGGCAGCCAATGCATCGACTTCAATTGCTTCCACCTCCTCTCAGGACCACAGCACTGTTGAACAACCATCTGTCTCTTCACCGCCTGCCAAATTACCCAGGCAGTCAGAGAGCTCTGTAAAGGAGCCATCTGAGTCTCTGCTTCTGTTCTCAGAATCTGTTGGCTTGCAAACAGGGGCCCAGCCAAGCAGCATTCTGGAATGTGAAGAAGAGGCAGTATGCAGTGATGCGCAACAGCTGTGTCTCTCTGAATCTGAAGAGGCGGGTGAGCCAGTGCCGATGGTCAGCACACCGCAGAACGCATCTGATGATGATGAGACTCAGGTGCCAGTTTCTGTTGAGCATGGTGCTGGCCAGACCACCCAACAGCAGCAGGTGTTGGAAGAGGGTAGTGGAGATGATGAGGTCCAAGACCCAACATGGCGTGAGGAACAGGAAGGTGGTGGTAGCAGCTCTGAGGAAGAGATTGCCCCAACGGTCCAAACAGTAGGGAGAGTTAGGCTGCAGACTCGGTTGCCTGTAGCCTCCAGTTTGGCACCCGTTCGTAGCAGTTCTCTTCCAACAGCCAAAACGGGCGCTCCCAGGACTTGCACTGCGTGGTCCTTTTTTGACACACTTGCAGATGATATTTGCTATGTCAAATGCAAGCTGTGTAATCAAAAAGTAAAAAGAGGTAAAAGTGTCAGTAACCTTAATACCACAAATATGTGGAAACATGTGCGGTCAAAGCACGTGGTTGAGTTACAAAGACACACTGGAGATGTAGGCCAACCTACAGCAGCACCTACATCTTCAGCTCGTGTTGGAGCCTCTTCCTCCAGCTCACACACAGCTGGTTCGGCTTCCTCACAGGATCGCCATGGAAGAACCGCTGTCACTGTTGTCCAGAGACCCAGTGTTATTCCACCCACAGCTGCAAGTTCCCTGTCATCCTCACACTCCCAGGCCACAAAACAGCCATCGGTAGCACAGGCATGGGATAAAAGACGGCCATACTCGGCAAACCATCCACGAGCACAGGCTCTGAATGCTGGCATTGCAAAACTCCTGTCCCTTGAAATGCTGTCATTCAGGCTGGTGGAGACTGACAGTTTCCGTAACTTAATGGCATTGGCAGTCCCACAATACAATGTGCCCAGCCGATTTTATTTCAGCAGGCAAGCCGTCCCTGGTCTGCAAAAGCATGTTGAGGGAAAAATTAAACATGCGCTACTAAACGCCGTCAGTAGCAAGGTCCACCTGACCACCGATGCGTGGACCAGTACCCATGGCCAGGGACGATACCTTTCCTTCACTGCCCATTGGGTCAATGTTGTGGAGCCGGGTACAGATCTTGCGAGTGGCGCTGTACGTGTTCTGCCAACTCCAAGGATTGCAGGAATCAAGTCTGTCCACATTGACTCCTCCTCCTACTCCAGTTCCTCAGAATCATCGCTGCAGGAGCCGTCACGGTCTACCTCCACATGGACCCGTGAACGCTTACCTGATGCGACCGATATGAGCACAGCCGTGGCCAAACGTCAACAGGCCGTCCTGAAATTAATTTCCATGGGGAATCGAAGCCACACAGCGCAGGAGCTCTGGAATGCCATCAAGCAGGAGAGCGACGTGTGGTTTTTGCCAGCGAATCTCCAGCCAGGCTTGGTAGTGTGTGACAATGGCCGAAATCTGGTGGCAGCTCTGGGCCTTGGCAACCTCACTCACATACCATGTCTGGCACATGTGCTCAAGTTGGTCATGCAGAGTTTTTTGAGGGACTATCCGGATCTTGATGCACTGCTGCACAAGGTCCGCCTAGAGTGCACTCACTTGCGACGTTCCAGCATGGCCAGATCGCGCATTGCAGCTCTGCAACGCAGATTTCGCCTTCCTGAACATCGCATCATATGTGACGTACCCACCAGGTGTAATTCCACGTTACATATGTTGGAGCGGTTGTGTGAGAGCAGCAGCCAGCAGTAATGGAGTATCAGCTGCATCAGGCGCAATCAACTCGCAATTTGCGCCGTTCACACTTCACCACTACTGAGTGGGCCTCTATGAAGGACATGTGCCACGTTTTGCGTGCGTTTGATGAGTCAACGCGGATGGCGAGTGCAGATGATGCACTAGTCAGCCTGACTGTCCCCCTTATCTGCCTGCTTCAAAAAACACTGCAAGCACTAAGGGATGAGGTTTTGGAAGAGGTGGAGGATGAGGAGTCACAAATTCCATCACCTTCTGGACAGTCAGCGCAACGTGGTTCCTCACAAAGGGCTGGGCAGGGCTCACTTTGTGAGGAGGATGAGGAGGAGTCAATGGAGGAGGAAGACATCGCTCCAGAGGGAGGTACACAACGCTCTAGTCAGTATGTAGAGCGAGGGTGGGGTGATGCAGAGCAGGCAGAGATGACGCCTCTTGCAGGGGACAGCGTTTCTTGGCCAGTTGGGAGTCTGCAGCACATGGTTGATCTCATGCTGCAGTGCCTGAGAAACGACCGCCGCATCGCCCACATTCTCACCACGTCTGATTATTGGGTGTACACCCTCCTAGACCCTCGCTACCGGGACAACTTACAAAGCCTCATCACACCGTTGAACCGGGAGCGTAAAATGCGGGAGTACCAAGACACACTGGTGCAATCCATAATGTTCTCCATTCCAGCCGAGAGCACTGCTGCTGCTACTGCTTTACAAAGCAGCTCTGTGCGTCGAGGCAGTGGAGACAGCTCTGCAACAAGAGGGAGCACAAGCAGCGCCTCTGCACAGGGCAAGACCAGTATGTTCCAAATGTGGCGAAGTTTTGTGGCAGCGCCACAAATGTCTACACCATCCGAGACGGCTCCAGTCAGCAGGAGGCAACGTTTCCGTAAGATGGTGACAGACTACATGTCTTTCCCTCTCAGTGTACTCCCAGATGGCTCTTCCCCATTCAAGTTTTGGGTCTCTAAGCTGGATACATGGCCAGAGCTTAGCCAGTATGCATTGGAGGTGCTGGCTTGCCCTGCTGCCAGTGTATTATCGGAGCGCGTCTTTAGTGCTGCAGGTGGTGTACTAACAGACCGTCGCATGCGACTATCCTCCGATAATGTAGACCGGCTTACTTTTCTGAAAATGAACAAGGCATGGATCTCGCCAGAATTTGTCTGTCCGTTTTCAGATTAAATAACTGGTTCGCAACGTTATCCATGTCTCCTGTTATGTTCATCTTTCTACCACCTGAACTCTACTCCCTGGGCTACAACACTGCCAGTTGCTGCTCAGAAGTGTCGTGTCCACAGACCAATACACAAGCTATAGTGTTAGTGGGGTTCAGTAACGCCAGCTGTTCCCCTGCTTTGTGTCCGGCAAGAAGTCTCCTGTTCCCTACACATGCACAGAAAAACCCATGTCGAACATGCTCCAAATAGGGAAGAGCCGTCACCCTGATTGTTATGCTTAAAATAGGAAATTGTGAAGTTTTCCAGGCCTAGAATGATAAATTTTTATGACAAATATGGACAAATAATAATTTGTCATCACAGCGCATATCTGCACATGTCTATTAGAAATGGTAACAAAAACTAAAACATAGTCTTCACTTTTTGAAATTAATGCATAAAAGTACATTTCATACTTATCAATTAATGCTTTTTAAGGAACTTTATCTGTACCTGTAAGATAATGCAGTCAATGGATGTACGAATCATAAAATCCTCATCATCATCATCACGAGTTTTATTTATGACAGACATTATAAAATACACATACTGATGCCAACTGTAACTTCACACACCATATATGAAATGGCCAGCATCTAAACCTGGTAATAATGTGCAATAATAAATTATTACATCTAGAAAGTGCATCATGCATACTGACAATAGGTAGTTATACCTGCAAGTGCTGTTGAAACAACCACAACAGATATAAATTAATAATGGTATATAGGTATCACAGTGCATAGTTACTCATGGACAATGTCGATGTAATACTGTACCTCAATAAAGTCAGCGTCAACCATTATGCTTGTTAGTCTTGTAGATTGTTAAAGAGGGAACGGTCTTTTTTTGTTGGTCATAGGTGGAGTATTAGACAGTAAATGATTACTGCTGTCGTATTTTTGGCGTCCCTATGGCGCAATAACGCTGCGTAACGTCACATTTTATAGAGTCATCTAATTGACACACGCTACCCTACCCTACGCGTGACAGTAGGAAGGTAGTGTTGACGGATAAAGCCTTGCGCAACCAGACATGCTTTTACCCTCTTCAACACTGTACAAGCAAAAAATGCATGATTGCAGCCGCAGACTTTATTGACGTACAGTATAACATCGCCATTACCCATCAGAGGCTGTCCACTGTCTGATACAGACATAGAATATACCTTTGCTATCCGTAGCCTTTGTTTCACCTACACTTGCAGGCACACACTTAAATTGTGACAATGCATTATGTTTTTTTAAATGGTTATTTTTTATCATACATTATTGTGTCATCACATTGATGAGTCCATGCTGGACATGTCATACATGCTGTACAAAGTAACGATTTTATTAACTTAAATAATTGAAATGTCTGTGACTGTCACATCTAAATTGCAATGATGATGATGATGAGTGACTATTACAAAATCCATTGTCTTCACTATGTTATGGTTTAACATAGCGTTCCTTAAGCATTATTCATAAATACAAAAATGGACTTTTATTCTTAAATTTACAACACTATATTTTGTAACCAATTTTTTGGGTGGTGTGTTGTTCCATTTCTTGTTGGCATGTGCATATATGCGTTTATATTTGCAGTGTCTTTATTTTTATTCTTGAAGTTAGGAAACATGTGTATCTTCGTACCGTGTTAGCCAGTAGATAGAAAAATATTTAGACTTGAGAGTCCGCAGTGGTTGATACCTTTTAATGGATAACTGAAAAGATGGTAACAAATTGCAAGCTTTCGAGGCTACTCACGTCTCTTCATCAGGCAAAGACTAAAACAAAAAATGAAGCATCACATATTTCTATACACAACAGGACACAGGAATAGTGCAATAGGTAAGACAAGTAAGTGACGTGTAGCAGAACTGTCATTATCACAGAGGGATGAACATAAATATTGGAACAGTTCCTAGATAAGGATAGAAAGTTTTATTGCCCTCTGATTGGGGTCTGGTTTTGTGTTTTCATGCCCCTGGAAGGGCAGAGACGCAGATTCCTTAATTGATATAGAATGACATAAATCCGTGTGATCTATTCATTCCATCACTAACAGTGTCAAAGGTCATGATGAGCTTATATTCTGAAACCTTTGTATCTTTCTCATATTTGAAGTTATATTTTAATACCAGTAATTCCATATCCATCATGCTATGACCGGGCATACAAAAGTGTTTTGCCACAGGTAAATCCATTATTTTTTCTCTTATTGTGTGGCGCTGATAATTCATCCTTGTTCTCATTTTTTGGCCGGTCTCCCCTCACTTGTCCCTCCCTCACTTGTCTTACCTATTCCTGTGTCCTGTTGTGTGTAGAAATATGTGATTCTTCATTTTTTGTTTTAGTCTTAGCCTGATGAAGAGACCTGAGTAGTGTAGAGCGATACTGCTCGATATCTAAAAATATCGTATCGAAATGGTATCGCCGATATCACTAAATATCGTCGATATCCGATTCTGATACCGGAAGTCCCATGTAAGTCTATGGGAACAAAATATCGCAACAAAAAAAACCCTTTCTTTCGTTGTAAACACAAAATATACACACATAGAATACATATATATATATATATATATATATATATATATACATGTCATTGTGACATATATATATATATACATATATTTATAGTTTATACACTTCTACATAGTAAAATAGACTCTGATTCAATTGCCGGGTAAAGCCGTGACATACCCCATAGAAGTCGACGGGCTCGGTGCCGAGTACCCCCAAAACCTCTGGCTCTGTGCGACTCAACTTGGGCGTCACAAACAGGATTCTGTAGCTCGCTATAAGCGAGTCCTGTGTGCCTGAATTGAACTGGTTTTGTGCTTGAGAATTGCTAAAATCATCAGAGAATGTATTTGCCATTTTTCAGCCATATCTGCGTCACGACGAGGCACTGGTGAAGAAGAAGGGCGTGCTCTTCGTGGGTGTACACTCACTCAGTGGTGCGAAAACGATGGCCGACCACTGTAAATGGTACTGCAATGTAACATCGTGCCCCACAGCTCTTCAGTTCCGCCTCCTCATCCTCCTCAGTGTGCGGAAACTAACACGAAGGTCCCGCCTCCCTACAAAAGAGGGGCCCTCTCCAGATGCTAATGACACATGTGACTTGGCAGAGATGGCTAATGGACACGAGCAGAAGTGTGAAGGGATGGAGCAGTCAGAGCTCTCCCCCCACGGAAGCGACCCGATCGCCACGGAACCACCGTTGGGCACCCGGCCTGGAAACCCTCCTACGCTGCAAGAAGCGGAGGATACCCTAAGAGGCCTGGCCCGGCACCGGGAGGAGGTCGCCAGGATGGAAGCCAGCTGGCGTGCCCTAAAACTAAACTTGGAGCGGCGCCAATCCCTCTTACCTGAAGTGTCTGTACCGGAAGGTGAGGCACCCGTTCTAGTAGAGGAGCCCTTGCAATGTGATCCGGTTGACGTTGTCGCAGTGGAGGCACCCGTTCCTGGAAAAAACTCTGCACCGGCAGCACCCCAGATCCCGCTGTCTGCCCCCGTCGCTGAGACAGAAGAAGCGACACCCGTCCTCATGGAGGAGGCCGCGCAGGCACCAGAGGTCTACCTGCCTGTACCGGAGCCCCGACTGTCATCTGTTCCAGAGCCGGCTGCTTCCTCCGCAGGTGAGCGCCGCCAGGACTGGGGGGCGCCAGGAGAGCTGCCGCAAACCGGATACTGTAAGCTGCAGTTTGATGGTGGAGACATGGAGCTGCTGGTGGAGGAGAATTTCAACCGGCGTCAGGAGGAAGAGTGGAGACGTTGGGAGCGGGAAGCAGAGCGACAAAGGGAGCAGCGAGAAACCCAAAAGCTTCGCCAACGTCAGCTGGAGAAGGACCGGGCAGATAAGGACCGGATGAGAAAAGATAAAGGAACCCTGTGGGAGCCGCGGCGTAAGGGTGCAGTACGGAGCTTTAAATTGAAAGGTGGTTGGGGCTTCATCCAGGAGCCTGGACTTTATTTAGAAGTCTTTGTGACCCGGCGGGACGTGGAGACTCACCTCCCAGAAGGACACCCGGGGAGGGACCTGTTGCCAGGAGACTTGGTGACTTACACCCGACACTGGGGTTACAATGGATGGTACGCCCTAAATGTTACCAGGTGCGACCCCTACTCCCCAGAGTGTCAGGAACCTGTGAGACCCTCGGAGCCTTCAGCCTCCCACATCCAGGCCTCTGCAAAAGTGCCCACCCCACGCCGTAAATCTCCCCAGCCTCCCTCAGTGGTCTCCTCAGCAGCCCCAGCTATGGACATGATAAGTATAGCTGGCCCGTACCCGGCGCCTGTTAGGCCCCCTGGGGTTCGTTCAGTCCGGGACATAGGGTTCCAGACCCGGAGGGAGATGAAAGAGGTGGCCACACAGACCCAGATAGCGGGTCACGACTTGACTGTACAGGCCACACGACGTCATCAGGTCCTGGTGGTCCTTGGTGCCTCGGATGTTTGGCAAGCATCAGAAGAGTACCAGGTGGTACCTGGAACACCCCTGCCAAAGAATTATAAATAACCCGGACAGGGTCCCTGTATGTAAATAGTTAAATTGTTGATGTACCCGGATGGGTGAATGTTCATAAAAAAGTTTTTTAATTTAATAAAAAAAAAAAAAACACAGTTTTCATTACTTTTATTACAGTCTCATCATGCGACGCCATCGATCTCCTGTAAAAAAATGAAAAAAAAAAAAAAAAAGTATACCACCTGACCGACGCAGTCCATAGTAACGAGTGTCCCACGACGATCCAGCTCTGCTACATCAGAATGACAGGCAGAGCCTGTCATCCCGGCGCAGCACAGCTGATTACCTGCTTCCCCGGCGGTGACGTCATCGGACTGGTTTACGGCCGGGATTACCCTGCAGTCACTGCAGTTATCGCGAAAAACTGCATGTGACCGCCAGGGAGAAGATAATGGCGGCCATCAAGCAGTCCATGACGTGACCGCCGGAGATCTTCTGCCAGGTAAGTGCCGCTGACTCCTGACAGACCCGACCGATGGTCACTCACAGTGACAGTGACAAATCCGATTCCGGTATTCGATATGACGAAAATATCGGTATTCGGAATCGAAAGGCCGATACAGCTAATATCGGCCGATACCCGATATTTGCAGTATCGTATCGCTCAACACTAGACCTGAGTAGTCTCGAAAGCTTGGAATTTGTTACCATATTTTCAGTTAGCCATTAAACGGTATCAACCACAGAGGACTCTCAAGTATAAATATTTTTCTATTCTTGGAATTGAAATTCATCATTTTATTGTCCTAGTAAAACTTCATTTATTCTTGTTTGAAGTACATACATTTGCAATGGCCACGTAACAAGGCAATAACTCAATATTTTATGCCTACACCCTCCTTGACCCTGGGCTTCAACACCGCCAGTTGCTGCTCAGAAGTGTTAGATGCACAGATGAAAACAATCGCTGATGTGTTTGTGGGGTTCAGTAACGCCTGCTGTTCCCCTGCTGTGTGTCTGGCAAAAATTACTGCTGCTAACTACAACTTCAACTTCAAACATCTCATACTAGGCCTCTGCCTACACCCTCCTTGACCCTGGGCTTCAACACCGCCAGTTGCTGCTCAGAAGTGTTAGATGCACAGATGAAAACAATCGCTGATGTGTTTGTGGGGTTCAGTAACGCCTGCTGTTCCCCTGCTGTGTCTGGCAAAAATTACTGCTGCTAACTACAACTTCAACTTCAAACATCTCATACTAGGCCTCTGCCTACACCCTCCTTGACCCTGGGCTTCAACACCGCCAGTTGCTGCTCAGAAGTGTTAGATGCACAGATGAAAACAATCGCTGATGTGTTTGTGGGGTTCAGTAACGCCTGCTGTTCCCCTGCTGTGTGTCTGGCAAAAATTACTGCTGCTAACTACAACTTCAACTTCAAACATCTCGTACTAGGCCTCTGCCTACACCCTCCTTGACCCTGGGCTTCAACACCGCCAGTTGCTGCTCAGAAGTGTTAGATGCACAGATGAAAACAATCGCTGATGTGTTTTTGGGGTTCAGTAACGCCTGCTGTTCCCCTGCTGTGTGTCCGGCAAAAATTACTGCTAGCTACCTAATCATGGTGAAAAAAACATGACATGTCAAAGTGTCTAGTGCTACACATAGATATGAGGCTACACCCTGATTTCTAAGCTGTAAACATTTGAAACGTCAACTTAAAAACCA
This sequence comes from Oophaga sylvatica, assembly GCA_033576555.1. Lineage (NCBI taxonomy): Eukaryota > Metazoa > Chordata > Amphibia > Anura > Dendrobatidae > Oophaga > Oophaga sylvatica. The sequence goes on from JARQOD010000005.1 coordinate 343,568,219, forward strand.
TAAAATGATTAGTCTTTGTCACAAATCTGTAACAAAATAATTGTGACATATTATTACAGATATGCACATGTCGAAAACAAATGCAAACACAAAAGCCTACTTATGCTATAAGATACTGATGGTCAACCTTGTCACTCCATAGCTTAGACAAATCCAACTCACATCATGACTCAAATGCTGCAATGTTGGAAGTGCATAATGTGGGTTGAACTTTGACAACTGCTGCAGTGCAAAGGTTATACTTCAGTGTTCTTGCCTTTTAAATAAAAGCATACAAGTAAATATAATAATCCAATGTTGATTAAGGGACGTGATGTACACCTGTAATATTGTGCAAACAATGCATGTAGGAATAGTCCTCTTCAACATTACTTATATTTGTGTCATTTTAAAAAATACATATTTAATTAGAAAGTTAACAGCCCATATCATAAAGGTCCTTCATGTAAACATGATAATCGCTAACAAAAATCATGCATTACCTTGGTAAAGTCAATAGTGCATAGTCACAATAGCAAAATATATACCTGTAAGTGGTGCTGAAAGAACGACAACTGATAGAATAGGTGAATGATATCTATTTATCAGACTGAATAGCGACACCTGTACAATGTCGATATAATACTGTACCTTAACAAAACAGCTGTGTCACACCTCACACTCGTTTTTCTTGTAGCTTGTTATGTAATAGGGCACATGCGTGTATGTTTCATCATAGATGCATGTTTACTGAGTAAAGCAGTCATGACAACGCCTTTGTGTTGTCGGTACGCTTGCGATGATGAACGATGCGCACCGTGAATTTAGTCTGCGTCATAAGACGTACAGACGCTCCAATACCCAACGCGTCACAGCAGGAAGCCAGTCTGTGCGTCCAAACAAAGGCGCAACCATACATGCACGTAACCTTTTATAAAGCTATATAAAAAAAAGGATGTAGTAGTAACGCACACTTTATTGAGGTACAGTATTACATCGCCATTCACCATCTGTGGCTATGCAGTCTCATCTATATATACCTTATCTATCCGTTGTCATGCTTGCAAGTCCACAGTCAGGCATAAATATCTGTTTTCACTCTGCACTATGCACTTTTTAAATTTTTTGTTTGTTAATATAAATGATTGGCACATATTATCAGTATTACATGATGGAAATTTTAGATATTTGTAAAAAAATTTTAGTGATATTATTCACCAAATGTAAAGTTTTATGAATGTCAAAGATAACTTGTAATGCTGATTATGTTTTTAAGTCAGCCATTCATTGTCTACACAATAAAAATGGTGTACATACTGTTACTTAGCCATCATTAATGGATTCTGATATGTACTTGTATGCTTTTATTTTAAACCGTATAGCAGATTATTTAACCCATTTTAATTGTGGTTTGCATTGCTTTTCAACATGTTAATGTATGCGTTTATGTTTGTAAATTATTAATTTACATATATTTTTTTAAGTAAATCATCATCTTATGTTACTAAAGGTTATATTTCTCTTGTTTGGAGTATAGACATTTTTAATTGACACGTAACAAGGAAAATACTTGATATAGTATTTAAACATCCTCCTTGACCCTGGGCTCCAACACCGCCAGTTGTTGCTCGGAAGTGCTGTTAGGACAGTCAACACTTGCTCCTGTGTTACTGGGGTTCAGTAATGTCAGCTGTTCCCCTGCTGTGTGTACGGCAAAAAGTCCTGCTGCCTCCACCATGTTCTCTTCTCATCCCTGGGCTTCAACACCGCCAGTTGTTGCTCGGAAGTGTCATTGGCATGGGTACTCACTCCTGCCCAGACTGGTTACAGCACGCCATCTGTTTCCTGTCAGTGTAAACGTCACTTAGCCTCCAATAAGTTGTCCTGTCGTGTTGCGGTCGGGTTAGCCGACTCTATGGTGCTTGGAGTTTAGGTGCTTCCTATGTGTGCTGCGGGATATGCAAATAAAGGCTGTTTCCATTGTGACAATAGGACAATCACCCACTGTAGTACTGTGGGATTCGGTAACTGCGGCCGGCTCGCGGCCTGTCAACTTAAATTTCCATGGGTACCTTCTGCTACCCGTCCGGGTTCCAGTACCGTCAGCTGGTTCTCCGCAGTACCTTTGGCCTAGGTGCCTCCATCTCGGTATCCGAGTTCCAGCAACGTCTGCTGGTCCTTGGTAGTGCTTTGGAGCACAGGTACCTCCTGCTTAGTAACCGTGTCCCAGTAACGTCAGCTGGTCCTCGGTTGTGCCATTGGCTCTTTTCCTTCTGCTGCCCTCCGGGTTCCAGCACAGTCAGCTGGTCCTCGTTACTTGCATTGGCTCTTGTACCTTCTGCTACATTTACAAATTGAAGATTTTTTCAATGCTTTTTTGGGTAATCACTCTGGATCTCCAACAATGAAGACGACGACCCTGATGACCACCCCGAAGAAGATGACGACCACAAGGACGACGAGCATCAAGCCAACCAGCGTAAACACCATCACAAAGAAGAAATAAAAGATTACCAAACAGGACTAAGAAGGTTAAGACAAACTACAAGATACAGAACAAGAGACTGTCACGCTGTCTAATGATATGTATACAATGTCAGTAAACTATTAATACAGGAACAACACTCTATACAGCAACTAGTATAGCAACATCAGCATGTAAGTATAGAATAGATTTACCTGACACGATATCTGCTGAACTCAGGGTTAATCTTGAGGACTTGATGAGCTGAAACAGGAAAGAGGTGGACCGGGATCTAACCTGACCCTAAACTGGGGTCCTAACTAATCCCTCACCTTGGAGGTACTGATAATGGTTCAGAGGTCCAAGTCTCCAACCTAACCCTGTCTCCTATCAGACCCTGAACCCTGTAATCAGTCCTAAGAAGGATCCTGACTACCACCAAAGGGATATGGGCTGATCTCAGCTAAATACACAGATTAGACATATAAGACAGACAGGATAACACTCGCTTGCATACACACTCAAACACCAAAGGAACATAAATGGTCTGGGAAATAAACTCTAACCAAGTTGAGCTTAGAACAACTAAGGAGCTCACAACTAAAGTCTATACAGATTCATTCCTATCTGTGGTCTGCATGAAGGTTTCACGGGCAACTCCCCAAGCAGACAACCAGGAATTTAAAGGAAACCAATCAACAAATAATCAATTGCAGCCGGGAGAAACTGCACCCAGTCCCAGAACCGAGCACAGACAGAATTAACTCCCTAGCTGCCAAACACAAAGAAACAGCAGCTCAGCTGTGAGAAGTCAAAATGTGCAACCGCGACGATCTTCGTGGCAATGCACACATGACAGTACCCCCCCTTCTACGAGGGGCCTCCGGACCCTCAGGGCCAGGCCTGCCCGGGTGAGTTCTGTGGAAGGTCCGAACCAAACGATCTGCGTTAACATCAGACGCAGGGACCCACGTCCTCTCCTCTGGACCATACCCCTTCCAATGCACCAAGTACTGAAGGGACCGACGATTCAGACGTGAGTCAATGATCTTTGATACTTGAAATTCCAAGTTACCATTGACCAACACAGGAGGAGGAGGTAGAGGTGACGGTATGACTGGTGCCACATACCTTTTAAGTAATGACTTGTGGAACACATTATGAATTTTAAACGTAGGAGGGAGGTCCAGACGAAATGCCACAGGATTAATTATGGAACTGATCCTGTACGGCCCGATGAATCTGGGACCCAGTTTCCAGGAGGGCACTTTAAGTTTTATATTCCTGGTAGACAACCATACCAGATCGTTCACATTCAGATCTGGACCAGAAACTCTCCTCCTATCAGCCATACGTTTGTAACGGTTCCCCATCACACTCAGATTATTCAATACACCTCTCCACACAGAAGCAAGTGACGACGAGAAACGCTCCTCCTCAGGAACCCCAGAAGGGCCCCCCCCATTGAAAGTACAAAACTGGGGATGGAAACCATATGCCCCAAAAAACGGGGACTTACCAGTGGACTCGCTCCGCCTGTTGTTAAGAGCGAACTCTGCCAGAGGCAAGAAAGAAGACCAGTCCTCTTGGTTCTCTGAGACAAAACACCGGAGATATGTCTCTAAGCTCTGATTCAGACGCTCTGTCTGACCATTGGTCTGCGGATGAAAAGCCGAGGAAAATGACAATTGCATCCCCCGACGTAAACAAAATGCCCTCCAAAATTTGGACACAAACTGAGACCCCCTATCTGACACCACATCAGAAGGCAACCCATGAAGTCTAACGATCTCCCTAATGAACACCTGCGCCAGAGTTTTAGCATTAGGGAGTGCAGGAAGAGCAACGAAATGTGCCATCTTACTGAACCTGTCAACAACCACCAGTATGACAGTATTCCCTGACGACGGAGGAAGGTCTGTAATGAAGTCCATAGATAAATGAGTCCATGGACGCTCCGGAAGTTGCAAGGGTAAAAGGGTCCCAGACGGACGGGTATGAGGGTTTTAGAGCGAGCACACACCCCACATGACGCGACAAAAGTTATAACATCTTTATTAGCATTAGGCCACCAAAACCGGCGAGAAAGGAGATCTAAAGTAGCCTTACTCCCTGGATGTCCTGCTAGAGCAGAATTATGATGTGCCTCAATAACCTTTTGTCTCAACAGATTTGGGACAAACAGTCTCCCTGGAGGTCCTGCAGGGGCGTCCCCCTGAGCCTCTAACACCTCCTCCTCAAGCTCAGAAAATACAGCCGACACTACCACCCCCTCCTGAAGGATAGGACTCGGGTCATCCGTTTTCCCGGCCCCTGGGAAACTGCGAGACAAGGCATCAGCCTTTACATTCTTAGACCCCGGGCGATAAGTGACGACAAAATTAAACCTCGTAAAAAACAACGACCATCGAGCTTGTCTGGAATTCAGACGCTTAGCGGATTCCAAATACAACAGGTTCTTGTGATCAGTAATAACGGTAACCGGGTGGACTGCCCCCTCCAAAAAGTGACGCCATTCTTCAAAAGCTAACTTAATGGCAAAAGTTCCCTATTGCCGATATCATAATTCCTTTCGGCGGACGACAATTTCTTAGAAAAGAAAGCGCACGGATGCCATTTACCAGGGGACGGACCCTGGGACAATATAGCACCCACCCCTACGTCAGACGCATCCACCTCCACAATGAACGGCTGAGATGCATCTGGTTGGATGAGAACGGGTGCCGAAGCAAAACATTTCTTCAAAGAGGAAAAGGCTTGGCAAGCTTTGTCCGACCATTTAGAAAAATCCGTCCCTTTTCTTGTCATGTCAGTGAGAGGTTTGACGACAGATGAGAAATTACAAATAAATTTCCGGTAGTAGTTAGCAAACCCCAAAAAACGCTGCAGAGCCTTAAGATCCCCTGGCTGATCCCATTCAAGCACTGCTCTCACCTTTTCAGGGTCCATACGGAAACCGGAGGCTGACACCAAAAAACCCAAAAACTGAAGTTCCTGTACGGCAAATACACACTTCTCCAGTTTGGCGTATAGTTTATTGTCTCGCAAGATCTGCAACACCTGTCTCACATGCTCCTGATGAGACACAAGATCTGGCGAGTAAATTAAAATGTCGTCCAAATATACAACCACAAACAGCCCCACAAGGTGACGAAAAATGTCATTAACAAAATGTTGGAATACTGCTGGTGCAGTAGTCAGACCAAAAGGCATGACTAGGTTCTCATAATGTCCCTCCGGCGTGTTAAACGCCGTTTTCCACTCATCCCCCTCTTTTATCCTAATCAGATTATACGCCCCCCTGAGATCCAATTTAGAAAACCATTTGGCGCCAACAATTTGATTGAAGAGATCAGGAATAAGAGGGAGTGGATACGGATCTCGAACAGTAATCCGATTAAGTTCGCGGAAATCCAAGCAAGGGCGTAGGCCTCCATCTCTCTTCTTCACAAAGAAGAACCCCGCGGCTACTGGGGAAGATGAAGGTCTAATATGCCCTTTGGCCAGATTTTCAGAAATATAATCTTTCATAGCCTGCCTCTCAGGACCAGAAAGATTATACAACCTAGCTTTAGGCAACTTAGCATCAGGAAGGAGATTAATAGAGCAGTCATACACGCGATGAGGAGGCAACTCCTGACACCCTCCTCAGAGAAAACATCCCCAAAATCCTCCAAAAAAGGAGGCAATGTACTAGGCACGACCGCACTGATGACTGTGTTCATGCAGTTGCTTTTGCAAAACTCACCCCATTGGCTTATTTCTCTGGACTGCCAATTAATCACAGGGTTATGTTTAACCAACCAAGGAAGTCCCAACACAATGGGAGTAGGTAGACCCTCCAACACATAACAAGATAATTGTTCCCTATGTATTGCCCCTACCCGAAGGTCAATGTTATGAACCTCATGAACAAAGCTACCTTGGCCGAGAGGCCTGGCGTCAATGGAGAATATAGGGATCGGTTTGACCAATACACTCAGATGCATACCTTGAGCCTGAGCAAACTGAGCGTCAAACAGATTAGCCCCGGAACCACTATCAAGAAGAACAGACAATCTCTCCACTCTCGTACCAACTACCACCTCCACTGGTACAAGGAACTGAGAAGAACTGGCGGATGAAATACATACTCCCAGGTTGTCGTCCACCACACAACCTGGGATTAACAGTTTTCCGGCGACTTTTGGCTCAACAAGGCACGGGATGGACATTCTCCAACAAAATGTACCTCTTTCCCGCAGAAAAAACATTTTCTAGTCCTGCGGCGTACCGCCAATCCCCTCCTACGAAATGATGTCCCTCCCAACTGCATAGGCTCATCCGAACAGACAAGGGGAACCTCAACATAAGGGACTTTAGTGGTAGGTGGAGAAACAACAGGGAGTGGGTTACCTCACCCCTCTCCCGAAGCCGTCTATCAGTACGGATAGCTAAGGCCATAGCAGCCTCCAGAGAAGGAGGAGACTCATACTGAGCCAAAACGTCTTTTAATTTATCAGAAAGCCCATGACAAAACTGGCTCCTAAGAGCTGGGTCATTCCACTGAGTATCTGTGGCCCATCTACGAAACTCAGAAGCAAATTCCTCTGCCGGACGATCTCCCTGCTGTATCTTACGTAATTTAGTCTCAGCAAGAGAGACCCGATCTGGGTCATCATATACCAATCCCAGGGCAGTAAAAAATTGATCTACAGACAGTAGAGCCGGGGATCCCGGAGGAAGGGAAAATGCCCAGGATTGAGGGTCCCCTTGCAGAAGTGAGATAACAATTCCCACTCTCTGCTCCTCACTCCCTGATGATCGAGGCCGAAGCCGAAAATACAATTTACATGCCTCCCGGAAGGTGAAAAATTTGTCTCGCCCACCAGTGAACCTGTCCGTGAGAGCTACTTTAGGTTCAACTCTGGTTTGCTCCAGGGGAGACAAAACTTTGGACTTAATGTCCGTCAGCTCCATGGATAATCCCTGCAACTGCAGAGCCAGCTGGGCTACTGGATCCATGGTAACTGGAGATAATTTTTATGGCCAGTGAAAATGTCACGCTGTCTAATGATATGTATACAATGTCAGTAAACTATTAATACAGGAACAACACTCTATACAGCAACTAGTATAGCAACATCAGCATGTAAGTATAGAATAGATTTACCTGGCACGATATCTGCTGAACTCAGGGTTAATCTTGAGGACTTGATGAGCTGAAACAGGAAAGAGGTGGACCGGGATCTAACCTGACCCTAAACTGGGGTCCTAACTAATCCCTCACCTTGGAGGTACTGATAATGGTTCAGAGGTCCAAGTCTCCAACCTAACCCTGTCTCCTATCAGACCCTGAACCCTGTAATCAGTCCTAAGAAGGATCCTGACTACCACCAAAGGGATATGGGCTGATCTCAGCTAAATACACAGATTAGACATATAAGACAGACAGGATAACACTCGCTTGCATACACACTCAACCACCAAAGGAACATAAATGGTCTGGGAAATAAACTCTAACCAAGTTGAGCTTAGAACAACTAAGGAGCTCACAACTAAAGTCTATACAGATTCATTCCTATCTGTGGTCTGCATGAAGGTTTCACGGGCAACTCCCCAAGCAGACAACCAGGAATTTAAAGGAAACCAATCAACAAATAATCAATTGCAGCCGGGAGAAACTGCACCCAGTCCCAGAACCGAGCACAGACAGAATTAACTCCCTAGCTGCCAAACACAAAGAAACAGCAGCTCAGCTGTGAGAAGTCAAAATGTGCAACCGCGACGATCTTCGTGGCAATGCACACATGACAGAGACTTAAGAACAATAAGCAGAAGATCAAAAAGCAGAAGAACATGAAGTATAAGACCAAAATGAAGAGCAAAATATATGCTCTAAATTATAAGCAGAAGAAGACTAAGCAGTGTATGGGGGTGAGTCCGTTCCTCCTCGTGGTGCCCCTGGAAAATGCCTGCTGCTGCAGGCTAAACTGAACACGGACAAATACTGTTGTAATTTAAATCTTTTGTGACAGCAAGAACAGAAGGATGAAAAATTCATACTTTTACAGATTACAAGTACAGGATTCTCTGTCACAAATAAGAATATGATGAAGAAGATGAAGTACAATATGAATAAGAATAATAGTTTAATAAGAAGAATATGAGTAATGTTAACAAAAAGATGAATAGCAAGAAGTTTAAGAAGAAGATAAAGAAGGTGAAAATGAAGAATAATTTGATGAAAAAGATGATGCTGCTGAAGATTATGAAGGAGAAAGTGTGTCAAAAGTTAAAAAGGTGAAGAGCATGGAAGTTGTGAAATATACATATTTGCCAAAATAGAAAAAACGTTAACAACATTGTCAATTTCTTCGTCAATCCGAACATCTTTAAAAAAAAAAATATTTATGCTATTCCATTTGATTGGGTTAAACATCTATGCCTTTAATGTCTCCTCAACCTTCCCCAATACATTCTACATTACTCTTTGTTGTTTTCCTTCATGTACAATTAACCAACAAGGCAAGAATGGGTTTTTTTTAATTCCGATATTTTGTTCCCATAGACTTACATTGGATTTCCGGTATCGGTATCGGGTATCGCCGATATTTTTTGGGTATCGGCGATACCATTCCGATTCCGATACTTTTGGATATCGGAAAGTATCGCTCAACTCTACTCTTTAGCAATGATTATTAATGATGGGATGGAGAGTAAAGTGTCAGCCTTTGCTAACGACACCAAACTATGAACGATATTAAAATTTGACCTTCACAGTACAATATTGAAAAAATGACCTGGATAAGATGTCTGAATGGGCAAACACTTGGCAAATGAGATTTAACCCCTTCAAGACACGTGCACATGTCGTGTCTCTCCCTTTGATGTGGTCTCCGACGATGTGCCACTAACAGCTGTGGGTAGAATCGCGATCCACCGATAGCTGTTAACCTGTTAAATACTGATGTCAATCTCTGACAGCAGCAGTTAATGTGATCGAGCTTGAAGCGCGTCACTAATTCCGCCCATTGACATCCGTGTCACAAGACCGCGGGTCGCCGATGGGTTGGCATGACAACCCGGTGTCTGCAGCAGACCCCTGTGGTTATCACTGCAGGATTGCTATGAGCACTGCCGAGCTGTCAGCGCTCATAGCAAGTGAGTATTTCTGCTACACATAGGCGATCTGATCATCGCCTGTGTGTAGCTGAGGCGATCGGATTATTGCAGTTTCTAGTCTCTTATGGAGACGATTAACCCCTAAGGTTGGTTTGCACGTTAAAGGGAATCTGTCACCCTAAATTGGGGGATATTTAAATGATGGCAGTCAGGTCAGATGGGCGGTGTTTTGGGTACTTGCCTTAACATGTTGTTCGCCGCTGTCTCCATTATTTCTGGGAATTGTAGTCGTTGCCCTCCATATAACGCGCCTGTGCATTGCAATCTGCGGGCAAAGCATACTGCGCGTGCGCAATTCAAGATTGCAATGTGCAATCATTTAAATATCCCTCCAATTTAGGGTGACAGATTCCCTTTAATGACCGGACCAATTTTTACAATTCTGACCACTGTCTCTTTATGAGGTTATAATTATGGAAAGCTTCAATGGATCTTGGCGATTCTGAAACTGTTTTCTCGTGACATATTGTACTTCATGATAGTTGTAAAATTTGTTCGATATAAATTGCATTTATTTATGAAAAAAATGGAAATATGGCGAAAATTTTGAAAATTTTGCAATTTTTAAAATTTGAATTTTTATGCCCTTAAAACAGAGAAATATGCCACACAAAATAGTTAATAAATAACATTTCCACATGTCTACTTTACATCAGCACAATTTTGGAATTAAAAATTTTTTTTGTTAGGAAGTTATAAGTGTTAAAAGTTGACCAGCGATTTCTCATTTTTACAACACCATTTTTTTTTAGGGACCACATCACATTTGAAGTCACTATGAGGGGTCTATATGATAGAAAATACCCAAAAGTGACACCATTCTAAAACCAGCAAGGTGCTAAAAACCACATTCAAGAAGTTATTAACCCTTCAGGTGCTTCACAGGAATTTTTGGAATGTTTAACCCCTTACTGCCATCAGACGTACTATCCCGTCCATGGTACCTGGGCCCGTATGACCATGGATGGGATAGTACGTCCCGTGCGATCGAACGCGCTCCCGGGGGGAGCGCAGCCGATCGCGACCGGGTGTCAGCTGATTATCACAGCTGACACCCAGCACTATGTGTCAGGAGCGGTCACGGACCGCTCCCGGCACATTAACCCCTGGCACACCGCGATCAAACATGATCGCGCTGTACCGGGGGCACAGGGGAGGATCGCGCAGGGAGGGGGGTTCCTGCGCGCTCCCCTGAGACCCTCAGAGCAGCGAGATGTGTCGCGCTGTTCCGAGGGTCCGTCCTCCCTCCAGGTCCCCGGATCCAAGATGGCGCCGGGGTCCTGCAGGCAGGCGGCTTCCTCAGTGCCTGCTGAGAGCAGGCACTGAGAAGCCTGCAGCACTGCCAGAGCGATCGCTGGTGTGACAGAGTGCTGTGCACACTGTCACACCAGCGATCTGCTAAAATACTGTGATGTCCCACCCTGGGACAAAGTAAAAAAGGTAAAAAAATGAAAATAAAAAGTGGTAAAAAAAATCATAAAAAAAAAAAAATATTCCCCAATAAATTCATTTCTTCCTGTAAATAAAAAAAACAAAACAATAAAAGTACACATATTTTGGTATCGCCGTGTCCGTAACGACCCCCCCTATAAAACTGTCCCACTAGTTAACCCCTTTAGTGAACCCCTTAAAAAAAAAAAGCAAAAAATCAATGCTTTATCATCATACCGCCGAACAAAAAGTGGAATAACATGCGATCAAAAAGACCAATATAAATAAACATGGTACCGCTGAAAACGTCATCTTGTCCCGCAAAAAACGAGCCGTCATAGAGCATCATCAGCAAAAAAATAAAAAAGTTATAGCTCGCAGAATAAAGCGATGCAAAAATAATAATTTTTTAGATAAAATTGCTTTTATTCTATGAAAGCGCCAAAACATAAAAAAATGATATAAATGAGGTATCACCGTAATCGTACTGACCCGAAGAATAAAACTGCTTTATCAATTTTACCACACGCGAAACAGTATAAACGCCTCCCCCAAAAGAAATTCATGAATTGCTGATTTTTGTTCATTCTAACCTCCAAAAATCGAAATAAAAATCGATCAAAAAACGTCACATGCTCAAATATGGTACCAATAAAAACGTCACCTCGTCCCGCAAAAAATAAGACCTCACATGACTCTGTGGGCCAAAATATGCAAAAATTATAGCTCTCAAAATGTGGTGATTCAAAAAACTACTTTTTGCAATAAAAAGCGTCTTTTAGCGTGACAGCTGCCAATCACAAAAACCCGCTATAAATAGTAAATCAAACCCCCCTTTATCACCCCCTTAGTAAGGGAAAAATAATAAAATTAAAAACATTTATTTATTTCCATTTTCCCATTAGGGTTAGGGTTGCGGCTAAAGTTAGGGTTAGGGTTGGCGCTAACGTTAGGATTAGGGTTAGGGTTGGGATTAGGGTTAGGGGTGTGTTAGGGTTAGGTTTGTGGTTAGGGTTGGGAATAGGGTTAGGGGTGTGTTGGGGTTAGGGTTGGAGTTAGAATTGGGGGGTTTCTGCTGTTTAGGCACATCAGGGGCTCTCCAAATGTGACATGGCGTCTGATCTCAATTACAGCCAATTCTGCGTTGAAAAAGTCAAACGGTGCTCCTTCACTTCTGAGCTCTGCCATGCGCCCAAACAGTAGTTTACCCCCACATATGGGGTATCAGCGTACTCTGTACCCCAAGAGTTATTGTGTAATTTGTCCTATTTCTTCTGTTACCCTTGGGAAAATAAAAAACTGGGGCGAAAATATCATTTTTGTAAAAAAAAAAAATGATTTTTTTTGTTTTTACGGCTGTATGTTATAAACTTCTGTGAAGCACTTGGGGCTTCACAGCGCTCACCACACATCTAGATAAGTTCCTGTGGGGTCTATTTTCCAAAATAGGGTCACTTGTGGGGGGTTTCCACTGTTTGGGCGCATCAGGGGCTCTCCAAATGCGACATGATGCCCCCAGACCATTCCATCAAAGTCTGTAATCCAAAACGTCACTACTTCCCTTCCGAGCCCTGACGTGCGCCCATACAGTAGTTTTCTCCCACATATTGGGTATCCGCGTACTCAGGACAAATTGGACAACAACTTTTGGGGTCCAATTTCTCATGTTACCCTTTTGAAAATAAAATATTTGGGGCGAAAAAATCATTTTTGTAAAAAAAAAGGATTTTTTATTTTTACGGCTGTACGCTATAAACTTCTGTGAAGCACTTCGGGCTTCAAAGTGCTCACCACACATCTAGATAAGTTCCTTGTGGGGTCTATTTTCCAAAATGGGTCACTTGTGGGGGGTTTCCACTGTTTAGGCGCATCAGGGGCTCTCCAAATGCGACATGACGCCCCCAGACCAATCCATCAAAGTCTGCAATCCAAAACGTCACTACTTCCCTTCCGAGCCCCGACGTGCGCCCATACAGTAGTTTACTCCCACATATTGGGTATCAGTGTACTCAGGACAAATTGGAAAACAACTTTTTGGGTCCAATTTCTCCAGTTACCCTTGTGAAAATAAAATATTGGGGGCAAAAAAATCATTTTTGTAAAAAAAAAAAAAAGATTTTTTATTTTACGGCTGTACGTTATAAACTTCTGTGAAGCACTTGGGGGTTCAAAGTGCTCACCACACATCTAGATAAGTTCCTTGAGGGGTCTAGTTTCCAAAATGGTGTCATTTGTGGGGGGTTTCCACTGTTTAGGCAGATCAGGAGCTCTCCAAACACGACATGGCATCCAGCCAATTCTGCGTTGAAAAAGTCAAACGGCGCTCCTTCCCTTCCAAACTCTGCCATGCACCCAAACAGTGGTTTACCCCCACATATGGTGTATCAGCGTACTCAGGACAAATTGCACAATAACTTTTGGAGTCTTGTTACCCTTGGGAAAATAAAAATTGGGGTGAAAAGATCAATTTTGTGGAAAAAATATGATTTTTTAATTTTACGGCTCTACGTTATAAACTTGTGTGAAGCACTTGGGGGTTCAAATTGCTCACCAAAGATCTAGATAAGTTCCTTAGGGGGTCTAGTTTCCCAAATGGGGTCACTTGTGGGGGGTTTCCACTATTTAGGCACATCAGGGACTCTCCAAATGCAACATGGCATCTAATCTCAATTCCAGCCAATTTTGGTTGGAAAAAGTCAAATGGTGCTCCTTCCCTTCCGAGCTCTGCCTTGCGCCCAAACAGTGGTTCCCCCTTACATATGGGGTATCAGCGTACTCAGGACAAATTGAACAACAACTTTTGAGGTCCAATTTCTCCTGTTACCTATGGGAAAATAAAAAATTAGTGACTAAGAGATAATTTTTGTGGGAAAAAAATAGGATTTTTTATTTTCATGCCCGGGCATTATAAACTTGTGTGAAGCACTTGGGGGTTCAAAGTGCTCACCAAAGATCTAGATAAGTTCATTAGGGGGTCTAGCTTCCAAAATGGGGTCACTTGTGGGGGGTTTCCACTGTTTAGGCTCATCTGGGGCACTACAAGCGGAACATGACCCCCATCAATGTTTGCATTCCAAAACGTTACTGCTTCCTTTCCAAGCCCTGCCATGCACCCAAACAGTTTCCCCCCCCACATATGGGGTATCAGCGTACTCAGGACAAATTGGACAACAACTTTTGGGGTCCAATTTCCTTGGGAAAAATCAAAAATTTGGGACTAAAAAATCATTTTTGTGGAAAATTGTTTTTTTTTTTTCACACCCAGGCATTATAAACTTTAGTGAAACACTTTGGGGTTCAAAGTGCTCACAACAGATCTAGATAAGTTCCTTAGGGGGTCTAGTTTCCAAAATGGTGTCACTTGTGGGGGGTTTCCACTGTTTAGGCGCATCAGGGGCTCTCCAAACACGACATGGTGTCCAATCTCAACTCCAGCCAATTTTAGTTTGAAAAAGTCAAACGGCGCTCCTTCCCTTACGAGCTCTGCCGTGTGCCCAAACAGTGGTTTTCCCCCACATATGGGGTATTGGCGTACTCAGGAGAAATTGCACAACAACTTTATCTGTCCATTTTCTCCTTTTACCCTTGTGAAAATAAAAAAAAGTTTGTAAAAGATCATTTTTTGGCTAAAAAGTTAAATATTCATTTTTTCGTTCCACGTTGCTTCAGCTCCTGTGAAGCACCTGAAGGGTTAATAAAATTCTTGAATGTGGTTTTGAGTACCTTGAGGGGTGCAGTTTTTAGAATGGTGTCACTTTTGGGTATTTTCTGCTATATAGACCCATCAAAGTGACTTCAAACGTGAGGTGGTCCATAAAAAAATGGCTTTGTAAATTTTGTTGTAAAAATGAGAAATCACTGGTCAACTTTTAACCCTTATAATTTCCTAACAAAAAAAAATTTTGGTTCCAAAATTGTGCTGATGTAAAGTAGACTTGTGGGAAATGTTATTTCTTAACTATTTTGTGTGACATATTTCTCTGTTTTAAGGGAAAAAAAATTCAAAGTTTGAAAATTGCAAAATTTTCAAAATTTTTGCCATATTTGCGTTTTTTCAAAAATAAACGCAAGGTATATCGAAGAAATTTTACCACTAACGTGAAGTACAATATGTCATGAGAAAACAGTCTCAGAATCGCGAAGATCCGTTGAAGCGTTCCAGAGTTTATAACCTCATAAAGAGACAGTGGTCAGAATTGTAAAAATTGGCCCGGTCATTAACGTGCAAACCACCCTTGGGGGTGAAGGGGTTAAAAAAAATGAACATTTAACTTTTTTCACAAAATATTTACTTCAGATTAAATTTTTTTTATTTTACCAAGGGTGACAGGAGAAATTGGACCACAAAAATTGTTGTGCAAATTGTCCTGAGGACGCTGATACCCCATATGTGGGGGGGAACAACTGTTTTGGTGCTCAGCAGAGCTCAGAAGGGAAGGAGCTCCGGATGCCATGTTGTGTTTGAAAGCCCCTGATGCGGCTAAACAGTGGAAACCCCCAACAAGTGACACCATTTTGGAAAGTAGATCCCCTAAGGAAGTTATCTAGATGTGTGGTGAGCACTTTGAACCCCCAAGTGCTTCGCAGAAGTTTATAATGTAGAGCCGTAAAAATAAAAAATCATAATTTTTCCACAAAAATGATCTGTTATTTTATGATTTTTATTTTCCCAAGGGTAACAGGAGAAATTGGACCCTAAAGTTGTTGTCCAATTTGTACTGAGTTCGCTGATACCCTAAATGTGGGGGTAAACCACTATTTGGGTGCATGGCAGAGCTCGGAAGGGAAGGAGCGCAGTTTGACTTTTTGAACGCAGAATTGGCTGGATGCCATAAGGAATTTGGAGAGACCCTGATGTGCCTAATCAGTGGAAACCCCCCACAATTGACACCATTTTGGAATCTAGACCCCTCAAAGAACTTATCTAGATGTGTGGTGAGCACTTTGAACCCCCAAGGGCTTCACAAAAGTTTATAACGTAGAGCCATAAAATTCAAAAATCATATTTTTTCCACAAAAATGTTCTTTTCACCCCTAATTTTTATTTTCCCAAAGGTAACAAGACCAGAAAAGTTATTGAGCAATTTATTACCCCGTCAGGTGCTTCAGAGGAATTTTTGGAATGTTTAAAAAAAATGAACATTTAACTTTTTTCACAAATTTTTTTTTATTTTACCAAGGGTGACTGGAGAAATTGGACCACAAAAGTTGTTGTGCAATTTGTCCTTAATCCGCTGATACCCCCTATGTGGGGCTAAATCACTGTTTGGGGTCATGGCAGAGCACAGAGGGGAAGGAGCGCCTTTTGACTTTTTCAACGCAAAATTGACTGGAAATGAGATCGGACGCCATGTCGCATTTGGAGAGCCCTTGATGTGCCTGAACATTGGAAACCCCCCACAAGTGACCCCATTTTGTCTAGATGTGTGGTGAGAACTTTAAATCTCCCAGGTGTTAAACTAAACTTTATAACGTTCGAGCCTGAAAATAAAAAAATCATATTTTTTCCACAAACATGATCTCTTAGGCCCCAATTTTTTATTTTCCCAAGAGTAAGAGGAGAAAGTGGACCACAAAGGTTGTTGTCCAATTTGTCCTGAGTACGCTGATACCCCATATGTTGGAGAAAACTACTGTATGGGCACATGTCGGGGCTCGGAATGAAAGTAGTGACATTTTGGAATGCAGACTTTGATGGAATGGTCTGTTGGTGTCATGTCGCGTTTGGAGAGACACTGATGTGCCTAAACAGTGGAAACTCCCCAAAAGTGACCCCATTTTGGAAACTAGACCCGCCAAGGAACTTATCTAGATGTGTGGTGAGCACTTTGATCGCCCAAGTGCTTCACAGAAGTTTATAACGCCCGGGCATGAAAATAAAAAAATCATGTTTTTTCCACAAGCATGATCTTTTAGACCACAATTTTTTATTTTCCCAAGGGTAACAGGAGAAATTGGACCCCAAAGGTTGTTATCCAATTTGTCCTGAGTACACTGATATCCCATATGTGGGAGAAAACTACTGTATGGGCACACGTCGGAGCTAGGAAGTGAAATAGTGATGTTTTGGAATGCAGACTTTGATGGAATGGTCTGTGTGCATAATGTCGCTTTGGAGAGCCCCTGATGTGCCAAAACAATGGAAACCCCCCACAAGTGACCCCATTTTGGAAACTAGACCACATAAGGAACTTATCTAGAAGTGTGGTGAGCACTTTGAACACCCAAGTGCTTCACAGAAGTTTATAACGCCAGGGCGTGAAAATATAAAATATCATATTTTTTCCACAAACATGATTTTTAGACCCCAATTTTGTATTCTCCCAAGGGTAACAGGAGAAACTGGACCCCAAAAGTTTTTGTCCAATTTGTCTTGACTACGCTGATACCCCATATGTTGGAGAAAACTACTATATTGGCACACGTTGGGGATCGGAGCGGAAGTAGTGATATTCTGGAATGCAGATGTTGATGGAATGGTGTGCGGGCGTCATGCAGTGTTTGGAGAGCCCTGTTATGTTTAGGTAGCTGAGGAGAAAAAACAAAAACGGCAATACACCACAGAGGCTGGTGTTATGAATGTGCTAGAGATGGTTTCTGAGCAGAGGCTCCCTCTGGTGGTTACAGACAGTACTGAACCTTTCAGCGAGGAGTGGCAATCAGGGTTCACGGACTGGTCTGATATAAGGGAGGTTCCCTCCCATGATGGTTGCCGGTGATCAATTGTTCTTGTCTCAATTGTGGTTCCTGGTTCATTTGGAAGTTTGCTGGAGTCTTGCCTGCATCTCCTGCTTTCAGATAAGATATTTTTTGCTTTTCTTTTTGTGCTTGCTTTTTGCATTGTTTTCTGCACTTTTGTGGAAGTCAGCCAGGTCCCCTCCTGGGGCCTGAGCTCCTCACAGTTTATCTGCAGTCACTGTTATTTGCTCATTTGCTTTTTCCTGTTTTTTCAGCGGCTGCAGCTTGGTTTTGATCACATTGAGATCTGATTTAGCGGGTGGCGAGATCGTGTGATCTCAGTATTTTTGTAATCAGAATTGTTGGATTTTTGTACGGTTTTCTGGGTTGCAGAAAGTAATCTCTCCTTTCCTATCCTATTTAGTCAGCTTGTGGCCCCAGCGTTTGCTCAATCTATTTTCTGCCTATGTTTGTGTTTTCATCTTGTCTAACCGCCATTATATGTTTGGGGGCTTCCTATTTTCTTTGGGGATCTGCTCCGGGGCAGATAGCTTTCATCTTTCTGCCTTTAGGTGTAGTTATCTCTCAGGCTGTGACGAGGCGTCTAGGATCAACGTAGGAACGCTCCACGGCTACCTCTAGTTGTGTCGTTAGTTTAGGAATCTGCAACCCATCAGTTACCAACATCTCAGGTGTTCTGCTGCCCTGCTGTTGTTCCTGTCCTCCTCAGCTACCGAAACATAACAGTATCACCGGCCTTAACTGAAAATTATATGGTACTCACAGAAGGGAAAAATAGTGTGGAAAGAAAAAAGTTGTCAGAGTTGTCAGAGATTTTTTTTTTTTCTGTCTGTTGCATTTTTTCCCTCTTTTTCTCTGGGTGCTGAGGAGGATTTTTTTTTTCTTTCAATGGAGTTTGCACAGTTGTCTGGCCGTGTGGATCAGCTTGCCACTGAGGTTCAGAGTATTGCTACCTATCTTGCTAGGTTGCTGGTTGTGGAACCTAGGATTCCCATGCCACATTTGTTATTGGGGGATCGGGCTAAATTTCTGAATTTCAAAAATAACTGTAAGTTGTTTTTTGCCTTAAAGCCTAAGTCCTCAGGTAACGATGCACAGCAGGTTCAAATTGTCATCTCTCTCCTGCGCGGCGATCCTCAGGATTGGGCTTTTTCCCTGACACCTGGGGATCCTGTTTTGAATGATAATGATGCATTTTTTCTGGCTCTAGGGTTATTGTACGATGAACCTAATGTCACTGATCAAGTTGAAAAAACCTTGTTGGCATTAAATCAGGGTCTTGAAGACGCTGAGTTGTACTGTCAGAAATTCCGAAAGTGGGCAGTCCTGACCAAATGGAATGATGATGCTTTGGCAGCCCTTTTTCGGAAGGGGCTGTCAGAGACTGTAAATGATGTTATGGTGGGATTCCCTGCTCCCTCTGGTCTCAATGATTCTATGTCATTGGCTATTCAAATTGACAGACGTTTGCGTGAGCGCAGAGGTATGCGTGAGATGGTGTTGCCTTGTGAGCCAGCTCCTGAGCCCATGCAGTGTGATAGAGTGACTTCTGGGGCACAGCGTCATGAGTTTCGAAAGCGAAATGGGTTATGTTTCTACTGTGGTGATGCCTCTCATGCTATTTCAGTCTGCCCTAAGCGGGGAGGACGTTTTGCACGCTCAGTTGTCTTGGGTAGTGTTCAGACTAAATTTCTGTTGACTGTTACCCTGATTTGCTCCCTGTCCACATTTTCTGCTCAGGCTTTTGTTGATTCAGGAGCAGCTATTAACCTGATGGATTTTGACTTTGCCAAACATTGTGGGTTTTCCATGATACCCCTGCGGAAGTCTATTCCCCTACTGGGCATTGATTCTACCCCTTTGGCGGAGAATAAACCCCAGTTTTCTACTCAGATGATAATGAGGGTTGAACCAGATCATCAGGAGAGTTGCAAATTTCTGGTGCTGTATAATCTGCATGACATTATTGTACTAGGTTTCCCTTGGTTACAGTCTCATAATTCTGTTTTGAATTGGAAATCTGTGTCTGTGACCAGTTGGGGGTGCCTGACTTTTTGACTGATTTTTCGGATGTATTTAGTGAAAGTAAATCTGCATCTTTGCCCCTCACAGGAGCTACGATTGCGCTATTGAATTAGTGCCTGGTGGTAAATTTCCTAAAGGTCGCCTTTTTAACTTGTCTGTACCTGAACATGATGCTATGCGATCTTATATCAAGGAGTCATTGGATAAGGGTGATATCAGACCATCCTCTTCACCCTTGGGTGCCGGTTTTTTCTTTGTGGCCAAAAAGGATTGTTCATTGAGGCCGTGTATTGATTATCATCTCATGAATAAGATCACTGTGAAGTATAAATATCCGTTACCCTTGATTTCTGATCTGTTTTCCAGGGTGAAAAGTGCTAGTTGGTTTACCAAGCTTGACCTCAGGGGGGCGTATAACCTTATTCGCATTAAGCACGGGGATGAATGGAAGACGGCGTTTAATACCCCAGAGGGGCATTTTGAGTACCTAGTGATGCCCTTTGGCCTCACTAATGCTCCTTCCGTCTTCCAATAATTCATGAATGATATTTTCAGGGATTTTGTGGATAAATTTCTGATTGTTTATTTGGATGATATCTTGATTTTTTCCAAATGACTGGGACTCTCATGTGAAACATGCTCGGACTGTGTTCCAGATTTTGAGAGAGAATGCACTGTATGTGAAGGGATCAAAGTGTCTTTTTGGCGTACAGAAGGTCTCATTTCTGGGATTCATTTTGTCTCCGTCTGTTATTGAAATGGACCCGGTCAAGGTTCAGGCCATCTGTGATTGGGTTCAACTTACTTCACTAAAGGCTCTTCAGAGATTTTTGGGTTTTGCCAATTTTTATCGTAAATTTATTGGTAATTTCTCTGGTATTGTTAAACCATTGACTGATTTGACCAAAAAGGGTTCTGATGTGGTGAATTGGCCTCCTGAGGCAGTTTCTGCGTTTCAGGAACTTAAGCAGAGATTCACTTCTGCTCCTGTTCTACGGCAGCCTGATGTTTCTCTACCGTTTCAGGTGGAGGTTGATGCCTCTGAAATTGGGGCAGGTGCCGTTTTGTCCCAAAGAGATCCAGAGACATCTAAGAGTAACCCTTGTGCCTTTTTCTCTCGAAAATTTTCTCCAACTGAACGTAATTATGACGTGGGTAATCGGGAGTTATTGGCCATGAAGTGGGCCTTTGAAGAGTGGAGATATTGGCTGGAAGGAGCCAAACATCAGGTAGTGGTCCTCACGGACCATAAGAACCTGGTTTATCTGGAATCAGCCAAGCGACTTAATCCTAGACAGGCCAGGTGGGCCTTGTTTTTCACACGTTTTAATTTTGTGGTTTCTTTTCTTCCTGGCACTAAGAATGTTAAGGCGGATGCCCTCTCGAGGAGTTTCTTTGTGGACTCTCCTGAGTTATCTGATCCTACTGTTATTTTGAAAGAGGGTGTACTTCTTTCCGCCATCTCGCCCAATTTGAGACTGGCCTTGGAAGGGTGTCAGTAGGATAAACCTGAACGCTGCCCTATTGGGAAATTGTTTGTCCCAGACCAGTGGAAGAAGAGTGTGATGTCTGAGATTCATTGTTCCGCGTTGGCTGGTCATCCCGGGATTTTTGGTACCAGAGACTTGGTGAGTCGGTCCTTTTGGTGGCCTACTTTGTCTCGTGACGTCAGGGAATTTGTGCAGTCCTGTGGGATTTGCTCTCGCTCCAAGCCTTGCTCTCGCTCTAGTGGTTTGTTAATGCCATTACCTGTGCCCAAGAGGCTATGGATCCATATCTCTATGGATTTTATTTCCGACCTCCCTGTTTCTCAGAGAATGACCGTTATCTGGGTAATCTGTGATAGGTTTTCCAAGATGATACATCTTGTGCCATTACCTAAGTTACCTTCCTCCTCCGAATTGGTGCCTTTGTTCCTTCAGCACGTGGTTCGGTTACATGGCATTACGGAGAACATTGTGTCTGACAGAGGAGTCCAGTTTGTTTCCAGATTTTGGAGGACAAAACTTGGTGTTCAATTATCTTTCTCCTCTGCTTTTCATCCTCAGACCATTGGACAAACCGAGAGAACAAACCAGACCTTGGAGACTTATTTGAGATGTTTTGTGTCTGCTGATCAAGATGACTGGGTCTCTTTTTTGCCTTTGGCTGAGTTTGCTCTTAATAATAGGGCTAGCTCTGCCACCTTGATGTGTCCATTTTTCTGCAATTTTGGGTTTCACCCTCGATTTTCTTCGGGACAGGCGGAGGCTTCAGTCTGTCCGGGTGTTGACTCTGTTGTGGAGCGAATGCAGCAGATTTGGGACCAGGTAGTGGAGAGGTTGTCTCTCTCTCAGGAGAAGGCCTAACGGTTTGCCAACCGGCATAGGACTAATGGTCCTCGGTTTAAAGTGGGGGACTTGGTTTGGTTGTCCTCAAGAAATATCCCTATAAGGGTTGCATCTCCAAAGTTTAAGCCCAGGTTCATTGGACTTTATAAGATCATGGAGATTCTTAATCCTGTTTCCTTCCGTTTGCTTCTTCCAGGGACATTTAAGATCCATAACGTGTTCCACAAGTCCTTATTGAAGAGGTTTGTCGAGCCAGTGGTTCCTATGGCTGCGCCTCCTGACCCTGTTTTGGTTGAGGGCAATCTGGAGTATGTGGTTGAGAAAATATTGGATTCTCGTTTTTCTAGACAGAAACTCCAGTATTTGGTTAAGTGGAGAGGTTATGGTCAGGAGGACAATTCTTGGGTGTTTTCTTCGGACATCCAAGCTAGGAGACTGATCCGTGCCTATCACCGAGCTCATCCTGATCGGCCTGGTTGCACAAGTGAGGGTTCGGTGACCCCTCCTCAAGGGGGGGTTCTGTTATGAATGTGCTAGAGATGGTTTCTGAGCAGAGGCTCCCTCTGGTGGTTACAGACAGTACTGAACCTTTCAGCGAGGAATGGCAATCTGGGATCGCTGACTGGTCTGATATAAGGGAGGTTCCCTCCCATGATGGTTGCCGGTGATCAATTGTACTTGTCTCAGTTGTGGTTCCTGGTTCATTTGGAAGTTTGCTGAGTCTTGCCTGCATCTTCTGCTTTCAGATAAGATATTTTCTGCTTTTATTTTTGTGCTTGCTTTTTGCATAGTTCTCTGCACTTTTGTGGAGGTCAGCCAGGTCCCCTCCTGGGGCCTGTGCTCCTCTCAGTTTATCTGTAGCCACTGTTATTTGTTCATTTGCTTTTTCCTGTTTTTTCAGTGGCTGTGGCTTAGTTCTGTTACACCAGTGTTCTGATTTAGGTGGTGAGATCGTGTGATCTCAGGTGTTTTTGCAATCAGTAGAGTTGGTATTTTTTAGGGTTTTTTTTGGATTGCAGTAAGAATCCTTTCCTGTACTTTTCTGTCTAGACAGATTGGGCCCCAGCGTTTGCTCATTCTATTTTCTGTCTGTGTCCGTGCTTCTTCCTGTCTAACCGCCATTACATGTTTGGGGGCTTCCTATTTTCTTTGGGGATCCTACAAAAATCCAACAATTCTGATTACAAAAATACTGAGATCACACGATCTCGCCACCCGCTAAATCAGATCTCAGTGTGAACAAAACCAAGCTGCAGCCACTAAAAAAACAGAAAAAAGCAAATGAACAAATAACAGTGGCTACAGATAAACTGAGAGGAGCACAGGCCCCAGAAGGGGACCTGGCTGACCTCCACAAAAGTGCAGAGAACTATGCAAAAAGCAAGCACAAAAATAAAAGCAGAAAATATCTTATCTGAAAGCAGAAGATGCAGGCAAGACTCAGCAAACTTCCAAATGAACCAGGAACCACAACTGAGACAAGTACAATTGATCACCGGCAACCATCATGGGAGGGAACCTCCCTTATATCAGACCAGTCAGCGATCCCAGATTGCCATTCCTCGCTGAAAGGTTCAGTACTGTCTGTAACCACCAGAGGGAGCCTCTGCTCAGAAACCATCTCTAGCACATTCATAACAGTACCCCCCTTGAGGAGGGGTCACCGAACCCTCACTTGTGCAACCAGGCCGATCAGGATGAGCTCGGTGATAGGCACGGATCAGTCTCCTAGCATGGATGTCCGAAGCAAACACCCAATAATTGTCCTCCTGACCATAACCTCTCCACTTAACAAAATACTGGAGTTTCTGTCTAGAAAAACGAGAATCCAATATTTTCTCAACCACATACTCCAGATTGCCCTCAACCAAAACAGGGTGAGGAGGCGCAGCCATTGGAACCACTGGCTCGACAAAACCTCTTCAATAAGGACTTGTGGAACACGTTATGGATCTTAAATGTCCCTGGAAGAAGCAAACGGAAGGAAACAGGATTAAGAATCTAGATGATCTTATAAGGTCCAATGAACCTATGCCTAAACTTTGGAGATGCAACCCTCATAGGGATATTTCTTGAGGACAACCAAACCAAGTCCCCCACTTTAAACCGAGGACCATCAGTCCTATGCCGGTTGGCAAACCGTTGGGCCTTCTCCTGAGAGAGAGACAACCTCTCCACTACCTGGTCCCAAATCTGCTGCATTCGCTCCACAACAGAGTCAACACCCGGACAGACAGAAGCCTCCGCCTGTCCCGAAGAAAATCGAGGGTGAAACCCAGAACTGCAGAAAAATGGACACATCAAGGTGGCAGAGCTAGCCCTATTATTAAGAGCAAACTCAGCCAAAGGCAAAAAAGAGACCCAGTAATCCTGATCAGCAGACACAAAACATCTCAAATAAGTCTCCAAGGTCTGGTTTGTTCTCTCGGTTTGTCCATTGGTCTGAGGATGAAAAGCAGAGGAGAAAGATAATAGAACACCAAGTTTAGAACAAAATGTCCTCCAAAATCTGGAAACAAACTGGACTCCTCTGTCAGACACAATGTTCTCCGGAATGCCATGTAACCGAACCACGTGCTGAAGGAACAAAGGCACCAATTCGGAGGAGGAAGGTAACTTAGGTAATGGCACAAGATGTATCATCTTGGAAAACCTATCACAGATTACCCAGATAACGGTCATTCTCTGAGAAACAGGGAGGTCGGAAATAAAATCCATAGAGATATGGGTCCATGGCCTCTTGGGCACAGGTAATGGCATTAACAAACCACTAGAGCGAGAGCAAGGCTTGGAGCGAGAGCAAGTCCCACAGGATTGCACAAATTCCCTGACGTCACGAGACAAAGTAGGCCATCAAAAGGACTAACTCACCAAGTCTCTGGTACCAAAAATCTCGGGATGACCAGCCAACGCGGAACAATGAATCTCAGA
Source organism: Oophaga sylvatica (assembly GCA_033576555.1). NCBI lineage: Eukaryota > Metazoa > Chordata > Amphibia > Anura > Dendrobatidae > Oophaga > Oophaga sylvatica. The sequence continues at coordinate 343,593,242 of JARQOD010000005.1, forward strand.
CATCACACTCTTCTTCCACTGGTCTGGGACAAACAATTTCCCAATAGGGCTGCGCTCAGGTTTATCCTCCTGACACCCTTCCAGAGCCAGTCTCAAATTGGGCGAGATGGCGGAAAAAACTACACCCTCTTCAAAATAACAGTAGGATCAGATAACTCAGGAGAGTCCGCAAAGAAACTCCTCGAGAGGGCATCCGCCTTAACATTCTTAGTGCCAGGAAGAAAAGAAACCACAAAATTAAAACATGTGAAAAACAAAGCCCACCTGGCATGTCTAGGATTAAGTCGCTTGGCTGATTCCAGATAACCCAGGTTCTTATGGTCCGTGAGGACCACTACCTGATGTTTGGCTCCTTCCAGCCAATATCTCCACTCTTCAAAAGCCCACTTCATGGCCAATAACTCCCGATTACCCACGTTATAATTACGTTCAGTTGGAGAAAATTTTCGAGAGAAAAAGGCACAAGGGTTACTCTTAGAGGTCTCTTGATCTCTTTGGGACAAAACGGCACCTGCCCCAATTTCAGAGGCATCAACCTCCACCTGAAACGGTAGAGAAACATCAGGCTGCCATAGAACAGGAGCAGAAGTGAATCTCTGCTTAAGTTCCTGAAACGCAGAAACTGCCTCAGGAGGCCAATTCACCACATTAGAACCCTTTTTGGTCAAATCAGTCAATGGTTTAACAATACCAGAGAAATTACCAATAAATTTACGATAAAAATTGGCAAAACCCAAAAATCTCTGAAGAGCCTTTAATAGAGTAGGTTGGACCCAATCACAGATGGCCTGAACCTTGACCGGGTCCATTTCAATAACAGACGGAGACAAAATGAATCCCAGAAATGAGACCTTCTGTACGCCATAAAGACACTTTGATCCCTTCACATACAGTGCATTCTCTCTCAAAATCTGGAACACAGTCCAAACATGTTTCACATGAGAGTCCCAGTCATTGGAAAAAATCAAGATAAGATCCAAATAAACGATAAGAAATGTATCCACAAAATCCCTGAAAATATCATTCATGAAGGATTGGAAGACGGAAGGAGCATTAGTGAGCCCAAAGGGCATCACTAGGTACTCAAAATGCCCCTTTGGGGTATTAAACGCCGTCTTCCATTCATCCCCATGCTTAATGCGAATAAGGTTATACGCGCCCCTGAGGTCAAGCTTGGTAAACCAACTGGCACTTTTCACTCAGGAAAACAGGTCAGAAATCAAGGGTAATGGCTATTGATACTTCACAGTGATCTTATTCAAGAGACGATAATCAATATATGGCCTCAATGAACCATCCTTTTTGGCTACAAAGAAAAAACCGGCGCCCAAGGGTGAAGAGGATGGTCTGATATGACCCTTCTCCAATGACTCCTTGATATAAGATCGCATAGCATCGTGTTCAGGTACAGACAAGTTAAAAAGGCGACCTTTAGGAAATTTACCACCAGGCACTAATTCAATAGCGCAATCATAGCTCCCGTGAGGGGGCAAGGATGCGGATTTACTTTCACTAAACACATCCGAAAAATCAGTCAAAAAGTCAGGAACATCCTGAGATTTGGGAGAGGCAGAAAAAACAGGAGTGTCAGCATTAACACATTGGCAGCCCCAACTGGTCACAGACACAGATTTCCAATCCAAAATAGGATTATGAGACTGTAACCAAGGGAAACCTAGTACAATAATGTCATGCAGATTATGCAGCACCAGAAATTTGCAACTCTCCTGATGATCTGGTTCAACCCTCATTATCACCTGAGTAGAAAACTGGGGTTTATTCTCCGCCAAAGGGGTAGAATCAATGCCCAGTAGGGGAATAGACTTCCGCAGGGGTATCATGGGAAACCCACAACGTTTGGCAAAGTCAAAATCCATCAGGTTAATAGCTGCTCATGAATCAACAAAAGTCTGAGCAGAAAATGTGGACAGGGAGCAAATCAGGGTAACAGTCAACAGAAATTTAGTCTGAACACTACCCAAGACTGCTGAGCGTGCAAAATGTCTTCCCTGCTTAGGGCAGACTGAAATAGCATGAGAGGCGTCACCACAGTAGAAACATAACCCATTGCGCTTTCGAAACTCATGACGCTGTGCCCCAGAAGTCACTCCATCACACTGCATGGGCCCAGGAGCTGGCTCACAAGGCTACACAATCTCACGCATACCTCTGCACTCACGCAAACGTCTGTCAATTTGAATAGCCAATGACATAGAATCATTGAGACCAGAGGGAGCAGGGAATCCCACCATAACATCCTTTACTTTCTCTGACAGCCCCTTCCGAAAAAGGGCTGCCAGAGCATCATCTTTCCATTTGGTCAGGACTGCCCACTTTCGGAATTTCTGACAGTACAACTCAGCATCTTCAAAACCCTGATTTAATGCCAACAAGTTTTTTCAGCTTGATTAGTGACATTAGATTCATCGTACAATAACCCCAGAGCCAGAAAAAATACATCAACATCATTCAAAACAGGATCCCCAGGTGTCAGGGAAAAAGCCCAATCCTGAGGGTCGCCGCGCAGGAGAGAGATGACAATTTGAACCTGCTGTTCTGCGTTACCTGAGGACTTAGGCTTTAAGGCAAAAAACAACGTTGTCACGGGTGTGTCGCCACAAAGATCTCGCGATTACACAACCTGACTTCGCGCAGCTGAGTTTTTGGTGCTTGGTGTTTTTCGGCAGTGAGGGAGTTAATTCTCTCTCTTTCTGTGCTAGACGAGGCCCGGCCTCGCCCAGCTGCAGTTAATGCTGCAGTAATGAGATTCCTTCAAATACCTGCCAGTCTGCTAGGAATGTGTCAGTGAAAGCATTCATGCAGACCTGCAGAGCGGATCGTGGTATTGTGAAGTCTGAAGTGAAGAGTATCTGGTGTGTTTTTTTCCCCTCCTCGCTTTATCATTTATCTCCGTACCCGTTGGTGTTCCCTCTGTTGTTGTGGAGTGAGTTTTGTATGCAAGGTGGATTTTAGTTTACCCCTTGTACTGTCTCGTTCGTCTATTACTGTGTTTAGGCATATACCTTCCAGTCCCCTGTGTTGTGATCGGGGTCCTTCTCAGAACTAGATTACTGAGGGTCAGGGATTTGCAGGAGATAGGGTTACGCTGGCGGCCTGGACCTCTGTACCATCAACAGTACCTCCAGGTAGAGGGATTAGTCAGGGCCCCTGCTTAGGGTCAGCATAGACCCCGGACCTCCTGTATGCAGTGACAGCGTGACAAACGTACAGTTATTTTTGAAATTCAGACATTTAGCCCGATCCCCCAAAAACAAATCTGGCATGGGAATCCTAGGTTCCACAACCGGCAACCCAGCAAGATAGGTAGTGTAGCGATAGTAAGACTTCACTATACCTTTGTATGTGGTTTGAGGACCTGTGATGAGGTCACTGCCATGTGACCTGTCATGTGCTCTGTGTTAGCTGAATGTCTGGTATATATAAATGAGCCTAATGCTGACCACGGGTGTGAGTGGCTGGAGGCGTGGAACCCTCCAGTGTGGGAGTTCTGAGGAGACCTCCAGTGTGTGTGCTGAAGAGAGTACTCAGTTAGAGTGCCAGGACGTTGCAGCTGTTTTCTGTTACTTTGTGCCGGAGAAGGCTGTTTTGTTTTCTGTTTGACAGCAAGTTTATGATGTCTTAATAAACTTGCTTAAAGAACCGGGAAGAGTCGTCCTTCTGCTTACCTCCGGTCGCACACCAGCGAGACCACATCCCTACAATTGGTGGAGACGTGCGAGCAGCGTTCCCAGCAGAGAAATGGAGGACCTTCTAAAGCACTTGGTCCAGGCACAGGTGCAGCAGCAAGAGGTCAACAGGAGGTTGTTGCAACGAATGCAGCAGAGCCAGCAGGAGCACCAACAGCAGATGCAGCAGAGCCAGCAGGAGCATCGGCAGCAGATACAGCTTCTGACAACCGCCATCCAGGGCAGGACGAGTGCCCCAACCCCAGGTCTGGCTGATGGCAACCACGTCAGAAAGGCGGTAAGACGCACATTACAAAAAATGACCCCCGGGGATGATGTTGAAGCCTTCCTGACTGTATTTGAGAGGGTTGCTGAGAGGGAAAGACTTCCCCAGAGCAGTGGGCAGAGCTACTGGCCCCATACCTGACAGGGGAACCCCAGAAGGCGTACTATGATTTGACTGTGCAGGACGCTCAGCAGTATCCCAAGTTAAAGGTTGAGATCCTCGCACGTATGGGGGTAACAATGACTGTCAGGGCACAGAGAGTGCACCGCTGGGCTTATCACCGGGACAAACCACCTCGCTCCCAAATGTTTGACCTGCTACACCTGGTCCAGAAATGGCTACAGCCAGAGTCTGCTACGCCGGCACAGATGGTAGAAAGAGTCGTCATGGATCGGTTTGTGCACTCCCTGCCAAAGCCCCTACAGACTTGGGTTGCCCAGGGTGATCCCCGGAATGCTGATGAACTGGTCGGACTGGTCGAGAGGTACCAGGGAATGGAAGGTGCCTTGGGGAAGCAGCCCATTCCGTACTGTCGGCCCCAACAGGGGGCAGAGTTCCAAAAAGGGGTGGAGCGCCCAAGGTCAAAATGGCGGGGGGAGGTGGTGCCCAAGGTCACTGCGGGTGATATTATTTGTTGGAGGTGCCGTGAGCCAGGACATATAGCTGCCCGGTGTCCGCAGACCACTGAGCAGATGGACTGCAGCATAGGACACCGTATTTCATGGTATGCATATCCAGCCTGCAGTGGAAACCCGTTCCCCAATCAGGGTCCTCAAGTATGTCCCGTGAAGGTGAACGGTGAAGCAGTAACGGCGCTGCTAGACTCTGGGAGCTTAGTGACCTTGATTAGGGCCACTTTTCCTCTCAACATACTACCAGGAAAAAAAGTCGGTGTTCAATGCATACATGGTGATGTAAAGGACTACCCTATGGCCAGAGTGGACATTGAAACGACGCATGGCACTGAGTCCCATGAAGTAGGCGTCGTTCGGGACTTGGTGCGTCCTATAATTATAGGCCGGGAATTCTGTCTGTTTTGGGATCTGTGGAGAAAAGGCTCTGAGGTCCCTAGCGAGAATGGGGAACCAGTAAACCCTAACAAACTACTGCCACACTCAGAAGGGGCAGAGTCCCAAACTGAGTCGATGAGGAGAAAAGAGGTGGCGGCGGATGAGCCGAGGAACTATTGCCGGGTTCAGGGTTTGAACAGCGTATGTCGCGAATGGTGTACTGACTTTACATCTGACCGGGGGGCACTGAACTGTTCTCTAATAGTGAATGGAGAGTGTGTGAGTGGACTTCTAGACTCAGGAAGCCAGGTGACTCTGCTGAGCGACAAACTCCCTGTCTATCTGATTCCCGGAAAGAAGATGGAAGTCCCTTGCATTCATGGGGTCACTAGGGAGTATCCGGTATCCAGGGTAATCATTGAGACGTCCACTATTATTTCTACCCATGATGTCCCTGTAGTCTCCGACTTACCATACCCTATAATAATGGGAGGTATGGGACGAAGGACTGGCTGATTGCGCAGAAGGGAACCAGAATTACCCTAGGAGAGGCCCATCACCGCAGGCGGCTGTAGTGGTTGCTGATAGTGTGGTGGGGAAAACAGAAGAAGCAACCCCTAAAGTCAAAGATACCCAGTGCCTGGTGACCGAAAGAAAGTGTGGCTCAGACCAAAGTGCCGACTTTGGGGTGACTAAATATAGGACCGAAGGAAACTGGGTAGCTCCAGGAATAGGGGCCGACCCCTGGTTAAGTGGGGACTTGCTGTTCCAAGATGACAGGGGGAGTGGGAATGAATCCTATGCAGACTGTAACTTAACCGCAAGTGAAAGTGATTGCAGCAAGGTGGAGTCGGGTACAAGTGGCAGTTCTCCTCCTCACCGCAGGGGCTGCAGGAAGGCCAGACAGCCTATACGCTCTAAGAAGAGAAATAAGGAGGAAAGGATGGTGCCACCTGTACTGGATAAAAGAGAGCAAGTCCATGAGATGGAGCTGCTTAAAGAGACAGTCGGGCGAGAAAGGATACGGAGACAAGGGATTGAGCAACGAGTGGAGGACCTGGAGAAGGAAGTCTCTAAAGTCCAAGGTCAACTGTCAGCGTGCCAAACGGCGAACCAAATCCTAGTGAAAGATACGGAGATGTTCAGAGCGGCCCAGGAGAAGCATCAGCAGGAACTTCTACGGAGAGAGGAGGAGCACCGCTGCTGGGCAGAGGAGCAAGAGAAAATTCTCAAAGAACTCCAAATAGAGAAGGAAGCTAATGCCCAGCTCAGGAAATCCACGACAGTCCGGGAAACCGAACGGTTGCGCTCTCCTGTTCCGAGCGTACGGGAGGAGAGTGAACTGGAGAAAATGACCAAAGAAGGGGCCTCAACGGAGGAAGAAAGTCAGCAAGGGAACCGCCACCCAGATGGCCTCCGCGAGAAGCAGAGACGTCGGGAGCCAACAAGAAAACCTCCAAGTCGGAGGGGGTTGGTGGAAAACCTTGGGAAGATCCGGATGCTCCTGGAGGTGCACCAGGAAAGAATAGAACAGCTAAGAATTGAGGAGGAGCAGATCAACAGACAGCTGCAAGAGTTGGGGGAAAAAAGGCAGCCACCTTCAACCCATAATATAGAGAGGCGCAGAAGTTCGCTTCAGAGTGAAAGTCATCGAAGTGGAACTAAGACAGGACATAGATGGACTGAAATGAGAGGTAGAGGCAGTGACACCTCAATTAGCTCAGGACTCAGTGACCTAAGCCAAACTGTGACAGACCGGTTAATTGTGGAGACAACTGAAAAGAGTTTCTAGTCGGTGAATGAAATGTGCCAAGCCTACGGCTTTAGGCAGAGGGGGGAGGTATGTAGCGATAGTAAGACTTCACTATACCTTTGTATGTGGTTTGAGGACCTGTGATGAGGTCACTGCCATGTGACCTGTCATGTGCTCTGTGTTAGCTGAATGTCTGGTATATATAAATGAGCCTAATGCTGACCACGGGTGTGAGTGGCTGGAGGCGTGGAACCCTCCAGTGTGGGAGTTCTGAGGAGACCTCCAGTGTGTGTGCTGAAGAGAGTACTCAGTTAGAGTGCCAGGACGTTGCAGCTGTTTTCTGTTACTTTGTGCCGGAGAAGGCTGTTTTGTTTTCTGTTTGACAGCAAGTTTATGATGTCTTAATAAACTTGCTTAAAGAACCGGGAAGAGTCGTCCTTCTGCTTACCTCCGGTCGCACACCAGCGAGACCACATCCCTACAGTAGCAATACTCCGAACCTCAGTGGCAAGCTGATCCACACAGCCAGACAACTGTGCAAGCTCCATTGAGAGAGAGAAAAAAAAATCCTCCTCAGCACCCAGAGAAAAAGAGGGAAAAAATGCCACAAACAGGGAAAAAAAAATCTCTGACAACTCTGACAACTTTTTTTTTTCTTTCCACACTATTTTTCCCTTCTGTGAGTACCATATAATTTTCAGTAAGGCCGGTGATACTGTTATGTTTAGTTAGCTGAGGAGAAAAAACAAAAACGGCAATACACCAGAGAGGCTGGAACCTATTGGATTGAAGTAACCTAAACTAACCACACAACTAAAGGTAGCCGTGGAGCGTTCCTACGTTGATCCTAGATGCCTCGTCACAGCCTGAGCGATAACTACACCTAAAGGCAGAAAGAGGAAAGCTATCTGCCCCGGAGCAGATCCCCAAAGAAAATAGGAAGCCCCCAAACATGTAATGGCGGTTAGACAAGAAGAAGCACGGACACAGAGAGAAAATAGAATGAGCAAACGCTGGGGCCCAATCTGTCTAGACAGAAAAGTACAGGAAAGGATTCTTACTGCAATCCAAAAAAAAACCTAAAAAATACCAACTCTTCTGATTGCAAAAACACCTGAGATCACACGATCTCACCACCTAAATCAGAACTCTGGTGTACCAAAACTAAGCCGCAGCCACTGAAAAAACAGGAAAAAGCAAATGAACAAATAACGCCGTGGCTACAGATAAACTGAGAGGAGCACAGGCCCCAGAAGGGGACCTGGCTGACCTCCACAAAAGTGCAGAGGACTATGCAAAAAGCAAGCACAAAAATAAAAGCAGAAAATATCTTATCTGAAAGCAGAAGATGCAGGCAAGACTCAGCAAACTTCCAAATGAACCAGGAACCACAACTGAGACAAGTACAATTGATCACCGGCAACCATCATGGAAGGGAACCTCCTTTATATCAGACCAGTCAGCGATCCCAGATTGCCATTGCCTCGCTGAAAGGTTCAGTACTGTCTGTAACCACCAGAGGGAGCCTCTGCTCAGAAACCATCTCTAGCACATTCATAACAGAGCCCCTGATGTGCCATAACAGTGGAAACCCCCACAAGTGACCCCATTTTGGAAACTAGACCCCACAAGGAACTTATCTAGATGTGTGGGTAGAACTTTAAACCCCAAAGTTCTTCACAGAAGTTTATAACGTAGAGCCATAAAAATAAAAAATCATATTTTTTTTCCAGAAAAATTATATTTCTGCCACCAATTTTTTATTTTCCCAAGTGTAACAGAAGAAATTGGACCTCAAGAGTTATTGTGCAATTTGTCCTGAGTATGCTGATACCCCATATGTGGGGGTAAACCACTGTTTGGGCGCATGGCAGAGCTCGGGAGGGAAGGAGCACCGATTGACTTTTTCAGTGCATAATTGGCTGGATTTGAGATCAGACACCATGTCATGTTTGGAGAGCCCCTGATGTGCCTAAACAGTGGAAACGCCCAATTCTAACTCCAACCGTAACCCCAACACACCCCTAACCCTAATACCAGCCCTAACCATAACGCTAACCACAAACCTAACCCTAACACACCCCTAACCCTAATCCCAACCCTAACCCTAATCCTAACCCAAACCCTAATGCTAACCCTAACCCTAATGGGAAAATGGAAATAAATAAATTTTTTTATTTTATTATTTTTCCCTAACTAAGGGAGTGATAAAGGGGGGTTTGATTTACTATTTGTAGTGGGTTTTAATATCCGGGTTTTATGATTGGCAGCTGTCACACGCTAAAAGATGCTTTTTATTGCAAAAAATAGTTTTTGCAACCAAACATTTTGAGAGCTATAATTTTTCCATATTTTGGGTTACAGAGTCATGTTAGGTCTTATTTTTTGCGGGTCGAGTTGACGTTTTTATTGGTACCATTTTTGGGCACATGACTTTTTTGATCGCTTTTTTTACAATTTTTGGGAGGCAGAATGAACGAAAACCAGCAATTCATGTATTTCTTTTGGAGGGCCTTTATACCGTTCTGTGTGTGGTAAAATTGATAAAGTAGTTTTATTCTTCGGGTCAGTACATATACAGCGATACCTCATTTGTATTTTTTTTATGTTTTAGCACTTTTATACAATAAAAACTATTTTATATAAAAAATAATTATTTTTGCATTTATTCTGCGAGCTATAACTTTTATATTTTTTTGCTGATGATGCTGTATCGCAGCTCGTTTCTTGCGGGACAAGATGATGTTTTCAGCGGTACCATGTTTATTTATATCCGTTTTTTTGATCGCGTGTTATTCCACTTTTTGTTCAGCGGTATGATGATATAAAGCATTGTTTTTTTGCCTTGTTTTTTTTAAGGGGTTCACTAAAGGGGTTAACTAGTGGGATAGTTTAATAGAGCGGGTTGTTACGGACACAACGATACTAAATATGTGTACTTTTGTTTTTTTTATTTACATAATAATAATGTGTTTATTGGGGAAATATATATATTTTTTAATTTATTTAGGGATTTTTTATATATATTTTTACACTTTTTTTTTTTACGTTTTTACATTGTCCCAGGGTGGGACATCACTATATAATGTCAGATTACTGATCAGACAGTTTGCAGAGCACTGTGTCAGATCAGCGATCTGACAGGCAGTGCAGGAGGATTGTCGGCGCCTGCTCTCAGCAGGCACTGACAGGCCACCTCCCTGCAGGACCCGGAAGGACCCTGCGGCCATCTTGGATCTGAGGGCCTGCAGAGAGGAGGCCCTTGGAACAACGCGATCACATCGGGTTGCTCTCAGGGTCTCAGGGAAGCACGCAGGGAGCCACCTCCATGCGCAATGCTTCCCTACGCCACCGGAATGCTGCGATCATATTTGATCGCAGTGTGTCGGGGATTAAAGTGTCGGGAGCGGTCCATGACCGCTCCTAGCACTTAGTGCCGGGTGTCAGCTGTGAGAATCAGCCGACACCCGGCCACGATCAGACGCACTCCCCGTGAGCGCGGCTGCTCGCGTATGACGTACTATTCTGTCCATGGGAATAAAGTCCCAGGGCACATGGATGGACCAGTACGTCTGATGGCAGAAAGGGGTTAAAGGAAGTAAAAAGTTTTTAAAAAATGTCTTTAAAAATATAAAAAAATTTAAAAATATAAAAGTTCAAATCACCCCCCCATTCGCCTCATTCAAAATAAAACAATTAAAAAAAAATAAAAAATACACATATTTGATATTGCAGCGTTTAGAATCGTCCAATTTATCAAGATATAAAAAGAATTAATCTGATCGGTAAACAGTGTAGCAAAAAAAAAGTCAAAACTGCAGAACTACGTTTTCTTGGTATCCGCAACACTGCTTTAAAAATGTCAGCTAGGCACACAAAAAAAATCCCTCACCCAGCCCAGATCACGAAAAATGGGGACGCTATGGGTCTTGGAAAATTATGTTTTTTTTTAACAAACTTTGGATTTTTTTTTAACCGCTTAAATAAAAAAGGACCTAGACATGTTTTGTGTCTACCAACTTGTAATGACCTGGAGAATCATAATGTCAGGTCAGTTTTCACATTTGGTAAGCATGGTAAAAAAAATCCAAACAACAGTTGTGGAAATTGCACTTTTTTTGCAATTTCCCAACAGTTGGAATTTTTTTCCTATTTTCCAGTACACTGTATGGTAAAATCAAAGGTGTCGTTCAAAAGTACAACTCGTCCTCCAAAAAACAACCCCTCACATGGCCATACTGATGGAAAAATAAAAAAGTTATTGCTCTGGGAAGAAGGGGAGTGAAAACCAAAAACCTAAAAATGAAAAGGGGATGCAGTGTGAATGGGTTAATGTAGATGAATGTAAAGTAATGTACCTAGGATAGAGTAATCCTATTGCTGCATATACATTAACCCCTTAGTGACAGCCAATCTGCAGCTTAATGACCGGGCCAATTTTTACAATTCTGACCACTGTCACTTTATGAGGTTATAACTCTGGAACGCTTTAATGAATCCCGCTGATTCTGAGATTGTTTTTCCGTGACATATTGTACTTCACGCTAGTGGTAAAAAAATTTTTATATGACTTGCTTTTATTTATGAAAAAAACGGAAATATGGCAAAAATTTCTAACGGACTGCCATAACGCAGTATGAACCCAGCCTAATCCTAACCCTAATGCTAACCCTAACCCTAATTATAGCCCTAACCGTAACCCTAATGGAAAAATGAAAATAAATAAAATTTCTTTATTTTATTATATGTCCCTAACTAAGGGGTGATAAAGGGGGGGTTATGTACTGTTTTTTCTATTTTGATCACTGTGATAGTTGAATCGTTCATTTTTTGAATCTGCCACCAGATTTTTTTTATAGCATGAAGACGTTGGGAGGCCGGGAGCTGCAGGACACAGAGGGGACACCGGGAGGTACAGGGGAGATCGGGGGTCCCGGGGACACTATTTCTCACCCCTCTGATGTGCGATCACATCAGAGGGGAGAGAAATCATTTTTTTTTTTTTGCGGTCGCCGTTATACTGATATAACGGCGATCGCGACACCGGTGTCAGTAAACACCTTTCCGGATCATGTTCTCTGGGGTCTTGGCTACCCCGGCAGCCGAGGCCCCGGAGAAAATCGCCCAACCCCCCCGGCACATCGCGGGGGGCGCACTGCGCATGCGCCCACCATTTTCTCGCTATTTCAGCATGGCGGCGCCCACAAAGGGACTCAGGAGGGCCCTAGGACCACCTGGGGACACAAGGGGGGTCCCGGGGACCCTATTTCTCTTTCCTCTGATATCCGATCACATCAGAGGAGAGAGAAATTAAATGGCACATCACATTTATTTTTTTGTTGTGATCACCGTTATAGGGTTAAGGCTGAGGTCACACTGGCGACTAAATCGTACCACTACAAAGCGATGAAATCTCGCATTGCAGTGGAACCAATGTTAATCTATGGAGCAGCTCCCAGCATCCGATTTTTTGTGGTCCGATTTAAACGTGCGAGTGCAATTGCAGCATGCTGCGATTGTCACCGATTGTGGGTCGACTATCGCCAATGCAAGTCTATGGGTGCGATGAAAAGTGGGATTACAAACGGACCGCACGTGTGACTTGCGATTAAATCGCACAACTTTTCCAGGTGACAGGAAACTGCCTTTGAAATTCTCAGGAAGCCTTTACATGCTAATTAGCTAAGCACATGTTAAAAAAACCAGGAAGAACGCCTACACGGAGTCCAGAAACATGGCATCTAGCCACATCAATGTGGAACTCCTCATAGTTTTGGTGCAGGAGAGGCCTGAATTATGGGACCAGCGCGATCCCAATTACAGTAATCGCACGCGCAAAGAGGCGGCATGGCAAAGAATATGTGAACACATTTTCCCAGACTATGAGCAGAGATCAAGGTAGGAGCAAGACCGTATTAGTAAGTAGGACATTTAACTGATAATTCTAAAATGGTTTATTTGTGTAAAAATTATACCAACAAAATAATAATGTAGCCATATGTGTTCAAATGATATTTAAAATGCAGCATTATGTAACTCTTCATATTTAGAACTACACATTGTTGTGTGTGTTCACAAACAATATCCATGTATATTAAAATATCATCGATGCTTCGCCATTTCTTGACTAGAAAAGTTTTTAGTCCCCTTCACCTCAGATGTAGTGTGTAGGTCCTTAAATTCATATTTATTTAGGCCTTTTGTAAAGGGGCAAGCTGTTTTCTAAATGTATGTTAGTGGTTATACCATGGACACTTCTGTTTGTATGTTGATGTGTTTTAACATTCTAAATACCATCACACATGACAATATTTGAATGTTCAGTGTTACAGATGTAGGTTATTTTTAAAAAATACATATCACTCATACTAACTGTTCTGCTGTTATTAAATTTGTAGTGACAGATGTCACATAGCGATGGCGCAGCTGTTGGGGCTGCTACCGGAGGGAGAGGCAGCTAAGGGATTGTAGCGGGGCTTCAGATTCTAAAAAGAGGAAGTACCTATATTTTGATCGCCTCAACTTCCTTGCGCCTGTGATGGATCTGCGACCGTAAGTGCATGTCTGTTGAACCACTATCATAGAAAAATTTGTTATTTGCTGCATTTTAAATCATTTTATTTATTTCCTTTCTAGGACGGAGTCTAACCTAACTGAGAGGGAGACGGGGTCGGACTCCGAAGTGGTTATAGACCCCGTTGGTGATGGGGCAGAGGAGGCAGGCCCTTCCTCTGCACCATGTTGTTCCACCCAAGCAGCACCACCAGCAGCTGCAGGAGCTGAGGTGTCGCAAAGCCAGCAGCCCGAACAGGAGGACCTACCTCTGAGCAGCAGCCCTAATAGGCCTCAGGATGGGTCTCCTCCTCCTTCCCAACTCTCAAGGCGAGGCAGGCGGCAACGAGAAGGAGTGGGTTCTGTGACAAGGAGGCAGGTGGACAGAGGAGTTCTGGACTATTTGTCCAGTGTAGCAAATGATGATGGGGAGGAGGCATTTGCCCGCAGTCTGGCCCGTTACCTCCGGGCTATTCCAAGAGAGCACAGACTGCGGATCAGAGGCGGACTGCAGATTGTTCTGGATAATAATCCAAACACCGTACTAGATTTTCTAGAAAGATGGCAGGTTTGTCCGGAAAATCTATTACAGTTGTTTGGAACCCAGCAATCACACTCTGCTTCTGCCTCTGATCCTCCTCACCATCATCATCCTCCTCCTCCACCTCCTCCTTGTGTCCAACAGAACCCAACACCTCCTCCTCCTCCTACTGCAGCTCCTTCATACTACGGAGCTACCCAGCTCCAAGCCATGGGACAGAGTGGCCATGCCCAATATGCCCACTCTAACATACCCAATGTTGTTGGCTGGCCACAACATGGATATGGTAGACATGGGCATATTGGGGGTCATTCTGGTACTGCTCAGTCATATCCATATGACTATGACCAGCAGTTTCCTGTGTACCCCTACCCACAAGCCCATCAGGATGCAGCCAGTAACCCAGCTGGTACCTTAGCTTCTGCCCCAGCTCAGGGTCAACCACAGGTTGCAGATAGTGGAAGGCCTAACACACAACCTGGCCCTCCATCCTCACCACCACCAAGCTACCATCAATTGTAGCTCAAATAACATTGTTTATTATTTTTTCATTTGTATATAAGTTATATATGTGTGAAGTTTTTCTGTTCGCAATTTTCTAAATATTTAATTAGTACCTTTGGACATGTTTGTCCGGTACACAAAAACTATCAGCCACTAAAAGGCTAAAAAAAAAACCACTAATGAGTAAAATTAGTGAAGTGCCATTGGTTGTCTGTGATTATTATTATATGTTATGTCCTGTGTAAAGTAGGGTCAAGTGGACTTTAAGAACAACACTGTTACATCAATTAATTAATCACAAGTAAGTTTATGGTATGATATAACAAACACACTACATAGCTATGGCCTCCTCTTGCCAAGGAATAGCACCAGCAGGGGAAACAAAAAAATTGGTCAATAAGTCACGGACTTTGAGTCCAGAAGGGGGACGACGAGGATGGATGACTGGTCTCATAGGCCTCGTCATATTATCAGACTCAAGGTCAGGCACATCAGCTGATGAGCATTCATGCATTCTAGTAAAATTATGTAGTACCACACATGCTTGGACTACAAGATTAACATTTGCTTCACTTAGCTGAATGGCTGATTGTAGGACACGCCATTTGGCTGTAAGAATACAAATGTGCACTCCACCAGGCGTCGTGCACGAGAAAGCCGATAATTAAATATGCGTCGCCGATGGTTCAGATTTCGACGAGGATATGGCCTCATAACATGACGAGTTAATTGGAAGGCCTCATCCGCTACTACAACATATGGCACTGCATCCATATTTGACTGTGGAAGTTGACATGGTGGTGGTAAGTCCAATTGGTTATTGCGTAGCCGCCGACCCATAATGGAAGAATTGAAGACTCTGGAGTCTCCAGTCCTTCCATAGGCCCCAATGTCTACAATTATGAAGCGGTAGTTACTGTCGACCAAGGCCAACAAAACTATAGAAAAATATTGCTTATAATTGTAGAATTGGGTCCCTGAGTTCGGTGGCTTACGCACCCGTATGTGTTTCCCGTCCAGGGCTCCAATACAGTGTGGAAAATTACAGCTTTCTTGAAATCCACGTGCAATCCTCAACCAATCTTCCATTTTGGGCTCTGGCATCACCTCTTTATTTAGTCTTGACCAAATTTGTGCACAAGTAGAGCTGACTATTCCGGAAATGGTGGATTTTCCAATTAAAAACTCTAAATGCAGAGCAGCATGTGACAGCCCAGTGGAAAGGAACCTGCAATACAGAAACAACAACAAACATGTACACATCAGGCAAACAAACTACAAGCACTGCATTAACCAAATTTAAACAGTGGACATTTGTTTACTCACGCATTCACTTAATGCTATGACTTACAAACCATTATGACGGCTACACACAAGCATATAGGGAAAAGGGCAAAATGTAATAATGGCATTGGGTACAGTATGTTAAGATGAACAAAGTAAGAACAATGCTAAAGTTGGTAAATTGTGGAAAACATCATCAACATATCGTTGACACACATACCGTAATGTTAGGAGAAGCCTTTCCTCAGCAGAAATTGAAGGACGCATCCTGGTGTTCTGAAAGGTGATTCCAGGGCGCAATATGTCAAGCAAAATATCAAAGGTGGGAACACTCATGCGACAATAGCCAAAAAACTTGTCTGGATTCCTACGCAGTGTCGAATACAGGCGCTCAAAATGCCCTTTGCTGATCCTTCGCTTCAAAAGTGGATGCACCCACATTCTTCTGCGGATTCTGGGAGAAACAACTACAGGGTATGACTCCCAAAACGTCTGGATAGCAGCCAATAGTAGAGCAGACGCTCAGTTCTATTAAACATTAGTCTGTCACTCATGATTGTAACTTAGCAGCAACACAACAGGAACCACTAAGAAGCCAAACACTCCACGGCAACGTTGGGAGGGTAAGAACAGTGAAACCACGCTTAAATATGGGTCTGGCTCATTATTCAAATTAGTTGCAGGCCTCAAAACCGTTAAATGTCCATTTTGCTATGATGACACTAAAAAACGGTAGTCGTTGGCTAATCGGATGTGAAACATAAGCGCACATGCTACAAAATCGCATCAGCTACTAAAAATCGGATGCCAGTCGCATCAATGTTCATGAAATTTTCATCCGATTATCGACCGACTAAAACGGTCCGATTTTTTAGACGTTGTGTGTGACTCCAGCCTTATTACGGCGATCGCAACATCGGGGTCGGTAAAAACCGACCTGAATCATGTTCTCTGAAAATCCGACTGTGGGGGGGCGCTATACACTTTTTCCACAGTGCCGTTAATTAACGGCGCTGTAGTTTAAGTACCCTTAATGACCGCCGTTAAAAGGCGTATCGGCGGTCGTTAAGGGGTTAAATGAGATCATACTCAAGACTACAGAACAGGAGAAGGACTTGGGTATCCTGATTACAAGTAATCTGAGCAGCAGAACTCAATGTCAATCAGCAGCCGCAAAAGCAAACAAGATTTTAGGGTGTATTAAAAGAGAGATAAAATCCTGTGATTCAAACATATTGTTACCTTTTTATAAATCACTTGTGAGGCCACATTTAGTATATGGGAAAATTTAGTAATTTCAAAATTTTATTTTTATGCTTCAAGGACTGCTCCCGGCACTTTAACCCCTGGCACACTGCGCTCAAAGATGATCGCAGCATTCCAGCGGCTGCAGAGGAGCTGACAGCCCCTCTGCTTTTGGATCTGAGACCCCGCGGCATGATGCGGGGTCCCAATCGTTCCCATGGAGACCCGGATGTCGTCACGAAAACATCGGGTCTCCACGTCAAAGCGACTTCCTGACTTGCTCAGTGCATGTCAGGAAGTCTCAGGTTAGTGCACGGAGAAGCTGCAGCTCTGCAAGCTTCTAGAGCATGCAGATGCTGCTTTATCTACATGCTATAGAAGCGATCAGCCTGCAGAAAATGAGTGTCCCATAGTGGGACAATGTGTAAAATAAAGAATTAAATAAATAAAAAAAAAAATAATTTTAAAAATATTTAAAAAAAAATTAAAAAATCAATATTTATTATATCAATAAATAAATATTTAAGAGAAAAAAAATTCTAAACAATAAAAATACACATATTTAGTATCCCCGCGTCTGTAATGACCTGCCCTATAAAACTGTCCCACTAGTTAACCCCTTTAGTTAACACCATGAAAAAAACAAGGCAAAAAACAATGCTTTCTCATAATACTGCAAAACATAAAGTGGAATAACACGCGAACAAAAAGACGGATATAATAAACATGGTACCGCTGAAAACGTCATCTTGTCCCGCAAAACACAGGCCCCTGCACAGCATCATCAGTGAAAAAATAAAAAAGTTATAGCTCTCAGACTAAAGCGATGCCTAAATAATTATTTTTTATATAAAATAGTTTTTATTGTATAAAAGCGCCAAAACATAAAAACTATATAAATGAGTTAAATGAGGTATTGCTGTAATCATACTGACCCCATGAATAAAACTGCCTTATCAATTTTACCACATGCGGAACGGTATAAACGCCCCCCCAAAAGAAATTCGTGAATTGCTGTTTTTTGTTCATTCTGCCTCCCAAAAACCGGAATAAAAGCGATCAAAAAATGTCATGTGCCCGAAAATGGTACCAATAAAAACGTCAACTCGTCCCGCAAAAAACAAGACCTCACATGACTCTGTGGGTCAAAATATGGAAAAATCATAGCTCTCATAATATGGTGATTCAAAAACTTTTTTGCAATAAAAAGCGTCTGCCTGCGGCCAAACAGTGGTCTCCCCACATATGGGGTATCAGCATACTCAGGACAAATTGCACAACAACTTTTGGGGTCACATTTCTCATGTTACCCTTGGAAAAATAAAAAATTGGGGGCGAGAAGGTCTTTTTTGTGGAAAAATTATGATTTTGTATTTTTACGGCTCTACGTTATAAACTTGTGTGAAGCACTTGGGGGTTCAAAGTGCTCACCACACATCTAGATAAGTTCCTTAGTGAGTCTACTTTCAAAAATGTGTCACATGTGGGGGGTTTCCACTGTTTAGGCACATCAGGGGCTCTCCAAACGCGACATGGCGTCCGATCTCAATTCGTCAACAGTCGGAGACCCGACCCCAATGCAAGTCAATGGGGAATAAAAGTCAGCAGTGAGTGGAGGACAGTAAACACACCTACAGTGCCCATTTCAATGCCATCGACATCAATTCTTATTACTTAAGCTTGTCAACCTTAATTTACTTTATAATAATAGTAACGCATTGAAAACTGGGGTTATTTGGCTAAAGTTGTGGGGGGGGCACAGGGCTGGCTCCAGGTTTTCGTTGGCCCCGGGCGAAAGAGTCTCAGTGGGAGCCTTTAACACATACCACAATTCATGATGCTCCAATACGGCAGAGAGATATAGGTATAGTACAATGACAAATACTTCACTTCTTACATTACATGAGTGATATCTATTGTAAATTCTACAAAAGCTCAAAAAACGGACAGTATAGTCCTCCATGATCAACTACGAAAAAATCCGAAAAAAATGTCCAATATTTGAAAAAAAAAACATATTTTATTCACAAAATAAATTTACATACTGACCAGGTGGTGGGGAAACAAATACCAAAAGGAAAGAGGCGATACTAGGAATTACTAAAACACCACTGAAATGCACAAAAAATGAAAAAAAAGGTGAAAAAGATGGCTCAATAAAATCAAAATATCAAAGAAATCAGAGTAGATGAGCCACAACAATACATGAACAATATCAAGATATTAAGTGCAAAATGTCGCTATAATAATGTGCCAAAGTGCAAAAGGAATACATATACATATATCAGGGTAATCCAGGAAAAAATGGCAATAAATCATATAATGCTAATACATAAGAAATCTATATATATTTAAGAATGCCAATATATTATGTAGGTAGGGCATGGACATGAATCCATAAGATATGCCGAGCAACAACATACAGAGTATTTAAACAAATAATAAAGACACAATGGTCATTAGATCCAAACACTTGTGCATAATACTGCGGCAAGAAATATTAGTACATATCCCAGATAAATGCCCAATCTATACGTGGTGTCAGTGGTGCAGGAAGCTTTTGCTTCTGAAGGAGGAGGAGGGTCGAATGCCTACAGCAAACTGTTGCCTATACCGTGGGCTAGGCAGCACTGTCCCACCGCCGCTGTCCCCTGTGGACCCTGCATCCACCACATTAACCTGGTGCGCAGTGATGGACACGTAACGGCCCTGGCCATGCCTACTGGCCCATGCATCTGTTGTGAGGTGCCCCTTTCCACTCACTGATTGTTTGAGTGCATGGACAATGCAGTCTTTCACATGCAGGTGGAGGGCAGGGATGGCATTTCTAGAAAAGAAGTGCCGACTGGGTAGGTCATAGCGTGGGACAGCGTAGGCCATGAGCTCTCGGAACGCTTCATTTTCAACCAAACGGAAGGGCATCATCTCTAATGAGATCAGTTTGGGAATGTTCAAAGCCAGTGAGGTTTTGTAGTCCGTCCACCCTTGCAAGTGCATGGTGTTTGCATGTCTAAGCATGCAACTGGTATTCAAATGTCCGAGATTTTTCCCTCGGCTAAAGGTCCTTCCGCACTTCTTACAGATAACCTTTGCCTCATCAATAGGATTTTTGGCAAAAAAGTGCCACACTGCACTCTTCCTACTATGGGAAAACTTTTCAGGGCTTGTCCGCTGTGCTAATTTGACCATCTGGCCAAGCTGTCCTGCAACTCTTTTTGTTTTTTTAACATGCTTTTGGACTGCTACGGGCCTGCCAGATAACCGCAGCTGTGATGTCGATGCCTGCTGCGGATCCTCCTCCTCTTCTGAGCTATTGCCAGCGGCACCCTCTTCCCCCAATGGATGCCAATCCGGGTCAACAACTGGGTCATCCATCACCTCCTCTTCAATTTCATCTGCACCTTCCTCTGTGTCACCGTGTAAGGTGGTATAGTATGCAGAAAGGGGCACCTGAGTTTCATCAGGGTCAGAATCTGGCTCAGTAGACTGCGAGGGCAATGCAGTGCTCTGGGTGAATGTACCATCAGAATCATATAGCAGTGGCTGTGCATCAGTGCACTCCATGTCATATTCATCTTAGACTGGGGAATTCAGGATTTCACTTGATAAATTAGGCATGGCATGTGAAAAGAGCTCCAGGGAGTAATCTGAAGTGTGGCCTGCGGCATCCTTCACTTTTGGTGGGGGTGAAGGACACAAGGAAAGGTGTTGTTCCTGACCAGGAGCCTGCACTGACGACTCAGTGCTTGCATTTTTTGAAACTTCAGAAGAGGAGGCGATAGATCTGGAGGTGTTTCGGCACTGTAAGCCAAAACCTGTTCCTGATGCTCCGGCTTTAAAAGCGGTTTACCTACTCCAGAAAATGGAGCCTTCCAGGCCTTCTGGAGCCAGACGATGACGCAGGCTCAACACCTCCTGCCTTAGGTGCTATTGTGATTTTGGCACTACCAGCAGATGCACCACCACCACCATCAGTACCAGCTGGCCCCCCGCCCACGTCCGTGGCCTCTTCCACCATACTTCCTCATGTTTGGGAAAATGTACCAAAAATACCAGCAGATATATGGTACTGTATGAGGAGCGTACAGCTGTATACGGTGTAGGGAAAAATTAAATCTCCCTATATATTTCCGGAGTCACACACAGACGCTCTCTCAATATGGATTTGACCGTAATACAAACAGCAGATATACAATACTGTATCAGAAGCGGGCAGCTGTATACGGTGTAGGGGAAAATTTCAATCTCCTGTAAGCTTTTCAGGGGATATAGCTCTGGGATCGCCATCTTGGGGAGACGGAGTGGCATAAAGAGACCAGTCACAGACAGTGGTTCTGTTAAAAACTGGCCGCAACCAGTTTTATTAAAGTCCACAGCAAACAGAACATAAATTAAAACAAAATCATAAACATAAAGCCTAGGCGTGTCCCGCCACTAATTACACTTAGATAGATTACCCTTTCTATCCGGGTCCAGACTCTAATAGCCTGTGCCCAAAACAACACATATGTTCAGTAGTTACCAGCGTGCAGCTCACATGAGGCTCCAATGGCGTCTGAAGTCAGATCCAGACTGAGAGATAGAGCCCCCTCTGAACTTCTCAAGCAGGTACTTATGGCTGCCTAATTAAGCAGCTGTGTTCACTCCGGGTTGCACTGCAAACCTGTCCCAGATAGGAATGGAATGAACACCGC
The DNA here is from genome assembly GCA_033576555.1 of Oophaga sylvatica. Lineage (NCBI taxonomy): Eukaryota > Metazoa > Chordata > Amphibia > Anura > Dendrobatidae > Oophaga > Oophaga sylvatica. The sequence goes on from JARQOD010000005.1 coordinate 343,614,797, forward strand.
ACTGACAACCTATTTTATGCGCCCCAGCTAAGAAACCTGGGCGAGATATACACGCCGTCCAGCACACACCCCTTCACTGTCTCACATATCCCCCCCCTCTTCTCCAGACCGGAGGACTGGTCAGAAATTCCGAAGAGACAGTGAACTCTGGACAAGGCATCAGCATTACCCTGTAATTTCCCAGGTCTATGCTCAACCGAGAAATTGAACTCTTGAAGTGAAAGGAACCACCTTGTCACCCTGGCATTCCTTTCCTTGTTCTGCTTCATCCATGTCAGAGGAGCATGGTCTGATTGCAATTTAAATCTCCTACCCAAGAGGTAATACCGTAGGGAGTCCAGCGCCCATTTGATTGCGAGGCACTCTCGCTCCACAATGGCATAATTTTGTTCAGCCGGTGTCATTTTTCGACTTAGATACAGGACTGGGTGTTCTTCACCCTTCACGACCTGTGATAACACTGCCCTAACCCCACATTAGAGGCATCAGTTTGAACAAGAAACTCTTCCCTGAAATTAGGGGTGACCAGAACTGGTCTTTGACACAAAGCCATTTTCAACGACAGAAATGCTTTTTCTGCCTCCGGATTCCAATTTATCATTTTGGACTTCCCCCCTTTTGTCAGGTCAGTCAATGGGGCAGCAATGGAGGCATAATTTGGTACGAATCTGCGATAGTACCCAGTGATGCCCAAAAATGCTTTGACCTGTCGTTTTGTGAGGGGTACAGGCCAGTTTCGAATTGCCTCTACTTTATCGATTTGTGGCTTGATCAGCCCTCTGCCAATCACATAGCCCAAGTACTTGGCCTCTTCTAGGCCAATTGCACATTTCTCTGGGTTTATGTTCAGCCCAGCTCCGCCTATCGAGTCTAAGACGGCTTGTACCTTAGCGAGGTGGCTCTCCCAATCAGAACTGAAAATTACCACATCATCCAGGTAGGCAGCTGCATAGGCTTGATGCGGGCGTAGGATCTGGTCCATAAGCCTCTGAAAGGTAGCTGGGGCTCCATGCAACCCGAATGGCATCACCAGATACTGAAACAAACCTTCCGGGGTTGCAAAGGCCGTTTTTTCTTTTGCCTCCTCAGATAGGGGTATCTGCCAGTACCCTTTTGTCAGATCGAGGGTTGTAATATAACGGGCACCCCCTAACCTCTCGATTAGCTCATCTACCCGTGGCATCGGGTATGCGTCAAACTTTGACACTTCGTTCAACTTTCTGAAATCATTACAGAACCTCAGGTTCCATTAGGTTTTGGGATCAGAACAATCGGGCTACACCACTCGCTTTGGGCCTCCTCAATGACCCCGAGGTCTAGCATGCGTTTGATTTCAGTAGAGACTATCTTTCTGCGGGCTTCTGGAATTCTGTACGGTTTTATTTTGACCTTAGTACCGGGCTCAGTCTCGACATGGTGTTTTACGAGAGAAGTCCGGCCGGGCAAGTCAGAAAACCTCTGCCGATTTTTCTGCAGAAACTCCCGTACTTCCTGTTTTTGGTGCACGGACAATGTCTCACCAATGGTCACAGGAGGTAGAGATGGTTTTACCCCTTTCTCTACTTCACCCGAGGCCAACAATGCCTCTCTGTCCCTCCAGGGCTTGATCAGATTGATATGATATATCTGGTAGGGCTTCCGTCTCCCGGGTTGGTGTACTTTGTAAGTAACCTCGCTCACTTTTTGTACGACCTCGTATGGACCATGCCACTTGGCCAAAAACTTACTTTCCACTGTGGGAATTAGAATTAGGACTCGATCCCCGGGGTTGAAAGACCTAATTTTTGCTGACCGATTATAGACTCTGCTTTGAGCTTCTTGGGCTCTCTGCAGATGATTCTTCACTAATGGCATAATTTTAGCCATCCTCTCTTGCATCTGGGCAATATGCTCTATAACACTCTTGTATGGAGTTGTCTCGGTTTCCCAAACCTCCTTGGCTATGTCCAGCAAGCCCCGCGGATGCCGACCATACACCAACTCAAAGGGAGAAAATCCCGTAGAGGCCTGGGGAACCTCTCTGACCGAAAACAATAAGTAGGGTAACAGGTAGTCCCAGTCCCTCCCATCTTTCTCTACTGCTTTCTTTAACATATGTTTTAATGTTTTATTAAAACGTTCAACCAACCCATCCGTCTGGGGGTGATACACAGATGTCCGAATGTGCGAGATTTTAAGCAACTTACACAGTTCCTTCATCACTTTGGACATAAAAGGTGTGCCTTGGTCCGTGAGGATCTCTTTAGGAATTCCTGTCCTGGAAAACATATGAAAAAGTTCCCGTGCAATATTTTTAGATGCCATATTTCTTAAAGGGACCGCCTCGGGGTACCGGGTTGCATAATCAAGGACAACTAAGATGTATTGGTGTCCCCTGGCTGATTTTACAATAGGACCTACCAAGTCCATTGCTACCCTTTCAAAGGGTATTTCTATAACCGGCAGCGGGATTAATGGACTCCGGAAGTGAGACACCGGAGCATTTATCTGACACGAGGGGCAGGTTTTACAATAATCCTCTACATCTCGATAAACCCCGGGCCAGTAAAACCTCTGAAGAATTCTTTCCTGGGTTTTGTCCATCCCCAGGTGCCCACCCAGCACGTGGTTATGGGACAAACCTAACACCATACTTCTATATGACTTAGGTACTAGGAGCTGACTCACGGCCTCTCCCTTTACTTTAGTGACCCTATATAGCAGGTCATTGTTCATGGCAAAATGGGGAAATTTTTCATCAGATCCGGGCTCTTGTGGGATCTCATTCAGAACGGTTATATTCTCCCTGGCATGTTTAAGAGTGGGGTCTTGCAATTGCTCACTCCCAAAATTGCCACGGGACACCGGTAGGTCAGGGACATTCTGTTCTAGAGAAACATCCTCCCCCTCCCCCAACATCACCTGAAATGGAAATTCATCATTTTTTTTACAGTCATCATCATTATCAATATCATTATCGTGATTACTATCAGCATCAGCATCATTATCATGGTCATCATTATTATCATGATCATCATCATTATCATGGTCATCATTATCACATAAGTTTAACGGCCCACTAGCCTTGTGTTCCGCCCTCGGGACTGCGCACCCTCAGTAGGAGCTTCATCACACTGTCCAGCAGAAACATTTTTTTTCCAAAGACCCCAAAACAGGGGAAAGTCACGACCCAATATGGCGGGATGCATCAAGTTCTTCACTACCCCCACTTCATATGAGATCTCCCCGAGTTTTGTGACGAAGTCTGAGGAGGTTACTGGGTAGACTTTGACGTCTCCATGTATGCACACCACGCTTAGGTCTGTGACGAAGTCCCCATCAGCCAGACTAGCATGTATCAGAGTCACTCGACTTCCTGAGTCGAGTAGGGCCTGTACTGGGCACCCATTTATCACGACCTGACACAGCTGTGGGCCAGTCTCCTCGGCTAGGGTGGCCACGCACACGGGCTCGGCGAGGAACGAGAGAGACTGTCCAGCATCACAGTCCATAGGTTCCCCCACTAGTGGACAATTGGCTGAAATATGACCTTGTTCACGGCATCTCCAACACTGTCTCAGGTCAGTGTGTTCAGACGGGGAGACCTTCCTAGGTCTGGGTTCTCCTGGTAGGTAAGTATCACCCTTCCGCTCATACATGTCCCCTCGGGGCTGACCCGGACTATCAACAGCCCCCCTTGCCCCCACAGCTGGAACCCTTTACCGGGAGATGACGGAGGCCGGGTATTCCGAACTGATGATCGCTCGGACGGCTGGTCACGTAGATAGTCTTTGGTGGCGAAATACCTTTCTATTAGGCTGACCAGTTGATCGGCATCTTTGGGGTCTCCCTGTCCGACCCAGAGCTGGACCTCAGGGGGAAGGGCCCAGATGTACCGGTCCAGCACCACCTTTTCAACCATTTGGGCAGGGGTGCTGACGTCAGGTTCCAACCACTTCTTTACCAAAGAAATCAAGTCATACATTTGTGAGCGAGCAGGCTTGTCTCGCCTGTATCTCCAGTTATGGACTCTCCTGGCACGGACTGCCCTCGTCACACCCAGGCGGGCAAGAATCTCCGCTTTCAACTTAGTATAGTTTTTGCTGTCCTGCTCGCTGAGGTCAAAATAGGCTTTTTGGGGTTCCCCAGTCAAATAGGGCGCAACCACCATAGCCCATTCAGATTGTGGCAGATTCTCCTTCTCTGCCAGTCTCTCAAATATAGCCAGATATGCCTCCACATTGTCATGAGGCGTCATCTTCTGCAGAGTCTGTTTTACCGCCTTTTTTACAGCGGATAATGCCGGTAACCCGGCGTCTTCATTCGGGGACGAGGTGCTAGGAGTTTTTTTTAGTGCTGCAAGCTGCTCCAGTAACAACCGGTTGGTTTCCTGCTGTTGCTGCTGGCTCTGCTGGGCCTCTAGGTGTTGTTGCTGTATGGCCTGCTGTTGCTGCTGCATGGCCTGCTGTTGCTGCTGCATGCTCTGCTGTTGTTGCTGCATGGCCTGCTGATGTTGCTGCTGCATGGCCTGCTGGTTCTGGGCCAGCTGCTTAATGAGCTCCTCCATACTGCCGGACATCTTGGGCTGGCTGACAGCCTTCACCCAAGACATATACACTCCACAGTCTTCTCCACAATAAGTTGAGTTTTGCGGTGCAGACACCTTTTTTTTTTTTTTTTTCAAAGTCTTCAGCCACTGTGCTGCCCCAGCATTCAAGCACCAATTGTAAGCTTTTCAGGGGATATAGCTCTGGGATCGCCGTCTTGGGGAGACGGAGTGGCATAAAGAGACCAGTCACAGACAGTGGTTCTGTTAAAAACTGGCCGCAACCAGTTTTATTAAAGTCCACAGCAAACAGAACATAAATTAAAACAAAATCATAAACATAAAGCCTAGGCGTGTCCCGCCACTAATTACACTTAGATAGATTACCCTTTCTATCCGGGTCCAGACTCTAATAGCCTGTGCCCAAAACAACACATATGTTCAGTAGTTACCAGCGTGCAGCTCACATGAGGCTCCAATGGCGTCTGAAGTCAGATCCAGACTGAGAGATAGAGCCCCCTCTGAACTTCTCAAGCAGGTACTTATGGCTGCCTAATTAAGCAGCTGTGTTCACTCCGGGTTGCACTGCAAACCTGTCCCAGATAGGAATGGAATGAACACCGCACTGACAACCTATTTTATGCGCCCCAGCTAAGAAACCTGGGCGAGATATACACGCCGTCCAGCACACACCCCTTCACTGTCTCACACTCCATATATATTTCCGGAGTCAGACACAGACGCTCACTCAGTATGGATTTGACCGTAATACCAGCAGATTTACGGTACTGTATGATGAGCGTACAGCTGTATACGGTGTAGGGGAAAATTTAAATCTCCGTATTTATTTCCGGAGTCACACACAGACGCTCTCTCAGTATGTATTTGAGCATAATACAAACAGCAGATATATGTTACTGTATCAGAAGATACCAGGTGTATATAGTGTAGGGGAAAATTGAAATCTCCGTATATATTTCCGGAGTCACACACAGATAGTCAGCATGTATTTGCCTGTGATACCAGCTGGTATATGGTAGTGTGTCAGGAGCGTACAGCTCTATACGGTGTGTGAACGCTCGGTAACTGTGCAGAAAAAAAGAATAAAAGTATTAGTGCTGTGGAAAAAGCAGTCTGCACAGCAGTGTACACACAGCAATACAGCTATCAGGCAGCCTAATAACCAGCGCTGCTGCACACAAGAAAATCCTCCCCTGTCACTGCACATTAACTGTACAGCACTTCTCTTTCCAGCCCTAACTCTCTCCCTACTGATAAATAGCGTCAGCAACCTCTCCCTACTGTTAAGATCGGCAGAAGTAAAATGGAGGTCGGCGCTCAGGGCTTTTATAGACACTATGACGCCCCCCAAAGCAAGCCAATCACTGCAATGCCCTTCTCTAAGATGGTGGTGGACGCTGCACATGTCATCTCGTTGCCCACAGTGTACGTCCTTGCTCATTGGCTGAAAAAAGGCGCCTGCAAGCAATCTGGGAAAACCGACTTTGGCGCTCGTTTCGACGACCGCATGGCCGACCTCACGCTATGGTTGGGTTTCGGTTGACGAAACTCGACTTTGGCTAAAGTCGGCGACTTTTGAATCTGACCGACCTGTTTCGCTCAACTCTACCAACAACCACTGATATCTGCTGGCCATGTAGCTTCTTTACTATAGAGTTCTTAGACAATAATATTTCCCACTTTTAATTAAGGAATTAGAAAAGAGGCCATAAAAAACATTCAGAATCTGCATAATCAGAGCAACTCACTATACTTAACCGAGGCAGACATACTCTTGGAACAATGTGTGCAGTCACACAGCACCCAAAGAGATAAAGGAGCCCACTAACATCTCCAAAGCAGCATTCTGTCATAAACACATAAAGGGGCCCATGATACTTTACATACAGTGGCATGTAAAAGTGTGGGCACCACTGGTCAAAATGACTGTTATTATGTGCAGATAATAAAGTTGAAGATGAAATTATCTCTAAAAGGCCTAACATTAAAGATGGCACATTTCCTTTGCATTTTAGGCAAAAAAATACTAAACACACTAAGTCACAATAAAAATTATGCATAATCCTTCGTAACTGAAGTCAAAACCGCTAGCTGTGACATTCAATCTCAGGTTAAGAAGGCATGAGTCACCCGCCTGGGCCGTGGTGTACTCGGCACCGAGCCTGTCGATTTCTATGGGGGATGTCACTGTAGCTGCAGCTCGGTCTGTGGCCCTGGGACTCACCTCAAAAAGGGGATTAAAAGGTTTGTTGAATGTTCGTGATGCCACCTGTGGTGCCTGGTCAGGGTGACCTGTGCTGCTGTATAGGTCCGCTGTAGGGTTGGTATTGGGCAGCAAGGTGTTAAGCCTTCCACAGGTAAGGCTGGGTCCTTCAGGGTAGATAAAGTGTGAAGGGGTGCAGGACGGAGGGGAATCCGGCAGTAGGAGTAATAAGAAGAACACACACACATAAGTTTCTTTCTGTACCTTTACTGAAGATGTTATTGCAGGCACGTCCCGGGGCGCTGTAGGGTGAAGGGTGCACATCCAGTTCTTCCCACTGAGTAGGTGTAGGGCCTCCTTACTCCTAAAATGTGTCTCTGACCTGTGTGAAACTAGGTCTGAGTTTGTCACCAACTTTACGCCCGGCTGACCTTGTGTAGGGCCTTCTCTTGAAAGAACACAGTCTCTAATGGTTGCGCTGACCAGACTCCTGTCTTCCTGACCCAGTTACATATCCGCACTTTAGGGCTCCTGCGACTTGTAGTCCCACAGGAACTCCGGTATCTCCTACTGGTCATGAAGATTCCAGTAAGCTCAGACCCGGTGTCCGGTTGCAATGATAGGGATGAGCTGTTTAGGCTCCTCTGTCCCTCACTTTCTTTCCACTCGCCTCTCGTCCTACTCAGGCCCTCATACGATCACACACTAGCAGTTGGTGGGCTGCTTCTTCTTCTTCTTCACTGCTCTCTAAGCGTCAGCACGCTTTCTCACTGAGCTGCACTCACTTGACTCAGCTCTGACTAGGCTGGAGTGGTTTCCGTTCCACTTTTACTAGCCTCCACTAGGTTGAACTAGACTACAAGCTGCAGACTTCAGACTTCCCAGCTAACAGCTGAACTCTCTCTCTCTTTTGAGCTCTGCTCCGTGTGCCAGCTTGCACACACTCCGCGCTCTCTGCGCTCACAACACTCTCTCAGCCTAGACTTGACCGTCTGCTCTTCACTTCATCCTCTGAGGTGACTTACTACACACTTTAGTGTCTTCACCCTCCTTATATATAGCTAAACAGCTCCCTCTGGTGGTCTTTAGGGATGGGTGAAGGTGTGTGAATGTATATATTGGACCTCTAGTGGTGGTTACCTTCAGTGCACCCTTCTGGAGATTAGGAATCCAAGCACAGCTGGGCTCCACAGGCACATATGCTGCACATATCGTTAAAATATACATTCTTTATTAAAAAATCATCTAAAAGTTTAGTAGATTAAAAATAAGGAATGATTACCCAATTGTAGTATACAGATGTCATGCAGAGATTTATGTAAGTCTATATACAGGGAAATGACATACAATCAACAAGTATCGATCTCAATGCAGAAATATCAATGAAAATAGAAATAAAGTGCAAGTGCCAGTAAAAAAACAAAGAGTATTCTGCAGCCCTGGAGCGAATTATAACCAATGAGCAACATTAAAGTAGTTAGCAGGATCTATTTAAAGTGCAATGTGCTTTTACTTACAGCCATAAGAAATATAGAGTCTGCATCTATCATAGCTACCACCCCGATCTTGCCTTTTCATTATGCATCTTCCACTTTGTCATTTTTTACATTTTAAAAATTACAAAAAGTAATATGGGCCGATGCAAAAGTCTGGGCACCCTTGGAGATATGTGTACTTAGATAACTTTGACCAAAGTTTCAGATCTTAATTAGCCTGCTAGAATCATGGTTTGTTCACGATCATCATTAGGAAAGGCCATGTGATGCAAATTTCCCAGGTTTATAAAAACCCAAGCCTCCTCTAACCTTGTGCCAAAAAACAACAGCCTTGGGTTCTTCTAAGCAGCTGCCTAGCACTCTGAAAATGAAAATGGAGGCCCACAAAGCAGGAGAAAGCTATAAGAAAATAGCAAAACATTTTCAAGTTGCCTTTTCTTCAGTTCAAAATGTAATTAAGAAAGATAAGGTTTGGAAGACCAAGCAATATTTCAGTGAGAAGTGCTCGTAAGATTGCTAGAGAGGCAAATCAGAACCCTCAATTTACTTCAAAAGACCTTTAGAAAGATTTAGCAGACTCTTCAGTTATGGTACATTGTTCTACTGCCCAGAGACACCAGCACAAACAAATATGACCTTCATGGAAGAATCATCATAAGAAAACCTCTCCTGCATCCTCACCATAAAATTCTGTGTCCAAAGTAAGCAAAAGGATATCTGAACAAACCTGATACATTTTAGAAACAAGTCCTATGGACCATTGAGGTTAAAATAGAACTCTTGGCCTCAATTACCAAAGGAATGTGTGGAGAAAAAAGGGCACAGAATTTCAGGAAAAGAACATCTTGCCAACCATTAAGCATGGGGGTGGATCAATCATGGTTTAGGGTTGTGTTGCAGCCAATGGCACAGGGAACATTTTGCGAGTAGAGGGAAGAATGGATTCAATGAAATTTCAACAAATTTTTGATGCAAACATAACACCATCTGTAAAAAAGCTGAAGTTGAAAAAAAGATGGTTTCTACAAATAGATTATAATGATCCTAAACACACATCAAAATTTGCAATAGACTACCTCAAAAGGTGCAACCTGAAGGTTTTACAATGGCCCTCACAGTTTCCTGATCTGAATTTCATTGAAAATCTGTGGCTAGACCTCAAAATAGCAGTGCATGCAAGACAACCCAGGAATCTCATAGAACTGGAATAATTTTAGAAAGGAAGAATGGATGAAAATCCCTCCAACAAGAATTGAAAGTCTCTTTGCTGGCTGCAAATAGCATTTACAAGATGTAATACTTTCAAAAGGGGGTACAACTAGGTATTAACCATTTTTAAAATGTAAAAGATAAATATATCTATATAAAGTGTGTCATCTTTAACTTTAGGCCTTTTAGAGATCATTTCATCTTCAACTTGTTTAACTGTTCACAATAACAGTAATTTTGACCTGGGGTTTCCAAACTTTTACATGCCACTGTGCATTAACCATAGAAACGGTGACCCCAGATCACAGATTTCTACAAATTCCCACAGATTTGAGAACTTTGTTTTAAAAACTTGACTCTTTTGAATGTAAATATCTCAATGTTAGATTGCCTTCAAAAGAGCAAATAAAAATATGGTCGTTATCTTCTTCTACATTGGGATCTTAGGAGACATTGTCAGTACAAAAAATAAATATATGCACAGATGGGAAGCTGATCTACATACCATGTTTACAGTAGAAGAATGTAAAAACTGCATATGTATTAAACAATAAAACATTTTGCTGTACATCACACCAAGAATCATTAGCAAAATCTCACCTTAAATGGTACTATGCTCCTTCCGGAGTCCATAATATGTACCTCTCCTGTTTAAACCTATGTTGGAGGAAATATGGTCAAGCAGGCTTCACATTTTGTGGTGACATTGTATGGGGTCACAGAAACTGTTAATGCCCTGTACATGTCCCTGTTGCCTCGGTTCTGAATGTCATGCTCTGTATATATAATGTTTTGCACTTATTTCTGTGATTTCATGTTTTAGCTTAGGGTAAGTGCAGCACCCCAATGTGGATACTAGATGGGGCACATTAATATAAATAGTTTACATAGGAGGAGTCTTCTGTGGGTAAGCCAGGAACATTTCCTGATTGTAAGGAGTAGGGGCAGGGAGCCTAAAGAGTCTGTAGGGCTTAGAGCCTGGGACAGTAACGTGACCCCGCAACGTTCAAGTTAGGAGCCCAGTGTGTCCAGGGCCTGATAGTGGCCAAAGGTTGCAGCAGGAGAACGATGCAAGGCAACACCAGGATGTGGCAGCTAACTACATGGGCAGACGCCCTTATGTCTGGAGCGAAACAGACAAGGGAACTCCTGCGTTACTGAACGGGTCAGTACATCCCGGGGACACCCTGGGAGGAATGAGGGAAGACACAGGGAAAGGATGCATACTGTGTGGAACCTTATGATGTGGCTGTTTCTGAAATGGACATAAGGTGTACTGAAGCAAGTACATTTTTTATTGTTGCGTTGGAACTGGACTCTGTCTCTTTAAGCGTAACAACGCCAGCAGCAAAACTCCAGCAGACCAGATGGGACCCTAATGGTGCAGAAGGTGAAGCAGAAGGTATGTTAAAAAGGGAACATTGTATGCATGTGTTGGGAGACCAGGGCGTGATTGAGCAGTCTATGTCAGCCACGACTACGGCCCTGGCTCCCCTCACACCGCCACAAAATATAGTCTCCATAAAGAGTCCTGATACATCCACCCCTCCCGACAAACTGTTACTTTTCCATTTCTTAATATCCACTAAGCTAGTTGTTTCCAGATATGGGAAAAATCAGAACAACCACCTCTCAATAAGGTTACAATTCTGGGGAACATAACCTGCATTACAGTAAGTGGGGGCAGGTCTTCTTGTCTGTGCTCCTGTTCTCCTGCCTATTTGCCCCTGTATAACAGAGAGTTGATCTTTTGTTCAGGACAGACAAGATATTATACAATAATGCTTGCATTGCTGTGAAGTTAGGAAGAGCTTCCAGTACTTATAGTATTGAAAGAATGCGGATAAAATGAACTTACCATTCGAAAACAGTAGATGGCCGGTTTTAGAACTTGAGACAGTTTTAATACACAGTATTAGCACCTAAAGCAGTTTAAACTTGTTGTGGGAGGATGAAGGGAACAAGATTATGCTTTCTACAGGTTTTGAGTGTAATGAAAGGTATCCTGTTACATCCTCTGTGAAATAGTAATCAGTATTGCATTGGTGGGCTATATACAATGTATGGAGCTTTGCAGTTCTAGCTCCTCACTGTGTATTTCCAGTGCCCGTGGGACCTGGTAACAGCAGGTTACTGGATGTCAGACCCCCGCCTATCCTATGGATGGGTTGTCAATATCTTACCCCTGAGCAACCCTTTTCACACATCCTTATATCATTGCCAGAAGTGTAGAGAACTGCATTATGATTATTTTATCCTGAGAAAGGAAATATTATCCAGATGGAATTTTGATAGATTTGTTGTAACTTGCAAAGATAAAAAGACACAAGTAAAGGAAACTTTTTCCCTAAAAAAAAAAGAGCCACTGTTAATGATCTGAAACCACATAGACGTTAGCCATTTGAATGTATTCCAGTTCCTTTTTACTTACAAAGACAGGGATTTAATAAAGCTATTGGCTTTTTGACACACTCCCAGAAATAATAAACTGTAGCTAGCCTTCTTACATTCCTTTTAACGGGCAGAACTGTATTCTTGTTATTGCTTTAATAATGTACTGTCAGCTAGAAAGTACTGGCAAGTGATCCTAGAAGTTCCTACTGAACTCACCCATACTTGTAATGTTATGATTCTGTCTTATTGCACTTTCTTTCAAATGGTTTATAGTGTGGTTATTGTTCCACAAAGTAAATGTGGCTTTTCATTAAACTGTAGCAGTCTGTGCTTATATATTGGTACTTATATTGGTCTACACTTATGAACATTTGACCTTATTGTTGCTGTATTTGGTCATCAAGACTGGTTATTTACTTTTATGGACATCACATGTGTATCTATTGTACTGTTTATTAGATTCCCTGTGTTTTTGTGGGTTTCCTCCGGGTTCTCCGGTTTCCTCCCACATTCCAAAGACATACTGTTAGGGAATTTAGATTGTGAGCCCCAATGGGGACAGTGCCAATAATGTATGTAAAGCGCTGTGGAATTAATGGTGCTTTATAAATGAGTAAAATAAATAGTAAAAAAAATAAATGATACATGTAGGATAACATAAAAAAATTAACCATCATGGCGTTTGACCATCATGGCGTTTTTTGTGTCAAAGAAGACCTTCTGGAGTGGAGCAAAGACCAGGAGAGCAGAGTGATATTGGTCATTATCTATTGGATTTAGCCATCTGATAACAGGTTATTTAAAATATAAGAGTGAGATATCAGCAGCTCCTTCACTGGTCCGGATGGCATTCTTATTTGTGCGCATTAGTTGGGAGAAAAATGTAGTATTAGCCCAGGGCTGTAAGTTTTGAGATTTTTTCAAACAGGTACAAATGAAATATGGAGAAGTTGCACATAACTATCAATCAGGTTCCACCTTTCAGTGTTCTGAGGCCATAGGAAAAATGTAAGCATATACTGTACCTAAAAGATTGCTATGGGCAAATTCTACATTTCTCTTTTGAACCAGTTATGACGAATCTTTCCTATTCATGGAGGCCCAGTCTAGTTTACCATTTGCCCAATTTTTACAACAGTCCTAAAATCTAATGGAAACAGTTGACACCATAATTGTCAGACTGTTTTTCCGAAGGTCCACCTTTCATCTATACAGAACATGTGAACATCCCCTTTACACCAGCATAGGAGCTTCAAAACTGTTGTCAAGAGTCCCACAACAAGCAGTGTCATTATTGTAGTCAATCTAAGGCTGTAGGAGAATAAATTAAGTAAAATCTGCATTGCTGAAAGATCAGTGAAGAGCAGGAATCAGATATCCAGGAATGCTGTTTATTTGTCAGCGCGTTTTGAAGTATCTGGACAAACCACATAGTATAGCTGAGAAAAATAGCTGCATTCTGAAACTACACAGCATGGCATTTGATTTTTATGGATACATTGCAAACTTGTAATATAATGTTACAGATAGAAGCTGCACTGTTGATTTAGAATCATGCAGCAACTATAGGGATTAAAATGGTTATAGCAGATGGGGTGGATAACTCAGCCCCAGGGGATACTGAGAAAATTGTTATTGTGTCTTAGACATCCAAAAATAAGGTGTTTACTAGAGCTTCTCCTGTCAGACTGAAATTAGACAAGCTGTATAGACCAGTTCTTCCTGGGAAGCGATTGCTGTAATCATAGAAGCAGCCAGGACATCCAGGATCATCTTTATTACCTCAAGATAGAAGTGAGAGAGCTACAGCACTGGGCTCATCCCCCTCCCCCACCTCACTGCATGAGCAAGGTACAGTTCTGCTTAGGTTAGGACACTGTGTGTAAAGAGAAGTTATCTATAAAGAGACTTTCATATATGTTGATGAAGCATTACATAAAGAGAAGTGATTCTGTGTGATGAAAAGAAGCCTGAATAAAATCCCTGTGATCAACTTCAGCTCAGAACTGTATCATAGCTGTGTGCCTTCTAAACCGTTACTCCTCTACTGTGAAGAATAATAATAATTAATGGTAGCCCTGAGTAAGATTTACCCAGGATTCTAAAAAGAACTCATGTTTCCTTTATATCACCTTCATATACTGATTGGTGTGCATACAACAAAAATAAAATGTAAATGATCTTGTAAATATTTATTAGCTGCTGTACAAACAAACAGACTGCACACGGACAAGTGAGAAAAATAATGGCCCACATTTCTGGATGAAAACTGGACCAATTTTTTTAAGACTCACAACAGAGGTCAAGAGACTTAGGCTACTTTCACACATCCGTTTTGCGCCTGATGGCACGTTCCGGCGTCGCACCGGATCCGGCAAATATTATGTAAAACCGAATGAGACGGATCCGGTTTGTCGAGAAGAGCAAGTGACTGGCGAAGATGGATGTTGTTATTGGAAATATTTTGAAGAATTTGGTGGATTTTACAATCGTTTGAAGGTGATAGTTCTGGAGAAGGAGAGAGCGAGACAGCAGCGCATTATGCGTCAGTGCCAACGACGACGCCGTATGTGGATCCACCCCATCACAGCCCAGAGACTAACTCGTGGGGTGTATTCCACACTCTGCATGGAGCTTAGACAAAACCCAGAGAAATTTTTTGCATACCTTCGGATGAAGAAAGAAAATTTTGATTTCTTGGTGGAGCGTATTGGAGAACAAATCCGAAGATCCGACACCTATTGCCGTTTCTCAATTTCTCCGGCGGAGCGTCTGATGGTCACTATAAGGTAAGCTACATGTATTGGATCTGCTTGCTTGAGAGCACACTTGTAACTGGAATGTTGTTGCTGGTAGTTTTTAACAATTTTTTTTATAGTACAGTATCTCCAATTGTTATAGCTGAGTTCTGGTATGTAACGCTGTGATTTTGAACTAATTTTGTTTTTTTGTTTTTTTTATGGATTCCTGGCAACTGGAGAATCGCTCTCCTCACTACATTTCCAGTATCGACTAGGAATTTCCACCATATCTGGAATTTTCAAGCACACCTGCCGTGCACTGTGGGACTCTTTGGTTGGAGAATTTGTTCCAGAGCAAACAACAGAGAGGTGGATTCAAATTGCGGACAAGTTTCTCCAGATATGCCAGTTTCCCAATTGCCTGGGCGCTGTTGACGGGAAACATATCCGCATTGTAAAGCCAGCAGGATCGGGATCAGAATTCTTCAATTATAAAAAATATTTTTCAGTCGTCCTCATGACCATCGCTGATATGGAGTACAAATTCATTGCTGTGGACATTGGGGCTTATGGACGGTCCAATGACTCCCAAGTTTTCAAACTGTCTGCTATGGGTCGGCGACTGTACGGAACCACTTTCCAGTTCCCAGCCCCTAGACCACTTCCTCAAACCTCTGGGCCACCTATGCCTTTTGTATGTGTAGGTGATGAAGCCTTCCAGCTGTCGGAACACCTTTTGAAATCTTACAGTAGCAAAGGATTGACACAAACCAAATGCATTTTCAATTACCGCCTCACAAGAGCCCGACGGATGGTGAAATGCGCTTTTGGTATTCTGACAGCCAAATGGCGTGTCCTATTGACTGCAATAAACCTAAAGACTGAGACTGTGGACGAGGTTATAAAAGCGTGCGTGGTCCTACACAATTTTGTGATCAGCAAGGAACCAATTTCTATTGAGGAACAGTATGAAGAAACAACCTTGCAAGACTACCAGAACATTACCAATCAAAGTTCACTGGCTGTTTCACGGATGAGGGACAATTTTGCCCAATACTTTATGTCACTTCAAGGAAGACTAGACTGGCAGGATGACAGAGTTTCAGAAATTGCTTTGTTACCTTAAAACTCATGTACCTTCTGTACCCACAGTAAACCTTTTAAAACCAAACCGGTCTACCTTTTTGTGGGTTTTCTACTGTATTGAACCTTTTGTCCACAGTTGTGTTCCTGGTTGTTTTTTTTTACCCAAAGTATTTCACCTTTTTTCCAAAATTGTGTACCTTGTTGGGGATTACCTAACAATGTACACAAGTTTGGGAAAAAGGTGAAATACTTTGGATACTACACAACCCGGGACACAACTTTGGCAGAAAGGTTACATTTATTTACCTTTTAACCAAAGTTATGTAGGTGTTTTTTACCTTTTACCCAAAGTTATGTTGGTGTTTTTGTGTACCCAATAATTTTTACCTTTTCCACAACCTTATTTTTAACATCTTAGAAATAAACGACAGACAGACAACAATTGTAATCCAACAATTAAAGTTTTATTGTGAAAAAAAAAAATTTAAATAAACTTTCAACATTTCCATATTTTTATTAATATACTTTCTTTTTTAAAAAAAATAATGTGTGTTATTTTAATGCTATTTCTATAAATTAGTGTAGTGTGGGATGGAAATACTGCTGGAGGGGCTGCGGGACGCTTTGACATTGGGAGTGTGGAGAGAGGACTGGGATGGTGGTGGGGAAGGAACAGTAAGAGGTGAAGGGGTGGAAAAATTAAGAGAATGGGTGGACAAGTTGGAGGCAGAACAGGTGATGGGTGATGGAGAGGAGGGTGGGGCAGGGACTGGAGGAGCAGGTGATGTGGTTGGGAATTGGTACGGGGAAGGAGGTTGGTACGAGGCAGGAGTGTGGTACGGGGCAGGTTGCTGGTACTGGGGAGGTTGCTGGTACTGGGGAGGTGACTGGAATTGGGGAGGTGGCTGGAATTGGGGAGGTGGCTGGAACTGGAGAGGTTGCTGGTACTGGGGAGGTGGCTGGTATTGAATAGGAGGGGGAGGAGGGACAGTGGCTGGAGGGGGGGCAGGTGGAGGAACGACTGGGGTGAGTGGAGGAGGTTGGGAGGTAGCCTGCACTAGAGCAGAGTGGCAAGTATGCATTACATACATCTGCTGGTCAGTAGATCAGCATATCCATGTGTTCGGCTACAGACCGGAAAAAGCTGTGATTTGGAGAAGTTCTTGCTTCTGAATGCATGGTTTGCAGAAGTGTCTTCACCTCCAAAATGTTGGTGTTTATCTGATTCATGCCTGTGGCAATTTGCTCAGATAAGACTTTTAGACAGTTCTGGAAAGATGCATTGAGATGCAAGAACTCGGGCACGTAGCTCCTTTCCTGACCCCTCTGCCGCAGCCGCCCAGTAGCCGCAGGTGTACTAGAGGTGGCGGTGGCAGAAGGGTGGGGTAAATGGAATGCTATCTCCTCACCAGTAGATTCATGTAATGCAGGCGGCCATGATGCTCCAGTGCTGGTGGATGGGAATGTGGGATCGGATGTGAGGGAAGGCTGGGAAGGTGCAGATGGGCCGGGGCGGTCGAAGTGTCCCTCGGTGCCGGTCTCCTGAGGGATCGCCCCGGAAGGGTCCAACTCTGCGGGCTCCCGAGTGCTGGTTTCCGTGCTGTGGAATAAAGAGAAAAAATGCAATTAATATAGTGTTATGGAATGGCCCTGGCTGAAATAAAAAATGTAGTTAGACATGTTAACATTTCCTTTTTAATATTTACCTTCTGGTGACCATTGTTGCCCGCAGGAACGCCAGGGCTCGTGCGTATTTGTACTTGCTCCGGCGTCCTGCAGATCCACTCGGGGCCCGCATCTCCTTGTTGAACTCCTTCTTGAAGCGATCTCTCACAGACCGCCACCGCTTCACAATTCTCTCCCCTGAAACGAGAAAGCACAAATTGGTTACTATACAACATCAGTGTTTTCCAAACTACAGTCCTCATGGCCCCCAAGGGTCATGTTTTCAGGATTTCCATAGTGTTGCACAAAAGTAAATCCTGAAAACCTGACCCATGTGGGCCACAAGAACTGGAGTTTGAGAAACATTGCTTTACATCCAGCAACCTGAACTGTATATACTTACGGTGTTCAGTCTCGGCCCGAACATCGAGGTCCTCCCAGCGGTCCACCAGTACCGAACAGACTTCCTCCCAGAGCCGACGGGTGACGATAAGATCAGCATGGCGGCGGTCCCCCATGTTCCACAGCGGCTCCCTTTCTCAGACCAGATCGATGAGGAGGTCGACATCAATCCCCTCCTCCTCACCGTCCTAGTCGGGAGCACGCTGTGAAGCCTGTTAAAGAAAAAGAAAAAAAAAAAATACATTAGCCTCCACACTACCAAGTTTAAAAATTTAAAATATATATATATATACTTACACGATGGTGACCGCCGTGTCTCACACGCCGACGACTCTGGGAGGCACTGCGAGGACCTCTTGAATGAGCACCTGATTCGGGAGACTAAAATAAAATAAAAAAATTTGGATGTAGGCATATGTGTTGTGTGCTGTGTGATGTCTGTACTAAACGGTTTTCTATGTGTTGTGTGCAGTGTGATGTTGTGTTTCTGCGATTGATTCAGGATACTTTACGAATTGTGAGCCCACTCCAGGTATCTGTCTACCCCGTCCTTCTTCTTCTGGGAGCTCCTCTTCAGCTTGTGATTCCTGTTATTAAAAAAAGACAATGAATATATCCCACAGATGGATTGTGGAAAAAATATATATACGGTAATAATTTTTTTACCGATAAATGCTGACGATGAGAGGGAGGGCTCCCAGAAGAAGACGTGTCGTCCTGACGCTGCAGGTCCCCGGACTCCAGGATTGCAGGTTGTTCTGGTGGTGGTGGAGCTGCTGCTGCTTGGGTTTGGTGTCCTCTGCTGTGGAATAAAGAGACAAAAAGGGCCAGTGAATATATGGATATTCCATGGCCCTGGCTGAAAAAGAAAAAATTTGTTACATTTTTTGGGAATGGGGGATGTGATATTTACCGTTTGGTGTCGGATGCGCTCTCCTGTGAGTGCTGCTGCTCCCTTGCTACTGCTGCTGCCTGGGTTTGGCGTCCTCTGCTGTGGAATAAAGAGACAAAAAGGGCCAGTGAATATATGGATATTTCATGGCCCTGGCTGAAAAAGAAAAAATTGGTTAAATTTTTTGGGAATGGGGATGTGATATTTACCGTCTGGTGTCGGATGCGCTCTCCTGTGAGTTCTGCTGCTCCCTTCCTGCTGCTGCTGCCTGGGTTTGGTGTCCTCTGCTGTGGAATAAAGAGACTAAAAGGGCCAGTGAATATATGGATATTCCATGGCCCTGGCTGAAAAAGAAAAAATTTGTTACATTTTTTGGGAATGGGGGATGTGATATTTACCGTCTGGTGTCGGATGCGCTCTCCTGTGACTGCTGCTGCTCCCTTGCTGCTGCTGCTGCTGCTGCGGTTTGGCGTCCTCTGCTGTGGAATAAAGAGACAAAAAGGGCCAGTGAATATATGGATATTCCATGGCCCTGGCTGAAAATGAAAAAATTTGTTACATTTTTTGGGAATGGGGGATGTGATATTTATCCATCTGGTGTCGGATGCGCTCTCCTGTTGGTGCTCCATTTCTTCGGGTTCTGCTGCTGGTGCTGGTGGTGGTGGTCTGCGTCTAGCTCCTCTGCTCCTGGCTGGCTGCATGCTAATGGCTGAGTGTCCCACTGACTTGCTTTATATATGTTTGCAGTGGGCTGGGCTACATCTGAGCATGCTCCGAACAAAAAAAGGGATCGGCCACCGAGTCCGGCTTTTGCCGGATCCGGCGCATTCCGCCACTCATAGACTTTCATTGTAACAAAAAGCCAGAAGCGCCGGATTCGGCACTTCCGGCTTTTTCGCTAGAGACAAAAAAGTTACAGTTGCCGTTTTTTCCAGACGCTGGAATGAGACCAGACGCCGGATCCGGCAAAAAACGGACGAACCGCAAGGCCATGCGGCGCAATCCGGCGCTAATACAAGTCAATGGGAAAAAAAACGGATACAGCATTACATTTCACCTGATCCGGTTTTACAAAAAAAGACCGGATTGCGCCGTCAGGCGCAAAACGGATGTGTGAAAGAGGCCTTAGGCCTGATTCAGTTTTTTTCATGTATAAGAAAAACTAAGTTTAATCAGTGATTTTTTTTTTACACCAGAGTTCCATTTTTATTATAGCGTCATCAGATTTTAATCAGAGTTTGGTCAGAGTTTTAGTTTTTCACTAATGAGAAAAACAAAGTTTGTCGACCTTCTCCAATCTGTTAGTGAAAAACAGACAGCACAGTTCTGATGCTTATGATTCTGATGTTCTTTCTGATACTCAGATGTCTACTCTTCACGGTTTTGCAAGCACCATTCAATCTTCAAAAAATCACTGACATGTCGACAGCCTCATAGACTGTCATGGGTACAAGTGAAAAAAATGGATGGCACTCATACATGAAAAACTGATGAGTGAATGAGCTCTGACACAGTTTAAGAGTTTAATAATTGAATACACTGTTTAATATCTTATTTTTTAATCCTTTAAGGAGCTGCCCATTATATATATTTTACACATTCATTTTTTTTCTCCCTTTCTTCCCATAAGCCATGATATTTTTCTGATCTTTCCATCTACAGGCAGTCACAGACTTACAAACATCCTACTTACATAGTTATGAGTGTAAAACATAAAATCTAATTCTCTAATTACTCACCTCTCCTACTGCCCCTCTGCAGGCTACCTGCTGTCCCGTCTTCTTCTTTGTGCCATAGTGCGCCACATCTCACTGCCGGCCAGGACTTCCAACCACACAGAGGCTTCGGAGGTCTTTGCGTGTTGTAAGGTTGCATATCATGACATCATGATGTGGAAAGTGACCTTATGACGCGCAGTGACCTTCGAAGCCTGAATGAGTTCTGGTAGTATTGGCCTATAGTATAGAGGCTGGAAATACAATGAAGCGATGAGGAACAGACAGTGGCAAGTTAGCAGGATGGCATCTGGAGACATTAGCTTTTTGTTTGTTTTTTGTGGCCGGTAGTGTTGAGCATTCCGATACCGCAAGTATCGGGTATCGGCCGATATTCGCTGTATCGAATTCCGATACTTAGTTCCGATATTTTTCCTATATCGTATACCGGAATCGGAAGTTCCCATAATTCTTTGAGAGGCAATGTGATTTTAGTCAGCCAATGAGGAATCTTATGAAGTGTGGGCACATCCTGTAATGCTGCGGTCATCTTAACTAATGGCATGGCTGTGATTGGCTGCTGAAATGATGTCAGAATGCACTATAAAAGGCACCGCCGCCATTTTAGCGTCACTGTGCTGTGAACTCAGTTAGGGACAGAACGCTGTTCTGCTGACTTTGAGGGACAGTTAGATATTGCGATTTTGTGTACTGGGCTTTAGGCAGGCTAGTTTACCAACCGCTGTGTAAAGCTTCCTTTTGCCAGTGTTGTTTTAACAGCTCTGTGCAAGATGTGTGTGAGAGTGCAGGTGACGCTGCAGTTTGCTCTGCATGCAACGCTGTCTGTAGGCATCTGCACGTGTCACTCACAGACTCTTTTTTTTTTTCTTCAGTGTAATTCTTGCTGCTCCATGCAATTTAACTATTAGTGTGACGCGCTTCCATCCGTATCCAATACATTGGTTGCAAACACTATAGAAGTAGACAAAGGAGTAGCCTTTCCCAGATTGTGAACAGTTGTGTTTCAGTGTTCACTTCAGTCTGTGTTTTTTATTTTTTGAGTGCACATCACGCTCCAGTTACTTGTTCAAGCACTGCTGCTTGTACTCTGCTGAGCGTGTCTCAGTGCCGCATCCTTTTCATTTATCTCCAATTGGTTCTGCTCCATTCCATTTAAAATCTAATCTATTAGTGTGACGCGCTTCCATCCGTATCCAATACATTGGTTGCAAACACTATAGAAGTAGACAAAGGAGTAGCCTTTCCCAGATTGTGAACAGTTGTGTTTCAGTGTTCACTTCAGTCTGTGTTTTTTATTTTTTGAGTGCATATCACGCTCCAGTTACTTGTTCAAGCACTGCTGCTTGTACTCTGCTGAGCGTGTCTCAGTGCTCATCCTTTTCATTTTTCTCCAATTGGTGCTTCTCCATTATATTTGAAAAAAATCTAATCTATTAGTGTGACGCGCTTCCATCCGTATACCAATACATTGGTTGCAAACACTATAGAAGTAGACAAAGGAGTAGCCTTTCCCAGATTGTGAACAGTTGTGTTTCAGTGTTCACTTCAGTCTGTGTTTTTTATTTTTTGAGTGCACATCACGCTCCAGTTACTTGTTCAAGCACTGCTGCTTGTACTCTGCTGAGCGTGTCTCAGTGCCTCATCCTTTTCATTTCTCTCCAATTGGTGCTGCTCCATTATATTTGAAAAAAAACTAATCTATTAGTGTGATGCGCTTCCATCCGTATCCAATACATTGGTTGCAAACACTATAGAAGTAGACAAAGGAGTAGCCTTTCCCAGATTGTGAACAGTTGTGTTTCAGTGTTCACTTCAGTCTGTGTTTTTTATTTTTTGAGTGCACATCACGCTCCAGTTACTTGTTCAAGCACTGCTGCTTGTACTCTGCTGAGCGTGTCTCAGTGCCGCATCCTTTTCATTTCTCTCCAATTGGTGCTGCTCCATTATATTTGAAAAAAAACTAATCTATTAGTGTGACGCGCTTCCATCCGTATCCAATACATTGGTTGCAAACACTATAGAAGTAGACAAAGGAGTAGCCTTTCCCAGATTGTGAACAGTTGTGTTTCAGTGTTCACTTCAGTCTGTGTTTTTTATTTTATGAGTGCACATCACGCTCCAGTTACTTGTTCAAGCACTGCTGCTTGTACTCTGCTGAGCGTGTCTCAGTGCCGCATCCTTTTCATTTATCTCCAATTGGTTCTGCTCCATTCCATTTAAAATCTAATCTATTAGTGTGACGCGCTTCCATCCGTATCCAATACATTGGTTGCAAACACTATAGAAGTAGACAAAGGAGTAGCCTTTCCCAGATTGTGAACAGTTGTGTTTCAGTGTTCACTTCAGTCTGTGTTTTTTATTTTTTGAGTGCACATCACGCTCCAGTTACTTGTTCAAGCACTGCTGCTTGTACTCTGCTGAGCGTGTCTCAGTGCCGCATCCTTTTCATTTATCTCCAATTGGTTCTGCTCCATTCCATTTAAAATCTAATCTATTAGTGTGACGCGCTTCCATCCGTATCCAATACATTGGTTGCAAACACTATAGAAGTAGACAAAGGAGTAGCCTTTCACAGATTGTGAACAGTTGTGTTTCAGTGTTCACTTCAGTCTGTGTTTTTTATTTTTTGAGTGCACATCACGCTCCAGTTACTTGTTCAAGCACTGCTGCTTGTACTCTGCTGAGCGTGTCTCAGTGCCGCATCCTTTTCATTTTTCTCCAATTGGTGCTTCTCCATTATATTTGAAAAAAATCTAATCTATTAGTGTGACGCGCTTCCATCCGTATACAATACATTGGTTGCAAACACTATAGAAGTACAGAAAGGAGCCTTTCACAGATAGTGAACAGCTGTCTGCAGTGTTCACTGCAGTCTCTGAGGAATAACCACACTTAGGCCTTATAACTTTTCTGACTTTCTTTATCAATCTACCAAGATGAAGAAGGCAGGGAGTAAGGCACGTGGTCGTGGCCGTGGAGTTTCAGCAGGGAGAGGACGTGGGGATTCTGTGGCTGCTGCCGCACCCAGTAACACAGCATCCACCAGTTTTCCCCGTGAGCGTTCCTTTATGCGCACTTTTGTAGGAGCTCAGCGTACCCCCTGCTGCGGGAAGAACAAATTGAAGCCGTTGTTGGTTGGATGGCAGCCAATGCATCGACTTCAATTCCTTCCACCTCCTTTCAGGACCACAGCACTGTTGAACAACCATCTGTCTCTTCATCGCCTGCCAAATTGCCCAGGCAGTCAGAGAGTTCTGAACTGGAGCCAGCTGAGTCTCTGCTTCTGTTCTCAGAATCTGTTGGCTTGCAAACAGGGGCCCAGCCAAGAAGCATTCTGGAATGTGAAGAAGAGGCAGTATGCAGTGATGCGCAACAGCTGTGTATCTCTGAATGTGAAGAGGCGGGTGAGCCAGTGCCGATGGTCAGCACACCGCAGAACGCATCTGATGATGATGAGACTCAGGTGCCATTTTCTGTTGAGCATGGTGCTGGCCAGACCACCCAACAGCAGCAGGTGTTGGAAGAGGGTAGTGGAGATGATGAGGTCCAAGACCCAACATGGCGTGAGGAACAGGAAGGTGGTGGTAGCAGCTCTGAGGAAGAGATTGCCCCAACGGTCCAAACAGTAGGGAGAGTTAGGCTGCAGACTCGGTTGCCTGTAGCCTCCAGTTTGGCACCCGTTTGTAGCAGTTCTCTTCCAACAGCCAAAACGGGCGCTCCCAGGACTTGCACTGCGTGGTCCTTTTTTGACACACTTGCAGATGATATTTGCTATGTCAAATGCAAGCTGTGTAATCAAAAAGTAAAAAGAGGTAAAAGTGTCAGTAACCTTAATACCACAAATATGTGGAAACATGTGCGGGTCAAAGCACGTGGTTGAGTTCCAAAGACACACTGGAGATGTAGGCCAACCTACAGCAGCACCTACATCTTCAGCTCGTGTTGGAGCCTCTTCCTCCAGCTCACACACAGCTGGTTCTGCTTCCTCACAGGATCGCCATGGAAGAACCTCTGTCACTGTTGTCCAGAGACCCAGTGTTATTCCGCCCACAGCTGCAAGTTCCCTGTCATCCTCACACTCCCAGGCCACAAAACAGCCATCGGTAGCACAGGCATGGGATAAAAGACGGCCATACTCGGCAAACCATCCACGAGCACAGGCTCTGAATGCTGGCATTGCAAAACTCCTGTCCCTTGAAATGCTGTCATTCAGGCTGGTGGAGACTGACAGTTTCCGTAACTTAATGGCATTGGCAGTCCCACAATACAATGTGCCCAGCCGATTTTATTTCAGCAGGCAAGCCGTCCCTGCTCTGCAAAAGCATGTTGAGGGAAAAATTAAACATGCGCTACTAAACGCCGTCAGTAGCAAGGTCCACTGACCACCGATGCGTGGACCAGTACCCATGGCCAGGGACGATACCTTTCCCTCACTGCCCATTGGGTCAATGTTGTGGAGCCGGGTACAGATCTTGCGAGTGGCGCTGTACGTGTTCTGCCAACTCCAAGGATTGCAGGAATCAAGT
>JARQOD010000005.1:343639792-343712587 GCA_033576555.1 Oophaga sylvatica
CTTTTTGCGGATTCTGTGAGAAACAACTACAGGGAAAGGTTCCCCAAAAGTTCTGGAAAGCAGCCAATAGTACGCAGTGTCAAATACAGGCGCTCAAAATGGCCTTTGCTGATCCTTTGCATCACAAGGGGATGCACCCACATCCTTCTGCGGATTCTGTGAGAAACAACTACAGGGTATGGTTCCCCAAAAGTTCTGGATAGCAGCCAATAGTACAGCACACGCTCAGTTGTATTAAAACGTAGTCTGTCACTCATATTTTTAACTTAGCAGCAACACAACAGGAACCACTAAGAAGCAAAACACTCCACGGCAACGGTGGAAGAGTAATAACAGTCAAACCACGCTTAAATATGGGTCTGGCTCATTATTCAAATTATTTGCAGGCCTCAAAAACGTTAAATGTTCATTTTGCTATGATGCCACTAAAAATCGGTAGTCGGTGGGTAATCGGATGTGAAACGTAAGCGTACATGCTACAAAATCGCATCAACTACTAAAAATCGGATGCCAGTCGCATCAATGTTCATGAAATTTTAATCCGATTATTGACCGACTAAAACGGACCGATTTTTTAAACGTTGTGTGTGACCCAGCCTAAAGCTCAAAATAGTAACAAAAACAGCCTTTCTGGCACAAATGAAAATAAAAAGTTCATACAAAGTCCTTCTAGTATGGCTCCCGCCTTCTGGGACAAATATGCACGGCAGCTCTCACTGGAGCTTCAGCCTGGAGGCTTCCTTCCTCCAAAACAACACAGACAGAAAAAAAATAGTGGCTGGAAATTTAACTCCCTCCAACCACACCCTTGAGGTGGAGATATGGTGAGTAGGTGTCCCGCCCATCTCTTATCTACTCACCATGAAAGCAAGACCCTGGGAACAACTGACTCACTCTCAGCACATATCATGCTGGAGGAAAACTTATGGCTTTCTCATCACGCAGGATAATAACCTTTGCGACACTTATCTCCCCTCACATACGTTTCTAGTGACCCTGTCACAATAGGCTTCTTCTGAATTAAACACATGAAAGAATCAAAACTTTTATGTAGTATTAAAAAAATTAAAAACATGGATTCACATCTGCACCAAAAATGCATTAACTCTGGGTGAACATCCATAAAAGACACAGAAAACATGCAATAATCAGAAAAGATTGTTATTGCTCTCTGTGGGGAGGACATCTTTAGAAAACAAGCAGTAGAAAAAATGTAGCATTTATGCTACATGTGAACACAGCCTCAGCATTACAGTTTTAATACATTTTTTATGGGTTTAATAGAGAAAAAATATCAATCACTCCATTTTTGTACTACAATAATTATTTTTTTAAAAAGTGCATAAAAAATTATAGTATTTTACGTGTTTTCATTATTTATTAGTAATTTTATAGGATAAAAAAAACAATCTCTTTTAGGCCGGCGTCACACTTGCAAGAAACTCGAACGAGTCTAGCACCTCAATACCCGGCACTGCCGCCAGCGCTCAGATCGGAGCGTTCAGCTGCATGTATTTCTAAGCAGCCACACACTCCTGTCCCAAGTGCCGGCGGCAGTGCCGTGTATTGAGGTGAGAGACTCGTGCGAGTTTCTCGCAAGTGTGACTCCGGCCTTATACTCCCTCTAGAATACAGAGTCATAGAAATACTCTGCTGTGCACAATGTGTCAGTAAAATCTGCCTGTGAAGTCAAAGCCTGCAATACAGAACAACTACACAAAATTCTCTCCATTACATCACCAGAGCCTGTCACTGATTACCTTTAGCTCCAGCCTGGAATGTTCAGGGATGTGGGTTCAATTACAGGAAAGACTCACAAAAAAAAATACTTTTTCGTAATTTCTTTTTATTCTTTTTATGAGTTTTATAGGAACAAAGAATAATCTGACTTTTTCTTCAACTCAGTATGCAAGAAACATATTTTAACCCTGTAGTGACAGAGCCAATGTGCTACTTAATGACCAGGGCCAATTTTTACAATTCTGACAACTGTCACTTCATGAGGTTATAAATCTAACGGATCCCTCTGTTTCTGAGAATGTTTTTTCGTGACATATTGTACTTCATGTTAGTGGTAAAATTTCTTTGATATGACTTGCGTTTACCGTATAACTCGTGTATAAGCACCTTTTTTTGTGCTGAAAATGTCCCCTTGGCTTATACACGAGTCATTGGGCAGAAACCAGCAGGGGAGGGGGTGCCGCGGCAGGAGCCGGTGGCTGGGACATCATATTCACCCTCCCCGTGCCATCGCTGAACGTCCCGGCAATCCTCCGTTGTACCCGGCTTCCTGCAGCTCTCCTGTGCTGAGCGGTGATGTAATACCACTCATTAAGGTCATGTAATATGGACGCGACGCCACTCCCATAAATTTATTTTCATTTTGCAGTGAGAAATAAGTATTTTATCCCCTACCAGAGACTCAATAAATCAGTTAGACTCTAACCTCTACAACAATCGTAAGACCAAAGAGCTTTATAAGGATGTCAGGGACAAGATCATAGAGCTGCACAAAGCTGGAATGGGCTACAAAACCATACGTAACATGCTGGGTGAGAAGGAGACAACTGTTGGTGCAATAGTAAGAAAATGGAAGAAATACAAAATGACTGTCAATAAACATTGATCTGGGACACCATGCAAAATCTCACATCATGGGATATCCTCAATCATGAGGAAGGTGAGAGATCAGCTTAAAACTACACAGGGAGATCTTGTTAATGATCTCAAGACAACTGGGACCACAGGCACCAAGAAAACCATTGATAACCAAGAAATTGATAACACATTATGCCATAAAGGTTTAAACTCCTGCTGTGCCCACAAGGTCCCCCTGCTCAAGAAGGCACATGTGCAGGTCCATCTGAAGTTTGCCAGTGAACACCTGGATGATTCTGTGAGTGATTGGGAAAAGGTTCTGTGGTCAGATGAGACAAAAACTGAGGTCTTTGGCATTAACTCAACTCACCGTGTTTGGAGGAAGAGAAATGCTACTTATGACCCAAAGAACACCGTCCCCACTGTCAAGCATGGAGGTGGAGACATCTTTTGGGGGTGTTTCTCTGCTAAGGGCACAGGACTACTTCACCACATCAATGGGAGAACAGATGGAGCCATGTACCGTAAAATCCTGAGTAACAACCTCCTTCCCTCTGTACAGCACATTAAGGTCAAAGAGTGGCCTAGCCAGTCTCCAGACCTTAATCTCATAGAAAACTTATGAAGGGAAATGAAGCTCCGAGTTGCCAAGCAACAGACTCAAAATTGTAATGATTTAGAGAAGATCTGCAAAGAGGAGTGGACCAAAATTCCTCCTGACATGTGCGCAAACCTCATCATCAACTACAAAAACGTCTGACTGCTTTGCTTGCCAACAAGGGTTTTGCCACCAAGTATTAAGTCTTGTTTGCCAGAGGGATCAAATACTTATTTCTCACTGCAAAATAAAATAAATTTATATATTTTATACAATGTGATTTTCTGGATTTTATTTTTGATATTCTATCTCTCAATATTAAAATTAACCTACCCTTAAAATTATAGACTGTTCATGTCTTTGTCAGTAGGCAAGCTTACAAAATCAGCAAGGGATCAAATAATTATTTCCTTCACTGTACGTACTCAAGATGCAGGGCATTATTCAGATTACACATCACATTATACACAGCACTGATGTCATCAAGAGGAGCAGTTCAATATGTCCATCTCCTCAAAGGTCTAAACAATAAGTATAGATAGTTACATGCGCCTAACAGGTACAGCCAAGTGTTAATACCTAGACTAGCACATAAGCAACTATTTCTAGTGATGAGAAAAGATCCAAGCGATACCTCGGTAGTTCTCTTGATGCCAGATCCGATCTATCAATACATGAGGCCCACAGTTTTTCAAACTTAGTAATAAGATTTGATTTCTGATAAATACCCTTTGCTCCTTTGCTAAATTTAATAGCCAGATAATTTTATTTATGAACTCTGGAATAGTAGCCACCTAATCCAAAATCCAATATTGGGCTATTAATTTACTGGCCATAAACAACTTGTGGGACATGGCTGTCTTGCCATATTCATCTGTGGGTAAGTCTTCAATGTACCCCAAAACACAAAGCGTGAGAGACTTATATTGACTAGGTAAATTCCATTTATGATTTTTAATATGGCTTTCCAGAAGAATTCCAAGTTAGGACAGGGCCACATAATCTGTATTTAGTTTGCTGAGTGCTCTTTGAACCTATGTGACATTATGGCCAATGTTGTAAGATACAGTGGCATACTTCACAACCTTCAGCCAGAGGTACACATTGGGAAGTCAGCTCAACATGTATTTACAAAAATTAGCTCATATACAGTCTGCACTGAGCTAAAAAGATACAAAGATGGTGTACACATGGTTTAACGATAAAAAATTCCAACTAAAGGTTCATGTACATTTCGTAAAAATGTCAGGAAATAACATTCAGTACAATTTAGTTATCTGTATTTTACGGGGGGAGCACCATGCACCATGAAATAGTACGGTTACAACCCAACACTGCAGATTGCTGTGTACTTTAATGATTTATACTTTATGTTCTTGTTTTCTAAGAGGCAGAAATAATCATGTACCTATATTTCACTGCTCACATTATGTACTTGACCTCTGAAATTCTGTACATACTGTGCTGTCGTTGTTAGGTCAAGCTGTCAATGATTTGGAGTTGGGAATTCCACTAGTGCTTTGCAGATTTTTAGAGACTAGTAAAAGATTACAAATTTATTAATACACATAAAGACTCAAGACTACTTTAAATGCATTTTCCTCCTTCATTTTTTCTCTTCCATTTGACAGGTTAATTCTAGTTGAGAACAGAATGTGCAAATCTCAGTCCTCACTTCTATATTTTTTCCATGATTTAATCTCCGTTCAAATACAGAATTAAAGGACAATCAATCACTAAACCTCACCTAGTAGGTACATTGCTACTAAAGTTAGCAAATGTTAAATTTTGCTGGTTTCACGTATGCAGTTTCTTATGAATTTGTATGGATGGATTGGATGGGTGTACCTTTAATGGAAGGATCACAGATTGTGACATGGGAAAAAGAAATTTCACTTTTAATTTTTGACTTCATAATATATATACAGTGGCATATCAACTACCCATACCACCCAACTTTTTAAGAACAGAGAGTGGGACAAACCATGTTCTGTGTGTAGTGCACTGCGGCCAATTTTGTCCATGTTCATAGCCACACCCATTTACCATTTGTTTCTACCCTAGCAGGAGGAAATGTCAGAGGAGGCAATGGAAGTGAGGCACATTCAGCAGATGCCCGAGACTGAAGGGTGTATGCTAAAATCCAGGACTAGAACAAATACACTCCCACCAGAAAAAGACTATAGCGGCAAAACGAGCGTCGTGGATCTGGCAACTCATTCCAGCATAAGTAATTTTAGTTTCTATTATTTTTAACTGCATTCCCTTGTCTATGCCCTATTAGAATGCCTTATTAGGATGCTTAAACTGTATTTGTGTCACGGGTGTGTCAAAGGCTGCAGACAGTCGCACTGCATCTAGCTGCAGAAGGTCTCAGTAGACTCCTTCCTAGTCCTTATGACTTTAGGACCAGTGGCAACCTCCCCTGACTCTAGTTGACACACCTGGGCCGGGGTGTATATAACTCCCAGCTTGCTGCTGGAAGTTGTGGTTGATATTTCTATTTCCAGTTCCCTGTTGCAACTTGGAGCTATTGCAGTCGACTATCTTCCTCCTTGGTTTTGCTGGAGGATGTCTATGCTTCTCTCTGAGTCTAATCAAGCTAAGTATTCCCCCTTATTTGTGTATCCCATCTATCTTTAGTGGTAGTGGGGATTGACTAGTGCTTATCCTGTCCTTCCCGATGCAGGGTTTATCACCAGGATTAGGCAGGTATTAGGTATCCAGCTCGGTGCAGAGCCTATATAAGGACATTAGGGCAGACACGGTGATGTTAAATCTGTCTAGGGGTCTCCACTCCCCTCTTCCCAAGTGCTTGGTTCCCTTTCGCTTATCCCTTCGTGTTGAACTTAGCCTTTCCTACACTGTGCGTGACATTATCAACCGCCGAGCATGTTTAAAAAAAAAAACTGACACATATTTTTTTGGGGGGGCTTTGTGTGTTTTTTTTTATGTGCTTTTTTTTCTTCCCTTGGTATGGATCCGGTTGCAGGACTAACAGAGCAGCTGCTCTGTCTGTCTCTGGAGGTGAATGACCTCCGCTATGAGGTTCAGCAGCTGCGATAGCGGCTGCAGGTCACTGATATTGGGGTGTCTGCAGGTAGACCTTTCCCACCTAAACCCAAACTTGCTCTCCCAGACATATTTTCCAGAGGAAGGGACAAGTTTTTTGCGTTTAAGGAAGCTTGAAAACTTTATTTTAAGTTTTGCCCTCTGGAAATGAAGAGCAACGAGTGGGTATTGTGATCTCTTTGCTATGGGAAGATCCACAGTCCTGGGCGTTTTCTTTTCCGCAGGATTCGGTTTGTCTCCAGTCTGTGGAGGGATTTTTTAGGGCTCTTGCCCTTATCTATGATGACCCTGACTGAGTCACCTTGGCTAAGACCAGGTTGCGTCGCCTTCTGCAGGGGGATTGGTCAGTGGAGACGTACAGCTCCAAATTCCGCAGTTGGGCAACTGATACTAAGTGGAATGACCCGGCTATCAGAAACCAATTTCTTCAGGGCCTTACTGAAAGGTTGAAGGATGATTTGGCAGTGTAGGAAACGCCAGAGTCCTTGGAAGCTGCTATGTCTTTGGCTATTCATGTGGATAGACGTCTTTGGGATAGGTGAGTAAGACCACCTTCTTTGCAGCCTCTTTTTCGGGTATTGCCCCTCTGCCAGGGGAACAGTCTAGCAGTAAACCAGTACTGAGTAGGGTGGAGGAACCCATACAGTTAGGGGGTGCCTCTGCAAAAATATATTAATATAGAATCAGAAAAAGAAAAAGAAAACGCAGCCACTAAATAATTCCTAGGGGTCTTAATGAACAGTGGTTTTTTTTAGTTTTCTTTAATTATTTAGTGGCTGGGTTTTTTTTTCTTTTTCTGATTCCATATTAATATATTTTTGTTATGGGATATATTCACTTTTGCACATTTTTTTCATCAGTAATTTTCTTTATATATTATCATTAATATTATCATAATTATTATTATATTTTTTATATATTATTTTTTTATCATTTATTTTCATTATTTTTACACATTTATATATATGTTTCTTTACATATTTATATATATATATATTGTAATTAAATATGAGGATTAATTGGATTATGATTTTATAATTGCTATTATATATATGTGTGGTTTATATTAATTTATCATTGTATTATTTGATTTATACACTGTGCATATATTATGAATATATTGGTAATAGATGAATGAATTATTATGTGCATATATTGTTCCTCTTTTTTACAGATTATGAATGGATCAGTTTAATTTAAAATAAATTTGTCTTGTATATCTGGTTTAGAACCTTTATTGCAGCGATTTCCCATTACTAAGATGGATGCAGGAGCGCTGTGCGCCATTCTGCGCATGCGCCGGCTCTGCCATGGTTCCTGTGTCCGGATTGGTGCGCCGCAGATGGTGTCATTTGACGCCCTCTGTGACGCACTTCCGGTCCCTGGATATCACGGTGGTGGGGGTAGTATGTTCAGCAAATGGCGCCACATAATTATAGCACTCCTGATTGATTTTTGATTAAACAGCTGCAGTTCTCCTATAAAAAGACACCTGTGCTCAGCCACACCACTCCCTGACGAAGAAACTGCGAAACGTGCGTTGGAGTGGTGTGTGCTGGGGCAGTAGTGTGTCTTAACTGGTTGGTATCTCCTGCTTTTATTCATTTTGTGCACTACTGTTTTTTTTCTGGAGTTCACTGCTATTATAGCACATATTGTTGTGTGATTAATTAAGCGTTATTCAGCGTTACTTTTATCAAAAATAACACACTTTATGTGCATTGATATTTTCATTTGATGGTTTGGGCACAAGTTGTGTTTTTTTCTCTGGAGTTCACTGCTAATTTAGCACATGTTGTTGTGTGATTAATTCAGCGTTATTCAGCGTTATATTTATTTTTTCATTAATAATACACTTTATGTGCACTGATATTTTCATTTGATGGTTTGGGCACCAGATGCGTTTTTCTGA
Source organism: Oophaga sylvatica (assembly GCA_033576555.1). Classification (NCBI taxonomy): domain Eukaryota; kingdom Metazoa; phylum Chordata; class Amphibia; order Anura; family Dendrobatidae; genus Oophaga; species Oophaga sylvatica. The sequence goes on from JARQOD010000005.1 coordinate 343,647,973, forward strand.
TTTTCTCTGTTATATATTTTTTATCACATTTTGTGATTTATTTATATGCTTTCTATTGTCACACTTATAATTTTTGTATATTAATTAAATTTGGTGCACCTATATATATATATATATAATATAATACATTTTTTTAGTTGCACTTGAATTATTACTCAATAGTCATTATATGTGTATTTTTTTTATATTTTTTTTATTTTTTCACCAATTTTTGGTATATATGCACAATTTTCTTTAGCACTTGAGGAGGTTATTATTCAAATAAATTAATTAAATACCAATCATTTTGGACACATGAAGCCCCACACACACTAATTGTAATAATTTTATATATATTGTATATGTTTAATTTTATTTTTTGTCTTCAATAAAGCTTTATATTTTATTAAATTTGGTTGTGTTCATCCATTTTTTATAATAAAATACTGGTATTAATTTTAATAATTTTTAAAAAAGGAATTTTTTTATGAGTATCAAATTGTTTTGGGATTCTACAGAAACCTTACCTGCTTTTTTATCTAGGTTTGAGGATGTTTTTTTCTAAGAGGAGGTGTCAAGTTCTCATCGTGAATATGACTGTGCTGTAAATCTTGACCTGGAGCTAAACTGCCAAAGTCCAGTCTGTATAATCTTTACAGTTCGGAGAGACAAGCCATGAAGGATTTCATTGTGGAAAGTCTGGAGGGACACATCAGACCCGCATCTTCGCCCGTGGCGGCAGGCTTCTTCTTCGTGAAGAAGAAAGATTACGGTCTACGTCCCTATTTAGATTTCCAGGAATTAAATCAAATTACCATCCGAGATCCATATGCCTTCCTCTGATTCCTGATCTGTTCAGCCAGGTTGAAGGAGCTAAGGTTTTCTCAAAGTTGGATTAAAGGGGGACCTACAACCTGGTTAGAATCAGAGTAAGGGATGAATGGAAAATAGCATTCAATACCCCTGAGGGTCATTTCGAGAGTCTGGTCATGCCTTTTGGACTGACCAATGCACCTGCGGTATTCCAGCATTTCATTAACAATATTTTCCATCATTTGTTGGGTAGGTTTGTGGGATCTATCTAGATGATATTATGGTTTACTCACCTGATTTGGAGACGCATAGGGGGCATGTTAGATAGGTGCTGCAAATATTAAAAGATAACAAATTGTATGCCAAACTGGAAAAATGTGTTTTTGTGTTTTTTGAAAAATGGCGACATTGGTTGGAGGGGGCTGTCCATCCTATTACTGTTATCACTGACCATAAGAACTTATCATACTTCAATCCGCTAAACGTCTCAACCCTAGGCAGGCCAGATGGTCGCTGTTTTTTACTAGTGTGAGACAGTGAAGGGGTGCGTACTGGACGGGGTGTATATCTCGCCCAGGTTTCTTAGCTGGGGCGCATAAGGAAGATAGGTTAGCAGTACGGCGTTCACTCCATTCCCTTCCGGTACAGGATTGCAGTTCAACCCTGAGTGTACACAGCTGCTTAATGAGACAGCCAGAAGTAGCTGTTTGAGGAAGACAGAGGGGGCTCTCAGTCTGGATCTGACTTCAGACGCTGTTGGAGTCTCCTGCAAACCTCACGCTGGTAACTACAGATTATATGTGTTATTTTGGGCCAGGCTATTAGAGTCTGGTCCCTGATAGTGAGGGAAATTATCTATATGTAGTAAGTAGCCGGAGAGGCTCAGGATTTCTGTTTATGAGTTGTTTTTATCACCTATTGTTTGCTGTGGACTTTAATAAAGCTGGTTGCGGCCAGTTTACACCAGAACTGCTGTCTGAATGAACTGTTTCTATGCCACTCCGTCTACCCAGACGGCGATCCCAGAGCTATATCCCCTGAAAAGCTTACACTAGGTTAAATTTTGTGGTCACTTTCCATCCATGGGTCAAAAATGTCAAAGCTGATATTATGTCCCTGGTGGTGGTGACCATGAGAACTCTGCCCCGAGTTTGCAGATGAGGGTAGTCATTTTGGCTCTGTACCCTGAGCTGGAGGGTGAGGTGTTGGAAGACCAAGGGGGATGTCCCTGCCTCATGCCCTCCAGGAAGGTGATTTGTATCAACAAATCTGGGCAGAAAAATAATAATAGTTATAACTACCTTCCTGCCTGAGATCGCTGGAGATTACTGCGTGTTTAGAAAAGTAATAAGGGAACATCACAACTCTGTGCATGCTGGTCATCCAGGTGCTACGGCAACAACAGACCTCCGTTGTTGTCGGTTTTGGTGGCTGGGGTTTCGTCAGGATGTGGTTGAACAGGTAACTGCTTGTAGTGTCTGCGCACGCTCCAAAGTATTGCATACCCATCAGTCTGGTATGCTTATTCCACTACCTATTCCCAGCAGACCATGAACACACTTGTCCATGGATTTTATTACTGACCTACCAGTGTCTGCAGGCAAGACTGTGGTTTTGGAGGTTGTAGATAGTAAAATTGTTCTGTAAAATTTCATTGCATTTCCAGCACTTCTGAATGCCAAGACTCTTCCTTAGGTGTTTATAAATGAGATCATGAAGCTTCACGGGGTTCCCTCCAATGTGGTGTCAGATCTGGGGACCCAATTTGTTTCCAAGTTCTGGAGGGCTTTCTGTTCTCGACTGGGGGTGCAGCTGTCCTTTTCCTCTGTCGTCCATCCCCAGTCGAATAGACAGACTTAGCGCATTACCCAGAATTTGGAGACCTACCTTAGGTGTTTTGTCACCGAAAATCAGGAGGATTGGGCATCCTACTTGCAGCTGTCAGAATTTGCTATCAATAATCACCGTCAGGAATCTACAGGCAGGTCACCGTTCTTTGCTGCCTGCAGTTACCATCCTCAGTTTGGTACTTTTATTGGGGAAGGGGCTTCAAGAGTTCCTGAAGAGGAACATTTTACTTTGTCGCTCTCCCCAGCGTGGCGGGGGGGTTCTGAGTAATTTAAAGATTATAGGAGACGCGTACAAACATATGGCTGATAGAAAACCCGTGCCAGGTCCTAACTTGAATGTGAATGACATTGTGTGGTTGTCTACCAGTAATATTAGGTTGAAGGTTCCTTCCTGGAAATTGGAACCCTAGATTCATTGGTCCCTATAAAATAACCGCTGTCATTAATCCAGCAGCGTTTTACCTTGAGCTACCTCAGGCTCTTAACATCCACAATGTCATCCATAGGTCTTTGCTCAAGAAGTATGTGGATCCTCTTGAGTCTTCACTCCTACTGCCGCCCCCATTAATGGAAATCTGGAGTTTCAGATTTCTAGGATTGTAGATTCTCGCCTGCAACATCGTTCTCTACAATACTTGGTGCACTGGAAGGGTTATGGCTAGGGTTGAGCATTCCGATACTGCAAATATCGGGTATCAGCCGATATTGGCTGTATCGGAATTCCGATTCCGAGTACCGATATTTTCGTCATATCGGATACCGGAATCGAAATGTCACTGTCACTGTCAGTGTCCGTCTGTCGGGTCTGTCAGGAGTCAGCGGCACTTACCCGGCAGAAGATCTTCGGCGGTCACATCCCGGACTGCTTGATGGCCGCCATCCTCTTCTCCCTGGCGGTCACATGCAGTTTCTCGCGATAACTGCAGTGACTGCTGGGTAATCGCGGCCGTAGAGCAGTCCGATGACGTCACCGCCGGAGAAGCAGGTACTCAGCTGTGCTGCGCCGGGATGTCAGGCTCTGCCTGGCATTCCGATGTAGCAGAGCTGGATCGTCGTGGGACACTCGTTACTATGGACTGCGTCGGACAGGTGGTATACTGTTGTTTGTTTTTTTTTCTTTTTTTACAGGAGATCGATGGCGTCGCAGGAATGAGTGTATAATAAAAGAAATGAAAACTGTGTTGTCTCTTTTATTTCATTAAAATACTTTTTTCTTGCTGTGTCTTTTTTTTAAACATTTAAAAACTTTGGGATTAATAATGGATCGGTGTCTTATTGACGCCTCTCCATTATTAACCGGGCTTATTGTCACCGTGCAATCAACGGTGACATTAACCCCTTATTACCCCGCTTGCCACCGCTACAGGGCAAGTGGGAAGAGCCGGGTAAAGTGCCACAATTGGCACATCTTTTGATGCGCCAAATGTGGGGCTGCTGTAGCCTGGTATTATCAGGCTGTTGAGGGCCAAAATCCATGGGCCTTGACAGTCTTTTAATACCAGGCCGCAGCAGTCTGCATTTTACTTGGCTGGTTAACAAAAATAGGGGGGATCCCCACGCCGTTTTTTTTTCGAGGGGATCCCCTATTTTTGTTAACCAGCCAAGCTAAGCAGACTGCTGTGGCCTGGTATTATCAGGCTTGCAAGGTCCATGGATATTGGATCCTTACCAGCCTGAAAAACCAGGCCTCAGCGGTCTGCTTCATCTGGCTGGTTAACAAAAATAGGGGGGACCCCACGATAATTTTTTTCGAGGGGATCCCCTATTTTTGTTAATCAGCCAAGATATGCAGACTGCTGTGGCCTGGTATTATCAGGCTGGCAAGGTCCATGGATCTTGGCTCCTTAACAGCCTGAAAATCCAGGCCTCAGCGGTCTGCTTCATCTGGCTGGTTAACAAAAATAGGGGGGACCCCACGCCAATTTTTTTCGAGGGGATCCCCTATTTTTGTTAATCAGCCAAGATATGCAGACTGCTGTGGCCTGGTATTATCAGGCTGGCAAGGTCCATGGATCTTGGCTCCTTAACAGCCTGAAAATCCAGGCCTCAGCGGTCTGCTTCATCTGGCTGGTTAACAAAAATAGGGGGGACCCCACGCCATTTTTTTTTCGAAGGGAACCCCTATTTTTGTTAATCAGTTCCCTCTGACGTCACTGATGGTGTCCCTGGCTGACCTGAAGTGAAAGTGGAAAGCAATCAATTAAGCTTTCCACTTCCTCTCCTGTCAGCCAGGAGAGGAGCTCATTCATTTGGGGGTTTACTGTGAGGCTGCAGCATTAGCTGCGGTCCCTGCAGTAAACATTAACCCTTTCTGAAGGATTACACCGTGGGACCTGACTGTGCATCGGATTGGTAAGAATAATTTTGCTTTATTATTTTATTTTTATTACAGGAAATGGTTTTAGCAGGTAAATAAAATATGGTCAAAAACTGTGTGATTATTTCATTAAACTTCTTTTTTATTAAAGTGTGTGTGTGTTTGATTTTTCTTTCATACAATAGGATTAATAATTGATAGTTGTCTAATTGACAGCTCTCAATTATTAACCTGGCTTAAAGTGACCTTTCAATTGCAAGGTCATTTTAACCCCTTATTAACCCATTCGCCACCGCTACAGGGCAATGGGAATAGACGGGCAAAGTGCCAGAAAGGGCAAATCTAATTAGAGATTTGCCCTTTCTGGGGTGTCTAGGGGCAGATGTTAGTAGCCGGGGGGGGGCCAAAAATAATGGTGCCTCTCTGGGCTATTATTATCTGCCCCCACTCACTGGCTTTGTCTGTCTGGTTGCGAAAATAGGGCGGGAGCCCACGCATTTTTTTTCAGCAATTTTACACCTCATATATATATACATGTCATTGAGTTTGTGACACATATATATATATATATATATTTATAGTTCATACACTTCTACATAGTATAATAGCCGCTAATTCAATTGCCGGCTTTTGTGAAAATGCAGAACCCGACATGAAATGACACTTGGTTTACATAGAGTTAACCATGTCTTTTCATGTAGTTTGATATCTGATTTGCACAAAAAATTACATGAGTGTAAGTGTGCAAAATTTCACACCTGTAGGGGTTAATTAAAGGTGTAAATTCGTAGCAAAAAAGTCCGGTTTTTTTACAACGAATTTACACCTTTAATTAACCCCTACAGGTGTGAAATTTTGCACACAGCCACTCATGTAATTGTTTGTGTAAATCAGATATCAAACTACATGAAAAGACATGGTTAACTCTATGTAAACCAAGTGTCATTTCATGTCGGGTGCTTCTGTCTTTTCACAAAAGCCGACTTTACCCGGCAATTGAATCAGAGGCTATTTTACTATGTACAGTCATGGCCAAAAGTTTTGAGAATGACACAAATATTATATTTTCACATGATCTGCTGCCCTCTGGTTTTTATGTGTGTTTGACAAATATTTTTATCACAGACAGAAATATAATTGCAAACATATGAGTAACAAAAGCTTATATTGACAGTTAGAATGAGTTAATGCAGCAAGTCAATATTTGCAGTGTTGACCCTTCTTCTTCAGGACCTCTGCAATTCTCCCTGGCATGCTCTCAATCAACTTCTGGACCAAATCCTGACTGATAGCAGTCCATTCTTGCACAATCAATGCTTTCATTTTGTCAGAATTTTTAGGTTTTTGTTTGTCCACCCGTCTCTTGATGATTGACCACAAGTTCTCAATGGGATTAAGATCTGGGGAGTTTCCAGGCCATGGACCCAAAATCTCTATGTTTTGTTCCCTGAGCCATTTAGTTATCACCTTTGCTTTATGGCAAGGTGCTCCATCATGCTGGAAAAGGCATTTTTGATCGCCAAACTGCTCTTGGAGGGTTGGGAGAAGTTGCTCTTGGAGGACATTCTGGTACCATTCTTTATTCATGGCTGTGTTTTTAGGCAAGACTGTGAGAGAGCCGATTCCCTTGGCTGAGAAGCAACCCCACACATGAATGGTTTCAGGATGCTTAACAGTTGGCATGAGACAAGACTGGTGGTACCGCTCACCTTGTCTTCTCCGAATGAGGCGTTTTCCTGATGTCCCAAACAATCGAAAGGGTGATTCATCAGAGAAAATAACTTTACCCCAGTCCTCAGCAGTCCACTGCCTGTACCTTTTGCAGAATATCAGTCTGTCCATGATGTTTTTTCTGGAGAGAAGTGGCTTCTTTGCTGCCCTCCTTGAGACCAGGCCTTGCTCCAAGAGTCTCCGCCTCACAGTGCGTGCAGATGCACTCACACCTGCCTGCTGCCATTCCTGAGCAAGCTCTGCACTGCTGGTAGCCCGATCCTGCAGCTGAAACACTTTTAAGAGACGGTCCTGGCGCTTGCTGGTCTTTCTTGGGTGTCCTGGAGCCTTTTTGGCAACAATGGGACCTCTCTCCTTGAAGTTCTTGATGATGCGATAGATTGTTGACTGAGGTGCAATCTTTCTAGCTGCGATACTCTTCCCTGTTAGGCCATTTTTGTGCATTTCAATGATGACTGCACATGTTTCTTTAGAGATAACCATGGTTAACAGAAGAGAAACAATGATGCCAAGCACCAGCCTCCTTTTAAAGTGTCCAGTGGTGTCATTCTTACTTAATCATGACAGATTGATCTCCAGCCATGTCCTCATCAACACCCACACCTGTGTTAATGGAGCAATCACTGAAAAGAGGTTACCTGGTCCTTTTAAGGCAGGGCTGCAATGATGTTGAAATGTGTTTTGGGGGATAAAGTTCATTTTCTAGCCAAATATTGACTTTGCAAGTAATTGCTGTTAAGCTAATCACTCTGTATAACATTCTGGAGTATATGCAAATTGCCAATAGAAAAAGTGAAGCAGTAGACTTTGTAAAAATTAATATTTGTGTCATTCTCAAAACTTTTGGCCATGACTGTAGAAGTGTATAAACTATAAATATATGATATTATATATATATTATATATATATGTCACAATGACATGTATATATATATATATATATATGTATTCTATGTGTGTATATTTAGTGTTTACAAGGAAAGAATGGGTTTTTTTAGTTACGATATTTTGTTCCCATAGACTTACATTGGATTTCCGGTATCGGTATCGGGTATCGCCGATATTTTAATGGTATCGGCGATACCATTCCGATTCCGATACTTTTGGATATCGGAAAGTATCGCTCAACTCTAGTTATGGCCCAAAGGAAAAGATGTGGATCTCTGCATCAGAGGTGAATGCCCACAGGCTGATTCATTCATTACACACCTCTTGCCCCAAGACGCCAAGTTCTGAGTGTCCTGAGGCCATTCATAGAATGGGGGGTATTGTTACGGATGTGTCAGAAGCTGCAGACAGTCGTACTGCATCTAGCTCCAGAAGGTTTCAGTGGTTGGCTTTGCAGACTTCTTCCTAGTCCTTCTGACTTTAGGACCCAATGCCAACCTCCCACCGGCTCTAGTTGAAACACTTGGACTGGGGTGTATGTACCTCCCAGCTTGTTGCTGGAAGTTGCGGTTGATATTTCTATTTCCAGTTCCCTGTTGCTGCTTGGAGCTATTTCAGGCAGCTATCTTCCTCCTTGGTGTTGCTGGAGGACGTCTGTGTTTCTCTCTGAGTCTACTTAAGCTAAGTATTCCCCCTTATTTGTGTATCCCATCTGTCTTTAGTGGTAGTGGGGATTGACTAGTATTATCCTGCACTTACCGATCCAGGGTTTATCGCCAGGAACAGGCATAGATTAAGTATCCTGCTCACGATAAGTATGGATCCTATATAGGGATTATAGGGCTGACAAGGGGATATTAGCTCTGTCTAGGAGTCTCCACTCTCCGCTTCCCTAGTGTTTGGTTCCCTTATCCGTTCATGTTGCACTTAGCCTTTCCTATACTGTGTGTGACAATTTGTTACTACATGTGCCCCTTGGGTTAACTATAGTGCCTTGCGAAAGTATTCGGCTCCCTGGAACTTTTCAACCTTTTCCCACATATCATGCTTCAAACATAAAGATACCAAATGTAAATTTTTGGTGAAGAATCAACAACGAGTGGGACGCAATTGTGAAGTTGAATGAAATTTATTGGTTATTTTACATTTTTGTGGAAATACAAAAACTGAAAAGTGGGGCGTGCAATATTATTCGGCCCCTTTACTTTCAGTGCAGCAAACTCACTCCAGAAGTTCATTGTGGATCTCTGAATGATCCAATGTTGTCCTAAATGACTAATGATGATAAATATAATCCACCTGTGTGTAATCAAGTCTCCGTATAAATGCACCTGCTCTGTGATGGTCTCAGAGTTCGGTTTGAAGCACAGAGAGCATCATGAAGACCAAGACACAACAGGCAGGTCCGTGATACTGTTGTGTAGAAGTTTAAAGCCGGATTTGGTCACAAAATGATTTCCAAAACTTTAAACATCCCAAGGAGCACTGTGTAAGCAATCCTATTGAAATGAAAGGAGTATAATACCACTGCAAATCTACCAAGACCCGGCCGTCCCTCTAAACTTTCATCTCAAACAAGGAGAAGACTGATCAGAGATTGTTATGATTTGGTAGCCGAGGAGGACAGGAGCAAAAAACAGCAAAGGCAGCCAAACACCCAGAGAGGTTGGGAACTAATGGGTTGCAGATCCTTAATCTAACCGCACAACTAGAAGCAGCCGTGGGACGTACCTACGGTGACCTAGACGCCTCGGCACAGCCGGAGAGATTAGCTACACCTGAAGATAGAAACAGGAAAGCTAACTGCCCCGGAGTAGAGCCCCAAAGGAATAGGTAGCCCCCAAACATATAATGGCGGTTAGACAAGAAGAAACACAAACGTTAGCAGAAAATAGAGTGAGCAAACGCTGGGGCCAAATACTGCCTAGATAGGACAGGACAGGACAGGACAGAATACTATCTGCAACCCAGCAAAACCCTAGAAAATTCCAACACTTCTGATTTCAAAAAATGCTGAGACCACACGATCTCGCCACCCGTTAAATCAGATCTCTGGTGTGACAAAGCGACTAATCCGCAGCAACTCAAATAGCAGGGACAGAGCAATGGAACAAATAAACAGTGGCTACTGAAAAACAGAGAGTAGCACAGGCCCCTGGAGGGAACCCGGCAAACCTCCCACAAAAGTGCAGACAAAAAATGAAATTGCAAACACGATAGAAACAAGCAGAAAATATCTTATCTGAAAGTAGCAGACGAAGGCAAGACACCAGCTGACTTCCAAATGAACCTGGAAACAACAATTGATCACCGGCGAGGATCATGGGAAGGCAGCTCACTTATATCAGCCCAGTCCTTCTCTCCTGATTGCCAGTCATCGCTCGCAGGTGATGGACTTCTACTATTCAACACTGGTTCAATACCCTCAGCAACCACCAAAGGGAGCCCCAACTCAGAAGTCATTTCCAACATGCTCACAACAGAGATGCAGACAAGAGGCCCATGATCACTCTGGACGAACTGCAGAGGTCTACAGCTGAGGTGGGACAGTCTGTCCATAGGACAACAATCAGTCGTATACTGCACAAATCTGGCCTTTATGGAAGAGTGGCAAGAAGAAAACCATTTCTCAAAGATATCCATAAAAAGTGTCGTTTAAAGTTTGCAACAAGCCACCTGGGAGACGCACCAAACATGTGGAAGAAGAAGAAGGTGCTCTGGTCATATGAAACCAAAATCAAACTTTTTGGCAACAATGCCAAACAATATGTTTGGCGTAAAGGCAACACAGTTCATCATCCTGAATACACCAGCCCCACTGTCAAACATGGTGGTGGCTGCATCATCGTTTGGGCCTGCTTTTCTTCAGCAGGAACAGGGAAGATGGTTAAAATTGATAGGAATATGGATGGAGCCAAATATAGGACCATTCTTGAAGAAAACCTGTTGGAGTCTGCAAAAGACCTGAAACTGGGACGGGGATTTGTCTTCCAACAAGACAATGATCCCAAACATAAAGCAAAATCTACAATGGAATGGTTCACAAATAAACGTATCCACTATCCAGGTGTTAGAATGGCCAAGTCAAAGTCCAGACCTGAGTCTAATGGAGAATCTGTGGAAAGAGCTGAAAACTGCTGTTCACAAACAATCTCCATCCAACCTCACTGAGCTCGAGTGTTTGCTAAGGAAGAATGGGCAAGAATTTCAGTCTCTTGATGCACAAAACTGATAGAGACATACCCCAAGCGACTTGTAGCTGTAATCGCAGCAAAAGGTGGCACAACAAAGTATTAAGTTAAAGGGACCGAATAATATTGCACGCCCCACTTTTCAGTTTTTGTATTTCCACAAAAATTTAAAATAACCAATAAATTTTGTTCAACTTCACAATTGTGTCCCACTTGTTGATTCTTCACCAAAAATTAACATTTGGTATCTTTATGTTTGAAGCATGATATGTGGGAAAAGGTTGAAAAGTTCCAGGGAGCCGAATACTTTCGCAAGGCACTGTATATACTATTAGTTTCTATACAACTATTGAGCTCTTATGGTGCTAAACACGTAACTACTGTTGCATATTTAGGGTTTATTATCCTATTTATTATACTGCCCTCGTTACAGAAATGTGATGCCACTTTTACTAAACTATTTGTATGATTTTTTATATGATTTTCTCAATACAGATATATTTTTATCATCATAATTTTATCTTTACTTGGTACTATATATATGCACATTTTTCTAAATGATTTTCCCCAAATCCGGGACTGTCTGCTATTTTCGGAACGGTTGCGACTAGAGAAGAGCAAATGGATTCACGGGACTCCGGTCCCGTGTCCAGGTCAGTGGTATCAGGCAGCTGGACGGAAGGCCGCAAATCTACTACCTTCCTGCTTCCCCAGAGCGGGTTTTGAATAACCAGGGCTGCCGCAGCATCATCTGTGCATCATGCTCATCTCTAGTTTTGATATTTTGGATTTATTTTTTGTTCATTCATAGTGGTAGCACTGTTTTCTGTGTCTGTAAAGCTGTTTTCACACTATGCATAAATACTGTGTTTTTGTTTTCTGTATGTGTCTGCACCAAACTACACAATAATAATCTTCTCTGATTATTGAATTTTTGCTGCATATTTTTCATTTTTACTTTTCCCCCTTATTTGATGTGTTTTTGGCACTGAAGTGAAGCAATGTTTTTATGTGTTTTTATAGTACCAAAATATTTGATTCTGCACTTAAAAAGGTAACTGCAGTTTTTTACATGTGTTTTTTATAGGTCCCACATAGAAGGCTCCAGATAAAAAAAAAGCACCAAAACTTCACAGTTCAGCAGCATCTTTAGATGCGCAGGGGGTGTAGTTTTCAAGAAGTCACATCCGATTTGCTTGGACAGTTAGCACAGCAGAATTTCTGTGCAAAATAAGCAGCAGAAAAAAAAACATGTGAACAATGCCTAAATATCCAAGCAAAGTGAATGTGATTTCATTAAAACTCTGCCCTTGTACTGGAAAAGCTATGTTCAGTTTTTCTTTACAGGCTTCTATGAGGAACTTGAAAAAATTCATGTAAAAACTGCTCTTTGCATTTTTTAGTGAAGAATCAAAGCTTTTCTGAACTATTAATAAAGTTTTGAAAACGGCTTCTCATCTGTACCAACACATTAAATAAGGGGGAAAATGCATAAAAGAAACACAGCAAACACGCAATAATCAGAAAAGATTGTTGTTATGTCGTGTGGTGTGGGCACCTTCAGAAAATGTGCAGAAAAAAGCAGTAGAAAAAAATGCAGTATTCACACTATGTCTGAACACAGCCTCACATTTTTATTGCATTTTTTATTGGTTTAATGGAGAAAAAAAAATCAATCACACCATTTTTTACGCCATTTACCAATCACCATAAATAATCTGATTGTTGTGTTTTGTGGGTCATTGCGATTATAAGGACACTAAATATGTCCATGCTATTTGCTGATTTGTGATGTTTAGTTATTTATTTTTTAAAAACATTAAAAATGACATTATTGTAGCTGTTTTTCAATATTTTTTAGTTATTTTTATAGGGGGGAAAATCATTCTTTTATTTTCCCTGTAGAATACAGGGACTTGGAAATACCCTGCTCTGTACAATGTGTCTCTATGTATCTGTATCATGTCTGTGGGTTTGCAGCTTCACATGTAAAAAAATCCTCCTGTAGCCATAAGTATAAAATGCAGTTAGTTTACTGTTTTAGCTGCATCCGCTGCCTGCAATGATTCAGGCTGTGGGTTCAATTCCCAGAGAGACCAGATCTCAAAAAGTAATTATTTTTTAAGTTGTTTTACAAAACCAAAAAAATCACCTTTAGAATACAGAGTATACTGCTGTGTACATCTATATTTCTATGTACCAGTATAATCTGCCTGTGGGTTCAGAGCCTGCAATGCAGCTTCAAGTATACAAAATCCTTCCATGCTCATCAGTGTAGGCTGTGGGTCATAACTTTAGCTGCTGCCTGCAAAGATAGAGGATGTGTGTTCAATTCCCAGTGGAGACCAGATATCAAGGAAAAAAGATAATTGTTTAATAATTGTAAGCGTGCACTGAGATGCCAGCTTCGCTCCCCTATGACGTTGCACAAAGAGAAGAAAGTGGCAGGAATTTGGGACAAATCCCTTATGTATAGGGACTGCCCCTCAAAAAGGGACAGTCCAACTGACTCTCGGACAGTTGGGTGCTATGCACGAACAGTGGTTACAATAATCATGTGTGGAACGCAGAAGCTTAAATGTGGTATATTCCCATCTCGTACATTCATGGTTTATCCATACGATATGCCATAAAAGCATAGTAGATGGAATTCGCATCTATCGCAAGACCAGGGCAGCATCACATGATGCAGTTAGAGGTCAAAATTCCTACACAAATGAATGGAAATTATGACCTCTTCTCCACTGAAAGCGAGATAGATATTGTTCTGATTGCACATACCTTCATGTACTGTACATTTATGGCATATTCTGTGCATATACCTGAAATATGTATAAACAGCTCCATATTGCACTTACATGGAACAGATCAGTACATGAGGATATTTCCAACTCCTCCGTTATGCATAAAAAAAGAAAAAAAGAACAAAGTGGTACAAATCAGTTCTTACATATTGTTTTATATTCATCTTCCAAGTGAAAAAATTACTTTAACTACATGAATATGAAGCAAATTATCATATTCACCCCAACAAGGCACAATGACGGAGTTTCAAGAAAATCCTCATTCATTCCATGACTCCATAATCCTGATAAATAGTGAATGTAACAGAGAAGACTTCAACGTGCTACATAACACACCATCTTGATGAAACATTTTGGTGACACGCCCCTTCTTCACGTATCCTCTGCATATGCCATAAATGCCTAAGTTAGGAATACCACTTTAATGATTAGAGTTTTCTTGATAGACAAATTTATTCTTTTTACAACTTAGAAATTCTAAACTTTACACAACAGACTTTTATAAGCAGAAAATTCAACTTTAATCAGATCAATACTAATATGTCAGTGTTTCACTCATACAGACTGTCACAACTCAACAGTTTAACTTCAAATTACAACACCTAATCATTATCATTTCACAGTGGCCTCAGGCTAATGTTGACTTTGCACAGATGTCCAACATTGGAGCATTTTGCAGAAATTGTTACAATTCAGCAATAACTCTGTTTAACTTTGCAGAAAAATTTTCTGAACGTCAAACTTAAGGAGGGTCATTGTTAGTCTTCGCCTTATTCCTCAGAAATATTTTATAATCAACCGTTTCTATATTCCAATTCAGTCCATTACACTAACCAAGCTACATTTCAGGCCTCAGGGCAGTCAGCTTTCTTAAGGCTGGTTTCACATTTGCGTATTGGTGTGCAGCGTTTGATCCGCATAGATCCGCATGCGTCATGCGTACATATCTTTAACATGGTGTATGCAGGGACATGCGTTCGCATGTGTTTGGGTACGCATGCGTCGTTTTGCGGTGTCCGGCGAACGCAACATGTTGCATTTTTCAAGCATCAAAAATCCGTAAAATATGCGCAGTCATTCGCATGCGGATCAGTGTTTCAAAATAATGCATTACTGTCTATGGGAATACATTGGTACACAAGGACATGCACATGGATGCGTTCAATGTGCATGCAGACTTCAGACTGCGCTGTCCAGGAACTGATTGCAGCACCTGGAAATATCGAACGCATGCACATAAACAACGCAAACGCATGCAAAAATGCATACAAACACCTACACACACAGCGTTTTTTCATGCGGATAAAAAACACTGCAAAAACATGCGTTTGCATGCGTTTTTGGATGCGTATGCGCATGCAGATAATATACTGTGCACATATACGCAGAAGGGAACCTAGCCTAATACACAGTGCAAATCAGTCCCATCCACTTGGGAGCTGTGATGGCCCACTCAGACAATTCCATTGTTGTATCCATCACAGAAAATAGGCCAGCAGGCAATCAAACTTTCACTAAACACTGCTTATCAGCTCTATTTGTGGGTTTTTCTTTGTTCGGGACGCAAAGAAAAACCCACAAATAACAGCTGAAATAATGGACTCTCTGAAAACTAGTGGTGTTGCTGTTTCAAGATGCACAATAAGGAGGCACTTGAATTAAAATGGGCTGCATGGTCGAGTCGCCAGAAGAAAGCCATTACTGCGCAAATGCCACAAAGTATCTTGCCTACAATATGCAAAACAGCACAGAGACAAGCCTCAAAACTTCTGGAACAAGTTAATTTGGAGTGATGAGACTAAAATTGAACTTTTTGGCCACAATCATAAATGTTACAATTGGAGAAAGGTCAACAAGGTCTATGATGAAAGGAACACCAGAGGCGCAACTACCGTGGTCACAGGGGTCGCAGCTGCTACGGGGCCGGAGTGCTTAGGGGCTCGCACAGTCCAGCAAAGAAGCAGCCGGCTCCTGTCTGTTTCACTAAATTGCCCTTTGACAACATGGCGATTCCGCACTCATCATGGGTGCGTGCCATTCTTGCCTCCCCTCGGCCAGTGTCCAATTGGAACTCCTTTCTGCCGTATGTGAAGTGACGCGCGGTGGGTGGTATATGTGCACCCAGGCACATGATGGAGTCATCAGCTCCTCCCTCCACCTGCCCGAAATAGGGATTCCTTCCTTGCTGACATGCACAGTGGTATCCCTGTTTGCACAGGGCACTGGGAGTGACTGTGGTGGGCGACGCTTGGCTACATGTGTGTTGTGTCATTGACCTCTCCCTCCCCCTGCCTGACATCCAATTGGGGCCCTTGCCTCACTTGCGTGGTAGGATGTCCGATGGCGTTGACCACGGGGAATGACAGCCGATGGGCATACAGCACAGGCACAGTGCTGAAGCATGTGGGCTACAGGTGTAAAACTTTCTCTACCATCTCTATGTACTCACAGGAACACTGCCCAATACCCCCTAATGAAGCTATGCGTGAAATGTGTGTTGGGGTACTGGACAATTATGGGGTGTTTAATGTGTGGGGGAGATTTGGAGTGGGGATGGGGGATTTAATGTGTGTGGGAAGATTTGGAGTGGGGATGGGGGATTTAATGTGTGTGGGGTGATTTGGAGTGGGGATGGGGGATTTAATGTGTGGGGAGAGATTTGGAGTGGGGATGGAGGATTTAATGTGTGGGAGATTTGAAGTGGGGATGGGGGATTTAATGTGTGTGGGGAGATTTGAAGTGGGGATGGGAAATTTTATGTGTGGGGGGACTTGAGGACACAAAATGAGGAGCAAAGGGAGATGTGCAGGTCATGTATGAGGAAACAGTACAGGAGAATGGGGGGCATGTATGAGGAAACAGTATGGGGAATGGAATTAAAAATGTTGGATCCAGCGCTCGAAAAAGCAAGTATTTTTCTATTTTAAAATTTCAAAAAATATATTTTTATTGAATACATATTAAAAAATTCTAGTGTGCAGACGGCAAGAACTAACATTAGTTAGCCGCATGTAGTATAGACGATCCTACCTGTTTCGGCATAATGCCTTACTCATATTCCTGCCTGAGCCTGGGCAGCTCTGTGCGCTGGGCGTGGACTCATAGGTTTTCCTCAGAACAAGGCAAGTAATGAGCAAAGCTGGATGAAGTTGCATGGAGCATTTCCTTACATCTCTCAGGAATAAGGTAATCCCAACTAAGCTAGGCTGGGTTACAGTCTATTACGGAACAAGCAGTCAGGAGACCATCTCTACACCAAGGGGACAACTCCAGAGTCTGCAGTACAACTGGTTTCCCTACCAAGGATTGCACAGAAGAGAGTTTTACAGGGATTAACCACGCTGTGGTGCCCATGCCTACCATCTGGTATTCCAGCAGACTGCTCTGAAATATACAAGTTGCAATAGAGGATCCTCTGAATGGGTGAGCTGAAATTTTTCTTTTCTCTTTTACAGTATGGGGGAATGTGTGCAGACACAGTATGGTGAGTGGGGATGGGTGCAGACAGTATGGGGAGCGAACGGGGGAATGTATGCGGACACAGTATGAGTAGCGATGTGAAAAATGTATGTGGACAGACTACGGGGAGTGAGGGTGATAGGATGCGTGCAGACACAGTGTGGGTATGTGTGAGGGGTATGTGTGGGCAGGCAGTATAGAAAGTGAGGGGGTAAATACATGAGGAGACAGTATGGTGAACAGGGGGATGTGAGAGGAGACAAAAAAAGAAGGGAGGGGAATAGTGTGAGGAGACAGTGTGGAGGTAGAAAAGTGAGTGGGCACAGAATAGAAACTGAGTAGTGGGGGCGTAACATGGGGAGACAGTATAAGCGTACAGTCAGGGGGGGACAGTATACCAAGGAGGGGGAGTGTGATGACAGAATACAGTATAGAGACTGGGCCCTATAGGGAGGACACAGTGCAAAAGTACAGTGTGTAGAGGGGGCCAGTATGGAAAGGAGAGGTCAGTGTAAATAGCATGTACCATAAGAGGGGATAGTGTAGGGGTCATATTTTGTGCAGTCAATATAGTGAGCAGCAATTTCTTATTCAGGAGCATTATAATGACCCTTCTATCTTTAAGGGCATCATGTGGAGATTTTCTGCAAAAGAAGATGGAAGTCTGCAGAGACGAGCTGTGGATGAGAAAACTCATCATGGGGTCTGGACAAAATGAAGAAAAGACGCAAAACGACTCCAGAGACGATGACATCTATAAGGTACCTGGATACAAATGTTATTTGTGATACTAATTCTCTTGTTTTTATTTATGCTAGGAGCATTAACCCCTTAATCCCATTGGACGTAACATTCCGTCCATGTGACCTGGTACTTAATTCCCATGGACGGAATAGTACGTCCAGGGCGATCAGCTGATTATCACAGCTGACACCCGGCACTATGTGTCAGGAGCGGTCACGGACCGCTCCCGGAACATTAACCCCTGGCACACCGCGATCAAACATGATCGCGGTGTACCGGGTGCACAGGGGAGCATCGCACAGGGAGGGGGCTCCCTGCGCGCTTCCCTGAGACCCTCAGAACAACGCGATGTGTCGCGTTGTTCCAAGGGACTCTCCTCACTGCAGGACCCCGGATCAAAGATGGCCGCCGGGTCCTGCAGGGAGGTGGCTTCCTCAGTGCCTGCTGAGAGCAGGCACTGAGAAGCCTCCAGCACTGCCTGTGCGATCGCTGGTGTGACAGAGTGCTGTGCACACTGTCACACCAGCGATCTGACCTCATACTGTGATGTCCCACCCTAGGACAAAGTAAAAATGTTACAAAAATAAAAATAAACATGTGTAAAAAAAAATTCCAAATAATGAAAAAAAAAAAAATATTCCCCAATAAATTCACTTCTTTAACGTAAAAAAAACAATAAAAGTACACATATTTAGTATCGCCGCGTCCATAACGACCCACCCTAAAAAACTGTCCCACTAGTTAACCCATTTAGTGAACCCCTTAAAAAAAAAAAACAAGTCTAAAAAGAATGATTTATCATCATACTGCCGAACAAAAAGTGGAATAACACGCGATCAAAAAGACGGATATAAACAAACATGGTACCGCTGAAAATGTAATCTTGTCCCGCAAAAAACGAGCCGCCATACAGCATCATCAGCAAAACAATAAAAAAGTTATAGCTCGCAGAATAAAGCGATGCAAAAATAATTATTTTTTATATATAATCGTTTTAATTGTATAAAAGCGCCAAAACATAAAAAAATGATATAAATGAGGTATCGCCGTAATCATACTGACCCAAAGAATAAAACTTCATTATCAATTTTACCACATGCGGAACGCTATAAACGCCTCTACCCCAAAAGAAACTCATGAATTGCTGTTTTTTGCTCATTCTGCCTCCCAAAAATCGTAATAAAAAGCGATCAAAAAATGTCATGTGCCCAAAAATGGTACAAATAAAAACATCACCTCGTCCGCAAAAAATAAAACCTCACATGACTCTGTGGGCCAAAATATAGAAAAATTATAGCTCCCAAAATGTGATGATGCAAAAACTACTTTTTACAATAAAAAGCTGCCAATCATTAAAGCCCGCTATAAATAGTAAATCAAACCCCCCTTTATCACCCCCTTAGTTAGGGAAAAATAATAAAATTAAAAAAATGTATTTATTTCCATTTTCCCATTAGGGTTAGGGTTGGGGCTAAAGTTAGGGTTAGGGTTGGGACTAGGGTTACGGGAGTGTTAGGGTTAGGTTTGTGGTTAGGGTTATGATTAGGGTTGGGATTAGTGTTAGGGGTGTGTTGGGGTTAGGGTTGGAGTTAGAATTGGGGGTTTTCCACTGTTTAGGCACATCAGGGGCTCTCCAAATGTGACATGGCGTCTGATTTCAATTCCAGCCAATTCGGCGTTGAAAAAGTCAAACGGTGCTCCTTCCCTTCTGAGCTTTGCCATGCGACCAAACAGTCGTTTTCCCCCACATATGGGGTATCAGCATACTCAGGACAAATTTCACAATAACTCTTGGGGTCCAATTTCTTCTGTTACCCTTGGGAAAATAAAAAAATTGGGGGCAAAAATATTGTTTTTGTAGAAAAAAATATGATTTATTATTTTTATGGCTCTACGTTAAAAACTTCTGTGAAGCACTTGGGGGTTCAAAGTTCTCACCACACATCTAAATAAGTTCCTTAGGGGGTCTAGTTTCCAAAATGGGGTCACTTGTGTGGGGTTTCCACTGTTTAGGCACATCAGGGGCTCTCCAAACGCGACATGACACCCGCAGACCATTCCATTAAAGTCTGCAATGCAAAACGTCACTACTTCACTTCCGAGCCCCGACGTGTGCCCATACAGTAGTTTTCTCCCATATATAGGGTATCAGCGTACTCAGGACAAATTGGAAAACAACTTTTTGGGTCCAATTTCTCATGTTACCCTTGGGAACATAAAAAACTGGGGACTAAAAGATCATGTTTGTGGAAAAAATATGATTTTTTTATCTTCACGTCCGGGCGTTATAAACTTCTGTGAAGCACTTGGGGGTTCAAAGCGCTCACCACACATCTAGATAAGTTCCTTTGGGGGTCTAGTTTACAAAATAGGGTCACTTGTGGGGGGTTTCCACTGTTTAGGCACATCAGGGGCTCTCCAAACGCGACATGACACCCGCAGACCATTCCATCAAAGTCTGCATTACTAAACGTCACTACTTCTATTCCGAGCCCCAACGTGCCCCCACACAGTAGTTTTCTCCCACATATAGGGTATCAGCGTACTCGATACAAATTGGACAACAACTTTTAGGGTCCAATTTCTCCCATTACCCTTGGGAAAATAAAAAATTGGTGACTAAAAGATAATTTTTGTGGGAAAAAATAGGATTTTTTATTTTCATGCCCGGGCATTATAAACTTCTGTGAAGCACTTGGGGGTTCAAACTGCTCACCACAGATCTAGATAAGTTCCTTAGGGGGTCTAGTTTCCAAAATGGGGTCATTTGTGGGGGGTTTCCACTGTTTAGGCACATCAGGGACTCTGCAAACTGAACATGACACCTATCAAAGTCTGCATTCCAAAATGTCATTACTTCCTTTCCGAGCCCTGCCGTGCACCCAAACAGTATTCCCCCCCACTTATGGGGTATCAGCGTACTCAGGACAAATTGGACAACAACTTTTGGGGTCCAATTTCCTTGTGAAAAATCAAAAATTGGAAAATTGGGGACTAAAAAATCAATTTATGTGGAATGTTTTTTTTTTTTTTTTTTTTGCTTTTACACACAGGCATTATAAACTTTAGTGAAACATTTGGGGGTTGAATGTGCTCCCAACAGATCTAGATAAGTTCCTTAAGGGGTCTAGTTTCCAAAATGGTGTCACTTGTGGGGGTTACCACTGTTTAGGTACATCAGGGGCTCTCCAAACGTGACATGGCATACAGCCAATTCTGCGTTGAAAAAGTCACACCGTGCTCCTTCCTTTCCGAGCTCTGCCATGCACCCAAACAGTGGTTTACCCCCATATATTGGGTATCAGCGCACTCAGGATAAATTGCACAATATTTTTTGAGGTCTTGTTACCCTTGGGAAAATAAAAATTGGGGTGAAAAGATCATTTTTGTGGAAAAAATATGATTTTTTAATTTTACAGCTCTACGTTATAAACTTGTGTGAAGCACTTGGGGGTTCAAAGTGCTCATCATAGATCTAGATAAGTTCCTTAGGGGTCTAGTTCCTAAAATGGGGTCACTTGTGGGGGATTCCCACTGTTTAGTCACATCAGGGGTTATCCAAATGCGACATGGCGTCCAATCTCGATTCCAGCCAATTTTGGTTTGAAAAAGTCAAATGGCGCTCCTTCCCTTCTGAGCTCTGCCGTGCGCCCAAACAGTGGTTCCCCCCCACATATGGGGTATCAGCGTACTCAGGACAAATTGGACAACAACTTTTGGGGTCCAATTTCCTTGGGAAAAATCAAAAATTGGGGACAAAAAAATCATTTTTGTGGAATTTTTTTTTTTTTTTCACACCCAGGCATTATAAACTTTAGTGAAACACTTGGGGGTTCAAAGTGCTCACAACAGATCTAGATAAGTTCCTTAGGGGTCTAGTTTCCAAACTGGTGTCACATGTGGGGGGTTTCCACTGTTTAGGCACATTAGGGGCTCTCGAAACGCGACATGGCATCCAATCTCAATTCCAGCCAAGTTTGGTTTCAAAAAGTCAAATGGCGCTCCTTCCCTTCAGAGCCCTGTTCACCTAGACAGTGGTTTTCCCCCACATATGGGGTATCGGCGTACTCAGGAGAAATTGCACAACAACTTTATCTGTCCATTTTCTCCTTTTACCCTTGTTAAAATAAAAAAATTGTTTGTAAAATATCATTTTTGTGACTAAAAAGTTAAATGTTCATGTTTTCCTTCCAAGTTGCTTCAGCTCCTGTGAAGCACCTGAAGGGTTAATAAACTTCTTGAATGTGGCTTTGAGTACCTTGAGGGGTGCAGTTTTTAGAATGGTGTCACTTTTGGGTATTTTCTGCCATATAGACCCCTCAAAGTGACTTCAAATGTGAGGTGGTTCCTAAAAAAATGGTTTTGTACAATTTGTTGTAAAATTGAGAAATCGCTGGTCAACTTATAACCCTTATAACTTCGTAGCAAAAAAAAAATTTGGTTTCAAAATTGTGCTGATGTAAAGTAGACATGTGGTAAATGTTATTTAGTAACTATTTTGTGTGACATAATTCTCTGTTTTAAGGGAATAAAAATTAAAAGTTTGAAAATTGCAAAATTTTCAAAATTTTCGCCATATTTCCATTTTTTTCATAAATAACTGCAAATTATATCGAAGAAATTTTACCACTATCAGGAAGTACAATATGTCACAAGAAACCGTTCTCAGAATCGTGAAGATCCGTTGAAGCGTTCCAGAGTTATAACCTTATAAAGAGACAGTGGTCAGAATTGTAAAAATTGGCGCGGTCATTAACGTGCAAACCACCCTTGGGGGTTAAGGGGTTAAAGGGGTTGTCCAGGTTTGTGATGAGTCTGCATTCATTCTATGTGACTGTAGACTTCTGAATTCTCACAGTGCTCACTGAACGCTGTTAGGACTCTCTGGTGTTGGCGATTTACATACATGCAGTCACGTGCTGACTAGACATGTGTGGCCTCACTCAATGAAAACAAACTTTTTGCCTACGTCTAGTCAGAATGTGGCCAGAAGTATACAAATCACATACTTGTGCTGTCATGACGGTCCATCGGCAATGGAGAATCCTAAAAGTGTGCAGTGCGTTCTTTGTGAGAATTCAGAAGCCTGCAATGTCAGGATTCAGCTCTGCAGGTTCCAGTTCTCATCCCATAGACACTTCACTCATATGTGATTTTCATACTTATGGTCCTGTGACAAGAGCTTCTCTTCCTGCTTCTCTCAGTTTTTCACTGATCATTGAGAGCATTAGGGAAAGCAGCTCGTCGGTGCATGTCTAAGTATGCAAATTGTGTGTGTGCTGGGGGGGGCGCCAAGCTGAATACTTGCCCCGGTGCTAGAAAACCTAGATACACCTCTGCGTCCAGCTCTGTGTGTTCATGCCCTCGCTCACTCCAATTCAAGTGCACTCTCGGCGTTTGAAATCTGTGTGCTGTTTCTTCCTGGTATGACGCATTTCTAGTTCCTGTGCATTGTGAGGGAGTATTGGGTGTACTTGCCAACTTCAAAATGTGCAGTACGCATGCTCTGCAGCCGACCAGTACACCCAATACACCCCCACACTGCACAGAACCGGAAATGACACTCTACAGTGTCATACCAGGAAGAAACAGCACACAGATTTCAAACGCCGGGAGTGCGCTTGGAATTGGAACGAGGGAGGACATGAACGCCCAGAATGTCTGCACTTCCGAAGACAACACCCTAATTAGCATAGGGACATGTAAGTTATAAAATCATTTTTCTCAGCGATTACAGGGCAGTATTAGGGCAGACTATACAACATTGTAACAAAGCTATAGTGTGCTAAATTAATACGGAAAATGTGAATCTGGGTGGAAAAAATTTTGGCATGGGTGGGCCCCATTTGAAAATTGGCACCTGGGCCCATAACTTTGTAGTTACGCCACTGAGGAACACCATTCCTACTGTAAAGCACAGAGGTAGATTGCTGATGTTTTGGGATGTGTGAGCTACAAAGGCACAGGAAACTTTGTCAAAGTTGAAGGAAAGATGAATGTAGCATGTTATCAGCAAATACGGGAGGCAAATTTGCAATCACCAGCCCGGAAGCTGTGCATGGGACGTACTTGGATGTTCCAACATGACAATGATCTCAAACACAAGGCCAAGTTGACCTGTCATTGGCTACAGCAGAACAAAGTGAAGGTTCTGAAGTGGCCATCACAGTCTCCTGACCTCAATATCATTGAGCCACTCTGGGGAGATCTCAAACATGCAGTTCATGTTAGACAGCCCAGGAATTTACAGGAACTGGAGACTTTTTGCCAAGAAAAGTGGGCAGCTTCACCATCTGAGAAAATAAAGAACCTCATCCACAGCTAACACAAAAGACTTCAAGCTGTCATTGATGTAAGAGGGGGCAATACACGGTATTAAGAAATGGGGTATATAAGCTTTTGATCATTTGGATGTTTTGGGTTGTCATTATGATTTAAAAAGATAAAACACAGTTGATTAGCAATAAATAGCTTCGCCTAACCACTAACCACTAAAGTTGTGGTGTTATCATTCATATTCTCTGAAAAAAGACCAAGAAAGCAAAAATTCTGCCAGGGTATGTAAACTTTTGAGCACAACTGTATGTAAATATATTCATATGTGTAGACAGGGGTGGACATACCACCGATGCAGCCTTTGCAGCTGCATGGGGGCCCAGAGGTGGAGGGGACCCTTGCTCGGTGATTAATAATGAGAGCAATCTGGCCAGAGGCTCCGAGGGGATCAAGACCAGATTGCCCTCATCATTGGCGGCGTGCCGGGTGGGAATCTTTCCTGCGGCTCCACTGCCTACAGTAGAAAAATGGCAGCGGAGACACAGGAACACGTCATTAGCTTCCTACCCAGCCCTTTCTCTGTGACACAGGCACGTACGTCATCACTCTGCATGTGCCCGTGTCATTTTGAAAGTTCCCTGCAAGTAGAAGAAAGCAATGCTGCCGCTGGGGGGATAGATAGAGCGGTGAGTGAGTGATTTAATGTCTGTGTGTCTTTTGTTTTTTTTTTAACAATACACTGTGGAGCAATAAACTGGGGACTGGAGGCAATTTACTGGGGGAGCAATAAACTGGGGAGGCAATACACCTGGGGAGCAATTAACTGGGGAGTCAATGCACTGTGGGAGCAATAAACTGGGGGGGCGATACAGTGGGGTAGAAAAATTGGGGAGCAATACAGCGGGGAGAGCAAAAAACTGGGGATGCAATGCAGAGGGAGGCATTACACTGGGGGAGTAATACACTGGGGAGGCAATACACTAAATATGGCAATACAGTGGAACAGTGGATAGGCAATACAGTGGGGGAGCAATAAAGTAGAGGGAGTAATACACTGGTGGAGTAATAAATTGGGGGAGCAATACACTGGGGAAAGGACGATTAGAGGAGGTTTGTGGAGAGTTGGGATGGGAGTAAGACACTGATTAATTTATATTTATTGGGGCAGAAATTATTTTTAAAAGGAGACTGAGCTAGGTTATCAGTTTATATACTGCAATGCCTACAAATGAGGTTAGCGACATTGCTAATTAGGAAAGCTATACTACATTTCTAATTGGAGGTATTTGCTAATATTACTACATATTGGGATAGTATCTTGGAGATGGGAATACCCCTAAAATTACGTAGTTTCTTCCTGTATTACCCGTGTATAAGCCGATCCCCCTAATTTTGCCACAAAAAACTGGGAAAACTTATTGACTCGCGTATAAGCCTAGGGTGAAAAATGATTATGCCCCCATATGATGCTCCACAGATTAAGCCCCCATAAACTGCACAGATTAGGCCCCGTATGATCCACAGATTATGTCCCCATATGCTGCACAGATTATGCCCCTATATGCTCCACAGATTATGCCCCCATATGCTGCACAGACTATGCCCAATATGCGCCACAGATTATGCCCCATATGCTGCACAGATTATGTCCCCATGTGCACCACAGATTATGCCCCATATGCTCCACAGATTATGCCCCCATATGCTCCACAGATTTTGCCCCATATGCTGCACAGATTATGCCCCCATGTGCTCCACAGATTATGCCCTTATATGCTGCACAGATTATGCCCAATATGCGCCACAGATTATGCCCATATGCTCCACAGATTATGCCCCCATATGCTCCAGATTATGCCCCATATGCTCCAGATTATGCCCAATATGCCCCCATATGCTCCAGATTATGCCCCATATGCTCCAGATTATGCCCAATATGCCCCCATATGCTCCATATTATGCCCCATATGCCCCAGATTATGCCCAATATGCCCAATATGCTCCAGAGATTATGCCCCATATGCTCCAGATTATGCCCCAGTATGTTCCACAGATTATGCCCCATATGCTCCAGATTATGCCCAATATGCCCCCATATGCTCCAGATTATGCCCAATATGCTCCAGAGATTATGTTCCCATATGCTCCAGATTATGCCCCCATATGTTCCACAGATTATGCCCTCATATGGGAAACAAAAAATATATAGTCAGCTCACCCTTCTGTGAAATCTTCATTAGACAGCTGGTGCTCAGCACGGTTCCATGAAGCAAACGTACTTGGGAAGAGAAAAAAAAAAAAAAACAGCGAGAAGGTTGCAGTCTAAAAGATAACCTTTTATGCCCTCATATGCTCCAGATTATGCCCCCGTATGATCCACAGATTATGCCCCATAGTATACGTCACTTATGCTGCTGCTGCTGCTGCAAAAAAATGACATACTCACCTCTCGCCGCTGGGGGCCAGGTGCCGGTGTCCTGAGCAGGCGGTGACACTGGCGCGCTATGGGGGACAGGTGCCAGTGTCACCGCTCGCTCAGAACCCCGGCACCTGAGATATTTACCTGTCCTCTCTGCACCGCTGCACGCTGCTGTCTTCCGCGTCCTCGGCAGTGAATGATCAAGCAGGGGGTGCGGCGCGCACTAACGACATCATCGCGCCCTCTGCCTGAACATTCACAGCCAGAGCAGTCGGACGAGGGAGTAGCGCGCAGCGGTGAAGAGAGGACAGGTAAACATCGCTATACTCACCTCTCCGCCGACGCGTCTCTACAGCCTCTCCTCTTCTCCCGGCGGTCTCTGCAGCTCTTCAGTCCTACAGTGGTCACGTAGTACCGCTGATTAAAGTCATGAATATGTGCATATTCATGACTTTAATGAGCGGTACCATGTGACCACTGCAGGAAGGAGCCGGAGATCGTGGGAAAAGCAGGGGGGCTGCAGAGACCGCGCCGGCGGAGGAGTGAGTATGATCCGACACCCCCGCTCCCCCTCCCCCACGACCCCCGTATATGACCCACGTATAAGCCGAGAGGGGGACTTTCAGCCCTAAAAAATGGGCCGAAAATCTCGGCTTATACACGAGTATATACGGTACATAAAATACCAACTCTTATTACGTGGCATCCTCTCTAGCTATGTATGGCAATGTCACTTATTATGTGGCATCCTCTCTAGCTATGTATGGCGCTGTCCCTTATTATATAGTGTCCACTGTAATGTTCAGCACAGTCCCATTATTATGTAGTATCATCTTCTGTTATAAATAGCACCATCCCTTACATAGCTTTCTTTGTTATTTTTCTTAATCACAATGCCTTCTCTCTATCACATAGTCCTCTCTTGCTAGATATAAAATGACTGCTGATGGAACAACATCTGACCAGGAGACCAGTCCATCAGCTCCTCCATAAGAAAATAAATTTTCTCATGTGTAAGGAGGTGGCAGAGAACATCATTGCTTCCCCTCTCTCTCTTATGTGATGATTCTTATCCCTTGCATTATGTGTTTTAATGTTTTGTTGTAATGTTTGCTATGTGTCTGTGCTGTGTTTGCCCTGTTTTGATGTGTTGCCATGTCTGTTAGCTTAGGAAAAAGGAACTGGTTAACTTTGTGGGCTGGACTTGGAGCATCTAGGGAACAGGAAGCTCCTGCTTCCTGAGGAGAGCCCGGCCAGGCTTGCCCATGACAGGAGGTGCTCCCCTGTTGGGAGCTGGCTGTACCCTGGAGGGAACAGAGACTGCTGCCCCGGACCCACAGGCGGTGAAGAGGGCACAAGGACTTTGTAAATGCCCCACTGAAGTGACTATAAGCGTCCAGATACCGGCAAGTGAATTATCACTATCTTGCTGCTGCAGCCATTGCTGTGTCTAGGGACAGAATAGGAATCATCCGTCTCTTTTATTTCTACTTCCTTAATTTTAAAATACAAATTGCCACTGTTGGGCCCTATGCAGTGTGAAGCGTGGTTCATCCAGAGGATGCCGTCCCATTGTGGAGAACAGCTACAGGACTGAGGTAACCCACTGTGACACGGGGCTGGGATTGGAACTGACATTTTATGTGCAAGGGGCCGGGGTGTAGACTGACTCTGCTGTAGTAGGCTCACCCACGACTACCACCCCGTGCCACCTTGTTACATTTGGCGTAGTCGGCAGGATCTGACCTCAGCAGCCCTGCAATCTAAAGACTGATGGAAGAAATGCCTGAGATGTGTGAATTGCTGCCTGCCATGAAGGAATTAAAGATGGCAGGTGACAGTAAATTTGAGCCTGAGATTTGTGATTTGTTGCCTCCATGAAGAAATTAAAGGTGGCGGCTGACAGTGACTTTGAGCCTGAGATTTTTGATTTTTTACCCGCCATGAAGGAATTAAAGGTTGCGGCTGACAGTGACTTTGAACCTGAGATTTGTGACTTGTTGCCCACCATAGGGGAATTAAAGATTGCGCTGACAGGGATTGCAAGATGGCGGTGACTGCTATTGGTGCGAAAATGAGAGATGTTGCCGCCTTTCGTGGGTGTCATAGAGATTTGGCACCAAAGGCAGGAGGTTGCACTCCACTGTGAAGAAGGAGCACCCTAAATGGGTACAGCCGAAGAAAAGTTGCCACCCATACAGAGGAACCCAAGGAAACGGGTGGAACAGTCAAATGTGGTCCCACTCACGAATGGGTGGAACCCAAAGAAACCAGACAGCATGCTTGCAAAAGAGCCGCCATTACCTGCTGACATGGAGTGGTGCAGCACGTCATTTCCTGGTGGCATCGACAGTCAGGACTGGAGGCGATCCGTGGTCCGGGTGCAGATGGGCCTGCGCTTCAAGGCCTGGTGGTCAGAGGAGCTTGAGGAGTGGCATCCGTTCAAGCAGCCAGTGAAGACCGAGGAACCCGTAGGACTAGAGAAACTGGAACCGGAAGGAGCCCGAAGAACATTAGAGGCTGCGATGAGGGGAAATGTGGCGGCCGCAATCACAGGATTCTGCGGCCGTGCAGGAGGACTGTCACCGGATGCAGTGGCATTGAGTATGAAGTGTCCGTCCGAATGACCTACCGCCCTGGATGCTGCTTTTGTCCCTCCTGTAACCTCACCAACATCTTCGGTCGCATCCCGACTCCCGTCTCCACCGTCGTCCCCAGTGTCAGTGGCATCAGCGTCCTCCCGGCCTGCAGCTGTACTGGCCGACATCAGTGCTACATATGCACAGGAGAGAGCGGTGCCTCAGCACAGTGAGGCGGCCACAAATGTGACAGCAGAGCCAGAAGCCCCGGGTGCTGTGGGATCACTGCTGGAGGGGATGCAGAGCGGGAGGAACAGTGGGGACTCCTCCAGCGGATCCTCGTCCCACACATATATAGTTGTACAGGGTCCTCATGTGGCCCATTACACCAACCAGTATCTTTGCATAGACTGAAGCGGCCCCTTTAACACCTTAACCCCGAGGGTGGTTTGCACGTTAATGACTAGGCCAATATTTACAATTATGACCACTGTCCGTTTATGAGGTTAAATCTCTGGAACGCTTCAACGGATCTTGGCGATTCGGAGAATGTTTTTTCGAGATATATTGTACTTCTCGTTTGTGGTAAAATTTCTTCGATATAGCTTGCGTTTATTTGTGAAAAAAAATGGAAATTTGGCAAAAAAAGTCATGAGGGTTAAAAGTTGACCAGCGATTTCTCATTTTTACAACACTTTTTTTTAGGGACCACATCACATTTGAAGTCACTTAGAGGAGTCTATATGATAGAAAATACCCAAAAGTGACACCATTCTAAAAACTGCACCCATGAAGGTGCTCAAAACCACATTCAAGAAGTTTATTAATCCTTCAGGTGCTTCACGGGAATTTTTGGAATGTTTCAAAAAAAATGAACATTTAACATTTTTTCACAAAAAATTTACTTCAGAGCCAATTTTTTTATTTTACCAAGGGTAACAGGACAAATTGGATGGCAAAAGTTGCGCAATTTGTCCTGAGTACGCTGACACCTCATGTGGGAGAGAACCACTGTTTGGGCGCATGGCAGAGCTCGGAAGGGAAGGAGCGCTGTTTGTCTATTCAATACAAACTTGGCTGGAATTGAGATGGGACGCCATGTCGCGTTTGGAGAGCCCCTGATGTGCCTAAACAGTGGAAACCCCCCAATTCTAACTCCAACCCTAACCCCAATACATCCTAACCCTGATCGCAACCCTAAGTTTAAACCTAACCACAAACCTAACCCTAACACATCCCTAACCCTAATCCCAACCCTGGCCCTAACCCCAGCTCTAGCCCCAACCCTAACTCTAACTTTAGCCCCAATCCTAACCCTAGCCCCAACCCTAACCATAACTTTAGCCCCAACCCTAACTTTAGTCCCAACCCTAACCCTAACTTTAGCCCTAACCCTAACTTTAGCCCTAACCCTAACTTTAGACCCAACCCTAACCCTAACTTTAGCCCCAACCCTAACCCTAACCCTAATGGGAAAATGGAAATAAATACATTTTTTTAATTTATTATTTTTCCCTAACTAAGGGGGTGATAAAGGGGGGTTTGATTTACTATTTATAGTGGGGTTTTATGTTTGACAGCTGTCACACACTAAAAGACGCTTTTTATTGCCAAAGATAGTTTTTGCATCACCACATTTTGAGAGCTATAATTTTTCCATATTTTGGCCCACATAGTCATGTCAGGTCTTGTTTTTTGCGAGACAAGTTGATGTTTTTATTGGTATCATTTTCGGGCTCATGACATTTTATATCACTTTCTATTCTGATTTTTGTGAGACAGAATGAGCAAAAACTAGCAATTCATGAATTTCTTTTGGGGGGGCGTTTACACTGTTCCACGTGTGGTAAAATTGATAAAGCAGCTTTATTCTAGGGGTCAGTACGATTACAGCAATACCTCATTTATATCATTTTTTTAAGTTTTGGAGCTTTTATAAAATAAAAGC
The DNA here is from genome assembly GCA_033576555.1 of Oophaga sylvatica. NCBI lineage: Eukaryota > Metazoa > Chordata > Amphibia > Anura > Dendrobatidae > Oophaga > Oophaga sylvatica. Next base: position 343,678,970 of record JARQOD010000005.1, read on the forward strand.
TAATTTATAGAAAAAAATAGTTATTATTGCATCGCTTTATTTTGACAGCTATAACTTTTTTATTTTTTTGCTGATGATGTATCATGGCTCGTTTTTTGCGGGACAAGATGATGTTTTCAGCAGTACCACATTTATTTATATCCGTCTTTTTTATCGCGTGTTAGTCCACTTTTTGTTCGGCGGTATGATGATAAAGCATTGTTTTTTGCATTTTTTATGGTTTTCACTAAAGGGGTAAACTAGTTTGACAGTTTTATAGGTTGGGTTGTTACACACGTGGCGATACCAAATATGTGTAGTTTTATTGTTTATATTTTCTTTATTCAAATATTTATTTAGTGATAGAATAAATATTGATTTTTTTTTATTATTTTTGATTGTTTTTTTTAGATATTTTTAAAATTATTTAAATTTTTTTAATTTAATTCTTACTTTTACACTTTGTCCCACTATGGGACAATGATTTTGTGCAGCCTGATCGCTTCTATAGCATGCAGATGAAGCAGCATCTGCATGCTACAGAAGCTGTCAGTTTTGCAGCTTCTGTACACTAACCTGTGAGACTTCCTGACATGCACTGCGCATGACAGGAAGTTTCACAGCTTTGGAGACTGGGATGTCATCATGACGACATCGGGTCTCCATAGCAGCGATCTGGACAACGCGGCGTGCAGCGGGGTCTCCGCTCCAAAGACAGAGGGGCTGTCAGCCCCTGTTCCAGCTCCGGAATGCTACGATCATGTTTGATCGCAGTGTTCCGTGGGTTAAAGTGTCGGGAGCGGTCCGTGACTGCTCCTGGCACTTAGTGTCGGGTGTCAGCTGTGAGAATCAGTTGACACCTGGCCACGACGGCTGCGCTCCCCCCGTGAGTGTGGCTGATCGCATTTGATGTACTATCCTGTACAGGGTCAGATAGGCCCATGGTACATGGACAGGATAGTATGTCAGAGGTCAGAAAGGGGTTAAACAAATGTGTGCCATGCTGGTTACACCTGTGAAAAGTACCACGTTCCTGAGAGGGCAGGGAGCCCTGTATGGCGCCAAAGGACAGAGGCGTCAGGTGTGGCCCCAGTGGTCACAAAGTAAGGATCGTGTTCATTTGTTTTCCCCTCCTTCCATTTTGTTTGCACCCATTGGAACCCCCCTTGCTGGATCATGGGACCGAAACCCCACGTGGGTTAATCATGGTGGACTTTGTGCATGGCTACTGCAGAACTGAACTGTGTTTCCCCTGGACTGTGCCCCATTTCTATCCTTCAGATACAGATTGGGATAAGTGTGGTAAATATCTGTGCTGCTGAATCACTTCCAGAGATTATTAGTACATGTGGCTTTATTAGCATTTTCTTATGGTACATAATAAAGATTATAGGAAATTTAATATCAGTCCTATTGAGCACATTCCCATCAATACCACCGATAGAATACAAAATCTTAATCGTAAGGAAATCTACTGGATCTATAGACTGAATACACTCAGAACACACGGACTAAATGAGATCACGGAAGTATAGAATTAAACATGCTCAGATCATACAATAATCAAATAATATATCAGTGAAAGTCTTTTGCAAAATCACTGTTATCTATTAAATAATGTACCAATGTGATGGTGCCGGCACTCCTTTGCCAGTTTTGTGCCTGTGTCGCATTTCTGATATGGGAGGGATTCGATCTTCCCTCATCTGCTCCTCATTGCTTCGCCAACTTCTTTTTCTGTGGCACCACTTTGCAAGGTGAAGACTGAGGAATCAAATGATTCTTTTGAATCTAAATTCATCATTATCATGCAGATTTACTCTGTTTTAGTCTTCCTTTGTTTTGGACTGACAAATTGGAATGAATATTCATCCTTTCATTATCTTTTCAAAGGAATGTGAACCCTCTGGTGGTACACCATATGAGCCACGATTAGTGGTGCGATTTGTTAGCTACGATTTGTGGTGTCACTTGTAACAATATTTTTGAGACCCTTCAATCATTTTTAAATGTTGCTCATACATGTTTAGTCCCATTTTTCCTCATAATCGCACTAGCTTAATAAGCAACATATACAAGTTTTTTATTTGAAGATTTTTTACTTGAATATTTTTAATATAATATATTTATTAAAAAAATTTTTTAACTCTATTTATTAGTTTCTAGCCAATAATGATTTTTTGTTAATGGTATTAAAATAGAAATATTGTTGATGTATATTTACATACATATACTTTCTGTTGATAATCTTGTTGATTCGGATCCTTTTGTTGAAGATCCTCATATCTGCAGCTTGAATGTGGCTGCACCAAGCTCTGTCTCTGCTGCAATGCACTCTTTGTGGTGCAATCTTTTTTGGACTACGGGTTCTTGCCCCCTGTTTGTCTTTTTTTGTTTATTATTTTTTTCTCTTCTTTTTTATGGTAATGCACTGATATTATAATAAAATAATAAAAGATTAATTCATTACAATGCTTTTAATTAATTTCAACTGTTCATTTATTATAACCTGTTCATTATGTGTTCATCATGTGTCTTGTGAATGAACTTTGACATTGCTCATCAGGTGACCATATTGGTGCTGGTATTTGAACTGTTTGTCAATTTAAGGATTGATGTAAATTGTATTGACATGTTCCTGTGGTGTTTCCTGATGAAGGAGTCTGGAACTCTGAAATGCATAGAATAATAAAACCACATGAACTAATAATCTCTGGAATTCTAGTGATTCAGCAGCGCAGATATTTACCACACTTACCCCAATCTGTATCTAAATGACTGGTATTTCCTGGATTTGTGGTTCTGCAGCAGCGAATCATTTCAATGCTTCAACTTAACTACATCTGGTGAGTGCAATCATATGGATTAACCTTTTAACCTTTCTCAGATAAGACACTATTTGCGCTCTTTCCTTCAACAGTATTTTTACCATTTCTATCCTTGGACTAGCCCCTTGTTAAAATGTAGCCCACCACCGTTTAAGAGCCCATGGTCCACTGAAAGGAGGGAGGGGGAAAGCTACAGGGTTTGAATGGGACCCACCGGTGTTAAAGGGTCGTCGAGCCGCTGTGAGAGACTATGTTCATGCTATGGACTGCGAAACGTTCTTGTGTTTTTATGGACTGTAAGTTTTTAAAGGGTTGTGGTTATTTTTAGGCCCTGACTGTCGAGGACGACTGTTGTGTTAGGAGGGAGGTGTGTAAGGAGGTGGCAGAGAACCTCATTGTTTCCCTCTCTCTCTTATTTGATGCTCTCTTATCCCCTGCCCTTGCATTTTGTGTATTAATGTTTTTGCTGTAATGTTTGCTATGTGTCTGTGCTGTGTTTGCCCTGTTTGTGTTACAATTTCTTGTTAGCTTAGGGAAAGGGACTGGTTAACTTTGTGGGCTGGACTTGCAGCCTCTAGGAGCAGGAAGCTCCAGATTCCTGAAGAGGGCCCAGCCAAGCTTGCCCGTGACAGGAGGTGCTCCCCTGTTGGGAGCTGGCTGTACCCCTGGAGGGGACAGAGACTGCTGCCTGGGACCCACAGACAGCGAAGAGGGCACAAGGACTTTGTAAGTGCACTGCTGAAGGGACTATAAGCGTCTAGATGCCGGCAAGTGAACTATCACTATCTTTGCTGCTGCAGCCGTTACTGTGTCTAGAGACAGAATAGGAATCATCCATCTTTTATTTATTTCTACTTCCTTATTATTAAAATACAAGTTGCCAATGTTGGGCCCTATGCAGTGTGAAGCATGGTTCATCCAGAGGACGCCGTCCCATTGTGGAGAACAGCTACAGGACTGAGGTAACCCACTGTGATCCAGGTCTGGGATAGGAACTGACATTTTACGTGCAAGGGGTCGGATGTGTGGACTGACTCTGCTGTAGTAGGTTCGCCCGTGACTACCGCCCCGTGCCACCTTGCTACACATGCTCTATCTGCCATCATTGCATTATATATCTAACAAGAGAGGACGGTATGTAATAAAAAGCAGGGCTCTATAAAAACAAAAATAACTAGAGAATGTAAAGGACAAGAGAGGGAGATATGTAAAAATTATATTACATATATATAGCTTTGTCACCACAAAAGGAGGTGGGTCCCAGACATGTCTTTCACAGGGGCCCCAAGCTGTCAGTGTCCGCCCCTGTGTGTACGGTACCAAGAGTTTGCATATGAGCTTCTAAAATGGTTCAGGATTTATACAGTTAAGGATTTCTACAAACTTTTACTCTTTTTGGAACACTGAAATCTTGTGGCTAAGTAGGAAACAATGAAGGACATTGACTACACTCTATAGTTAGAAGTTTATGGAGGTCTTTGATGTTGAACTCTGAGATCAGGTGCATATGACGGGGAGCAAAGGGGTATAAACAGAGAAGTTTGTTTGGAGTAGTCCATGAAAACATGAGAAAAGGACAAACATTTCTTCACATCAATGTGTTTGACTCCTGTTTCCGATCCTTAAGGCCTGCATGTAAGCAAAACAAAGTGAGGCTTCAGGCAACCACCACATCCTGTTTCAGGTTTATTTCTCAATGTGTTGCTTTGCTTGTTTTACTCTGTCGCTAAGCATAGTTGCCAGTGTGCTCAATTATTTTCCAAGGAAATCATACAACACACTTTTACTGTGGAGTACATTGACCTAAGACCACATCAAGCGATGAGGATGAAAAAATATATATATTTATTTATAAATATATAAAGCAGAAATGTTTCTGTGTTATAGGGGTGGGCTTAACAACCATACCCAAAACTGCATTACATTTGCTTTCATCTTTGAAAAAAAAAAGTTTGGATGCGTCCAGACACAATTTGTTATACAGCTCTATATTTCTGACTTATGGCCCCAATGAGAAATGAAAAGAAATTAAACCAAGTATTGCTCCAATTACATTTGGCCTGATTCTAAAAGAATTAAAACGCATATAAAAATGTTTTGTGTGGTGTTATTTATTACATTATTCATGCCTTATTTCTGCCAATTTTGAAACCTAAAGGAAAAAATTAATTGAAAAAATGCAATACTTAGTGCATGTGGGATTTAAAAAAGAAAACGATAACTGACCATAAAGGCTCGTTACACTTGTGAATAAATCAGACAAGTGCAATGTGAGAAAAAGTCAAACTGCACTTGGACCAATAGTATTCAATGAAGCAGTGCAGATCTCCTTTTTGTCCTCACCTGTATTCGACTTGAGGAAAAATTTGCGTCATGATGTGAGTGGCCACGTATATAAGAGGAGACTCTCCAATGCAAGTCTATGGGTGCAACATAAAAAACGGAAACGCTAACGGACCACGCATATGCTGTTCAATTTACATGCAGTAAAAAAAAAAACACACAACATTTAATCATGCCATAACAGGAAGTCATCATATGAGAAACTGTTTACGCCCTCCCCAAATTGACCCCTAATTTCTAGACATACAAGCCTCTACAAAGACATAGAGCAGGGGTCTCAAACACGCGGCCTGCATGCAGCCCCTGAGGCTCCATTGTGCGGAGTTCAGGGCCCAAGACAACCGTGTCCAGTGAGTCATGGGCCCACCGGTGTCAGCACTTATTTTCAACTGAATGTGCGACACTCGGATGCACTCAATTTAAATGTATTGTGGCACAGAGATCCGCTCTCTGCACAGCAATACCAATATCAGCCACTGGTCAATTAGAGGCCAGCACTTCAACTGGCATCAGTGTTGCGGCGCTGTCACACATGACGTCATTGCTAAGCTCCCTGGTTGTGATCCCACCACTTATGGTGTCCTAGGGACACTGTGAATGCAGCTCTGCCATCCTATGGAATCGAGGGCTAACTGAACTGTCAGTATTGTGAGTGACTGCTCTACTGCCCAATCTGAGGCAGAGGTGTTAAAATTGTGAATTACAGCTCAGCCATCCTTTCTAGCTGGTTCTGTGGAATCTTCTGCAGTTGTCATCCAATTCTGGGTGATTACAGGGCTATTTAGCACTCTGTCAAATGTCAAACCTTTGCCAATTCTAGCTCTGCTCAAGTGGTGTGTGACTGCTTTCTCTGTACTTTGATTTGTTTTCTGATCTCTGTTGCCGACCTGTGATTTACCCTTTTGACCATCTGTCTGCCTTACCCCTTTTGTCTTGATCTGATACCTTCTTGATTATCTGACCTTGAACTTACCTGACTACTAGGGAAGAGGGAAAGTGCTCGGATAAGGCGTTATTCAAGCATGCTCGTGTTCTAACTGAGTGTTTTCTGCGTGCTCAAAAATATGTTTGAGTCCTCGCGGCTGCATGTCTCATGGCTGTTAGACAGCCACAAGTCATGCATAGATTGCTTGTTGGTTAGGCCAGACATGCAGTTGTGGGGACTCTAGCATATTTTTCGAGCAAGCCGAAGACACTGTTAGCACATTAGCATGCTTGGGTAACACCTTATTCGAGCATGTTCACTCATCACTACTGACTACGCTTTAGTGAGAACCCCTCTGTTTATTACAAGCCCTTTTGGTACTGTCCTTGGACCTCTTGACTATCTGTGCTGTTCCGTTTGTCTGGTTTATGTACTGTATTATTTCCATGCCGTGGATAATCTATTCTTGCATGCTCTCTGCTGTCACCTGGTGGCCCTTTCTGTGTGGCAGCCTGTAACTAATTAATTCTGGTACATGCCTTTCACTTCCTGTGCTGAGGTCCCTCCTTCTTCTTCCTGTTAGCAGCCATTTGCTTGTTAGTTCTTTATGGGAGAGACACGCTTTGCACCGAGCTGTGAAAGGCTTCAGTTTTCGACCACCACCACCACCCCATACATTCTCGCTGCTCACACTTGCAACCATACTTGGTGCTACATCTTCCTGCACCTGGTTTTCACCTGCATTTCTGGAGAAGTTACTGTATACCAATCATAAGCTGTATGTCCAGATTTCCAAATAAAAGAGTCTGGACTTCACAATCCCTGGTGTGCATCATCTCTCCGGACGCTGAACAGGAAGCGGAAGGTAGGAAAACTCTCCCAGCCCCAATCAACTTCACCTCTATTCGCATAATGTGGGGACAGAACAGTTGAAAACTGCCTTGAAGCCCGGCCAGAATTACCCTTATATCCCTATCTACGTGCCTGCGCCCTGCCTGCTCACATACTGCAGCCCTGCTCTGCTAAGAAACTATCTGCAGCGTCACCCCAGACCACATTGTGCATAGAGACTCTCTGTATGTTATACTACATTGATGCAGATTGTCGGACTGTAAAACCCCACAATTCTCTAAAAACACCTTGGGAATCTTATCAGGACATCGTAACTAAGCTGCACTGCGATTTCCGACCCCCAATTCAAAAGTTCAGTTTCTTACAGAGACAGCGCACCTTAAATCAAAATGGCCGAAAAAGACCCTACACAGTCTCCCACTGCTGAAACAGAGCAAATACAACCTGACACTGCCCATCATGAAGACCAGGAAGCAGAACCCACGCTTCCAGAAGACCAAGTTGTTCGACAAAAACGCTCTGTCAAAACAACCATAAAAGCTGTCGGAAATTATCACAATACGAAGGATGAGTACAATGACAACCTAGACGACCTATTGGAGTAAGTCACCTCCCTCTGTCAAGCGTCCAACGCCACAAAGATGATGCAGTGAGTTTGCAGGATACAATAAGACAGCTAGACACGGCCCACGGTAGACATAAGAGACTGTCCGCAAAGTATGCCGCCTTCCTAAAAGACTCTAATATTGACGAAGCCTCATCAGAGTTAAACAAAGTAGATTCCAAAGACAGAGAAAGGAATGCCGCCATGCAAGACGCCAGAGATAAAGCGGAGCTCCGTATTGCTCATCTGCAAGAATCAAAATCCAACAAGTCAGGTTCATCCAGACGCTCTTCTCGGTCATACAAATCATCCTGCTCAAGAACTTCAGCCCTCAGCGACAGAATTCTAGAGGTCCATTTAAACGCAGAGCGATCCAAACTAAGACGTTCCTTCACAGAAAAGAAAGCAGAGACAGAAGCCAAAAAAGCAGAGGCAGAAGCCAAGAAAGCAGAGGCTCAAGCAAAGATTATTCAAACAGAAATGGAGGAAGAAATCGCTCTAGCCAAAGTAAAAATACTTGAGCAAGCATTGAAGCAAAACCTCAACCGATTTGCCTACCACCACAGGAAGAAGACGACCCAGCTGTTCGTACCAGCGACTACGTGTTCAACCCAACATTGCGGAAACGTCCAATTCGGCCCAATTCGGCCCAACTTACGGTGCCAGTGGCCTCCGCAGGGACCCAAGACCAAGCCATGATGTGTCCTCAGAGCAGTCATCACCGCAAGACGACACAAGCGCACTCCAGCCGCCTCCACAGTTCAGGCAGCAGTCATCTGAATCTCCAGAGATTAAACCACCACAGCTCAACCCTGCAGCAACATCATTCTACCCGAGAACAATTCACCCTTCCACGCCTCACAGCTTATACGCCCGAGGGGCACCATAAGCTAACACGGTAACAAGGAGTGAAGGATCAGACATGTCCAAGTTTGCCAGGTTCATGGTGAACAGAGAGCTAATCAACACCAGTCTCTCAAAATTCCATGACCTTGCAGAGAACTACAGAGCCTGGAAAGCAACCTTCAAGGCCGCCATTGCTGACCTGTTGTGAATATGCTAGAGGCGGCTTCTGAGCTGGGGCTCCCTCCAGTGGTTGCTGAGGGTAATGAGCTGATTAATGAATGGCCTTCAACTGGCGCTGAATGGTAGGATATAAGTTGCCTGATTTCCCAGCAGCCTTGCCGGTTATCAATTGTTCTTCTGGTCTTGCTTGAAGCCCTGCTAGTTTCCTGCTCTCCTTCTGATAAGTGTTTGCTGTTTTTTTTTTTCTCTGTTTGATTTTCTCTGCTGGTTTGCTGCCTGCAGTGGACTGCAGCCTGTCCCCTTTTGGGGGTCTGGCGCTGCAATTGTGCTCCGTTTGTGTCTGCACTTTTGCTTTGCTCTTTTGTTACTTTTAATTTGCTGAATAGCGTTTTGTTACACCAGAGATCTGATTTAGATGGAAGAGGTTGAGTGATCTCAGGTTTTTGGCAATCAGACGTGTTGGTATGTTTGTTAGGGTTTTTGTTGGATTGCAGTCAGAATTCTTTCCTGTACTTTTCTGTCTAGACAGATTGGGCCCCAGCGTTTGCTCATTCTATTTTCTATCTGTGTCCGAGCTTTCTTATTGTCTAACTACCATTACATGTTTGGGGGCTTCCTATTTTCTTTGGGGATCTGCTCCGGGGCAGATAGCTTTCATCTTTCTGCCTTTAGGTGTAGTTATCTCTCAGGCTGTGACGAGGCATCTAGGATCAACGTAGGAACGCTCCACGGCTACCTCTAGTTGTGTGGTTAGTTCAGGTTACTGCAATCCAATAGGTTCCAGCCTCTCTGGTGTATTACCGCTTTTGCTATTTTTTGCCATTTCTCCTCAGTTACCGAAACATAACAGTATAACCGGCCAAAACTGAAAATTACTCAACAGAAGGGAAAAATAGTAAAAAAGGAAAAAGAAAAAAAGGAGTTGTCAGAATTTTTTTTTTCTGTTTGTTGCATTTTTTCCCTCTTTTTCTCTGGGTCCTAAGGAGGAATTTTTTTTTTCTCTCAATAGAGTTTGCACAGTTGTCTGGCCGTGTGGATCAGCTTGCCACTGAGGTTCGGAGTATTGCTACCTATCTTGCTGGGTTGCCAGTTGTGGAACCTAGGATCCCATGCCAGATTTGTTTTTGGGGGATCGATCTAAATTTCTGAATTTCAAAAATAACTGTAAGTTTTTTTTTGCCTTAAGGCCTAAGTCCTCAGGGAACGCGGCACAGCAGGTTCAAATTGTCATCTCCCTGCTGCACGGCAACTCTCAGGATTGGGCTTTTTCCCTGACACCTGGGGAACCTGTTTTGAATGATATTGATGTATTTTTTCTGGCTCTGGGGTTATTGTACGATGAACCTAATGTCACTGATCAAGCTGAAAAGACCTTGTTGGCATTAAATCAGGGTCTTGAAGACCTGAGTTGTACTGTCAGAAATTTCAAAAGTGGGCAGTCCTGACCAAATGGAATGATCATGCTTTGGCAGCCCTTTTTCGAAAGGGTCTGTCAGAAAAAGTAAAGGACGTTATGGTGGGATTCCCTGTTCCCTCTGGTCTCAATGATTCTGTCTTTGGCTATTCAAATTGACAGACGTTTGCGTGAGCGCAGAGGTATGCGTGAGATAGTGCTGCCTTGTGAGTCAGCTCCTGAGCCCATGCAGTGTGATGGAGTGACTTCTGGGACTCAGTGTCATGAGTTTCGTAAGCGCAATGGGTTATGTTTCTACTGTGGTGACGCTTCCCATGCTATCTCTGTCTGCCCTAAGCGGGGAAGACGTTTTGCACGCTCAGTTGTCTTGGGTAGTGTTCAGACTCAATTTCTGTTGACTGTTACCCTGATTTGCTCCCTGTCCACATTTTCTGCTCAGGCTTTTGTTGATTCAGGAGCAGCTATTAACCTGATGGATTTTAACTTTGCCAAACGTTGTGGGTTTCCCATGATACCCCTGCGGAAGTCTATTCCCCTACTGGGCATTGATTCTACTCCTTTGGAGGAAAATAAACCCCAGTTTTCTACTCAGGTGATAAAGAGGGTTGAACCAGATCATCAGGAGAGTTGCAAATTTCTGGTGCTGCATAATCTTCATGACATTATTGTACTAGGTTTCCCTTGGTTACAGTCTCATAATCCTGTTTTGGATTGGAAATCTGTGTCTGTGACCAGTTGGGGCTGCCAATGTGTTAATACTGACACTCCTGTTTTTTCTGCCTCTCCCCAGACTCAGGATGTCCCTGACTTTTTGACTGATTTTTCTGATATGTTTAGTGAAAGAAAAACAGAATCCTTGCCCCTCACAGGAGCTACTATTGCGCTATTGAATTAGTGCCTGGTGGTAAATTTCCTAAAGGTCGCCTTTTTAATTTATCTGTACATGAACACGATGCTATGCAAACTTATATCAAGGAGTCATTGGAGAAGGGTCATATCAGACCATCCTCTTCACCCTTGGGCGTCAGTTTTTTCTTTGTGGCCAAAAAGGATGGTTCATTGAGGCCGTGTATTGATTATGCCTCCTGAATAAGATCACTGTTAAATATCAATATCCGTTACCTTTGATTTCTGACCTATTTTCCAGAGTGAAAAGTGCTAGTTGGTTTACCAAGCTTGACCTCAGGGGGCGTATAACCTTATTCGTATTAAGCACGGGGATGAATGGAAGATGCCGTTTAATACCCCAGAGGGGAATTTTGAGTACCTAGTGATGCCTTTTGGGCTTACTAATGCCCCTTCCGTCTTCCAATCCTTCATGAATGATATTTTCAGGGATTTTGTGGATAAATTTCTGATTGTTTATTTGGATGATATCTTGATTTTTTCCAATGACTGGGACTCTCATGTGAAACATGTTCGGACTGTGTTCCAGATTTTGAGAGAGAATGCACTGTATGTGAAGGGATCAAATTATCTTTTTGGTGTACAGAAGATCTCATTTCTGGGATTCATTTTGTCTCCGTCTGTTATTGAAATGGACCCGGTCAAGGTTCAGCCATCTGTGATTGGGTTCAACCTACTTCATTGAAGGCTCTTCAGAGATTTTTGGGTTTTGCCAATTTTTATCGCAAATTTATTGGTAATTTCTCTGGTATTGTTAAACCATTGACTGATCTGACCAAAAGGGTTCCGATGTGGTGAATTGGCCTCCTGAGGCAGTTTCTGCATTTCAGGAACTTAAGCAGAGATTCATTTCTGCTCCTGTTCTACGGCAGCCTGATGTTTCTCTGCCGTTTCAGGTGGAGGTTGATGCCTCTGAGATTGGGGCAGGTGCCGTTTTGTCCCAAACGGATCCAGAGACCTCTAAGAGTAACCCTTGTGCCTTTTTCTCTCGAAAATTTTCTCCAACTGAACGTAATTTGACGTGGGTAATCGGGAGTTATTGGCCATGAAGTGGGCCTTTGAAGAGTGGAGACATTGGCTGGAAAAAGCCAAACATCAGGTGGTGGTCCTCACGGACCATAAGAACCTGGTTTATCTCGAATCAGTCAAGCGACTTAATCCTAGACAGGCCAGGTGGGCCTTGTTTTTCACACGTTTTAGTTTTGTGGTTTCTTTTCTTCCTGGCACTAAGAATGTCAAGGCGGATGCCCTCTCGAGGAGTTTCTTTGCAGATTCTCCTGAGTTATCTGATCCTGCTGTTATTTTGAAAGAGGGTATGGTTCTTTCCGCAATTTCGCCTAATTTGAGACTGGCTCTGGAAGGTTGTCAGGAGGATAAACCTGAGCGCTGCCCTGTTGGGAAGTTGTTTGTTCCAGACCAGTGGAAAAAGAGTGTGATGTCTGAGAATCATTGTTCCACGTTGGCTGGTCATCCCAGGATTTTTTGTACCAGAGACTTGGTGAGTCGCTCCTTTTGGTGGCCTACTTTGTCTCGTGATGTCAGGGACTTTGTGCAGTCCTGTGGGACTTGCTCTCGTTCCAAGCCTTGCTCTCATTTTAGTGGTTTGTTAATGCCATTACCTGTACCCAAGAGGCCATGGACCCATGTTTCTATGGATTTTATTTCTGACCTTCCTGTCTCTCAGAGAATGACCGTTATCTGGGTAATCTGTGATAGGTTTTCCAAGATGATACATATTGTGCCATTGCCTAAGTTGCCTTCTTCTCCGAGTTGGTGCCTTTGTTCTTTCAGCATGTGGTTCGGTTGCATGGCATTCCGGAGAACATTGTGTCTGACAGAGGAGTCCAGTTTGTTTCCAAATTTTGGAGGACATTTTGTTCTTAATTTGGTGTTCAGTTATCTTTCTCCTCTGCATTTCACCCTCAGACCAATGGACAAACCGAGAGAACAAACCAGACCTTGGAGACTTATTTGAGATGTTTTGTGTCTGCTGATCAAGATGACTGGGTCTCTTTTTTGCCTTTGGCTGAGTTTGCTCTTAATAATAGAGCTAGCTCTGCCACCTTGATGTCTCCATTTTTCTGCAATTCCGGGTTTCACCCTCGATTTTCTTCAGGACAGGCGGAGACTTCTGTCTGTCTGGGGGTTGACTCTATTGTGCAGCGTATGCAGCAGATTTGGGACCAGGTGATGGAGAGGTTGTCTCTCTCTCAGGAGAAGGCCCAGCGGTTTGCCAACCGGCATAGGACTGATGGTCCTTGTTTTAAAGTGGGGGACTTGGTTTGGTTGTCCTCAAGGAATATCCCTATGAAGGTTGCATCTCCTAAATTTAAGCCAAGGTTCATTGGACCTTATAAGATCATGGAAATTATTAATCCGGTTTCCTTCCGTTTGCTTCTTCCAGGGACATTTAAGATCCATAACGTGGTCCACAAATACTTCCTTATTGAAGAGGTTTGTCGAACCAGTGGTTCCTATGGCTGCACCTCCCGACCCTGTTTTGGTTGAGGGCAATTTGGAGTATGTGGTTGAGAAGATATTGGATTCTCGTTTTGCTAGACGGAAACTCCAGTATTTGGTTAAGTGGGGAGGTTATGGTCAGGAGGACAATTCTTGCGTGTTTGCTTCGGACATTCATGCTGGGAGACTTATCCGTGCCTATCATCGAGCCTATCCCGATCGGCCTTGTTACGCAGGTGAGGGTTCGGTGACCCCTCCTCAAGGGGGGGTACTGTCGTGAATATGCTAGAGGCGGCTTCTGAGCCTGGGCTCCCTCCGGTGGTTGCTGAGGGTAATGAACTGATTAATGAATGGCCTTCAACTGGAGCTGAATGGTAGGATATAAGTTGCCTGATTTCCCAGCAGCCTTGCCGTTATCAATTGTTCTTCTGGTCTTGCTTGAAGCACTGCTAGTTTCCTGCTCTCCTTCAGATAAGTGTTTGCTGTTTTTTTTTTTTTTTCTCTGTTTGATTTTCTCTGCTGGTTTGCTGCCTGCAGTGGACTGCAGCCTGTCCCCTTTTAGGGGTCTGGCGCTGCAATTGTGCTCCGTTTGTGTCTGCACTTTTGCTTTGCTCTTTTGTTACTTTTAATTAGCTGAATAGCGTTTTGTTACACCAGAGATCTGATTTAGGTGGAAGAGGTCGAGTGATCTCAGGTTTTTTGGCAATCAGACGTGTTGGTATTTTTGTTAGGGTTTTTGCTGGATTGCAGTCAGAATTCTTTCCTGTACTTTTCTGTCTAGACAGATTGGGCCCCAGCGTTTGCTCATTCTATTTTCTGTCTGTGTCCGAGCTTTCTTCTTGTCTAACCGCCATTACATGTTTGGGGGCTTCCTATTTTCTTTGGGGATCTGCTCCGGGGCAGATAGCTTTCATCTTTCTGCCTTTAGGTGTAGTTATCTCTCAGACTGTGACGAGGCATCTAGGATCAACGTAGGAACGCTCCACGGCTACCTCTAGTTGTGTGGTTAGTTCAGGTTACTGCAATCCAATAGGTTCCAGCCTCTCTGGTGTATTACCGCTTTTGCTATTTTTTGCCATTTCTCCTCAGTTACCGAAACATAACACTGACCTCAACCTATCCGCGGAGCAGGAGTTCGACCTCATGGTCAAATGGTTGGGTCCAGAATCCACAAACCGTATCAAGAGTCTTATGACCATCTATGTGGGACAAGCTGAAGCAGGTCTGGCGGCTGCCTGGCAGAGACTCGAAAAACCTACGGCAGCGTGGAATCCATAGAAAAGTCCCTATTTAAGAGACTGCAGAATGTTCCAAGAATCAATCTTAAGGAAGCTGACAAACTTCTGGACTTAAGTGATCTGCTTATGGAGCTGGAACTTGCGAAAAGAGACCCCCGTCTGTCTGGACTGTGCTACCTGGACACTGCCCATGGGGTGAACCCAATCGTCTCAAAGTTGCCACATAGTCTGCAAGAGAAGTGAGCAGTGTGCGTCTCCAGGTACAAAAGGTCACATGATGTCTCCTTTCCTCCGTTCATTCAGTTCTGCAAGTTTGTCGATGAACAGGCCCAAATGAGGAATGACCCTAGTCTAGACTTCCTGGAGTCCAACACTGCAGCTCCAGTAACATCCTCATCAAGGTGTGAAAGCATCACACACAGACGTAAGGACTTGAGGAACAGTGTAAGTGTCAGGAAGACTAACCTGCCACCACCTGCAGTACCCGCTGATAAGCAGTACACTATTCCGTCGATGGATAAATCTTTCAATCATAAGTGTCCCATTCACAAAAAACCACACTCATTGAACAAATGTAGAGGCTTCAGGTCCAAAA
Source organism: Oophaga sylvatica (assembly GCA_033576555.1). NCBI lineage: Eukaryota > Metazoa > Chordata > Amphibia > Anura > Dendrobatidae > Oophaga > Oophaga sylvatica. The sequence continues at coordinate 343,694,140 of JARQOD010000005.1, forward strand.
CCATGCAGGAGCGCAAGAAAATCCTCAGCGAACTTTTGGTATGTTTCAAGTGCTGCGCCTCATTAGAACACATGGCCAAGGACTGTAAATCTTCCATTAAGTGTGAAGAGTGTCATAGTGACAAACACCCATCAGCCTTGCATCCAACCTCAGCCACCAGCAATCCAGCAGTCGCAGTGACCCCTAGTCCAGCAGCAAGCCATGGCGGGGAGCCACAGAACCACGACAAGTCTACCACGGCCGTCTCCTGCTCATGCTCAGAGGTATGTGGGGAGAACCAAAGTGCTAAATGCTGTGCCAGGATATGCCTGATCAGAGTTTATCCGGAAGGGCATCCAGTAAAAATGTATGCCATCATTGACGATCAGAGCAATCGATCACTAGCTGGACCTAAGTTCTTTGAAGCCTTTGGTATCAAGGGACCAGCAACACCCTACATTCTGAACACCTGCTCGGGTCGCATAGAGACTAGTGGTAGAAGGGCACAAGGTTTTATTGCTTCCCCTATCAACGGAGGCGTAGAAATACCGCTACCTACATTAATCGAATGCGATCAAATACCCGACCAAAGGGATGAGATCCCTACCCCAGAAGCTGCGTTCCACCAACCACACTTTAGGCACTTAACCAGCGTTATCCCACCTATGAACACAGATGCTGAAATCTTACTTCTACTCGGCAGAGACAATTTAAGGATACATAAAGTCCGCCAACAGTGTAATGGTCCTAACTACGCCCCCTATGCCCAGAAACTTTACTTGGGGTGGGTAGTCATAGGAAATATATGCTTGGACCGAACAGGAGTCAATTCCTTTAAGACCTATGTACGCCGGGATGGACGCACTACTTTCTGCAAACCATGCCCTCTTCACTACGAGGTGAAAGAGAAGCCTCCAGATCCCGTACAGCTGCCTGATGTCATCCATTCTCCCTATGCAGACGACTTGGGAAGATCAGTGTTTCGTACCACTAAGGATGACAACAAAGTAGCCCCGTCAATGGAAGACAAGGAATTTGTCAAGATAATGGACAATGAGTTCCTTAAGGACGAGACTAATCATTGGGTTTTTCCCCTACCCTTCAGAGCTACCAAGGTAAGGCTCCCGAACAACCGTGAACAAGCGTTGTCCAGATTCAACTCTCTCCAGGGCACACTAAGCAACAAACAGGAGATGAAAGAGCACATTGTCACCTTTATGGGCAAAATATTCCATAATAACCATGCCGAGCCAGCGCCTCCCTTAAAGGAAAACGAGGAGTACTGGTACCTACCCTCATTCGGAGTATATCACCCGCGAAAGCCTAAGCAAATTAGAGTTGTCTTTGATTCAAGAGCCAAACATCAAGGCATATCTCACAACGACGTCCTCCTCACGGGCCCTAATCTAAAAACAACCTAGTAGGAGTGTTGATGAGGTTCAGGAAAGAGCCCATCGCCATCACTGCCGACATTGAACAGATGTTCCACTGTTTCATAGTCAGAGAGGATCACAGGAATTTCCTCAGGTTCTTGTGGCACAAGGACAACGACCCCAGCAAAGAGATGGTGGAGTATCGCATGAGGGTGCACGTATTCGGGAACAGCCCTTCGCCCGACGTGGCAACCTATGGCCTGCGGAGAACTGCACTGGAAGGAGAGTCCGAATATGGAACAGACCCCAGAGACTTTGTAGAAAAATGACTTCTACGTAGATGATGGACTGAAATCTCTACCACAGAAGAAGCGGCGATTGACCTGCTTAAGAGGACCCAAGGTATGCTGTACCGAGCCAAGCTTAGACTGCGTAAAATTGCTTCAAACAGCCCAGCTGTCATGAAAGCCTTTGAGTCAAGTGACCAAGCACCAGGATTCAAGGACATAGACCTGGGACCAGACCGTCCGCCTGTGCAGAGAAGCTTAGGCCTGAGGTGGAACCTGTCAGCCGACACCTTCGGGTTTCGAATCAACTGTGCAGACAAACCATTCACTAAACGTGGTGTCCTGTCAGTGGTGAACAACTTATATGATCCACTGGGATTCGTAGCACCAATTACCATACAAGGTAAATCCCTTCTGAGACAGCTTTCCAAAACCGTCAAAGACTGGGATGCCCCACTCCCTCCTGATAAGGAACCAAAATGGGAAACCTGGAATCAGTCCTTGTGTGCCTTGGATGAAATCCACATACCGAGATGCTATGTCAGAACCACACTTGCCGCTAGCACTAGGACAGAACTCCATGTGTTCTCGGATGCATCCACAGAGGCCATTGCAGCCATTGCCTATCTGAAGGTGACAGGATCCGACAATCAAGATCACGTTGGGTTCATCTTCGGCAAGGCTAAGTTGGCTCCCAAGCCCGACCACATTATTCCCTGGCTCGAACTCTGTGGGACTGTGCTTGCGGTAGAACTCGCAGACTTTATACAGCATGAGCTGGACACCAACATAGATGACGTACAATACTACACTGACAGTAAGGTTGTCTTAGGTTACATCCACAACCAAACAAGGCGCTTCTACGTGTACATCGTAACCATCGTAACCGCATCGAGAGAATAAGGAGGTCTTCCAAGCCTGAGCAGTGGCACTATATCCCATCTGAGCTTAATCCAGCGGACCACGCCACTAGACCTATGTCTATAAGTTCTTTTGCTAACTCTTCTTGGCTTTCAGGTCCGAAGTTGCTGCTGGAACAGAAAGTAAGTGAACGTGTCCAGGAAGACTTCAGCATCCAGGATCCGGATAACGATCCAGAAGTCCGCTCCGACGTCAGTGCTCTGGCCACGAACACTAAACCAACCTCCAGCCTCGGTTGCCAGCGCTTCAAACGCTTCTCCAACTGGATGAAACTCATCAAGACGATCGCAAGGTTAGTCCACATTGCGAGATCTTATCACGACTCACATGGAGACAAAGACTGTCACGGTTGGCACATCTGCCATACACCACTCTCTGCTGAGGATATTTCTCACTGTTAGTCTCTTATAATACGTTATGTCCAGCAGAGCGTATTCAATACTGAATGAGAATGCTTAAACCATAAACAGCAGATCCCTCCAAAAAGCCCCATTGCTCATTTAAATCCAATAATGGACAGCTTCAGTTTGCTGAGAGTCGGTGGTCGATTAGATCGAGCCGAGCTAAGGGTTTCAGAGCAACATCCTTGCATTATTCCCAGTAAATATCATATCACCGATCTACTGATCCGGCACTTTCACGAAAAGACAAAACACCATGGCAGGCAGATCACAGAGGGCATGTTACGGTCTGCGGGACTTTGGATTATAGGTATGAAAAGACGTGTAGCGGGATTACTACATCGCTGTGTGCAATGTCGCAAAACCAGAGGAAAACAGGTACATCAACAAATGGCCGACCTGCCCTTTGACAGACTGAGCGCTGAACCGCCTTTCACTTACGTTGGCCTAGACGTCTTTGGGCCATGGATGGTATCTGCACGCAGAACTCGAGGTGGCCACGCCAACAGCAAACGATGGGCCATACTATTCACTTGCATGAGTGTCCTGCGTTCACATAGAAGTGATAGAATCTATGGACACATCCAGCCTGATCAACGCTTTTCGGTGGTTTCTTGCGATCAGAGGACTGGTGAAACAGTTGAGGTCCGACCGCGGAAGCAACTTCATCGGTGCATGTCGAGAGCTGGATATTGACATCAAGCCAATTCAGGATCAACTGGCAGAAAGAGGTTGCACCTGGATCTTCAATCCTCTGCATAGTTCTCACATGGGAGGTTCCTGGGAAAGGATGATCGGGATCTCACGCAACATCTTGAACTCCATGCTTATGGACGCAAACTCTTCAAGACTTACGCATGAGACCTTGGTTACTCTTCTAGCTGAGGTTTCTGCCATAACTCAAGACCTCTTGTCCCAGTGTCAATGGACCCCGAAATGCCGACCATTCTTACGCCAGCCACTCTGCTTACCCAAAAGACCGGGTATCCGCTAACAGTTAGTGGAGAGTTTACTCACGCAAACTACTACCAAAAGCAGTGGAAACGCGTACAGTACCTCGCCGATTGCTTGTGGAACCGGTGGAGAAAGGAGTATCTCGTGGTTCTGCAATGAAGAAGGAAATGGCGACAAAGTAAACCGAACTTGAAAGAGGGCGACATCGTGTTAATGAAGGAGCAAAAAGTTCAGAGAATTGACTGGCCTATGGGAATCGTTACACAGACTTTCCCTAGTCAAGACGGTAAGGTCCGGAAGGTGGAGCTGAAGGTCCTTAGGAAAGGGGAGCCTAAGACATTTCAGAGGCCAATCCACGAGCTCATATTGATACTACCGATTGAGGACATTCCGGTAGGATGAAAGACGAGCAGAACACTGCCCCAGTACTTCGTCCATTGGACTACCGTGGGTCAGAGATAGTTTGGCCTAGTGCGGCTTCTATGATCCAAAGATGGGTTTCCTTTGGATTACCTTAGGAACTGACTTAAAGACATTCATTTACCTCAAGTTATTATTGCATTTCATGCATGTTTATGTGTTTGTTTTTTCTAGGTTGTTGAACTTCATTTCAAAAGCACTAGTATAGTGAAATCCCTTACGGAATTTCAGACGGGGAGTGTGCTGTTCTGTTTGTCTGGTTTATGTATTGTATTATTTCCATGCTGTGGATAATCTATTCTTGCATGCTCTCTGCTGTCACCCGGTGGCCCTTTCTGTGTGGCAGCCTGTAACTAATTAATTCTGGTACATGCCTTTCACTTCCTGTGCTGAGGTCACTCCTTCTCTTCCTGTTAGCAGCCATTTGCTTGTTAGTTCTTTATGGGAGAGACACGCTTTGCACCGAGCTGTGAAAGGCATCAGTTTTCGACCACCACCACCACCACCCCATACATTCTCGCTGCTCACACTTGCAACCATACTTGGTGCTACATCTTCCTGCACCTCGTTTTCACCTGCATTTCTGGAGAAATTACTGTATACCAATCATAAGCTGTATGTCCTGATTTCCAAATAAACAAGTCTGGACTTCACAATCCCTGGTGTGTATCATCTCTCCGGGCGCTGAACAGCACTGGTCCTGTCTGCTCTGAATGAGGAAGCGGAAGGTAGGAAAACTCTCCCAGCCCCAATCAACTTCACCTCCATTCACCTCATGTGGGGACAGAACACTATCCTGCCTCACAGTAAGTCCATGAGAAGTGACTAGTGTCACATTTAGTAGTGACTAGAGTCATATTACAATTTACCCAAATACTTTTTTTTGCTCTCTCCCATCAGTATGGAGCAAATTTGCACACTTTGCGATCAGGTAATGAACCTGATCCAGGTGGTTTAGGATCTGACAAGGGAGCACTCGAAATGAAAGAGTCAGTCTCAGTTACAGGGTGTCATGGGTGTGTCAGAGACTGCAGACAGTCGCACTGCATTTAGGTGCAGTAGGACTCTGCGTTTGGCCTTGCAGACATGTTCTTAACCCTTCTGATTCTTTGACCAAGTTGCAACCTTTCTCTGACTCTAATTAACACCTGGACCTGGGTATTTATAGACTCCCTACTTGCAAATGGGAGTTGCCAGTGATATTTGTTATGATTTGGTAGCTGAGGAGTGCAGGTAAAAAAGGCAATACACCAGAGCAGTTGGAATCTATGAGATTGCAGTACCCTGACTAACCACCACAACTAGAGGCAGCCGTGGAGCATTCCTACGTTGGTCCTAGACGCCTCGTCACAGCCTGAGAAACTAACTATACCTAAAGATAGAAAGAGGAAAGCTATCTGCCCCGGAGCAGATCCCCAAAGAACATAGAAAGCCCCCAAACATGTAATGGCGGTTAGACAAGAAGAAATACTGACACAGACAGAAAATAGTATGAGCAAACGTTGGGGCCCAAACTATCTAAATAGAAAAGGATAGGAAGGGCACTTACTGCAATCCCAAAAAACCCTGAAAAGCACCAACTCTACTAATTTCAAAAACACCTGAGATCACACGACCTCTACCACCTAAATTAGTTCTCTGGTGTAACAAAATCAAAACAGCAGCCACTGAAAAAACTGGAAAAAGCAAATGTACAAAACATCAGTGGCTGAACTAAACTGAGAGGGCAAAAGCCCCCGGAGGGGACCCAGAAGGCCCCCACAGAAGTGCAGGACAAAATGCAAAAATAAAGCACAAAAACAAAAAGAAGAAAATGTCTTATCTGTTAGCAGGAGATGCAGACACGACACAGCAGGCTACAAAGGAAACAGGAATCAAGGATTGAGACCAGAACAATTGATCACCGGCAACCCTGATGGGAAGGCGACTCCCTTAAATAAGACCAGTCAGTAACACCTGATTCCCAATCCTCACAATCTTCACTGGACAGTCCAGTACCGCTTGTAACCACCAGAGGGAGCCTCTGCTCAGAACTCATTTCAAGTCCATTCACAACAGTACCCCCCCTTGAGGAGGGGTCACCGAACCCTCACTTGAGCAACCAGGTCGGTCAGGATGAGTTCTATGATACGCACGGATGAGTCTCCTAGCATGGATGTCCAAAGCAAACACCCAAGAATTGTCTTCCTGACCATAACCTCTCCACTTAACCAAATACTGGAGTTTCCGTCTAGAAAAACGAGAATTCAATATTTTCTCAACCACAAACTCCATATTGCCCTCAACCAGAACAGGGTCAGGAGGCAAAGCAGTAGGAACCACTGGCTCAACAAACCTCTTCAACAAGGACTTGTGGAACACGTTATGGATCTTAAATGTCCCTGGAAGAAGCAAACGAAAAGAAACAGGATTAAGAATCTCCATGATCTTATAAGGTCCAATGAACCTAGGCTTAAATTTAGGAGATGCCACTCTCATAGGAATATTTTTTGAGGACAACCAGACCAAGTCCCCCACTTCAAACCGAGGACCATCAGTCCTATGCCGGTTAGCAAACCGCTGGGCCCTCTCCTGAGAGAGGGACAACCTCTCCACTACCTGGTCCCAAATCTGTTGCATACGCTCCACAACAGAGTCAACACCTGGACAGGCAGAAGCCTCCGTCTGTCCTGAAGAAAATCGAGGGTGAAACCAGAATTACAGAAAAATGGAGACATCAAAGTGGCAGAGTAGCCCTATTATTAAGAGCAAACTCAGCCAAAGACAAAAAAGAGACCCAGTCATCCTGATCAGCAGACACAAAGCATCTTAGATAAGTCTCCAATGTCTGGTTTGTTCTCTCAGTTTGACTATTGGTCTGAGGATGAAACGCCGAGGAGAAAGACAACTGAACACCAAGATTAGAACAAAAGGTCCTCCAAAATCTGGAAACAAACTGGACTCCTCTGTCAGACACAATGTTCTCAGGAATGCCGTGTAAACGAACCACGTGCTGAAGGAATAAAGGCACCAATTCGGAGGAGGAAGGCAACTTAGGTAATGGCACAAGATGTATCATCTTGGAAAACCTATCACAAATCACCCAGATGACGGTCATTCTCTGAGAAACAGGGAGGTCGGAAATGAAATCCATAGGATATGGGTCCATGGTCTCTTGGGCACAGGCAATGGCATCAACAAACCACTAGAGCGAGAGCAAGGCTTGGAGCGAGAGCAAGTCCCGCAGGACTGCACAAATTCCCTGACATCACGAGACAAGGTAGGCCACCAAAAGGACCGACTAACCAAGTCTCTGGTACCAAAAATTCCGGGATTGCCGGCCAACGCGGAACAATGAATCTCAGACATCACACTCTTTTTCCACTGGTCAGGGACAAACAATTCCCAACAGGGCAGCGCTCGGGCCTATCCTCCTGACACCCCTCCAGAGCCAGTCTCAAATTGGGCGAGATGGCGGAAAGAACTACACCCTCTTTCAAAATAACAGAAGGATCAGATACCTCAGGAGAGTCCGCAAGGAAACTCCTCGAGAGGACATCCGCCTTAACATTCTTAGTGCCAGGAAGAAAGGAAACCACAAAATTAAAACGTGTGAAAAACAAGGCCCACCTGGCCTGTCTAGGATTAAGTCGCTTGGCAGATTCCAGATAAACCAGATTCTTATGGTCCGTAAGGACCACCACCTGATGTTTGGCTCCCTCCAGCCAATGTCTCCACTCTTCAAAAGCCCACTTCATGGCCAATAACTCCCGATTACCCACGTCATAATTACGTTCAGTAGGAGAAAATTTTCGAGAGAAAAAGGCACAAGGGTTACTTTTAGAGGTCTCTGGATCTCTTTGGGACAAAACGGCACCTGCCCCAATTTCAGAGGCATCAACCTCCACCTGAAATGGCAGAGAAACATCAGCTGCCGTAGAACAGGAGCCAAGTGAATCTCTGCTTAAGTTCCTGAAATGCAGAAACTGCCTCAGGAGGCCAATTTACCACATCAGAACCCTTTTTGGTCAAATCAGTTAATGGTTTAACAATAACCGAGAAATTACCAATAAATTTAATAAAAATTGGCAAAACCCAAAAACCTTTGAAGAGCCTTTAATGAAGTAGGTTGGACCCAATCACAGATGGCCTGAACCTTGACCGGGTCCATTTCAATAACAGATGGGGACAAAAGAATCCCAAAAATGAGATCCTCTGTACGCCAAAAAGACACTTTGATCCCTTCACATACAGAGCATTCTCTCTCAAAATCTGGAATACAGTTCGAACATGTTTCACATGAGAGTCCCAGTCATTAGAAAAAATCAAGATATCATCCAAATAAACAATCAGAAATTTATCCACAAAATCCCTGAAAATGTCATTCATGAAGGACTGGAAGACAGAAGGAGCATTAGTGAGCCCAAAGGGCATCACAAGGTACTCAAAATGCCCTTCAGGGGTGTTAATTGCCGTCTTCCATTCATCCCCGTGCTTAATGCGAATAAGGTTATATGCCCCCTGAGGTCAAGCTTGGTAAACCAAGTAGCGTTTTTCACCCTTGAAAACAGGTCAGAAATCAAGGGTAACGGATATTGATATTTCACAGTAATATTGTTCAAAAGACGATAATCAATACACGGCCTTAATGAACCATCCTTTTTGGCCACAAAGAAAAAACCGGCACCTAAGGGTGAAGAGGATGGTCTGATATGACCCTTCTCCAATGACTCCTTGATATAAGACCGCATAGCGTCATGTTCAGGTACAGACAAGTTAAAAAGGCGACCTTTAGGGAATTTACTACCAGGCACTAATTCAATAGCGCAGTCATAGCTCCTATGGGGAGGCAAGGATGCAGATTTACTTTCGCTAAACACATCAGAAAAATCAATCAAAAAGTCAGGAACATCCTGAGCCTGGGGGGAGGCAGAAAAAACAGGAGTGTTGGTATTAACACATTGGCAGCCCCAACTGGTTACAGACACAGATTTCCAATCCAAAACAGGATTATGAGACTGTAACCAAGGGAAACCCAGCACGATAATGTCATGCAGATTATACAGAACCAAAAATTTGCAGCTCTCCTGATGATTAGGTTCAACCCTCATTATCACCTGAGTAGAGAACTGAGGTTTATTCTCAGCCAAAGGGGTAGAATCGATCCCCAGTAGGGGAATAGACTTCTGTAGGGGTATCAAGGGAAACCCGCAACGTTTAGCAAAATCAAAATCCATCAGGTTAATAGCTGCTCCCGAATCAACGAAAGCCTGAGCAGAAAATGAGGACAGAGAGCATATCAGAGTAACAGTTAATAAAAACTTAGTCTGAACACTACCCAAGACAACTGAGCGTGCAAAACGTCTTCCCGCTTAGGGCAGACTGAAATAGCATGAGAGGCATCACCACAGTAGAAACATAACCCATTGCGCTTTCGAAACTCATGACGCTGTGCCCCAGAAACCACTCTATCACACTGCATGGGTTCAGAAGCAGGTTTACAAGGCAACACTATTCCACGCATACTTCTCCGCTCACGCAAACGTCTGTCAATTTGAATCGCTAATGACATAGAATCATTGAGACCAGAGGGGACAGGGAATCCCACCATAACATCCTTTACATTATCTGACAGACCCTTCCGAAAAAGGGCTGCCAAAGCGTCGTCATTCCATTTGGTCAGGACTGCCCACCTGCGGAATCTCTGACAGTATAACTCAGCGTCATCAAGCCCCTGATTTAATGCCAACAAGGCTTTTTCAGCTTGATCAGTGACATTAGGCTCATCGTACAATAACCCCAAGGCCTGAAAAAATGCATCAACATCACTCAAAACAGGATCCCCAGGTGTCAGGGAAAAAGCCCAATCCTGAGGATCGCCGCGCAGGAGAGAGATGACAATTTGAACCTGCTGCGCTGCGTTCCCTGAGGACTTAGATTTTAAGGCAAAAAACAATTTACAATTATTTTTGAAATTCAGAAACTTGGCTCGATCCCCCAAAAACAAATCTGGCATGGGAATCCTAGGTTCCACAACAGGCAACCTAGCAAGATAGGTAGCAATACTCCGAACCTCAGTGGCAAGCTGATCCACATGGCCAGACAACTGTGCAAACTCCATTGAGAGAAAAAATCCTCCCCAGCACCCAGAGATACAGAGGGAAAAAAAAAAAATGCAACAAACAGAAAAATATCTCTGACAACTCTGACAACCTTTTTTTTTCTTTCACAATATTTTTCCCTTCTGTGAGTACCATATAATTTTCAGTTTTGGCCGGTGATACTGTTATGATTTGGTAGCTGAGGAGTGCAGGTAAAAAAGGCAATACACCAGAGCAGTTGGAATCTATGAGATTGCAGTACCCTGACTAACCACCACAACTAGAGGCAGCCGTGGAGCGTTCCTACGTTGGTCCTAGACGCCTCGTCACAGCCTGAGAAACTAACTATACCTAAAGATAGAAAGAGGAAAGCTATCTGCCCCGGAGCAGATCCCCAAAGAACATAGAAAGCCCCCAAACATGTAATGGCGGTTAGACAAGAAGAAATACTGACACAGACAGAAAATAGTATGAGCAAACGTTGGGGCCCAAACTATCTAAATAGAAAAGGATAGGAAGGGCACTTACTGCAATCCCAAAAAACCCTGAAAAGCACCAACTCTACTAATTTCAAAAACACCTGAGATCACACGACCTCTACCACCTAAATTAGTTCTCTGGTGTAACAAAATCAAAACAGCAGCCACTGAAAAAACTGGAAAAAGCAAATGTACAAAACATCAGTAGCTGAACTAAACTGAGAGGGCAAAAGCCCCCGGAGGGGACCCAGAAGGCCCCCACAGAAGTGCAGGACAAAATGCAAAAATAAAGCACAAAAACAAAAAGAAGAAAATGTCTTATCTGTTAGCAGGAGATGCAGACACGACACAGCAGGCTACAAAGGAAACAGGAATCAAGGATTGAGACCAGAACAATTGATCACCGGCAACCCTGATGGGAAGGCGACTCCCTTAAATAAGACCAGTCAGTAACACCTGATTCCCAATCCTCACAATCTTCACTGGACAGTCCAGTACCGCTTGTAACCACCAGAGGGAGCCTCTGCTCAGAACTCATTTCAAGTCCATTCACAACAGATATTTCCATTTCCTCCTTTTGTAGTTTGACACCATAGCAGTCGGCTATCTTCCTCTTTGGTGTTGCTGTGTTACATCTCTGAGTCTATTCAAGATGTGTTCCCCTTGTTGTCTATACCAGCTGTCTTTAGTGGGAGTGGAGATCGACTAGAGCAAACCCTGTCATTCCCTAAGTAGGGCTTATCGCCAGGTTCAATCAGGGATTAGGTTCCTGCTCGGCGATATATAGGAACCTATAAGTGATGCTTAGGGCAAACATGGTGACTTTAGATCTGCTTAGGGGTCTCCACTCACCCCTTCCCTAGTATTGGGCTCCCTTCCCCTCATCCTTTCGTGTTGTACTTAGTCTTTCCTACACTGTGCGTTACACAGGGTCCATTTTCAAACGCGATGATTACTATTCAGAACCCTACGTTGCAAGCAGTAGCTATGATGTCTGTTCCTTCTGATATACAGTTAAGCAATCCGGAACCAGTAATAGCTCTCTGTGATAAATTTTCAGGGGAGAAAGATCAGTTCAAAGTGTTTGGGGAGAACTGTAGGTTATTTTTTTACCCTGCGACCCCAGTCTTCAAGGGATGAGTTTCAGTGGATGGGAATAATCATGTCACTACTGTGAGGAGGCTCTCTTACTTGGGCATTGTCTTTATACCCATAAGTCCTCAAACGGTTTGTGGTTAACGCCTTCTTTGACGCGTTACAGTTAATCTATGATAAAACTGACAGAATTCAGGTCCTGGATGCAAAGATTATGACTCTGACAAAGGGGGGCAAAATCACTGAAGATTACTGTACCAAATTATGGCAATGGTCCATCAAAGTGCTGATTGACTTCTCTCAGCACATAGTATGCTGAGTATTTTTCCAAGTTCATATCAATGAAGCTAACATCCTCATTTTACCAGTGAACTTCTCACAGCCCTCAAACCAGAAAGCCAAGCAAACCCTCAGTCTGGGTGATTGTCGAGGAGGTCACCCAGACTTCCAGGTACCTTTTCACTCCTCTGATAAAGTGCTATTATATGTTGAACTATGTTTCCTGAACCTGTTGTTACCTATATTTGCTTTTATTGATTGTTGGTCTGCACTCAACCTTATTAATTCAGGGCTGGTTCTTAAATTAGGTTTCAAGACAGTTAGATTGGAGAGGCCCATTCAAATTGTCTCAATTGATAGGACTCAGTTATTCCAGAACTTTGTCCGCTTGGTAATGGAGGAATTCACACTTAGGCCGGGGTCATACATGCGAGAAACTCGCACGATTCTCGAGTTCGTGCGAGAATCATGAGAGTTTCTCGCATGTGTGACCCCGGTCTTAAAGTGGTAACACTTCATCTTCTGCTATGTTTTGGACAATTTACCTGTTGGATTGGTGTTCGGGTTTCCATGGCTGCGTATTTACAATCCTGTTATCAATTGATGTCAGAAGGATATTACTAAGTGGAGTCCTGATTGTTATAAGTAATGTCTGAGTTCTGTACGAATTTTCTCTGCTAGTCTAGAGGGTCTACTCATATGTATAAGCCTACAAAATTATACCTCCACAAATATACTTCAAAAAAGGAAAAAATGAGGTTTTTCAATATAAAAATAATTTTTATTAAACAATTATTAAAAATGAATTTAAAATATTCATACATATACAAAAAAAGCGGGGAACATATGCAATAAAGATATAAATAAAGCTTAATGAGGGTATTCATGCAAATGGTTAAATAAGGAATTCCTTAATAATAATCTTGGGAGAGAAAAAGGCTGCTCAGGTGTGCTATATATATCTACTATATGATGCAGCATAAAGTTCTCCTCTTTAAATAACACCTCAGTAACCATGAATATACGCCTAGCTCATATATACATATATAAAAAACCAAGTGGTTTATAAGTTGTGCAAGCTAGAAAAGAGTGCCTATATATTATATATAGCAGAACTAATGCCTATATCAAACATTTGCCCTGTTCAAAATGTGAGCCAATATGGCAAAAACTAAATAATGCTTGCAGGAAAAAAGCAGTTTCATGGCTGGCAAAAGGTTTCCCATACCTCTAATCAGGCTGCAGCACCCCTACAAAAAAGCGGGGAACATATGCAATAAAGATATAAATAAAGCCTAATGAGGGTATTCATGCAAATGGTTAAATAAGGAATTCCTTACTAATAATCTCGGGAGAGAAAAAGGCTGCTCAGGTGTGCTATATATATCTACTATATGATGCAGCATAAAGTTCTCCTCTTTAAATAACACCTCAGTAACCATGAATATACGCCTAGCTCATATATACATATATAAAAAACCAAGTGGTTTATAAGTTGTGCAAGCTAGAAAAGAGTGCCTAGTATATTTATATAGCAGAACTAATGCCTATATCAAACATTTGCTCTGTTCAAAATGTGAGCCAATATGGCAAAAACAAATAATGCTTGCAGGAAAAAAGCAGTTTCATGGCTGGCAAAAGGTTCCCATACCTCTAATCAGGCTGCAGCACCCCTGACGCGCGTTTCGCTAGTCGCTTCTTCCAGAGGGGACGTGCTACTATAGCTGCCTCTGAGTGTGGTTTTTATAAGAGTATAATTAATATGTGTAGCAGCTGCGGAATCGCTACCATCCAATAGATGCAGGCTGCGTCACTGGACATCAATATCATGTGACATCTAAATAACTTCCCCTTCAAAAGTGGGCAGGAAGTGTATATAAGTCCCCATGGTAACGCAATAAGCGTTATGTTTGCAATCGCAATCTGTTAATAGACTATAAATGCGTCACTAAATGCCAGTATCATGTAATATCCAATCATCTTATGCAACATAAATAAAGCGATGCACATAAATCTCAATATTAGTGCAGTATACGCCATGATTATGATCGCAGCCCGCGATCAAAACATGTTTACGTCATTGAACACACAGTATCATGTGACATCTAATGATCCTCCCCCAAACAGTGGGAGCGGAAGTATACCTTATTTCCTATAGTAATGCAATATGCGCTATAATTATAATCGCAAAATGCCAAAGGATCATGACCAGATTGCGTCATAGTTACAATCGCAAAAAACGCATATTGACCCTGTTTGCGTTGTCGGCAAACGACGTCACATGACGCCCCATCGGTCTTCCAGCTCGACGCGTCAGAGCGGGGGACACGAGTAGGCGGCACAGTGAACGCGTTACCTCGACAACGCAAAAACGGCTATTTGTTCAGAAATGATTAGATTTTTCTTTTTAAAGGAAGGAAGGATGAACACATGATACCTGTGTCAGTTAACATATATCCCATATGAAAAATGTAAAGGAGACATAATACTCGTATCTCTCTCCAGATATCAAAAGTGTACAATATCAATGTTATTATTAAGTGCCCAAAAAAATAGTACAATGAAAAAATAAAAAAAATATATATAATATATTTTTTTTTATATTATATAATATAGTAAATAGATAATTATAAATCCCATAATTATTCCCATAGTGAATATGACCAAGTGACAAAACCCAAATATACGTAATAATTATATAATAATATACATTTTTGTGATAATCGATTAATATAAATCAAGACAATAAACATATAATATAAAAAACTAAAGTAAAAATAAAAATAAAAAATAAAAAATGAAAAATGTGAAAACACAATATAGAGTCCATGAGTGTGATAGCACGATTTCATCCCATTTCATTTTCCACTTCTTTCATCCTATCAGATTATTGGTCTAATATCCAAGTCAACGATCCGCAGCAGCTCCAAACCACATTCAAGGTAAGTAATGGTTATATGGCATCAAAAAAGCATCATTTGTATATATATATAGAATCTAGAATTAAAAAAAATATATGTTAAAACCAAGAAAATTTGCATACAAAAATAACATACCAGAAAAAAACACTCAGAAAAAACTATATTTAAAATTACAGAAAAGGGGCATAACTCAAGATCTCATTGAGTCCCGCTGGTTGCACTGATTGCACCTTAGAAATCCATCGGGCCTCCAATTGCGCTAGTTTCCTCCTCCAATTACCTCCTCGTATGTCAATATGCACCCTGTCTATACCCCTGACCTTGAGAAGCCTGGCATCACAGTTGTGGTGTGTTTTGAAATGCCTTGGTATAGATTTTAACGCGGTATGATCATCCTCATTAGCAGCTTTCTCGATATCGTGGAAATGCTCCCTTACCCGAATTTTAAGAGGTCTTGATGTGAGCCCTATGTAAATTTTCGGACAAGGACAGGTGGCATAATAAATGACACCCAGGGTTTCGCAAGTTATATTCTGCGTGATATTGAATTCTTTCTGGCCATCACTGGCCAAAAAAGTACGTGCCTGTGTCATATTGGGACATGCAATGCATTTTCACAGGGGTAAAAACCCCATTTAGGCCCTTGCATCTGGAATTTGTCCCTTGGTTGTGGTCCTGCATAATGGCTATGTATCAAGATATCCTTAAGATTGGGTGCCCGTCTATATGTAATAGACGGTTGAATTGGGACATATTTCGCCAGAGTTCGATCTGTTTGCAAAATGGGCCAATATTTGTTCAAAGCCTCCTTCATTTTTACCCACTGTTGGTTATAATCAGCTATGAATCTTACTGTAGCATTATCCTTAGTGGCTGGTCTTTCTTGTAACAGCTCATTTCTATTTGTTCTTCTAGCTCTGTTAAATCCTCTCTTGATGCTCCTTTTGGAGTATCCACGCTGCTCATATCTAGCTGCCAGTATGTCCGCCTGTTCTAAAAAGGATTGATCATTTGAACATATTCTTCTAGTCCTTAAGAACTGCCCAATGGGTATCCCATTGATCAGGGGGAGTGGGTGTGCTGAATCGGCATGTAGGATGGAATTAACTGCCGTCTCCTTTCGAAATATATTCGTTTCCAGCATTCCATTATCGCCTTTTGAGATAAGGACATCTAGGAAGTCAATGTTGTCCCGACTATACTTACAGGTAAGCTTGATATTAAGGTTGTTGTCGTTTAAAACATCCACAAATGCCAATAGGTCCCGTTCCTGTCCCTGCCAAATTAGGAGAACGTCATCGATGTATCTTGCCCATAAAAGAGCTCCTTCAATGTGCGCTATGGGGTGGGCAAAGAAGATATTCTCTTCCCATTGGCCTAGGAATAAATTAGCATATGAAGATGCATATGCCGCACCCATGGCTGTACTTTGCTTTTGCAAGTAGATGCCTCCTTTAAAGGTGAAATAGTTATGTCCCAGAGCAAATCGTAGAAGCCTGAGGAGGAATCTCTTAAAGGGTGCAACAGATTGCGATTGCAAACATAACGCTTATTGCGTTACCATGGGGACTTATATACACTTCCTGCCCACTTTTGAAGGGGAAGTTATTTAGATGTCACATGATATTGATGTCCAGTGACGCAGCCTGCATCTATTGGATGGTAGCGATTCCGCAGCTGCTACACATATTAATTATACTCTTATAAAAACCACACTCAGAGGCAGCTATAGTAGCACGTCCCCTCTGGAAGAAGCGACTACGAAACGCGCGTCAGGGGTGCTGCAGCCTGATTAGAGGTATGGGAACCTTTTGCCAGCCATGAAACTGCTTTTTTCCTGCAAGCATTATTTGGTTTTTGCCATATTGGCTCACATTTTGAACAGGGCAAATGTTTGATATAGGCATTAGTTCTGCTATATATAATATACTAGGCACTCTTTTCTAGCTTGCACAACTTATAAACCACTTGGTTTTTTATATATGTATATATGAGCTAGGCGTATATTCATGGTTACTGAGGTGTTATTTAAAGAGGAGAACTTTATGCTGCATCATATAGTAGATATATATAGCACACCTGAGCAGCCTTTTTCTCTCCCGAGATTATTAGTAAGGAATTCCTTATTTAACCATTTGCATGAATACCCTCATTAGGCTTTATTTATATCTTTATTGCATATGTTCCCTGCTTTTTTGTATATGTATGAATATTTTAAATTCATTTTTAATAATTGTTTAATAAAATTATTTTTATATTGAAAAACCTCATTTTTCCTTTTTTGAAGTATAGTCTAGAGGGTCTTCCAGGGTACCTGAAAAACTTTGAAAATGTGTTCTCAGAAAAAGAGGCAGAGATTAGAGATGAGCAAACATTTAAACATTCGTTTGTATCAAGATTGTCGAATTTGCAACATTCACCGATTTAATCCCGAACGCCATTGGAGTCAATGGGAGGCAAAAACAAACTCATATACAGCACAAATGCTGGTGTTCCCCATGCTTTGTGACAGCGTGGGAAACAACGGCGCTGCAGTTCTGATTGGACGTACCGTTACCACTGGTAGATTGTTACGTCATCAGAGCGCTGGGGGGTCACGCTGTCAGATGTCGGCATGACCCCGCAGAGATACTGTGACCCATGGTAAAAAGCTTACCGATGCTCTTGTCTCCTATAAAAAGTGTAAAATAAAAAAACAACATACACTCACCTACCTTTAAGTCACCATGTCTCACCGGGAATTTCAGATCCACTCGCAGCTGTTTGAAGCACTTGTTGCTCAGTGTCTGAGCTCACTTTAAATGCAGTGATACAACCTTTGACGTACCTATAAGTCAAAGGTTGTGAAGGATTTAATCAATAAATCTTTGAATAATAATAAGTTCCACAATTGGATGTGTTTAAAAAAATGTTCCTGTGCCGTGGGCAGCACGGTGGTTCAGGTCATATTTTTTTTCTTCAACCTTTTGATATCCTTCTTTTGCTCAGAAAAATGAGGGGCTGCAGCTGGCCAACATATTGCTGAATTTGCAAGGAATGAAATACAAATAAATTAGTATTTTGGGAAATGCAAATTTTTGTAAAATCGAGTAGAATTCAATTCCACTCAAATTATTTGCTAATCTATACTTAGAACTGATTTCTACTTACCATACTTTTAATATCCTTGTCTGAATACTGTATAGTCCTCATATTAAAATTAATTTTATGAGTCCTGCTAAAGAGAGAGAGAGCTCATTGCTCAGTGGTTAGCATTGCA
>JARQOD010000005.1:343712687-343739551 GCA_033576555.1 Oophaga sylvatica
TTTTGTTGGGTTATAGAAAAGGTTTTAAATATATATGAGAATTTTGTTGTAATTTCGACAATTTGCTTTAATTTTATATTGTGTAGGGTAAATCAGTTGGATTTGTACTTATGATAGGTTTTTGGCAAGGTCTTCATAATCAACTAAAAAGACATTCTTGAAGATTAGTTACCTAAAGTTGAAAATTTTTTACAAGTCAAATAAAATAGTTTACAATAAACAGATATGATCTGGATACTAATCTTTTCTTTAATAAAAATGTCCTCCATTTCAAAAAGCATGTTTTACATTTCTGGTATTTTATTATAAACATTTTTCCATAAGGAATTCTTCTTGGCAGAATTGTCATTTACTGTATAAAACATGTGTGTTTATGTGTCAATGCCTAATTAACACCTTGAAGACTTACTGAGCTAAAATGTAGCAGTGCAAAGTGATAAAGTAGATTGTCAATTCATGGTCATCCCCTTCTTAAAACATAATTTATTTTATTTTTAGTATCAACAAACTAGGACTACTGATCCTTCAGTATTTTTAACACATGAAAGTTCAAGGCTACTTAAAGGAAAAAGGATCAGAATAAAGAAATGAAAAGAAAAATAATAACCAAACATATTGGTACATTGTTAGACAAGGGTTGCACTTTCCCTACATAGATCATAATATTGGCCAGCTAGATTTCACAAGTCTCCATCAATACTAGTTGTCAAAAGGGAAAAAAAGAAAAAAAGTGGGGTTTCTTGAATTTCAACATGTCTGAAGTTTTCTTTTCATGAGACATAAGACACCATCAGCCAAACTTGACTCTCCTACCTCCCAGATGTCAGGTTAAGGCTAGGTTCGCACAACGGTATATTCTAACTTATGAGAAAATTGGTTTGATTATACTACATAGTAAATAGTTTTAAGGTTGAAGGAAGACTTTAAGTCCATCTAGTTCAACCCTTTATCCTATCCTAACCTGCCCTAACATGTTGATCCAGAGGAAGGCAAAAAAAAAACCCAAGTGGCAAACAGTAAGCTTCACATTGGGGAAAAAATTCCTTCCCGACTCCAATACGGCAATCAGACTAGCTCCTGGATCAACGCAATATCTAGGAAAACTAGAGAATTATAGCCTGTAATATTGTACTTTTCAAGAAGGCATCCAGTCCCTTCTTAAATTTTAGTAAGGAATCACTCATTACAACATTAGACGGCAGAGAGTTTCATAGTCTCACTGCTGTTACAGTAAAGAATCTGTGTCTGTGATTATGGCTAAACCTTCTTTCCTCCAGACGTAGAGGATGCCCCCTTGTCCCCGTCACAGGTCTAAGAGTAAAAAGATCATTAGAAAGGTCTTTGTACTGTCCCTCATATATTTATACATTGTAATAAGATCACCCTAAGCCTTCGTTTTTCCAAACTAAATAACCCAAGTGTAATAAACCTGTCTTGTATTGCAGACCCCCAGTTCTCTAATAACCTTGGTCGCTCTTTTCTGACCCGCTCCAGTTCAGCTATGTCTTTTTATACACCGGAGACCAGAACTGCACACAGTATTCTAAGTGTGGTCGCACCAGTGACTTGTATAGAGGTAAAATTATGTTCTCCTCATGAGCATCTTGCCTCTTTTAATGCATCCCATTATTTTATTTGCCTTGGCAGCAGCTGCCGGGACATTGGCACTAAATGTGAGTTTGTCGTCCACCATACACCCAGGTCTTTTTCAGTGACATTTTGCCCAGTGTTTTACAATTAAGCACATAATTATACATCTTGTTTGTTCTACACAAGTGCTTGACCTTACATTTATCCCCATTAAAGCTCATTTGCCATTTATAGCCAAGCTTCTAGTTTACATAAATCCTCCTGTAATATAAAATTATCCTCCTCTGTATTTATTACCCTGCAGAGTTTAGTGTCATCTGCAAATATTGAAATACTACTCTGTATGCCCCTACAAGGTCATTAATAAATATGTTAAAGAGAAGCGGCCCCAATACTGACCCCTGTGGTACCCCATGCTAACCGTGACCAGTCCGAGTGTGCTCATTAATAACCACCCTTTGTTTTCTATCCATGAGCCAGTTCTTAACCCACTTACACATATTTTCCTATCCCCATTGTTCTCATTTTATGTATCAACCTTTTGTGTGGCACTGTATCAAAGCTTTTGAGAAGTCCTGAACACCACGTCCACTGCATTTCCCTTGGTCCAGTCCAGAATTACCCTTCATAAAAGCTTATCAGATTAGTCTGACAAGAACGGTCCCTCGTAAACCCATGCTGATACTGTGTCATGAGTTATTCAGCTTCAGATACTCCAATATAGTATCCCTTAAAAAACCCTCCAGGATTTTACCCACAGTAGATGTTAAGTCTCACTGGCCTATAATTTCCAGGTTCAGTTTTTGCCCCCTTTTTGAATATTGGCACCAATTTGCTATATGCCAGTCTGTGGTACAGACCAGTTATTATGGAATCTTTAAAGATTAAAAATAATGGTCTATCTATACTGTACTTAATTCCTGCAGTACTCGGGGTGTATCCCATCCGGGCCGGGGATTTGTCAACTTTAGTGATTTTTAGACGCCGCCGTACTTCCTGCTGGGTTAAGCAGGTGACATTTAATGGAGAAATTTTTTTATCTCTGATCATGTTATTGTCATGGGATTTTCTTGTGTAAATACAGTTGAAAAAAAGTCAATTTAGCATATTGGCTTTTTTCATCCTATCCACCATTTCACCCAGACTATTTTTAAGGGGACCAACACTATCATTTTTTAGTTTCTTGCTATTTATGTAGTTAAAGAATATTTTGGGATTATTTTTACTTTCTCTGGCAATGAGTCTCTCTGCCTCAATCTTTGCTGTCTTGATTTGCTTTTTACAGAATTTTTCAGTCTTCTGTATTTATTTAATGCCTCTTCACTACCTACTTGCTTTAATTCCTAAACGCTTTCTTTTTGTCCTTATTGCGCCCCCTTTCAGCTCTATTTAGCCATAGTGGTTTCCTCCTAATTCTAGCATGTTTATTCATAGGGTATATACTGTGCAAAGGTCCTATTCAGGATACTAATAACGTCTCCCATTTTCCCAATAATCACACTCTTTTTCCAAGGACTCATTGACTTGCGTGGTCAAGTGCGAGTTGAATAGCTGATGCAAATTGTGCACATTACAATTTTTTTCCTTTCTGTGCAAGGCCTCAGAGAATAACATTGGACATCTACACAAAAAAAAAGGCTATGTGCACATGTTCGGAATTGCTGCAGAAATTTCCGCAGCACTCCGCAACTCCCTGCGCGGGAAATACGCATGCATTCGTTTTGAAAGCGTATTTAGCTTGCAGAATGCTAGCGTTTTCCAAGCGATCTGTAGCATCGCTTGGAAAACTGATTGAAGGTTGGTCACACTTGTCAAACAGTGTTTGACAAGTGTGACCAACTTTTTACTATTTGATTTCTGCCTATGCAGCATCAGTAGTAAAACATACAATGTTAGAAATAATAATAATAAAAAAAATCATGATACTGTATTTCACCTTCCGGCGGTCCCCGCAGCCTTCCCGATCCTTACCGATGCTCCCGGCAACTCCCTTTACCAGTGATGTCTTGCGACATGACCCAGTTGACGTCGCAATCATGCTAATTCACGCAAGGCATCACTGGGAACAGAAGTTGCGGGGAACATCGGTAAGGGAAACGGGAAGGCTGCGTTGGCCGCCGGAAGGTGAGAATATCCCGATTTTTTATTTTAATTATTTTTTTAATATGGATATGGGTACCATTTGCACATGAACCGCTTACTTTGCGCATGGTGGGCATAGCCACATGTGGAAAGTAAGCAGTTCAATGCATTCCTATGTGTGCGGAATCGCTGCGATTCCGCAAAAAGAATGAGCATGCTGCATATTTTTCCTCAATGTGATTCCGCCGTGGAAAAATACGCAGCATTAGCATAGCTATGCGGATGCCATAAAATGTAATGGTTTGCTTTGTGTAAGCGTTTTCGTGGCGTTTTCGGCCGGAAATACGCTGCAAATACACTTACAATCCGCAACGTGTGCACATAGCCTAAGAGTCAGGCATATTTTAGCATTCTTTTCTTCTCATTTTTTCCCTCATCAACTTTTCTTCTAATGAGAGACAAGCTGCCACCAAGGGGTGTCATTCCACTTAAAACACATGCATCCTCAGCCGAGCGTGCACGTAAACGTCAGGGTTGAGGAGGAAGACTTGTTGGTCAAAACAAAGTTTGATGACTGACAACTATCTAAGGTATGTGTCCATCATTATGGTACAAATTATTTATAACCTGGCAGATGACAATATCCAATAGAACTATAAAGTCAAAAGAGGCAAAAAATGGCATGCCTGATGAGTAAACAAAATAAGATCATATAGTAGAAATAGATAACATACAAGAGAAATACTCATCTGGTAAA
This sequence comes from Oophaga sylvatica, assembly GCA_033576555.1. Taxonomy (NCBI): domain Eukaryota; kingdom Metazoa; phylum Chordata; class Amphibia; order Anura; family Dendrobatidae; genus Oophaga; species Oophaga sylvatica. The sequence goes on from JARQOD010000005.1 coordinate 343,717,117, forward strand.
TTCACAGGTCTCAGACGGGCTGCTGGTCCATATACCACGATATAGTCATCAGAGGAGTTTACATAAGATTTTAGATATTCAATATTCCCACAACGTGATTCCTCCATGCCTGACAAATAAACAGGAAATATTACAGTATTGATTCCATTCATTTGGTTGAAATTTGAGATAGTAATCCTTTTTGTTAGTGTCTATTAAACCATACATATGCCTCTACAAATTGGGACACGTCATATACTATATACAGTCCTGCCAAAATCAGTCATCAAAAAGTCATCATAAACAATCTATACAGATAATTGACTGTAAGCAATGCTCTGGTTTCACTTGTAAAACCTGCAGAATTATGAATGCAGCTCAGGAGGATAAGTACAGGCTGTAGCTTCATGATTAAGCAGTACCAGATAACTAAAAATCATTGATAGTTATTTCTACATTAAAACTATAACTGAGCAACAAAACATTGGACTGACACCGAGGTCTCTAGACAATATCTGGCGGCAGTACGTATTATGGCACATGTGTCTCGAGGCAGCAGATTTCAGACAAGTCGCACAACTAAAGACATTTGTGCAACCTGTCTCGGTCTTATGTTGTGCAGTTATTTAAGAGCTGAATTCTGCTGTAATAAAATGGCCATTTTGCATGCAGCTTGCATTGGAGTAAATGGCAAGTAGGTAGCATGCAACTTGTGGCCACTGTCAGATTACCCAACACATTTGGGTATATTTGCATCATTGCTGTAGTAGTTCACAGGTTGAAATGCGGCACAATAGGATGCAATGCAATACAGATTTTAGTGTCGCCAGACACGTCACCCAAGCCTTATACAAACAAATGCAAAAGTCATTTAATAATTCTAGGACAGGAAGGTGTGCATATTACAAAAAATTACACTGGGAAATTGTCTCCACAGTGGAACTGAGGCCTTCAACTCTGGAGAAGTGTAGACTGTGTTGTTCCATTGAAACATTTGTATTTTGAGGATAGAGGAATTATTAAAATCTTGAAAAGTTGCTTACCATGGTCAGACAAAAGCAAAAGATTAACACACTTGTCTAAATTCATCTGCTTCAGTCCATCCATCAACATTCCTACATTCGGTCTACATTCATAAGGGCTTTTTATCACCTGCATTCAATTTACAATGAAGGATAATTGATAAGCATTATGGAGGTAAGCATAACATTTTACTAAAAAAGACAATCTGAAATTACTCTAGATATACACATAAGATATGATACAAAGTTGAAGTATACAGTGGCATTTGTTTGAGCACCCCTTGTCAAATTACTGTTATTGTGCAAGTTAAAAATGAAATGATCTCTGAAAGGCCTAAAGTTAAAGATGACACATTTCCTTTGTACTTTCGGCAAAAAAAAAATAATAAAATTTTCATCTTTTACATTTTAAAATTACAAAAAGGAAAATGGGCAGTCTAAGTGGTAACTTATCTCCTTGTGGAGAGTGACATACCAGCCCTGGTATGCCAATGTAAGGAGACTTATTTGCCATGCAATGCTCTCTGGGATAATAAATATGTAAATGCTTCTTCAGAGAAGAAGAAGACTAGAACTCTATAGCGCACCCTCCTTACAGTGGCACAGCACGGCTGATAAGTCACCCTCCACAAGGAGAAATGTTACCCCTTAGACCTCAGTTCAGAGCCTTCTCACCTAAATCAGTTCTCATACTTTGCACTGAAGAGTTGCAATACCCCAAAACACTGTCTGCAAATTGAGATTCTGGTTTTTCTTCTATCCCAAGTCATATTGCAAGGCTCGTTAAAAGGTCAATAGTGACTTGTAGGATCGCTTCTTTCAACAGTTGGTGCCATGGAATTCTAGTCATCTTCCTCTCTGAAGAGACAGTTGGCATGTTTAATTGACCAGGTGTGCCAAAACTTTTACATGCCACTGTAGCTTCTACATGTACATTGCTGCAAAAATAGTATAAACTGACATGAGAAAAGAAAAGAAAGTTACAAGATTAAATATCATGACATCCTATATTTTAAGTGTAACTATCATTTCAAAAATCTCAACAGACATTTTGATCAGTGGGGGTCTGGGCATTGAGACGCCTTCTAATCCCCGAATGAAGAAGCAGAAACGCTTAGCCATTCAGAAAAATGTGTTCTTGTACACACTATATCTGTGATTTTCATGGATTTTCAAGTTCAGTATTTGGTCAGTATTTTACATTAGTATTTGTAAGTGGCTTTAATTCAATTATTGTTATATCAAACATGTATATTTATTTTTAAGTGCTGAAAAAAAAATGAATACAAATTTTTGATAAATATTGCAGTATTTATGAAAATCACAGATCTATTATAAAGGCCAGCCTGTTGCTAAGCTTTACACGGGGTATGGAATGGGGCATGTCATTGAAACACCATTGTTAGAGTTTAAATAGTAATCATGCAGCAATGGAAGCGAGCTATGGGGGCTGCAAATACAGGCAGCAGCCAATTGTGTAACACAGTCACCACATGCCTTGTATTAAAGGGGCATTGTCAAGTTTTAAAGATATCCCTATCCGTTATGTAACAGAGATCCTGCATACTCCCATGTTTCCCCCTCTGCGTGTTCTGTCTGTAACTTGCAATCTACTGGTAGCGGGGGAAAGGAGACAAGCTGCAGTGATGTCTCCCATGGACAGCTCCACACAGAGAGAGGAATAGCTGACCTTCATTCACTTTTTAGATCACAGATTAGCTGGAGCAACATGGAGGATACTGCAGAGCTGAGCTGTCTTTATCTGAATCAAGCTTTGATGGGAGGTAAAACACTTGCTACAGAGCCCTGCACAATATTTTTCTGTCTCCTTTTCCCTGTTCCTTCCCTGCTCCTCGCCTCTTCTGCAGCTCATTGCTTTAAACAAGACAGACTTGAGCTGCTCCAGGAGGCAGAGAAAGGTAAGCAGTATTTCATAAGAGGGGAAGGAAATTGATGTCTCTGACAAGATACAGTCAGGGCCAGAAATATTTGGACAGTGACACAATTTTCGCGAGTTGGGCTCTGCATGCCACCACATTGGATTTGAAATGAAACTCTACAACAGAATTCAAGTGCAGATTGTAACGTTTAATTTGAAGGGTTGAACAAAAATATGTGTTAGAAAATGTAGGAATTGTACACATTTCTTTACAAACACTCCACATTTTAGGAGGTCAAAAGTAATTGGACAAATAAACATAACCCAAACAAAATATTTTTATTTTCAATATTTTGTGGCGAATCCTTTGGAGGCAATCACTGCCTTAAGTCTGGAACCCATGGACATCACCAAACGCTGGGTTTCCTCCTTCTTAATGCTTTGCCAGGCCTTTACAGCCGCAGCCTTCAGGTCTTGCTTGTTTGTGGGTCTTTCCCTCTTAAGTCTGGATTTCAGCAAGTGAAATGCATGCTCAATTGGGTTAAGATCTGGTGATTGACTTGGCCATTGAAGAATGTTCCACTTTTTTGCACTCATGAACTCCTGTGTAGCTTTGGCTGTATGCTTGGGGTCATTATCCATCTGTTACTATGAAGCGCCGTCCAATCAAGTTTGCAGCATTTGGCTGAATCTGGGCTGAAAGTATATCCGGTACACTTCAGAATTCATCCGGCTACTCTTGTCTGCTGTTATGTCATCAATAAACACAAGTGACCCAGTGCCATTGAAAGCCATGCATGCCCATGCCATCACGTTGCCTCCACCATGTTTTACAGAGGATGTGGTGTGCCTTGGATCATGTGCCGTTCCCTTTCTTCTCCAAACTTTTGGCTTCCCATCATTCTGGTACAGGTTGATCTTTGTCTCATCTGTCCATAGAATACTTTTCCAGAACTGAGCTGGCTTCTGGAGGTGTTTTTCAGCAAATTTAACTCTGGCCTGTCTATTTTTGGAATTGATGAATGGTTTGCATCTAGATGTGAACCCTTTGTATTTACTTTCATGGAGTCTTCTCTTTACTGTTGACTTAGAGACAGATACACCTACTTCACTGAGAGTGTTCTGGACTTCAGTTGATGTTGTGAATGGGTTCTTCTTCACCAAAGAAAGTATGCGGCGATCATCCACCACTGTTGTCTTCCGTGGGCTCCCAGGTCTTTTTGGATTGATGAGTTCACCAATGCTTTCTTTCTTTCTCAGGATGTACCAAATTGTAGATTTTGCCACTTCTAATGTTGTAGCAATTTCTTGGATGGGTTTTTTTCTGTTCTTGCAGCTTAAGGATGGCTTGTTTCACCTGCATGGAGAGCTCCTGTGACCGCATGTTTCCTTCACAGCAAAACCTTCCAAATGCAAACACCACACCTCAAATCAACTCCGGCCCTTTCATCTGCTTAATTGAGAATGACATAACAAAGGGATTGCCCACACCTGTCCATGAAATAGCCTTGGAGTCATTTGTCCAATTACTTTTGGTCCCTTTAAAAACAGGGTGGCACATGTTAAGGAGCTGAAACTCCTAAACCCTTCATCCAATTTTAATGTGGATACCCTCAAATGAAAGCTGAAAGTCTGGACTTCAACTGCATCTGAATTGTTTTGTTTCAAATTCATTGTGGTAATGTCTAGAACCAAAATTAGATAAATGTTGTCTCTGTCCAAATATATATGGACCTAACTGTACTTTGCAAAAATCAATAGTAGAGGCGATAAGACATTTTTGTAAAGTTTGTTGAAAGTACAGTTCTGATTTAAGAACTAAAGGAAATGTGTCAGGTGATATTTGTGTAGTATATTAACAGTATCCTGAAACAGGGCTTGGGCAGCCCTTTCAGGATATGTAACTTATTTCTCTACGTGGTCCGTTGTGTTGCTGTAAGCTTCAGCCAAATTTATTGATTCACGCAGCAAGTCAACCATATGTAAACGGCAAATGAATATTCACCCACCCACCCCTCTGCACTGGAGTCACTGATTCTGTCAGACTGCCATATGCCCGAGGATCATATCGCAATCCTTGTACTGACAGTCTGCTCTCCTGACCTGAGAGTGACAGATGCATAGACATACATGCGGTTACACTCATGTCAGCAGAGCAGATGCCCAGACTGACAAAGATATCCCCGGGTGAGTAACTCAGCAGTCTGACTGCATCCAGTCAGTGACACCAGCCAAGAGGGATGGGCAAGATTATTGGAGGGGGAAGGGTTCATTATTCTTTTTACATTTACATGCGTGCCGGCAAGTCAAACGTATGTAAATATCAAATAAATATGCACTCGTGTCACTGACTGAGTGCAGTCAGACAGCCATATTACTTGCCCGAGAATCACATCGCAATCCTCAGGCTGGCCGTCTGCTCTCCTGACCCGAGCATGACAGCATTGTATTTCTATAGTGCGGCGGCAGCGCGGGTTCAGTCACCGCTCTGTGTATAGAGAGCTCTAAATGACAGCAGCTCAAATTAGACCCGGCAGTCAGTCAGTGCCAGGGGAGCAGTTGTAGCCACTGCTCTCCATACACAGAGTGGTGACAGAACCTGTGCCGGTGCCACCCCTATGACTTAAGTAAGAATGCTACCAGGAGGAATAAAGTTTAATGCCTACCGGCAGCGGGGGTGTAAGTGACTGGACTACAGTAGATAGGTTCAGAATGCTATTAACCTGCAAATTAACCTCATATCTGTAGGTTAATAGCGTTTTTTCATGTGACTAGTTCCCTTTAACATGGGAAGTAAACCTCGCATATACCAAATATATACCGGCTTAGGCACACCAGCTCTGTCATGTACATTGAAAGAAAACATTTAGCTATTTTACTCACCGCACTGCTGACCGGACCATGCCTGTGTCCTGAGGAATCTGGTTCTTCTAAATACAGAGTGTAAAAGTGTGGTCTAAATCAAACAGTGCCAAGAACGACACACACTTGTCAATTATTTTGAATAAACACAAAACAGCATTCTAAAATTAAAGGAGTAAACTAAACATTAAACATGGATGATCTCTATCATTAAAAGTGTTTCTCTTTTTTTTTTTTTTTCTTCTTTCTTTTTATTTAAAGGGGGCCTGTCACAGGTCAAAAGAGGCAGGTTTTTGCTCCATTTTATTCTTGCCGCTTCCCTGAGTATTACATTTTTTGGTTTTATTTTAATGTGGTTTATTTTAATGCTGTTTTTGTTGTTTTTAAAAAAGGTTGGTATCACAGGATTCACTGAGGCATGACATAAGACTTTATTGCACAATTACCATATGAGTTGTACCGCCTTGGCAAAGACTATAAAATGAAGCACGAAATATAAAGTCACATATGGCGAAAAAAGCGTAATACAGGAGCAGCGGTAAGGGTTTGCTCACACTGCCATACAACATGGACGAGTGCTGTCTGCTGTTTTATCGTATAGCACTCGGCCCAATGTCATGTACACAAACACAAATGGGGGAATGGCTTTGGTCACTGTTCAGTTCAGGGAGCGGCAGCTGCAACCACGCCGCGGAACTGAGTGACAGCCGGCTCGGCAAGCATCATCACTGCGTACCGAGTGGTGACTAACGCTGCGCCTTTATGACAGAACAACAGAGGAATTAAGTTAATTTCCTCCAAATAGCTAGGCTTTCAGTGCAAGGGACACATGGCTCTAATCTGCTATTAACCAGCAGATTAATCCTATATCTGCAGGCAATAGCATTTTTTTTACAGTTTCACTTTAAGTATAAATAAATATGCAGCAATGCAGCTTAGAATTGCAAATACAATAGGTGTAAAGGGTTTTACTATTGTACTTTATTTACCAAAAATAGGATTCTCGTCAATGTAAAATATGAATCACTGAACGTAGAAATATTCATGGCCCCTTACCAGCCTGAGAATACCCGCCCCCAACTGTCAGCTTAAGCAAGTCTGGTTGTCAAAAAAAGGATGGGACCAGCACCAATTTTTTTTAAATATTTGAATAATTAAAAAAACTGTGTGGGGACTCCTCTATTCTTGATAACCAGCCTTGCTGAAGCTGACAGCTGAGGGTTGCAGCTCCCAGCTGTGAGTTTTGCCTGGATGGTTACAGAAGATACAGGGGAACCCATGAAGGATTTTTTATTTGTTTATTCATAGCGCAGTCTGTGTATGATGAATACCCCATGAGCCGTTCCTGCTGTCACTGTTATTGGCAGCAGCAGGGGTAGGCTGATTGGAGTAATAGTCCCATCAGCTGTCAACTGTTATCATTGTTATCACTTGAATAACTTTATATACTGTACCTCTTATCATTCTTCCCTGCTTGCTCTGATTGCCGGCAGAGCAGGGGAGAATGACGAGAGCAGTCTTCAGCACCCTGTGCCGGAGAACAACGCTTACTGTACTGCTGCTTCTCAGGTGCCGGGACGTATCACACGGATGACATCCCAGTGTGTCAATTGTGTGCACGTGTGGGACGTTTTGTGGCCGGTGCTGTCGGTAAAAAACGGACATGTCTACTTGTGGGTCACACAAACACATGGTCCGTGGAAACACTGACATGTGCACAGAAACATAGATTTCAATATGTCTATGTGTTTAAGTGTCTCCAGTACGTGTGAAAACTGTCACCACATGTATCGAGGACACGGACGTGTGAAAGAGCCCTTATACTGTAGAATTTTATTAAAGCTCAATGTTGATTATATGAAAAGATCTCTCACCTCTTATCTTCAGGTAGATGCAGCCATTTGAGAATAGACATTACTCTAGTTTCAAAAGGAATCGATCTGCATAAGAAATATGCTGTATCAAATATTGATCAACAAGTTTAGAAAAGGTCTATGTAGAAAAAGCAGCTAGGGTAGGAACCAGGCGAAAAACATTATGCAACAACGTAAGTGCATAGTAACAACTATTACATTATTTCCTTTTTTAACTGACTTTACATTTGTCATATGAAACCATAGCTTCATGTGAGCAACCGGGAATAGCAGCCCTAACATCATTGGAGCAGCACCACTGCTGGAAGCAAGTATACATTATTATTATTTTATATGGGCTCTGAAGTAGTTGAGCAGATGTCCAATAGTAGATTAAACCCATTCAAACTGCACATGGAGTTTGTTTATAGTATGAAACATTGGACACTCACAATTCTACATAGAATCTGTATCTCTACCACTGTAGGACATTATTGATCACGTCTTTCAGCAGCTGCATTTTTATTTTGCAATACATTGGGACATAAATTGTTGACCAAGTGAAAATCACCTTAAAATGCTCTAAAGAGTGGGGAAAATAAGAATTTGATACACTGACGATCCCAAAATAATGTAAAGGTCTGGAATTTTGTATTGTAGATACACTTCACCTGCGAGAGACAGAATCTTAAAAAAAAATCCAGAAAATCCATTGCATGATTTTTACATAATGAATTTCCATTTCATTGCATGAAATAAGTATTTGATGCAATAGAAAAAACTGAATTTAATATTTGTTACAGAAACCTTTTTTTTTGCAATTACAGATGTCAGATGTTTCCTGTAGTTCTTGATTAAGTTTGCACACAGTGCAGCAAGGATTTTGGCCCACTCTCAATACAATTCTTCTCCAGATCTTTCAAGTCTTGGGGCTGTCACTGGGCAACATTGAGTTTCAGCTACCTCCAAAGATTTTCCATTGGGTCAGGTCTGGAGATTTCATAGGCACTCCAGGACCTTGAAATGCTTCTTACAGAGCCATTTTGTAGTTGCACTGGCTGCATGTTTCAAGTAACTATCATGCTGGAAGACGCATCCACGACACATCTTCAATGCCCATACTAAAGAAAGGAGGTTGTTGGCCAAAATCTTGCGATACATGACCCCATTGTCACGATCCACATTTGGAACAGTGGCTGGGCTCTCTCTCTGCATGTTGAAACCGTGTTTCTGTCTGGCCAGTGGGGGTTAATCCCTGTCTTTGCCCCCGGTGGCCGCTGGTGGAATTGTCTGATTGCTTGTCAGGAGTAGGTGGGACCACTCCCACTTCCTTTATAAGTTCACCTGAGTTGTCAGCTGGTGTTGGTGATATTGCTTCTATTGAAACCAAACCTTGCTGGAGCCAGGAGATGCTGAGCGCAGTGGTGCTTCCACTATTCCCCTATTTTGGTGCCTGACTCTGCTGTGCGGAGCTAACAGCAGAAAGAGCTAAGTGTTATGGTTTAGTTGTTTAACCTTAAGTGTCTGTCTTTCCTTTTGGTTGTTTTTGGGTGTTATTCACATTATTCCCTGTCTCACTTCCTGGGGAGGGGTTTGGTGGGTTTAGCTCAGGGCTAAACAGGAGACAGGGGACTGGTCGGGGACTTGGGCCTTGCTACCATTAAGCATACCCCAGTTAAGGAAAGACAGGTCCTCCTTTAGCTTGAGGGGCAGTTCAGGGGCCCAGGTTCCTTGTCCCCTGAATTTCTACAACTGCCCCGTTACACCCATCCATCCTCCCTTCAATACGAGCAGTCTTCCTGTCCACTTTGCAGAAAAGCACCCCAATGTATGAGGTTCCCCCCACATGTTTCACGGTTAGGACTGTATTCTTGGAATTGTACTCATGCTTCCTCCAAACATGCTGAGTGGAGTTGATACCAAAAAGTTCTACAGTATTTTGGTCTCATCTGACCACATGACCTTCTCCCTTGCCTTTTCGGGATCATCCAGAAGGTCATTGGCAAACTTCAAATGGCCTGGACATGTGCTCACCTGTGTGCCCTGCAGGATTTTATCCATGGCGGCGTAGTGAGTTACTAACGGTAATGTTTGAGACTGTGGTTCCAGCTCTCTTCAGGTCATTAATCAGGTCCTCCTATGTAGTTATGGGCAGATTTCTGACTCTTATCCTTACCCATGAGGCGAGAGCTAGCATGGAGCCCAAGACCGAGGAAAATTGACAGTCATCTTCTGTTTCTTTAATTTTCTAATAATTGCGCCATGAGATGTTGCATTCTCACCAAGCTGCTTGCCTATTGTCCTGTAGCCATCTCAGCCTTGTGCAGGTCTACAATTTTGTCCCTGGTGTCCATAGACAGCGCTTTGGTCTTGGCCATGGTGGAGAGGTTGGAGTGTGATTGATTGATTGAATGTGTGAATAGGTGTCTTTTTTAAAGGTTATGAGTTCAAACAAATGCAGTTAGTACAGGTAATTAGTGCAGAGTAAGAGGACTTTTGAAAGAAAAACTAACATGTCTGAGAGCCAAAGTTCTTGCTGTTTGTTAGGTGATCAAATACTTTCATGCAATTTAATTATTTAAAAATCAAAGAATGTATTTTTTTTTGTTACTGACCTCTCCATTCTTTGCAGGTGGGAAAAATTGTAAAACTGGCAGTGTATCAAATACTTATTTTCTCTACTGTACATACCAGGATAAGGTACATTGTAACACTTGCGCCCAGACTGGATGGCACGAGTGAGGATTGTGGCCCTACTGTGCCACAAACCAGACTAATCCTGGAGAGGCGTGACTAAACAGCTACCTTGGTGTTCACTGAAGCTCTAGTGGTGAGGTCAGGCTTGTGCGGCAGGTAGCTGCCAGCTACCACTCCAGGGCGGCATTTGGCAGTAGCAACAACAGGCAAATGAGACTCTTGAAGAGCAACAGCTGCAAAACCTGCCCCCATCGTGACATTACCACCCTCCTGATGCAATAGCATCGGGCCTCCATTAGTTACTACATAATGGGGAGAGTTGCAACTTGTATGTTTTTTTAGGATCTGTAACATTACAAGGGCCCATACATCTGACCAACATGCAGAAGGGGGTGGAGTGGTGGTCCAGGTCAAATCTAGCACCGGGGCCCATCGGACTCTAGTTATGCCACAGATTCCCAGCTTGGTAGCTGTAATTTCTTGTTTACATTCACATCCTCTTATATCTATGGTGAGCTTGATGGACATTTTTTTTTCAACTCTTAACATTTATATAACAATTTCAAACCAATCTTGCAGAAAATTGCTGTTCGGCTTTTAGATACATGACTTACCAGTCCCTCTTCTGACTAAAAATAAAATAAATAATAATCATTGTCCTGAATCAGATCATTAGAAATTAAAACTTCCATAGATTCAGGAAAATGTATGGTTATCTAACTGCAATTCAGGTGAATGTCTTTTAGGTATGTTGTGAGTTTTGTCTGGTTATGAATGCTAGGAAATGCGTAATTGCCAAGTATCTCTTTTGGGGCCTCTAGAATACTTTAAGCTATACGGAAAAACATTAAAAAACAATAAAGCTTGTAATTACCCATTGTATTCTTTATAGTTATTTGGATATGTTCCATTAATCTTAACATCCGATCCTGGCCAGAAGTAAGTCCCAGTCTTTAACCCATGGTTCATTGCAGTTATCCATACCTACAAATGAAGAATGTTTAATAGGACTAAATACTGTAATTAGCTTAAGAATACTTGATGACTCCACTATCGAAATAGCACAATAAGTAGGGCTTATTTAGAAAACTGCATTTTGGTAAGACGTATTACATGATTTTTAATTATGTCTTTTTTCGAAAGAGGAAAAAAAATCAGCATGCCTTCAAACTGTTTTTCCTACTGTAAATCGGATTTGTAAAAGTAGCGCAAATATCCATTTAGAAATATTACTGAAGCAGCCATAGAGCACATTATAGTCACAGTATTCATCAATGTGTTTTTCCCACAATTTTGATACAAAAGACCTTCAAATGTTGCAAAATTTTGTAGAATTCTAAGTTGAGTGAGGTGGAATAGATTCCTCAAATTCTTTTCCAGTCCCTCACTACAGTAACATACCTGAAGATCGTGCACGGCAATTGAAGGTTACGCTACATTCATTAAGAGGCGGCACATATCATAAGGAGGAGGGGGGGAGTGATAGAAGCTGCAGAAAAGGGACTGCGGGGCCATCCTGTGACATCTCGGTTGAGAATCCTCAAAAGTACATATAGTGATTAGCAAGTGGAGGAAAATAGCAGGGAATTTTATAATAAAGTTAAGTGGTTAGTGGAATCAGTGCTTAAAGGTAGATATTGATAAAGGGCCTTATAGTTATCTCATATCTACTAGTGATGAGCGAGTAGCATCGTTGCTCGGGTGATCTCCGAGTATTTTGGCTTGCTCAGAGATCTAGTTTTCGTCGTCTCGGCTGCATGATTTGCAGGCTTAATACATGTGGGAATTCCCTAACAAACAGGCAATCCACATATATATTCAAGCTGTCTAGCAGTTGTAAATCATGCAGCTTAGGCGACCAAAACTAAATCTCCGAGCACGCCAAAATACTCGGAGATCACCCGAGCAACGAGTATACTCGCTCATCACTAATATCTACAGATGAGCAAACCCAAACTTTAAAATGAGGGGGACGTATTGGTGTTGGACTCCGAACACGGACCGTTTTTTTCCAGCTCCAAAGTTCAGGTTCCCGTTGCTTTCAATGGGGTTTGGGTTCTGGTTATAGTTTGGATACACATGTGGTGCCAAAACTGAACTTTAGTCAAAAGTTCGATCGGGTACCAGAACCCGAACTTCCATGGGTCCGCTCATCCCTACAGATGACCCCTTTAATTAGGGCACCAATTAGAATCTGAAAGAATAAAAATTAAAGAAAAAACATGTTCCACGGAAAATGCAGACCATGCATCAAGTAAAAAGTGTAACCATAGTTTCTTTTTTTTATACATACAGGTTCTCCTTGGTTACCATGAAGGATGAAACTTCTCTGGGTTTCGTAATGTGAAAAATGCATTCCCGGTGAGGATCATACATTTTGTTGTCTACAAGCCCATGTGATTCTGGGTAGAGACCCTGTAACACAAGAAAGAGAAGATGCAGATGATATTTGTTTATAAAGCTAAAACTGTTCTGCCCGTCTTATGTGTATGTGTACATAATCCTTGCAGACAGCATAACCTTGATCCCAACAGTGATTTGATAGACACGTGATGTCTGTTACCAAGTTTATTGCAGGAATCGAATATGGTAAAAAACTGTGGAACAAATAACAGTATTTTACTATGTGCTCACAAACATGTGGCAAGCATACAATATATACACAATATACAGTGGTGAGGGAACACACTATATGCATAACATGTAGTTACATATAACATGCGGTATATCCCATGATTACTGACCAGTCGGAAAAGCATGGACTACACTCTCACATTTTCATAACAGCATGATGTAAACATCCCAATATTTATACGGCTGTCAAGTTCATGGTGAATATGTTTAGGACCTACCGATTGTGCAGCTACAGATCTGGATGTAAGAGATCACTATTGGATTCTGATGTCAGGAGGTACTCAGGAATGAACTGTCTTAGTTGTATACTGAGCAAAAAAACATGGCTGCTGGGGCTGGCTGATGAGTCATCAAAGCTATGACTCATGAACTACGGTGTGGTAGATATGTCAAAAAACCTCAATATCAACAACCAAAGACATTCTATAAAACGACCACTAGATGGTGCTGTTATACCACATAACAAATCTGAATATTTACACAGAAAATTCTAGTGGAACATCACACTCCTCGCCTGGTTTCTTAAAGATACCACTTTAAGGTACCTCTGGAGAGAGCAACAAAATCAGTTCAGTGACTGGTCTGAGGAAAAGTTTAGGTTCGTGTTGCCTGCAGATCTTGACCTCCACTTTCCTAACTTTTCCATCTTCACTTGGAAACACTTTGGTTATCAGTCCCAAAGGCCAGTCATTTCTTTTTGACTGAGTGTCTTTGACAAGAACAACATTACCAACCTCCATGTTGGGTTTACTGGCTTGCCAATTATTCCGGGTCTGTAAGGTAGAAACATAAGGACGAATCTCTGCATCAGAATCTGGTTCTAACATTTCAAATGTGTCTTTCTCAAAAGTGTCTTGTACTGATTTGTAGAGGAATGCTGGTCCTGTGAGCCATGTAGTGTCTTTAAGATGGGCTGCAGGAACAGCTCTTGTTGCGTGGTCTGCTGGGTTGTGATCAGTTGATACATAACGCCACTGGGTAGGTCGTGTTGACCTCCTGATTCTTTGAACTCTGTTATGTACGTAGACATAGAATCTTCTAGTCTCATTGTGAATGTAACCCAGCACTACTTTACTGTCTGTATGGAACACCGTATCTTCAAGCTTTAAATCTATCTCTGTCACAATGAGCTCAGCTAGCTCTGTTGCTAGAACAGCAGCACAAAGTTCCAGTCTTGGTATGGTAAGCTCAGGACATGGTGCCAATTTTGCCTTTCCCATCACGAAGCCAATCTGGACTTGACCTTTGATATCTGTTGTTTTAAGGTAAGCGACTGCAGCTATCACCTTTACTGAAGCGTCACAAAATATACACAACTGCTTAGTCTGAACCTCTGCAGCAGAGATGTGAGCATATGGTCTGTGAATGTGTAGATTAGACAATGTCTTTAGAGAGTCTCTCCAGGTTACCCATAGAGCTTCTTTCTCTGGGGGAAGTGGAGAGTTCCAATCACATGTGTCTGCAGTTAAATCTCTGAGGAGAGTCTTACCTTGGATGGTGACTGGTGCTGCAAATCCAAGTGGATCATATAGGCTGTTGATGGTGGATAAGACACCACGTCGTGTGAAGGGCTTTTGCTCTTGGTCAACCTGGAAGGTAAAGGTGTCAGACTTGAGATCCCAGCTGAGCCCTAAGCTGCATTGCATGGGTATGGGGTCCGTTGCAAAGTCTAGGTCTTTCAGATCGCTGGCATGATCTTGAACTGGGAAGGCTGCCATAACATCTTCGCTGTTTGAAGCTATTGTAACGCTGGTATTGTCTGTACTTTGTTTTCCAGCGTTACTCTGCATGTCTTTTGCATTAACCCTTTTGCTCCTTTCCCCCTAACCAGCTGGGATACTGTTGTCTGTTACCTATATGGATGCTGCTCAGTTCCCGGCTCTGCTGCGTACCTGTACTTGCGTGAGTGGCTCCGCTGCTTTGCATGACCGCCGCATGTGCGGTTCCTGACCTGCTGTGAAAGCCGTCCGTAGCTTGCAAAGTCCTCTGCAGTGGTGCATGACTTACTACGTGTGTGGCAGCAGCCATTGTTGGGTTCCTCTGTGTTGTGCTGTCTGGCTCTGCATAGGGGGCGCGGCCCACACCTGTCCTGCTTTTATGTGGATTGGGTGTTTACTAGAATTACTGCTCCAGCCTATCGCTGTGAAGCAGCTCATATATAAAGTTCCCCAGCCCTAGTGGGCGTTGCCAGAGCTTCACATTGAATCCACACTGAATCCCTGAACCTAGCCGTATGTGGTTGTGTGTTCAGCTCCTGCTCTGAATTTGATCAGCTCTGGAGAGCTGATTCCCTGTTCCTGTTGTGTCTTGTTCCCTGATCCTGGATCAAACCCGGTACCTGAATGTCTGAATTGTGTCTTGTGTTTCCGCCTATGCTGGGGTTGATTACCCAGATCGCCGTTCCTGGAGGCTGTATATCCAGGCCTGTTCCTGCTGTGTCTAATTACCTGAACCCCTGATCTTGGATCGCATCCTGTACCTGACTGTCTGAACTGTGTCCTCTGTGTTATGTTCCTGAAATCCTGCTGTGTCCAGAACCCTGTGCCAGTGACTGTGAATCCTTGCTATATAACCTGAGTTCATCTTGGAAGGTGGAGTCCGGTGTGTGCTGAGTTTCTGTTACTCTGTGCTCAGCCTCTGTGCAATCCCCGGCCAGCTCCCGTTGAGCCTGGCGGGGCTTGCACCAGACCGCTGGGGTTCCTTTTCAGGTCGCTGCCAGATGTCCGGATCCTATGCCTGATGACCATGGCCTGATGTCCGATGTCCGACGACCACTTCCAGATGTCCGGATCCTATCCTCCCTGCCTGATGTCCGGGTCCTGCCGATTGTTGCCAGATGTCCGGATCCTGCTGATCGGTGCCAGATGTCCGGAGTCCGATGCCTGTGTTCCAGTCCGTGTTCCTGTGATCCAATCCATGTTCCTGTCCGTGTTCCTGACTCCCTGATACCCAATCCGTGTTCCTGATGTTCTTGTCCGTGTTCCTGACTCCCTGAGATCCAATCCATGTTCCTGTCTGTGTTCCTGACTCCCTGAGATCCAATCCATGTTCCTGTCTGTGTTCCTGACTCCCTGAGATCCAATCCTTGTCCCGGTTGTTCCTGTGCAGTCTAACTCTGTTTCAGCCATCAGCTCCTGATTCCAGTTACCTGCCTGTTACCTGTCGGCTTGCCTGTCTGCCATTCGTCTGCAGTTCCATCCAGAGGCTCGGACGTCATCTGCAGAGATCCCCGGCTCTTGCCTGCTCACCTAGGAGCGATCATCTGCCATCCGACTGCAGCTCCATCCGGAAGTTCGGACATCATCTGCAGAGATCCCCGGCTCTTGCCTGCTCACCTGG
Organism: Oophaga sylvatica; assembly: GCA_033576555.1. Classification (NCBI taxonomy): domain Eukaryota; kingdom Metazoa; phylum Chordata; class Amphibia; order Anura; family Dendrobatidae; genus Oophaga; species Oophaga sylvatica. The sequence continues at coordinate 343,733,382 of JARQOD010000005.1, forward strand.
GAGCGATCATCTGCCATCCGACTGCAGCCTATCTGGAGGCTTCACCATATCAGGTCGTATATACCTGCCTGTCTAGAGACTGCCTGGTCACTAGCCGTGACAACCTGCCTGTCCCAGAGACTGCCTGGTCACTTGCCGTGACAACCTGCCTGTCCCAGAGACTGCCTTGGTCACTTGTTGTGACAACCTGCCTGTCCCAGAGACTGCCCTGGTCACTAGCCGTGACAACCTGCCTGTCCCAGAGACTGCCTGGTCACTTGTTGTGACAACCTGCCTGTCCCAGAGACTGCCCTGGTCACTAGCCGTGACAACCTGCCTGTCCAGAGACTGCCTGGTCACTTGCCGTGACAACCTGCCTGTCCCAGAGACTGCCCTGGTCACTAGCCGTGACAACCTGCCTGTCCCAGAGACTGCCTGGTCACTTGCCGTGACAACCTGCCTGTCCCAGAGACTGCCTTGGTCACTTGCCGTGACAACCTGCCTGTCCTGCCGGTTCCTCCTTGGTCTACCCTGTGATGACGTCTGTCCTTGGTCGGTGTCTGATGTTCTCCTGCTGAGCCTGTGCTACGCCTGAGGCCTGAGAGAGAGGCCGTCCTAGTATGCCCGTGCCAGATGACCCTGGACTTCATCAACCCGTGATGACCCCGCCATCGTCTGACGTTCGTCCTGGGCCGGTGTCTGATGTTCTCCTGCTGAGCCTGTGCTACGCCCGAGGCCTGAGAGTGAGGCCATACTAGTATGCCCGTGCCAGATGATCCTGGACTTCATCAACCCGTGATGACCCCGCCATCGTCTGAAGTCTGTCTGAGGTCGGTGTCTGATGTTCTCCTGCTGAGCCTGTGCTACGCCTAAGGCCTGAGAGAGAGGCCGTCCAAGTATGCCTGTGCCAGATAACCCTGGACTGCATCTACCCGTGATGTCCTCCAGCACTCGTCTGTGATCCTGAGTTGTGTACCCTTCTCTGATGTGCGGAATCGGGAGCCCGGTCTTATGTTCTGTTTATGTACTTTGTTTCTTTAAGTAAACTTTATGTTTCTTCTTACCTGAAGTTGTGCGGTGTTGTCTAGTCCTGCAGGTCGCCACCTTGCCCACATGCTCAGCTGCCACGGATCCCGGTCGCTGCCCTTCCCTAGTCCGGGCAGGCCCGGGTCTCCCTCCGTGGTCCAGTGGGTCCACATTCTCTTACCATCTGGGACCCATGCCTCACGTCGTCGTGGACTGGCGGCGTGGGAGCATTGGCTAGCTAGGCAAGCTATGCCATGTCCCGACGCCCCACAGCCGTGGGAAGCGCTACAGCTATTTTATGCAGTCTGAGGTTTGAACAGGAAAGCATACGTTGAGTCCTCTTGAGTAGGCTGATTGCAGCCTCTGGTGAGGGAAGTGACTTTAGGCCATCATCCACATAGAAGTCTCTTTCAACAAACTTCTTAACGTCTTGCCCATAGTTTTCTTCACCTTCTTGGGCAGAGAGTCGCAGTCCATAAATGGCGACAGCAGGAGATGGACTATTGCCAAAAACATGTACCTTCATGCGGTATTCTATGACGTCTTTGGTAGGGTCGTTGTCTTCCTTTGTCCTCTGGAACACTGTACACCCCAGATGATCTTCATCTTCTGCACAGTCCGGGTATAACACACTTGTAGGCTTCTCTCTTACAAGGAATCTGTTAGGACAAGGCTGAAAGAGGGATGGACGTCCATTTTCCAATGTATTTGTGAAGAGAGAATTCACAGTGGTTGGCTTGTGAACGCTTCCTAGGCAGACATCGCCTATAATGACCCACCCTAGGTCGAGCTTCTGAGCATAAGCAGAACTGTGAGGACCGTTTATCTGTTTCCTCACCTTGTGGACTCTTATGATGTCTCTTCCAAGCAGAAGTACTATTGGAGCGTCTGGGTCGACTTCAGGAATTAGGTGCGCTATATTTTTTAGATGTCCATGATGTGATGCTGCTGCAGGTGTAGGAATCTCTTCTCTGTTGTTTGGGATCTGATTGCATTCTATCAGCGTAGGCAGAGGCAGGGATGTTTCACCATTTAAGGATTCAATTTGGTAACCAGTAGCTCTTCTCCCTTTTTCTTCACTCACACCTGTGCAAGTCTTAAGTGAATATGCCGAGCTGTTTCCTTTAATGTCGAAGATATCAAAGAAAGTTGAATTAGCGAGAGACCTGTTGCTCTGATCATCAAGGATGGCATACAACTTTACAGCTTTCTCTTTGTGACCAATGGGGTAAACTGTGGCAAGACAAATCTTGGAGCAAGATTTGTTGCTAAGTCCTTCTCCACAGACTTGGGTGCACTGAGGTGTCACTTCAGGAGGTGTAGGGTCTCTCTGCTCCTCGCCGTGCTCTGCCACCTGGTCTGAGGGTGTGAGAGTCCATGGAGCTGGTCCTGGGTGTAAAGCTGTGTTATGCTCTTCACTGTCACATTCTGAGCATTTAATGTTTGTTGTACAGTCTTTTGCAAGATGTGAAGTTGCTGCGCAGCACCTGTAGCAAATGTGGTTTTCTTTGAGGAAAGTTTTGCGATCTTTGAGCTGTTTCTCTCTGAATCCTCTGCATTTCAGCAACGAATGTGGTTTCTTATGCAGAGGGCATTCTTTGCACGGGTCTTTAGATGAGGTCTTATCAGTCTCTGCAGTACTATAAGTTTTGCGTGAAGTGTCTTGAAGAGATACACTGGTTTTGTGTACTGCCACTGGTGTATCTCTCAGGTTACGCATTGAGACAGGTTCTCCTGATTTGGGGTACGTGGTGTCAAACATTGAGAAGTCAAAGCTGGGGTCATTTCTAATCTTTGCTTGTTGGTGTACAAAGTCCACAAAGAGTGAGAATGGAGGAAATGGGACGTTGTATCGTTCTTTGTATTTGGAGCCTTGACCGATCCACTTATCTATCAGGACTTGCGGAAGTTTGCGTACTATGGGATTTACACCGCGTGCTGTGTCCAAGAATGCTAGGCCTTGTAAGTCTCCTTGAGCTTTGGCAACTTGAAGTTCTGTCAACAGATCGCTCAATTCTCTCAGTTTTTGGAAACCTTTGCCTTGCATCTTTAGGAAATCCTCAATTCTTTTGAAGAGTGCGTTCTCTATCACTTCTGGTGAGCCGTAACACTCCTCCAGTCTCTCCCATATCAGGTTTAGTCCTCTGTCGGGATAGTCTAAATTGATGTCCCTAATCCGTTTTGCATGCTCTGTGGATTCATTTCCTAGCCACTTGACTAAAAGGTCGACCTCCTCATTTGCAGACAGATCCAGATCTTTGATTGTATTTCTGAATGAGGATCGCCATGCTCTATAGCCTTCAGGTTTGTCGTTAAACTTGGAGAGTCCTTGGGTTATCAACTCACGTCGAGCAAGGAATTTGAGAACATCTGACATACCTTGACTTCTGTTTGATGAATCTGGAAACGAGCTGAGGTGTGGGTTAGAGTAGTCTTTAAACTTGTCTTTGTTGTAATAACTACCATCTACTTGTTCCTTCTTGAAGGCTGGAGCTGCTCTGCAGTTGTCTGTCGGTTGGAATGCAGGTTGCATTGGGGACCGATGATATATAAAGTTACTGTCTTGCTTGATGTATGGCATTTGGAAGGCTGAGGCTGCTTGTTGTGTGACAGGATTAGGCTGGAGTTTGTAAGCAGGGGTTGACTCAGCTCCTGGACCATAATACAGACCGTCATCTGACTCAGCATACTGCAGTACGTATTTTGAAGTGTGTCGTGCTTTGTCCTGTTGACTGAGCTCTGATCCAAGAATACTGCTGCGTCTATTACTTGCGATACTTGCTGCCTCCTCCAAAAGTTCAGCCTCTGCCAGTGCAACTGCGGCTTCCCTCTCCAATGCTAGTTTTTTCATGTGTGCTTGTTGTTCGGCCAGAGCTGCTTTCATGCGTGCTTCCTCTGCTTCCATGTGTGCCTGTTGTTCGGCCAGAGCTGCTTTCATGCGTGCTTCCTCTGCTTCCATGTGTGCCTGTTGTTCGGCCAGAGCTGCTTTCATGCGTGCTTCCTCTGCTTCCATGTGTGCCTTCATTTGTGCTTCCTCTGCTTCTAATTGCCTTTCTTGTTCAGCAAACGATGCTCGCACTTTGGCAGCTTCTGCTTTTGCGCGGGCAATGGCGATGGTAGAGCTGCTCACAGACTTCTTTGAGCTTTTGCAGCTGGCTGAGATTGCAGATCTTGTGGTGAATGATCTACCTTCTGCGGCTGACATGGTGACGCTCTGACAGGATTCGCGCCCTTTCTTTCAGGCTTGACAGAAGCTTGGTTTCACGACGATCACTATGTGCGAGCTGCGGTATCTTCTATCCAGCTTGTAGCGGGCAGTTTTACTGCGATCAGTATGTGAGAATCCGCAGTTCTTCTATCCAGCCTGCGAGGGTTAATCGTTTTTTACTGTTCTGCCCATCTTATGTGTATGTGTACATAATCCTTGCAGACAGCATAACCTTGATCCCAACAGTGATTTGATAGACACGTGATGTCTGTTACCAAGTTTATTGCAGGAATCGAATATGGTAAAAAACTGTGGAACAAATAACAGTATTTTACTATGTGCTCACAAACATGTGGCAAGCATACAATATATACACAATATACAGTGGTGAGGGAACACACTATATGCATAACATGTAGTTACATATAACATGCGGTATATCCCATGCTTACTGACCAGTCGGAAAAGCATGGACTACAACTCTCACATTTTCATAACAGCATGATGTAAACATCCCAATATTTATACGGCTGTCAAGTTCATGGTGAATATGTTTAGGACCTACCGATTGTGCGGCTACAGATCTGGATGTAAGAGATCACTATTGGATACTGATGTCAGGAGGTACTCAGGAATGAACTGTCTTAGTTGTATACTGAGCAAAAAAACATGGCTGCTGGGGCTGGCTGATGAGTCATCAAAGCTTTGACTCATGAACTACGGTGTGGTAGATATGTCAAAAAACCTCAATATCAACAACCAAAGACATTCTAAAAAAACGACCACTAGATGGTGTGTTATACCACATAACAAATCTGAATATTTACACAGAAAATTCTAGTGGAACATCACAAAAACCCTTTACCTAATAACATACATAAAGAGCAAAGAAGCATCTGTGTGTCTGTCCCCAAGAGGAATCAATTTTTTTAAAAGATTTCCCGCTAAAAAAGTTTTGTTTGTGAGTTCATAGGATGAAAAAAATAAAAAACACACACAAATTAACACCATTTTACGCGTTTTGTAATATGAATTGCAGTTATTGTTGAAAGTGATCGGCAGTTGTTTAATAGCTTATTTACGTCTGAGGTGCACTCGACTATTGCAATAGGTCGCTCAGTGTGCATAGGGCTATTGTTCTCGGCAGCACATATTCTGTTACAAACAATGATGTGCTGGTGAGAATCCTGATGTTTTGTGCAGTACAAAAGATCATTTCATTCTATGACCAAGCGTTTTGCTCAATCATCTGGTGATTGCAGCTGCTTCGATTGTAAGATTACATGGTATTTGCGAAATCTTGGAACGTAAATGGCAGCCCTGGAGGGCCTTAGCAAGCCTCTTGTTGGCATGGTAACTAGAGATGAGCGAACGTGCTCTGAAAAGGTGTTATCGGCATGCCGGGGGCTAAAAGTGATTTCAGCGTGCTTGAAAAATATGTTCGAGTCCCGTGCCTGCATGTCCTGCGGTGTTATGTATCCATATGTCCAGGTTGCCCAGTACAATACTATGTATTTTCAAAATTTTGGAATTTGTTTTTGTGTTTTAAAAGAGATATTTAATAATTAAAATGTACTTTTTCAAGATTGGAAACTCATTTATGCTGAACAGTTTTATAAATTTAAACCCAAAATTTATTGTCCATTTATAACAATAAAGACAATACTGACCCACTGAAAAGCAATTAAAAAGCGGTGACAAGAGAAGACCAAAAAAATAAATAAATAAAAAGCCCGATACAAAACGAAATTTATTGACATAGCCATCACGTTGCCTGCCCATCTACAAGTGATAAACAGCAAAATAGGAGCACAGGTCTCTTAAACCCCTACTTTTAGGGCATTTTCATACACCATTCTTTTTGGAGAAAACCCTTCGGGGTTTTTTGCAGTTTTTTTTTTTTTTAACCAAACCAAAATGGAAACGCAAGAAGTATAAGTCCCCTTTATTTACCCCT